>OY998183.1:49312232-50562232 GCA_963921935.1 Galeruca laticollis | reverse complement strand
AAGAACAGGCTTGCCTATATCCAACAGATTATTGGAACCCAAAGTCACTAATGAGTATGAGAAAAAAGTAGAAAGAAAATTATTATCAAAAAACTATCATGATAAATCTGCTCATAGCAGCTCAAATTTTAATGAAAATCAAGATATACTATTTAAATTAAAGAAGGATGGGTGTTGGACACCGGGAAAAGTCATTTCTAATAGTAACAATCCACGATCATACTTGGTGAGTGATGAAAATGGCAGAGTTTATAGAAGAAATTCGTCCTTTCTAAAAAATACAAAAAATCCAATGTTTATAAATGCGTCAAACAACAACGAAAATGTAAACGCAAACTGCAAACCCAGTAACGCTGATAAATCTAGCGAGAACACTTGTTTGGCTAATAGCACTGATTTATATAAAAACGAAAATGATTGTAAAACTAACAATAATAAAACGGCAAATGAATATCAAAGTGTCATTGACAAGGAAACGAATAGCAAATGCACAAGATCAGGTCGAGTCATCAATGTACCAAATAAGTTAAGAGACTATTATACATAGCGGAAAAAAATGATATTGGCAATGTTTACTTTTGTAGTCTTGAGTAATTGTAATTTGTTTAAACAAAAAAAATTACGTTAATTTCATATCTAGTTTATAGTCTTTAATATTAGTTATTAGTATTTCAATAATTTCAGTATTGACAAAGTCCAAAAAGGGAGATGTTATGTATATGATATGACACGTTAAGCTTCGATGATCTGTGATCGCGTGACAGGCGATAGAGGGGAGAGGTTATGTTTTAGAGGAGAGTAAAAACGTGTTCACGAATAATCTTGTTTTATTTAAATAACATTAATATTATTAAAGCCAACTTGAAACAGTGAGATGTATATTTCATTTAAAAAGAATATAAAATATTATTAGCAAATCTCAATAATTATATTTCTGATCATATAATTTTAATAAACCCCGTATACAATAATATAAAACCCAAAACAAATTTCCATAATTCTATTTTTCTCATTAGTATTACTTGTTGATGAACACTGTATATAGTAGAAACATTTAACACAATTTTGTTAAGGTAATGTCAAATGAATAATATTTCATGCAGAAATTGACGTTTGTCGAAAATTAGGTTAAGTGTAGATAAGGAGTGATACTAGTGCGTTTTCGAAAACTCATAGAACGTGGTATAAATGTGAAAAAGAACGTAACAATGGATAGGGTTGATTAAAAAAACATTTTATTTATTTCAACAAAAAAAAAGGAACAATGAAAAAGTTGAAGGTTGTTGATTTTGTTGGCTTGTAAGAGAAGCGTCGCGAGTGAGAAACGAATAATGACGGAAAAGTATTCTCTTTTAATTTATTAAATTTAAAAGTAAAGAATTGCGGAAATAACATGAAATTTCAATAAGTTATAAAGCAACATAAGTGTTGATAAATATAAGGCCATAATATCGAATAATTAAAGAAAATATACTAGTGTGAAAAAGAAGAAAAATAGTGATTATCTACAAGAACTTTGGTAAGCTAGACCAATTTACCTTTAATGATCCGCTGATAACTATTTTTCTGCTAAGAGAAACAAGAAACGTTTCAAAGAAACAATTTAACATATAATTGAATTCAATCCTGGATAGAATATCTACTCTATCTCTACTTCTAATACGTTTTCATTTAATATCGTGAGCTGAAAAGAACTAACAAAGAACTCTTTTACTCCTGATGTATTTGGAATCTTTATGAAAACGAACATTAAACCAGTTTTTCTAAATGTTAGGTTAAGTATAATGATATGATTGAATTTATATAGTTATTAGATACAATCAATCCCCACTAAATCACGAATCTCATTAAACTTAATAAACTCAATAATAATTACTTACCAATTTACAATCATCTAAACAACAATAATACATCGGATACAGCACATCGTTTTCACATAATTTCATTTTACAATTCATTTCAGAGCGCGGACGGAATCTTACACTTTAACAAAACTGTAGAGTTGGGATTGATCAGGTAACATGATATCAAGGTTTCATGATATTAACGTTTACATTTTTTTCAATTTGCCTATAACAAAAGTTAGAGTCTAATTTAATTATGAGAATTATATTTAAATATTATGTAAAGAATTTTATATATCATCATAAGGACTGAATTATTTCTTTCTAATTTTATAACAAGGAACATTAGTAACCACGATAAATTTTCTATATTCCATTAAATGGTTTATATCTGACTTTTTGTATTCTTCAAGTATCCCTACCTATCAGATTACTGTTACTGACGAGCGTTTCGTGCCGGACACATGCCTGAGGTATTAACAAAGAATAAAAAATTGAATAACACCAAATAAAACTGAATTGGTATTGGTTTCTGACCATACCAGTTCTGGGGCCCATAAAATAGATAAATATTAACAAGATTAAAAAACTGCAACAAGTTAACTATATATTCACTTTAAAAACTAGATTTCATTATATATTCATCAACATAAACAGTTATATTAAATTGTATGTATCAATTGGATCTCATTTAGGGAACGCTCAATAAAAATACATAACAATATATATATATATATATATATATATATATATATATATATATATATTAAAGTGAAACATATCTATCAGGTTAAATTAAACCAATTAGCATCATTCGAATAATGTGAATCTTAGTAAATATTCAATCAAAGGAGATCATTCATAAAGACATAGCTTAAACACGTTAAGAAATATTTACGAATAATATACAATTAATAAAATGATTTAAGAGATTAATATTTAATTAGTAATTATTTTTTTAAGTATATTTCAAGGTATATAAAAAATAACAATGACAAGTAAATTACGTCAAACATATTTTGTATATAATTATAATAATCCCTGTATATAGAATCACGTGAATTTTGAAACAAAATTCAACTATTATATTTTTATATTTTGTAAACACTTTCAGAAACCCTGTATATTGCATAAACTTTTCAATTATTTTGTATCAAATGTCAAATCGAAATATCAACGCGGAAATTAACGTTCTTTCAATAGTTCGGGTAGAGTGATTCGGAGTGATTACAGAAGTGTAAATAAACACAGTGAATTTATCTACAATAACACAGAAATGGATGTTTTGATTTAATAAAAACAATTATTTACTTAGCAACAAACGAACAATGAGAAACAAAAGGAAAACAGTTGCAAGTTGTTGATTCTAAGCTTGGGAAGAAGCCCCGTGAATTTATAGATGGAGGACGCGTGAAATTTTTTCTTCTCCAAATTTGTTTAAAAGTTAAGATAATTTAAGAAAATCATATTGAAACGTTGACCAAAGTATTCAACAAAGTTTTAAAAGTAAACTAACTAAAAACATAATTCGTATTTTAACAAATAAGTGAAAATAATTGTGCTATCGTCTAGACTTGGTAAGATTGAACAATTACCTTATTAGTATAGTTTCACAACTATTCATACATCTTGCTACTAATTGTGCTATTCAACTGGTGAAATAATTCACATTTCATCATTTTTCACATCCTGAGTTCCGGTTTATTCGATCGTAGTCGATCATTTCTTTCACATCCATCATATCCAGGGTCAAGAAGAACCAACTATGAACACTATTTCTCGTGTATATATAAAACTTCTCCTATAAAAAAACATTCACAGATATATTTACATGTTAGGTTATGTTATTGTTCATATCAATTTCTTAGTTAAATATTAGTTTTGAGCATTTCAATCTCCACTAATATATCGGACACGAAACACTAATTTCTTATTAACATAAGTACTTACCAAATTCATACAATAATAATGATAATAAATCTTAAACACGCCACATTGTTCTTTATCTTTGGAAACCAAAATATACCCATCACAGAATACACACACCACGCGACGATTATATTTATAATAGCAAAAGTTGGGGTTGAAAGCGCTACGAATGTACATTCAACGCACACAATTGATAATTTAAGCGAAATTTACTTGCTGTGTTTGATGCAAATAAATTTATAACTAGTATGCATCATTTTATGAGATATGGTAACAGCAACATAAAACAAATTCACAATTTTTAAACTTATATATTATTTTGAATTGGAATTCGTGGTAAGCGAACAAATTCTGGCGCCCATAATTTTAAATAAATAAATAAAAATAAATATAAAATAATTGAGCTCAATTAATTAAAAATTAAATATATTATAATATATATGTATATATATATATATATATATATATATATATATATATAATTTATTTTTCTAATTCTTGGGTATTAGGTTGTGTAATTATTTAAAAACATTTTGTTGTCACTGACGTTTCGTCCCTGGGTTAGGAACATTCTCATGACTGAATCGTTTCATTGTTTACAGATTAAAATTTTAAAACATATGTACAATAGGTAAAAAACATTCAATAAAACAGACATTAAAAACATTTATTAATTCAAAACAATAATTACTTTCAATATAATAATGAGTTTTTCCAACAACTTAATGGATGCACCATGGGCTCTCCTATATCTTCTACCATTGCTCAGTTAGTAATGGAACATTTAGAAGAAGTAGTATTGAAACATTTGAATGACAGTATTCTGTTTTTTAAACGTTATGTGGACGACTGTTTAGCAGCAGTACCCAATGATAGTATTAATAACGTACTGTCCGCTTTTAATAATTTTCATGAAAAAATCAAATTCACCGTAGAAACAGAAAAAAATAACACAATAAATTTTTTGAACATGACATTGATAAGAACTAACCATAATACAACCAAAACCAAACTTTATAATAAAATAACCTTAACTACAATTCCAACCATCAAAAGTCCCATAAAAGAAGCGTAATTACTGGATTGGTTGATGGAGCCATTAAACTAACTTCGCCTGAATACATACCAGATATTATAAAACAAGTTAGAACGACTTTAATAAACAACCACCATCCAATACATAACATAAACCGTATTTGCAAACAAAGAGTCTATAAAATATATAACAACCCATCAAAGAAATACTCTAAAAACAACGTGTTAAACAATAATAAATATGTAGCAATGCCATACACAGAGCAGCTTTCTGAAAAACTCAGTCACATATTTTCTAAATATGATATCACAATATGTCATAAAGCTCAAAACACCCTATCACCATTATTCACCAAATTGAAAAGTAAAATAAAGAACACAAAAAAATCAAATGTTATATATTCTATACCATGCTTAGACTGTCCATAAATATACTGAAAATGCTTCCACAGCTCTCCACAAACATGAAAGCAATGAAAAAACATTAGTTTGATTTTAAAAACACACATCCTAGCTCAGGATTCAAACTACAAAGAATTAACAATTAAAGAAAAGGGGCACATTAAAAAGGAACAAAATGCAGTAAACGATAAACAAGATGTTAAAAACTTGAGTCCGATTTATCATAATTTAATAAAATAGTAGTACACTTGAAATCTTTCCGTACCCCCCTGGAATTTATATTGATGTACTTGTTTCAAATGTCTGTTTTATTGAATGCTTTTTACCTATTGTACATATGTTTTTTTAATTTTAATCTGTAAACAATTAAACGATTCAGTCATGAATAAACTTTGAGAACGTTCCTAACCCAGGGACGAAACGTCAGTGACAACAAATTTTTTAAATTAATTACACAACCTAATACCCAAGAATTAGAAAAATAAATTATTCAAGAAGGTTGAAGAGAAATAATACTTTTAATATATTAAAGTGAAATATATCTATCAGACAAATTAAATCAAATCAGCATCATACAAATAGTGTGAATCTTAGTAGTTCATTAGTAAACATCCAATAAAAAAAGAAATAATCCGTAAAGACATGAGTTGAACGTGTCAAGAAATTTTTAACTATCATATACAATTGATAAATTAATTTAAGAGATTGCTATTTAATTTAGTATCTATTTTCTTTTAAAGTATATTGCAAAATAAATAACACCAACAAGTAAATTACGTCGAACGTAATATTATACATAATTGTGGTGATCCCTGTATATATCATCACATAAATTTTCAAACAAAATTCGATTATTACAATTTTATATTTTATAGACACTTTCGGAAACCCCGTATATCGCATAAACTTTAATAATTATTAGCAAACGTCAAGGTCAAAAGATCAACGCTAGAAGCAATGTCATGTTAGTAATTCGTACGGTGTAGTTCGGTGTGTTTTTCGAAATGCATAAAAACAAAGTGATTTCGTCTATACTAACGCAAGGATAGATATATTGATTCAGGAAAACAATGTTTGTTTATCAACAAATGAACTGGAAAAACAAAATTAAAAACAATAAAAGGTTGTTGATTTTGAGCTTAAGGAGACGCCGTAAAAATGAATTAGAGGGTGGACGTGTAAAATTTTATCTCCTCAAATTTCTATTAAAATTTGAAATAACTTAAATAAATTATCAGAAATATCAATCAAAAGTGTTCAGACGACGTTTTAAAGTAAATAAATTAAAATACATTCCGTATAATTAAAAATAAGTGAACTTTAGTGAAATCATCTAGATTTGGTAAGAACCATAACTATAATTACCTTATTACAATTATTCTGGTGGTTATCCAAGGTATCTTATAATAGAGATACTCTGCTGACGATATTAACCACATATATCATCATTCCTACATCTTGGACTTTGTTTTTGTTTGATCACAGCTGATCATTTTTTCCTCCAAGAACAGCACATTCAATGCTATGCTCTATAACTAACGATGAACATTTTCCACGTGTATATTGAACTTTTTCTATAAAAACATTTCACTTATATATTTTTGTACGTAGGTTAATTGTCTGTGGTAGCAATTTATTGGTTAAACGTTAGTATTAATTGATCAATCTCCACTGATAACGGACACAAACACTAAATTCATATTAAATAAGTATTCACTAGTTTTTTGCATAATAATAATAAAGATTCTTAGACACATCACTTTGCCTTCCATTTTGTAAACTAAACAAAACATTTAACAGAACATCACACTACACGTTTTCGCACTTAAAGATCTATGGTTGAGATTGAAAGTTTTTTTTTGGATGTACATTCAAACATAGAATAAGAATAATGATACACGAAATTTATTTGTTGAGTTTCAATAATATTTATAGTAATGAAAGCGTTTATATGGTTGTTGCGTAATAATGATACAGTAATGAATTTAAACGTATAATATTGGTTTATTAATTGATTATAAAAATTTCTTATCTTTTCTCATTAATTAAATTATGTTCAATTGTTCAGGTTCGTCTTATTTTTCTCTGATATCTACCTATAGTTTCTTGTTGCTAGCAAACGTCAAGTGCCGAATCTCATCCCTGAGATACAGTATTTAAAAGGTAAAGTAAAATTGATAATAATTTTGAATTGGGTATAGCCGTAAGCGTAACCAATTCTGGCGCCCATAAATAATAATAAAATATATATTAAATTAAAATAAAAAAAAATATACATAATAAAAAACAGCAGCCCAACTGAGGTAAATTAAAAATTATAATATAAAATAGCACTACAACATAAGGGCGTAAGTAAAATTATATATAATAAAAATGGCTCCCAACGTAGAGGCATTATTTAAAAATATATAATAAAATGGCAAGCCCAACGTATGGCGTTTGTTAGACGACTTAAGTAACGCTCGTTCAACAAATTAGCAACAGGAACAGGTTACAATTTTATTTTTGAGATATCTAGGGAAAATCTTATAAAATAATAATGGCTGACAAATCAATGAATATCGACGAACTGACAGTGGATGAGCTGAGGGAATATCTGAAATCCAGGAATATGGACACAAAGGGAAACAAACAAGTACTAAGGGAACGTTTGACGATGGCTATCCAAGCTGAAGAAGCAGCGGAACTGGAGAAAGGAGACAGTATGGTGGAAGAAGTTCATCACTATACAAAACCTAAACCAAATGAAAATGAAGAGTTAATAAATATGATGAAAATAATGATGGCTGATATTAGAAACACCAGAGAAGATATAATAAAAAACACAAAAGAAGAGATAAAAGGTACCAGAGAAGATATAATAAAAAACACAAAAGAAGAGATAAAAGGTACACAGAAAGAAATTAACAGAAGGTTAGACAAACAAGAAGAAACATTTTCAGAACATATGGTGGAAATGAAAAAACAGTTCGAAGAACACAAGAAGGAACAAGAAGAGAAAATGAATAAACTATATGAACATTTAATACGAGAAGGCACCATCCGGAAACAAGAGATAGAAGACATGGGAAATAAACTACGAGAAGAAGGAAAGGAACAGATAGGCAGAATGGAGAGAAACATCATGAAAACCAATGCCAGGATAGATGATGTAGAGCAAGGCATCCAGTTGAATTTATCGATTGCGGAGGAGATGAATTTAAAAACTCAGAAAGAACTAATATGGGAAATGGACAAGAAGTTAAAACAAATCAAGGAAGATAGGAATGTACAAGATTTTACAAAATTGGAGAGGGAAATTAAAGAAGACTTTAAGAAGAAAATGATGGAATTAGGAAAAGAATTTGAAACCATAAAAAACAAGACGAATCCAAACATCAATACTCAAGGGGTAAATTACATCTATAACCATGGGGAAAGTAATCTAAAATTTGACGGGGATACGAGAAAAATGCATCCAAAAATTTTCTTGAGATATCTTAAAAATAAATTAAAAGGTATCAGAGAGATAGAAGATTTGAAAGAGACAATTAGACCTCATTTGCAGGGTCAAACATTACTTTGGTTCACATGTAATGATGTAAGTATAAATAATTTCAACGATTTTGAAAGTAACTTTTTGAAATAATACTGGGGGGAAACAGAACAAGGCTATGTTAGGGAAAAGTTATATTTTGGAAAATTTGATAGTAGAAGAAGCAACAACATGAGTAGTTATGCTTTGTCTTTATTTTCCCAGGCACAATATTTAGAGCCAGTAATTTCTGGGCAAGAAATTATAATATTCTTATCTAGACATTTTAATGACAATATTACTTCAAGGTATAGCAATACAAAATATTACAAATTTCCAATCTTTACTAGACTATTTGAACCGAGTACAGAGAACGGTGCACAACAACAATAGACGTGACTATGATGACTATTACAGAAACGTCAACGATAGACGAGACTTTAATAGAAGTAACAATCATAGACAAAATAATAATCACTATTACAACAACACAAATAACAATAATAACAATGATAGACGATATGACAGAAATAACGATAGGACTAATAATAACAATAACAGGTACACAAATTATCCAGATAGGAGACAGCATAATAATTATAATAGAAGAGAAAGAAGAAACTCTGACGGAGACATAAGAAGGACGAATAATATAAGACGTGACACAAGAACTAACAGGACGAACAGCCTAGAAAGAAACACAACTAATCGTAACACAAACTTTAATCGAACTAATACAAATAACAATAATCATAATAATGATAATGTTGTGGTTCCCGTGTCATCTTCTGGTACGGAACAACAGTTTTTCCACTAGAGGGTGAATATGGTAAGTTAAGTTGGTGCAGCTATGTTCACCCACGCGAATTTCTAAAGGTACAGGACCAGCTAGAACAAAACAATGAAACATTAATTTATATATACGGAACGATAGAAGGCACTAACATAAAAATATTAATCGATACCGGGTCAGAAATATCTTTAATAAATAATAAATTTGTAAATGATTTGACAATATCAAAAGAAAATTTCGTCAAGGTGCCAAAAATAAATTTAATCGGCATAAATCAAAGAAAACTAACACTTTCAAATACTACGATAACTGTAGCATTAAGATTAAAGGAACGAGAAACTATGGTACAACTGTTAGTAGTGGAAAATATGGAATGCGAACTATTGTTAGGATCGGATACCTTATATGAAAACAAAGCAATGATTAATTATGAAGAAATGTACATAATCTTTAATAAAGAGAAAGTTGATTTTAATTATGAAGAGAAAAATGATAATTCGAGGAAGAATGAAGAGTTAGTAGAAGAAGAAGATAAATGTATTAATTATAATAAGAAATTTGAAGATGATATGGAGAAGAGATATGATTATAGGCAGGAAGGAAAAATGAGTGGAGATATGATGTTGGATGGCAATGGAGAAATAAATAATAATAATAATATGCCGGAATGGAATTTGGATATAGATGGGAAAATAGAATGGAAAAATGAAGTAAAAGGAATACTGAGAGGACATAGGAATTTAATTAATGAGGAATCTCGAATTGCAAGAAATTATGTACATAAAATTGAAATGAAAGAAAATCAACAATTCCAACAGCGAAGTTATCCGATACCCTACAAATATCAAGAAGATGTAAAGAAAACTGTAAATAAATTATTAGAAGATAGAATTATAGAACATAGTACCACCTCGTATATCAATCCAGTTGTTATAGTAAAGAAGAAGGATGGAGATTTAAGGATTTGCCTTGATGCACGAAATTTAAATAAATGTACAATGCCCGAGTATGAATCGCCTTTAACTATCGAATCGATATTAGGAAAGATAAGTAAAGTTAAAGTTTTTTCTAAGCTAGATTTGAAGCACAGCTTCTGGCTGATACCACTACATCCGGAAAGCAGGAAGTATGTAGGATTCAAGATTAATGGGGAAGTATATCAATTCCGAGTAACGCCATTTGGCATACAAAGCGCTACATCAGCACTATTAAAAGCGCTGAATAAAATTCTAAACAAATATGACCAATTTACAATACACTATTATTAGATGAGAAATACAAAAGAAGATGCTCTGAAAAGGATGGAGTAATATATAAATTAGTACATGACAAGGAATTATATGTGATATCTGAAAATTTAACAAAATTAATTGTAAAAAGAATACATTTAGATTTTAATCATTTAGGAATTAGGAAAACTCACATGATATTTCGGGAGAATTATATATCGAAAAATGACATTACTATCACAAAGGATATTATTAAACAGTGCGAACTATGTCAACTATCCAAGGAAAAGAACATTCATTATGAAAATGTACCGAAATCCATCATAGCGGAAAATCCATTAGATATAATAGCGATAGACTTCATATCAAACCTTATACCAAGTTATAATGGTAACAAACACATTATGGTAATCGTAGACATTTTTTCTAAATTTATTAGCACATATCCATGCAGTAAAACAAATAAAAATTCCATTAAAGAATCGCTAGGAAACTACTTCGAGAAATATGGGAAACCAAAGAAATGCATAATGGACAATGCAACATACTTCAGGAACAAAAAAATAGAAAAATGGTTGAAAGACCTGGAAATACAACAAGTTTTCACAAGTATAAGACATCCTAGTAGTAATCCTGCAGAACGAGGAATCAAGGAAGTGATCAAGCATCTGAGGATACTTACATACTACGAAAACCGTATGTGGGAAGAACGATTAAAGGAGACCACAGATTTTATAAACAATATACCAAATATCGTTACGGAAGTAGCGCCTATTTCTTTATTCACAGGAATAGAACCAGACAGACCATGGTCCAGTGAAATTGACTACAACAAACTGATTAAAGTAGCCAGAGAAAGACAATCAAGACAAGCTGACAAATACATTAAACGGAAACTAGCTAGACTAAGAAATAGGAAAACATTTAAAAAGGGTGACTTGGTAATAATAAAAGCATTAAGAGTACCTAATCATAAAAAAGGAATATGTTCTAAGTTACAGTTACCTTATGAAGGTCCTTATTTAGTAGAAACCAGTCATGGTATAAATAGCTATAAGTTGATACATCCTGACACTCATCGAGAACGTGGAATTTTTCATATAAACCAGCTGCATCAATTTAACGCCAATCAGCCATAACTAAAATTTAAGAAACACTAGAATTAGAAAATATTTAAGTAATCAAGTATGAATTAATTTAATCTAATCAATCTTAATAAGAGTTAGGAATAGTGTAATGAGAAATTTATTGATAAACTAAGTATAAGTTAATTGCGACGATTTAATAACTTCTTCATGAAATTGACACAGGATTAAATTGGGAATTAATTAAACAAGTAATATATATGATAATGAAATTATGAGAAGAAAATCAAGGTAAACTTCTATAGAACATTCTTGTCAAATCAAGAATAATTCCATAGAATTTTAGGGAATGTTAAAGTGAAATATATCTATCAGACAAATTAAATCAAATCAGCATCATACAAATAGTGTGAATCTTAGTAGTTCATTAGTAAACATCCAATAAAAACAGAAATAATCCGTAAAGACATGAGTTGAACGTGTCAAGAAATTTTTAACTATCATATACAATTGATAAATTAATTTAAGAGATTGCTATTTAATTTAGTATCTATTTTCTTTTAAAGTATATTGCAAAATAAATAACACCAACAAGTAAATTACGTCGAACGTAATATTATACATAATTGTGGTGATCCCTGTATATATCATCACATAAATTTTCAAACAAAATTCGATTATTACAATTTTATATTTTATAGACACTTTCGGAAACCCCGTATATCGCATAAACTTTAATAATTATTAGCAAACGTCAAGGTCAAAAGATCAACGCTAGAAGCAATGTTATGTTAGTAATTCGTACGGTGTAGTTCGGTGTGTTTTTCGAAATGCATAAAAACAAAGTGATTTCGTCTATACTAACGCAAGGATAGATATATTGATTCAGGAAAACAATGTTTGTTTATCAACAAATGAACTGGAAAAACAAAATTAAAAACAATAAAAGGTTGTTGATTTTGAGCTTAAGGAGACGCCGTAAAAATGAATTAGAGGGTGGACGTGTAAAATTTTATCTCCTCAAATTTCTATTAAAATTTGAAATAACTTAAATAAATTATCAGAAATATCAATCAAATGTGTTCAGACGACGTTAGTATTAATTGATCAATCTCCACTGATAACGGACACAAACACTAAATTCATATTAAATAAGTATTCACTAGATTTTTGCATAATAATAATAAAGATTCTTAGACACATCATTTTGCCTTCCATTTTGTAAACTAAACAAAACATTTAACAGAACAGCACACTACACGTTTTCGCACTTAAAGATCTATGGTTGAGATTGAAAGTTTTTTTTGGATGTACATTCAAACATAGAATAAGAATAATGATACACGAAATTTATTTGTTGAGTTTCAATAATATTTATAGTAATGAAAGCGTTTATATGGTTGTTGCGTAATAATAATACAATAATGAATTTAAACGTATAATATTGGTTTATTAATTGATTATAAAAATTTCTTATCTTTTCTCATTAATTAAATTATGTTCAATTGTTCAGGTTCGTCTTATTTTTCTCTGATATCTACCTATAGTTTCTTGTTGCTAGCAAACGTCAAGTGCCGAATCTCATCCCTGAGATACAGTATTTAAAAGGTAAAGTAAAATTGATAATAATTTTGAATTGGGTATAGCGGTAAGCGTAACCAATTCTGGCGCGCATAAATAATAATAAAATATATATTAAATTAAAATAAAAAAAAATATACATAATAAAAAACAGCAGCCCAACTGAGGTAAATTAAAAATTATAATATAAAATAGCACTACAACATAAGGGCGTAAGTAAAATTATATATAATAAAAATGGCTCCCAACGTAGAGGCATTATTTAAAAATATATAATATATATGTATATATATATATATATATATATATATATATATGTATAAATATGTAAGTGTATAGACGTATATACATATATCTAAAGTTTTTCTTGGTTTTAGGTAATTTTTATAAAATATAAATACCAAAAGACGATTTTTTAAGTTGGGATTACCATAATTTATTAACGTTTTCGGCTTACTCAAGCCCTTTTCAAAATATATCTACATACCAAACGTAAAATAATTGATAAAATATACATTAAAATATCCAGTCAAGAGCTTCGTTAAAACATAAAATACTCTTATCACTCTACGAAAACCAATATTAATTTGGGGAAACTTTGTTATGGTCCAACATTTCTTGCATGGATTGGGAAAACCCCAAAAGAACGTTCCCATCAGACCAAAAATATTAATAGTTAATTTTATCATCTATGTCTAGGATTTCGATCAAGCACATTTTAAAACGAATTTCCTGGAACTTGGGAAAAGGCAGAGATTTCGTCAGAGCATCTGCTAATTGGTTACATGTTGAAATATGTTTTAAAATTACCACGTTTTTATTTACTTGTTGTTGTCTTGTGAAATGATATTTGATATCAATGAGTTTAGATCGTTTCTGAAAAACAGGATTATTAACTATTCCAATGCGACCCTTATTATCTTCGTATATAATTATAGGTTCTGTTTTATTAAAATTAATATCTCTCAAAAGAGATTTAAGCCATAAAGCTTCTCTTGCACCTTCAAAAAGTGCCATAGATTCCGCTTCTGTAGATGAAGCTGCTACAAAATTTTGTCTTTTAGTATTAGAACAAATTGTACATTATTCAAATAATTCTACGATCTGTTTCATTATTACCCCAATCAGAGTCTACATATCCTACCAAAATATGATCAAGATGATTTTGTTTATAAACTAATTTAAGTTCTAAGGTACCTTTTATGTATCTTAAAATACGTTTTGTACTTCCGTTACTAAAACCGCATTTTGAACACAGTTTTGACATGCACAAAACGACTCTTTAAACACCAGTGTTTAAAATGCGAAAAGTCACATCTCGTTTATCTTTTGTTTTTCAAAAGTCAAATCAAGTGTATGTTAAATTTCATGTTCCGTGATAGTTTTGTTGTTCTGTGCCATTTGATTTGTCAGTCAGCCGTCAGCCATCGTCCATCGTGTTATGAATATAATTAAAATATAATATAATTTTTTCCTTCCTGCGGGCGAAGAAAGGTATATATAATAAGGACCTAGTGTTAAAATAGTATATTATGCAACGATCATGTAATGATGAAGGTTATTAATACACGAGCATTAACCGGGATACGAAACGAGCCGAAGGCGAGTTTCGTATGGTTTATGCGAGTGTATTAATAACCATTACATGAGAGTTGCATACATTATTTTTTCTACGACCGATAAATAATAAAATGAAAACAAGAATTAATTTCAAACAAGCTCCCATAATTAAGGCAACCTGTGAAAAAATAGCATTATTCAATTGCAATGATTCCACTTTGATAAAGAGAAATATACAAACAATGCAATTAGTTTTTCTATCCAGAAAATACATTATATTCTAAAAAAAATTTCAACCCACCCAGGATCTGAACCACGATCTGCAACGCACTCATGCGCCACGACCGCAAGCGTTACCAACTAAGCTACGAAGACTTGTCTAAAAAAGTACGCACATTATGCATATACAAATTAAATCATTGTATCAAGCGGAAATAAACAGAAAGGTTTTTCAAAAGAATTTCAAAATAAAGATTTGCTTACCTTTATCATTGAAGAATCATAATCTGGAGCTTCCTCGATGAATTTCCTGAGCTCGTTTGGCTGGAATGTTTCGGATTTCTTTCCAACGTATCCTTCAGATTTCCGCTTCAAAAATGCATGTAGCCGTGCGTATTTTGAAATGTCAGTTTGATAGTCGATATTCAACATCAAATCCCCAAGTACTTGTTTTTATTGGCCGAAAATTCGTTTCATAATGAAAAGTACGTATTTTCATTGGCCAAAATCTGTATCGAAATGAAAATCCGTGTTAAAATGAACAATATAAATGAATCGAAAGCAGATATTTAATTCGCGTATTATAATACGGGAGTAGAAAAACTTCTTTAGTCACTCGTTTCACAAGACACTTCCGCTTACTCGTGCCTAGTAAAACTCGTGACTAAAGTAACATTTTTGACACTTGGTACTTAATATACTATTAAGGCATTGTCACAATTCTCTATTATTTGTATTATGTTTATATCTACTTAATAAATTAATGGCTGCACAAGTATCTGGTCTTGTACATAACATTACATACATTAAACAACCTATTAAATTTCGACAAGGTGTATCTATATTTATATCGGAATTTGAGTTTTAATCCTTGCATATTTTCCATACTAAACTGATCATTAAATACTTTTTAAAAATTATCAAAGTATCGTATAACGTATAATACCGTCAAACGGGGTGACTTCGGACACTTTTTGCAACTTTCTTAATCACAAACTAAAAACCAAGAGAACTAAAATTCTGCAAATTTCGGCTAAGATGCCCCTAACATCTAGTTACATTTTGACAATGTCAAATGTTTCTAATTTTTTTCCAGTTATTATATTTTTTTTATTAAAAACTGTTCGAAGTCACCCCATCGAGTGGGGTGACTTCGGACGGCCATATAAAACTACGTAAAACCGATGTTTAACGGTTGCAGGGGTTACTTCGGAGAAACATTTTCTTTTTTTAATCGTCTACACTAGTAGGAAAATTATTTGTTATAAGAGAAACATCATTTTATCATAAAAAAGATTTATTTATTTCAAAAATCAAACATAATAATTCTTATATAAGAAAACTAAACAGATTATTCCGGAAAAGTAAATTTTCATGTCATAAATACTACTGTAATCTACTCTATAACAACATCAGGTAAATTGGAAAACTTATAACAACCCCTTCGAAAATGTGAAGGAAAAACCGTTCGAACAATTTCAAATTTTCCAATAATGCTCTCATCAGACACGTTTGGAAAAGAAAAGAAAACATCAGCCCCAAATTTTTTTTGTCGAAGAAATTTTACCAGGCAATTTTCACCTTCTACGTTTAAAATTTGTGCAACAAAGAATTTGCTTTTTAAAGAATTTTCTATGGGAAGTTTAACGAGGGTAAAATCATTTATCTTAATATCTTCATTTGAAGAATGGTCTCTTGGTTTCTCGGAAGTCATTTCTCCTTCCGAATCAGATGCGTCAGCTGGTAAAAAATGTTCATCAAATAAATCGGAATCAGATGGATTGTTCTGGCACTTTCTAGGTTTTTGTACTCCAGACGTGGAAGGAATATTTTCTGGTGGTTCGTTTTCGAATTCAACATTCATATCTGTAAGGATGACTGGCCTTCCTGGTGGAACATTGACTCGTTTGCGCCTGTTTGTTCTTATTTGCAATTCAGGGTTTCTATTTTCTTTAAGAAATGCCAGTAGCGATTTATCTATTTCACCGCCTGATGGATTATCTTCAGTTATAAGTCTTTGAGGCAGACGTTTTAGAACTTCCTGTGGATTGTTGGGCCAAATACCCGATGCGCGAAATCCGGACAACACGTTTTTCTTTGAATTTGCTTCAATTGCTTCTAAAGATTTCCTGAGAAGTTTTGGAAAATCTTTCTTCTGAAATGGACCTTTTCTTTTGGACTTCCACTCAGTCAGAATTCTCCTCCATGTTTTCTTAAGGGGCGCAAAAAAAGCAACATCCAGCGGCTGGCAAAGGTGGGTGGCATTTGGTGGAAGTAGGATGAATTTTATATTCTGACGTGCACATTCCTCAATAACTTCTACTGTTAAGTGACTGGACAAGTTATCACCAATTAAAATTTTCGGCCCATCCTTTTTTCTGAAATCAGGTAAAGCTATCTGGCGAAACCATTCCAAAAAAGTTGTCGAATCGAACCATCCTGAGCTGCTCACACTGTAACCACATCCATTCGGTCCATCTTCTTCCCATTCTTGATACCGATGCTTAGCCTTATACACCACGAAGGGTGGAAGAAGGTCGCCACTTGCTGAAGCCGACATCATTACACTTACGCTAGATTTAGACGAATCCATTATTCGATCGCAATGTTTCGATCCTCTTTTACAAATCACCTTGACTTTACGCGGGTCATCACTAAAATTAGTTTCGTCATAGTTAATTATTAGCGATGGGTCAACCTTTTCCAGGTATGTTCGGAGCTCACGAAAATATTCCATTAAAGTGCCTTCACTTACTTGTGCCCTACATCTCTTTATATTTTGACAAAATCTTGTCGTAAGATTACGGTGTCGGGATAAAAATGAATTTACCCAATCGTGTCCCGGAAGGTTATCTCGGAATTTTTTTATATTCACCCCTCTCCTGTCTAGATATTGTTTGACTATCATCCGGACATCGTACGGAGAAAGAGGAAATCCCCATTCTGCCGCCAGGTTAATGGCCACAACCAGCCTTCCTTCATCTTCTGACGATAGTATTGTCTGGCCGCCGACTTTTTTGACATTAACATTCTTAATTCTGTCGCTAATAGTCGATTTAGGTACACCATAATATTCAGCAGATTGCCGTATGATTTTCCTGTGGGTTTTCACATCACGGATGGCATTTTCTAGTTTTTATGGTTTATAATTTTGGTAGCTTCTACCACCTACCACTTTCTTATAAATTCGGCCCATGTCCGAAGTCGCCCCCTAAAAACGTATAATTTTGTATATGAAATGTGTGTAATGATAAAGAAACGAACTCCTAGCTAAAATATTCTCAAAACATAACCCTTCCTACTAGTATAAACAAAAATTGTACTAAAATATGCAAATGAGGTGGGCACAACTTACTTTTCAGTATTTTTTGAATTAAGAAATTCTTACCAAAACAAAAATTACGTGAAACGGAAAACTGATCATGACGTGCGACCGCAACACACCATCATCTAACGGCAACTAAGTTGTAAACATTTGGGTAACATACTAATATGGGGGGCTATCTTTTACACTGTTGCCGCTGTGAAGGCATATTCAAAAAATCTACCTGTTGTCCGAAGCGACCCAAAATGGCCGAAGTTTGACGGTACTACATAGATATATTTACCAATGTGACCTTTATTCAAGAAATATAAACAACGGTCTACCGACGAATTTTTAAAGTAATGTGTTTGTAATATATCATCAACCTCATAAACGACGTTCGGGCGGCCTGCTTCAAATCGTACATTGATTTATTTAATTTACAGATTTGGTTTTCTTCAACTTGAAACCCTTCGGGTATACGCATATACATTTCTACTTTTAAAATGCCATTAAGATAAGTGGTTCGAAAATCTATTTGATGTAACAATAAGTTGTACTGATTAGCTAAAATTATTAAAAAACTAAATATTGAAATTCGAGCCACTGGTGCAAAAGTTTCATCGTATTATAGTACCTAAATATTTTTGTCTGAAACCTCTGGCTCCTGATGGAGCATTGTATCTTTGTGGATTACCAAAAGCGTCATTTTTAATAGTAAAGACCTACTTACAATCAACTATATTTTTGCCGACAGGTTTATCAACTATAGTCCATGTTTTATTTATTAATTAAGACTTTATTTCTTCCTTTATTGCTTGCTCCTACTGAATATTGTCGTTTCTATTTTTTATTTCACAGAAAGATTCAGGAATGGTACAAATAAGTGATTGTGCACACAAAATATAATCATTTATACAGGGTGTTTCGTAGCATCATTTAGAAGGAAGGGTTGTAATTCTTTCGCTTCGTCTTAAATCGGTTTTATTGTGATGTTCATCTGGCGAAGATATACTATTATATTCGGTATCTGTTTCGCTGACAGATTTATTTATTTTGTAAAAGTTCTATAGAGGTTTCTTTAGATTTTAATGTTATTTTAGGTATTTTATTAGGAATGGAGGTTTCAGGCTCAAAGCTCTCATTAAGTTCTAATCTCAATTTATTAAATCCTTCATGTTTTGGTCTTGATGTTATACAATTTATTTCGTCACGTGCAACCTAACAACCTAACCAACTATTATGCCTTAATTTGATTTTTGTTCAAATTTATCTTTTTTTAACTTTGTTATGAATGTAGGCAGTTGAGCCAAATATTATCAAATGATCTATTCTGGGCTTTTTATTATGCCACATTTCAAAAGGTGTTTTGTTTTGTTTTATGGATTTAGTAGCTGTCAGATTTATTAAATATGTTGATGTTAGGACTGCTTCGCCCCAAAATATTTTATCTCAAATAGCACCACGTACCATTGATCGGGCCTTTTCTGTTATTTACCTGTTCATACTGTTACGAAACAGCACACTGGTGTAGTCCCTGAATCCGACTCTGTCAAAGCCATGTATGAAAGTTAAAATTATGGCGGATACGCAGTGATTTCTTAGAATTGTTTACGATTGTGACTCTCATCTAGACATTGTTTTTGTGACAAGTCTTATCTAGAAAATGCCAGAGCAATTGTTTTTGTGTAAGCCGCAATCTAGAATTATCTAGTAAAAAAGGAACTAATATATAAGGGACCAACCAGCGATTAGTTTAGTTTATAATTTGACATCGTGAGATAAACAGTAAATGAGCGAACAGTAAAGTGTTGATATAAATTAGTAATGAAGGTTGTGTGTATATAAATTAAATTTAAGTGAATAGTTAAGTGTATATAAATGAAGTGTTAGTGAGTAGTTTAGTGTTTAAATAAATTCGTAAGTAGCCATACGTGTCTTTAAAGTTTATCCCACCCGTTTGCTGATTGAATAAATAAGAAAAACATTACATTGGTGTCAGAAGTGGGATAATATAAATAAATAAGACGTAAACATGGCCAAGAGAATAAGTGACCTGAAAGTCACAGAGCTAAAGGCAGAATTGGAAAATCGTGAGTTGGAAAAGTCCGGTAAGAAAAGTGAGTTACTAGAAAGTCTCAAAGTGGCACTGGTGAGTGATGGCTTCGATCCAGAAACATTCTTATTCAAAGACGAGACTTCCACCTTATTCTCGTCAACTTCTGATATGAAGATCGATTTTTCTGCCATGGACGAGGAGATTTCAACCATGAAGAATGATATTTCTGCAGATATCTTATCATTTAAAAATGACATTGCTGCTGAAGTCGAGAATAAAATTTCGTCTCTAAAAGTTGACGACGATGAACGAAAAAATAAAATCCGACATGGAGAATAAGATGACAACGATGGAAAATTTGATGGACGAGAAAATCAAGGATTTAGTGACAAAGATTGCCGATTTAAGAACACAAGGCACTTCAGCAGAAGAAAAGAAGATCGAGATCTGCAAGCCAGAAACACAAACCCAAGACAGATGATATTGGCAGTTTTACCCGAGTCAAGGCCCCAACGTTCGATGGAAAGATGTCGTGGACCAATTACGTAAAACAGTTTGAAACAGCCGCTAGAGTGAATAATTGGTCCGACAAGGAGAAAGCAGTGAACTTACTATCGCTCTTCGGAGAGATGCCTTAGATGTACTTCAGACGATACCTCTAGAAGAAACGGATGATTTCGAGCAGCTCAAGAAGAGGTTGGACATGCGATATGGTCACGAACATCTAGAACATTTGTACCAATCCCAGCTGAAGAACCGAAGGCAGAAATGTGACGAAGCACTTCAAGAATATGAAGTGGATATTGCCCGACTCGTTCGATTTGATTATCCATTAGCAGCAGAGAACATGATGGAATGTCTGGGCATACAGGCCTTTATTGATGGCTTACGTGACCCCGATATGCAGAGGACGCTTCGTTTAGCCCATCCCAAAACATTAGTTGACGCATTGACAACTGCTGTTGAATATGAAGCAGCAACGAAGGCTTCGGGTTATAACAAAATTGGGACCATCCAAGAAGAAGGTGACGACAACAGTTTTGACAAGTTCGTCAGTTTGATAAAAAGTATAATGGACAAAAGCCGAAGAAAATCGGGTGCTGTAATTGTAGCGAGCTAGACCATGCACGCAGTTCGTGTAACCTCTTAAATGCAAAGCAGTCCCGAAGAGCTCGCGGTACAACAAAGGTAGGACCATGCAAGAAGAAGATGACGATGACAAATTTGACCAGATCGTCAACTTGTTGGAAGGTATGGCAGACAAGAAACCGAAGAAGATCAAATGCCGGAAGTGTGGCGAGCTAGAGCACGTACGCAGTCCGTCTAAGCGCCACAAGACTCCTGTAACCCAAGAACTCTAGTCACAGGGGAAATAAGACAGGGGTGAACATCCAGCAGATGTGGATCACCGAAAATCCAACTCTTTGCCTAGACGGTCATGTCCTGTAGACTATTCCCAATGCAACAAGTCGAAATATAAGGAAGTTGCTGTTTCAAGAATTACAGTAGTCAATGAAAAATGGTCACTCACCAGGATCAGAAAAGATCGGGAGAATGATCCTCACCTGAAGATGATCCGGCAATGAGAGGAAGAAAATCGGCGACCTACATGGCGAGAAGTGTCAAGATTTTCACCGACACTCAAGGCATATTGGGCTCAGTGGGACTCCCATGTCCTGGAGGGAGGGCTGTTGAAAAGAGTCCTTGAAAACGATGGTGATTCCGAGATGAGGAGAGAGCTGGTTATCCCTAGAACGAAAGTAGCTGATGTACTGAAGAAGTTACACGACAGTCCATCGGGAGGTCACCTGGGAGTGAAGAAAACCCTTCAGCGAGTCCGTGAAAGGTTTTATTGGATGAACAGCTCCGACGATGTGAAGGACTGGTGTAAGAAATGTACGACTTGTGCTACGAGTAATGGACCACATCGCAAGAGAAAGGCACCTATGAAACAGTATAATGTTGGAAGCCCTTTCGGAAGGATTGCTTTAGACATCGCTGGACCATTTCCGACGACAGAAAATGGTGGTAAATACATCCTGGTTGTAATGGATTATTTCACAAAGTGGGTGGAAATTTACGCGATCCCGAATCAAGAGGCCACAACTGTCGCGGATGTATTGGTGAAAGAATTTATCAGCCGATATGGAGTGCCCTTGGAAGTCCACAGTGACCAGGGAAGAAATTTTGAAAGCCATCTATTCCAGGAGATTTGCGACAAGCTGGGCATGAAGAACACCAGGACAACAGCATTACATCCACAGTCAGATGGAATGGTCGAGAGAATGAACAGGACTATTGGAAAATACCTGTCCAAAGTAGTTTCCAGCCATCAGAGAGATTGGGATCAGTATCTTTCCCTATTCGCATTGGCTTATCGATCTGCCGTCAATGAGTCCACGGATGAAACACCTGCGAAAATCCTGTTTGGACGTGAAATGAGGCTTCCTTGTGACCTGGAATTTGGCTGTCGGCCTGGAGAAGATCTAGCAGGAGAAGACTACGTGATCCAATTGAGGAGAAGGTTGGACGATATCCATGAATTAGTTCGAACAAATCTTCAAGTTGCCAGCGACAGAATGAAAAGTCGGTACGACACGCAGGTCACAGAAGGCGGTTTTAAATAAGGGGACAAAGTATGGTTACACAACCCGATGAGGAGAAAAGGATTTTCTCCAAAATTACAAAAATCCAGGGATGGTCTATACTTAATCAAGAACAGGATCAATGATGTTATATATCGCATAAGCAAGATCCCCAATTGAAAACCAAAAGTAGTTCACCAAAACTCACTAGCGCCATTCGAGATGTGTCTGACCCTACTTTCGATGAATTTATGGGCGCGTATGGAGGTACCGGGAAAGCTAGATATGGAGTTACTTCAGAACAACAAGATTTGTCCATTCTCGCGGAAGATAATTCACTGGCATACAACATCACCACCTGTCTCAAGAACGCACGAGGGTTGGCATCCGTCTTTCGAAAGAAGTTCGGGCAATTAGAAAAACTTGAAGACCAGATTCCAGCCCCTGGCAATACACTGAAACTGAAACATAATTCGCGGTACGTCTTCTATGCGGTAACTAAAAATGAACTTCAAGATCGATCTACCTATCGCGATGTGTGGGAAGCACTTCGAAACCTCCGAGACCATGTGTTAGAATCCAGTGTGAAGAAACGGGCTATGCCTGAGATAGCGAGTAACCAGTTGGATTGGCGAGTTATCAGGAACATGGTAGAGATTATCTTTCGAGATACCGGTGTCCAGGTATTAATTTGCAGCTACAACCCCCGTTATCAGTATCCGATGAAGACGGTGCTCTGCTACTTCTATAAGATCGGAAAGTGTAGAAATGGGGCTAGTTGCCGATTCAACCATCCAGTCTCGGCTATACAAAAATTCCAGGAGGAACTTCCATTTAAGGAGGGGGTGATGTTACGAAACAGCACACTGGTGTAGTCCCTGAGTCCGACACTGTCAAAGCCTTGTATGAAAGTTAAAATTATGGCGGATCCGCAGGGATTTCTTGAAATTGTTTACGATTGTGACTATCTTACCTAGACATTGTTTTCGTGACCAGTCTTATCTAATCTAGAAAATGCCAGAGCCAATTGTTTTTGTGTAAGCCACAATCTAGAATTATCTAGTAAAAAAGGCACCAATATATAAGGGACCGACCAGCGAGTTAGTTTAGTTTATAATTTGACATCGTGAGATAAACAGTAAGTAAGCGAACAGTAAAGTGTTGATATAAATTATTAATTAAATTTTTGTGAATAGTTAAGTGTACATAAATTAAGTGTTAGTGAGTAGTTTAGTGTTTAAATAAATTCGTAAGTAGCCATAGGTGTGTTTAAAGTTTATCCCACCCGTTTACTGTGATAGCTTATACCTCTTTGAACACAATAGTCTTGAAAGATATTCTCCCCCATTATCACAATACAGATTTATCAATTTTATATTAGAATGTGCTTCACTTTCTAATAAAAAATCCTGAAACATTTTAAAAACTTCAGATTTGTACCCTAATAGATAGATAACTGTATAATGAGTGAAATCGTCAATAAAAGTGACAAAATGATTTTTGTCATCGATAATGGGTGGAGTTATTGTGCCACACACATATGAATGGACAATGAATAATGAAACTTCAATTGGATTCTCCAACTGCTTGAATGTTGTAAACAAATTCGCTTGGTTCACCATATGGTCCGTAGCACCAGAGTCTAATATAAATGTCTTTCGGATTCGTTTTCCTGAAGAGCTGCATTTTTCACTATGGAGGCAAAACCCTTTTCACTATCTGGTTAAATATGAAGTGTTTGTAAAGTACGTCCAGGAGGCTCTTCACCTTAATACTGATTTTTAATGTAAAAATAACAGTTTTTATTGTATGGCTCTTGCGTCCACAATGTCTGCCCTTTATATTGGAATGAAACTGTACCCTTTTGTTTTTTTAAGTCCTTGATTTGGATAAAATATTTTACTCGTTTGGTTGGAAAATTTAGCCTTTTGGTTATGGTGTTTATATTTATTTGCAGTAAAGGACTTTTTAGTTTGTTGCTGTTCTACGTATAATACTTTACTACTGGTGTCACTACTTTCGTTTTGTAATTTTGTTTCGTAGTCGAGTAATTTGGTTTTTGTAAATGCAAGGCTCAAATTATCAGTTAATGTATGAATTGCAGTTACTATACCGTCATAGGATGAGGATAGGGTGAGCAGGAGGTGAACAATTTCGACATTTCAGTTAAATTTCCTCCAGCAGCTAGATTAGATTAGATTAGATTTTCGATACTTTCTTGATCATTTCCTCACTGGGAAGATTCGCTGATGAGATGTATTTTGTTAGAGAGGACCAGGTTGCCTGATTTTTAATACTCTTATTGCCTGAACCTTCCTTAGATATTCCAAGAATTGCCTCTTGGGCAGATCTTTCTATCACCAGATGTAGAGTTGTGAGATCCCTAGTTGGACACGTTCTCATAGCTCCAGTGATGCACACACAGGCAAGCCTTTGAACTTTGTCGAGGGCCTTCCTCATGCTGTACTGACTTGCTTTTGTATGCCAAACTATTGCCCCATACGTAATTGCCGGTCTCACAATCATGGCGTACATCCATCGCAGTATTTTTGGGTTACAGCCCCACCTCTTACCAGCTAGATTTCTGCACGCCATCAAAGGTCTTATTGCTTTACTAGCAGTTATTTCAACATGCTTATTCCACAGAAGCTTACTGTCTAGGGTTATCCTAGATTTCCATTCTATGATTTCCCCCTTTAAGGATATAGGTTTCATGGCTGGAAGTGTTCTTTTCCGGGTAAATGAAATTACTATGGTCTTGTTTGGGTGAATGTTTAGCCCCACTGACACCATTGCTCAATGATTCTGAGGCCCTTTTGTAATAAATCACACAAGGTGCTCTCGAACTTGCCTCTGACTATTAGAACTATGTCATTAGCATAGATACAGCATACATTCGAAGTTAAGCTCCGTTAGTCTGTAGAGGCTCCATAGAAGGGGAGATATCACTCCCCCTTGAGGTGTCTCCCGAGTGGCTTTAACCGAGGTGGTTTGATTTCCCACCTGTGTCTCAGCTATCCTCGTCGTCAACAACTCATACATCCATTTTACAATGGTTTCATTTACTCCTCATCTTTTTAGTGCTTCTTTGACAGACACATGAGTTGTGTTGTCAAAGGCCCCAGATATATCCAGGAATGCGCACATTGCGATTTCTTTGTTGTTCGGAGTTCTCTGGATGACTTCGGTCAGCTGATACAGAGACGTCTCAGTTGATCGATCCGCTCTGTAGGCATGTTGACATTTATGAAGTGGTATATTCTCCAGATTCTCTGTTCGTATTTAGTTATCCACTACTTTCTTCATCGTTTTGAGTGGGAAGGATGTTAGACAGATGGGTCTAAAAGATCGGGGATCAGTCCCATCTCTTTTCCCTATTTTTGGTATAAAGGTTACCCTTGCCTTTCACCATTTACTAGGTATTAGATCACTGCTAGACTGCTTCTTGTAATCTTCAGCAGGTGAGGAAGAATCTCCTCTATCCCTTGCTGCAGGAGTGCTGGAAATATTCCACCCACTCCTGTGATTTATATGGTTGAAATGTACTTATTGCCCATTCCAACCGTTGTCTAGTGAATATTTTCTTAGCAATGTCCCAATCTTCCTTGCGGGATTTTTTGGCGTAATTCATTGCTATTTCAGTGCTTGTTGCTGGTTCACTACCTGGAAAGTGGGTTCTGAGAAGAAGAATCGATCGTTCCTCTTCACCTTCCGTGTATGATCCGTCTGGCTTTTTCAGCGACATTGTGGGATTAGTTCCCCCATTTGCCATGACCTTTTGTAGTCTGGCCGCTGTGTGAGTGGAAGTGATATTTTCGCAACATTTGAAAATTAAGCCTTTTGGCCTTCCTAATCTCTTTATTGTACTGAGTAAGCTTCTAAGTGTACCTCTGCCAATTACCGTCACGTTTGGCTCTATTAAAGAGCCGACGGACCTCTTTTCTCTAACCTTTACATTTTGAATGAATAAATAAGAGTGCGTTAGTTGACAGTTTCTTTATTTTCGTGGATGCCGATTTATGGTTTCTTGAGCTGTTTTGTGTTTTTTGAATTTCCACTTCAGTCAGGTGTTCTCGAGGGCAATTTAAGTATAATCGTTTAACGTGCATTTAGCTAAATTTAACGTGTTATACATAATATACCAAAGGTTACTTAAACCCTTCCAAAAGTGCCTGCGTCCACTTCTTATCTTCCTTTATTAGCTGGAGTATTCAAGTAATATAAATATTATTCATTAACTTGACCTTTACCCCGAAGTCATACCCAACAACGACTCTAAATGATATTCTTGTGAATCGTTGTGGGCAAGCTGATAGATTGTAAATAAATGTTTTCAGTGTGAGAAACGGACTGAAGGAAGTAGTGGTCAGTTAGATCACTTGATCTCTCTCCTTTTGATTCATTTTTGTATGAATACCTGAAATTACAAATAACGTTATTTAAAAATACATTGTCGATTGTTTGGGAAGCAAGTTTTTTCGTGTTATTATTGAATTAATTCAGAAATATTATTATTTCAGGGAAGAAAATGAGCTTTCACTCACTTAAAAATAACCTCATGCACTTAGGAACATTCCAAAAAAAATACAAGTTTTTTAATGAAATTGCTAGTTTTAAAAAATACCTTTGTTGGGTTTTTTGAAATGCGTAAAAAAGGGATTACAAGTGCTTTTTCAGAGAAATTTTAAAGATAAATAATCCAAAATTTGACCGTTATAAAATTTGGTTAGTCACAAAAAACTACACTTGATTTGATCAGTATACAAAGATTTTGTTTGCATTAAAAAAATCAGTCAGCAGCCCTAATTCCACAAATTAACTCAGTAATTAGATAGGTATTTGATCTATATGCATATTTAAACATAGTTAGGGGAATAAATAGTATTTCGTTTTCGATGAGAATTCGAAGTTGGGTTAGGTTAGGTTTGCTACTTTTATATGCTGCAAAAAATTTAATTTTTACTTACCCTCTGAGTGCCTACTAAAACTTTATTGCACATGAGTCACTCATTGCATCTTATATAATTAGTATGCTGTATAAAATTTTTTACAGCCGTCCAGAATAACATAAATTGCTGATGGATTTAGAAATGTTTGCTAGTCATGAGTTGTTGGTTATTCAGCTACTCCTTCAGACAGATTACATTTCTCTACTCACCAATATACATAAATTGCTGATGGATTTAGAAATGTTTGCTAGCCATGAGTTGTTGGTTATTCAGCTACTCCTTCAGACAGATTACATTTCTCTACTCACCAATATACGAGTAATATGCTAACCCTTTAAATAACACCCAATTTCACAATATGATCATATCTTCTTGGATATTGATTGTACGTACTTACATATTTTGACTATGTTAGAAAATGGAAGAGAATGTGATTTTACGAAACAACCTGGACTACAGTTAATAGCAATAGGTAGATGATTATTGTGTTACACCTTAATTCAGGTCAAATTTTCTTTTCTAGTGCCATTTTTAAAATGTCTATAATGGGCGAACCGAGCTTTGCCGGATGGGCCGCTCATCGAGCAGCCGGCTTTGGCGGTAATATGAGCGTTGTGGACAAGGTAAGTAGCATATAACTTTAAAGTAATTTTTGATCACCATAAGTATGATTACTGTTGTTACTATTTTGTATTAACTTGATGTTTCATTTTTGACTCCCATTCAGTTGTTCATTGTTATATAGGTACGAAGCAACTTTTTGTTCAAAAAAAAATTCAAAATAATAATTTTTTACAATTTAAAATGCCTCGTATACATAAAATGCAATAGAATTAAAAAAACTGATCATTATTAAAAACATATCAACTATATTTCAATTGGATTTGAGTTTTACAATAAATTACGAATTAACTAAATCGCTAACCTAATACGTAAATAGCTAAAAATACTATAGAATTTGCTCGGTGTTATTAAATCTATATTATATTATTTAACAGAACATATAAAAACGCAAGTGTAACCAACTCACCATCCTATTTTTTGAAATATACTGTTTATAAGGAAGCTATGGAGTAATATGGGCAAACAATATTTTATTTCTCCAATTTAAGTTGCAAGTGGATTATAAAAGTAAGGGTACACTTGCTTGGTCCAAAAAATATTTCTTTTATTGGAATAATATAAGAGTACCTATATAATTTTACATTTTTGGACATTATTCATGATAATCTAATTTTAATGATCTATCACTCAAATTTCTAATGCATTTGAAGTTAAAAAAATGCGATCCAACGTGTGACGCATTCTTGAATATGTAACCAAAATGAAATTCAAAATTATGCAAATTATTTAAAAAATATATAGATCCGCACATCATATAATAAAAATATTTTAAAAAATTGGTCTCTATAAAACCATGTATTTTTTCGAATTATAAAATAATTATTTTAGGTAAGAGAGCGTAAAGAGAAAGAAAATAAAAAATTTACCTGTAATAATTCTGATGAGTGGTAACGGGCAAGGACGAGTTGTCTCCCGTCATAGGTTGAGTTGTCTCCCAAGGTAATATACATTAAAAGGTATTAATTTTCACAAAGTACACCGTTGTTGCCAAATCAAAATTTTTATTTTTAAAAGTACGTTGAACTATTGATACCTTTTTCTTTTTGTAAAATGTCTCTCAGGATATGAGAATCATTTAACTACCTTGAAATAGAAAAGTAAGAAAATAATCCTTACATTTATTTATTTGTAACGATAACCTGCAGTTTAAATTGTCATTAACAAATAACTAATTAAATTTCCTTAGATTATTTTAGTGATAATCTGCATTAAAATCTACTTTAATTTACATTAAAAGAATGTTAAGTTAATCCATCAACATTTTACAAATCCAAAAACAGGTAGGTACCATTAATTTCACATTATCGTTTGAAAGTACTTTCCCTCCTTCGCCTTATAAAGGGTGGTATTAAAAATAGTAAACCATATTTCACATATTCTTCACAAGTTTCAGAGGTTGTAAAGTTTGTTTACGAAGTTGTTGAATAGTTAAAAGTGGTACAGTGAAACTATACGTATAATGGAGGCTACAATAATTAAAAGTGAAAAAGGCAAAGATTTGTTAGTGATCGATGGGTTTAAATTTTCATTCCACAAGTTATTAGCAAGAGACACTCTAAAAAGATGGCTTTGTGCGTCCAGAAAAACGCAGTGCAAAGCTTTTGTTAAAACAAAATTGGACCGTCCAGAAGTGATCGAATCTTCTTTAAACCACAACCATGAGAAATTATCAGAAGAACTTCTAAATAGGCAGACTCTAAGCAATGCTGTAAAAATTAAAGCAATAGAAGATGTTTCGGCAAAACCAATGGGCCTAATTAGAAAGGAGGTAAGAGAATCCCATTGTGAAACTATTACTACTCATGACGTTGAAAGGATGAGAAAAAATATGTATACTGCTAGGTCCAAAATTGCATCAAAACTTCCAACTAATATAGTTGAATTTCATAGTTTATTAAATTCTGTTACTTTAAAAACTAATAGGGACGAATATTTTATTCTTAAAAATGATGAAATAAATAATATAGTCATGTTTTCATGTAAAACAAATATTATTGCTCTAAAAGAAATAAGTGAATTATATGTTGATGGCACTTTCGATTATTGCCCTAAATTTTTTTTACAATTGTTTACCATTCATGGCTTTAAAAATAATCATTATATTCCTTTGGTTTTCTTTCTTCTAAAAAATAAAAATACAGTATCGTATAAATTAGCTTTACAATATTTAAAAGAAATATATCTATCTACAACAGGTCACGACTTTCTTCCAAAAACTATAACTTCAGATTTTGAATTAGCAATACCTACACAAAGCAATTCGCGAAATTTTTCCAAAAACCGAAATTAAGGGATGTCTATTTCACCTAGGTCAAAGTTGGTATAGAAAAATTCAAAGTTTAGGACTTTCTACCGAGTATCAGTTAAAAGACAATTTAGAAACAGATATAACTAAATACCTTACTTATATTTTTGGTTTACCATTCCTTAAAGCAGAAGACGTTGGCGATTGCTTTGTTCTTGATCTCATTGCATTTCAACCAGATGATGAGAAGGTGATTAAATTTAATGACTATTTAGTTGAAACTTACATAGATGAAATTTCTACCTTTCCTCCTAACATTTGGGCTGAAAACTCTTCTTCTTTAAAAAGGACAACAAACGCATGCGAATCTTTTCATTCGCGTTATAATGCTTCATTTTATAATACACACCCAAATTTTAACCAGTTTATAAAAGTTCTTCTAGATTTTCAAATAGATACCTATATTAAGCTTCAAAGTATTGATACCGTGGTCAAAGTATATGATCGAAAAGTATTAATGAAAAAAAAGTTTTTGGAAGATAATTTAGAAAAATTACAAGACGGCAGGATTACCAATTTTCAATTTTTAAAAAATATTTCTTTTAAATGCAGAATCTAATTTGTATTATAAGTGTGTAGAGTGAAAAAGTTTTTATATCATTTTTGTAAATATTATTGTCTTGAAATATATAAGTATATATATATATATATATATATATATATATATATATATATATATATATATATATAAGTAAACCATTGTATATTTTCCTTTGTTTTATTATAATAAAATAATTATAATTTCCTACGTACTGTTTTATTTTAACAAAATTAGGAAATACCATTCCAAATATTTCGTCAAGATATAAGTAAGATCGATTTGGCAACAACGTTTAGATTTTAAGGTATTATAAGTACTTATGCTAATTACGGATTAAAATCATCCGGGAGACAATTCGACCGTCACCTTTTTGAGAGCAGGTAATATTTTTATTTTGGGAGACAATTCGACTCCGCCGGTGGTAACTATGTGCCTCAAAAATGTGCACAATTGCGCTATTTCTGCTGAACTTAAGTTGCCAATTTGGGAAAGTGTTGCAATGTGTTTTCTTAACTTGCCAGAAGTCAATGCTCGAGGATATTCTGCTCCAGATTGGTGTCATAATGTTCTTAATGTAGTGTAACAATCAAGACAAGAATTTTTTTAATGTTTGGATTTGTTGGCAATACAAATTTTTTTCTAACCGAGAGCAATAAAGTTATATAATGTTGTACTTCCTTTGAAAATAGCACAGGTACAGGTTTGTGACGTTTTCCTCTAATTACAATTCTTTTGTTTTGTTTGAGGAGAATTTTTTCAGTTTCCGTTAAATTTCTTAAAAATTACTCCGAAATAATATCATTATTTTCTTGTAAGTAGCTCTCCAGTTCTAACCTTTCCAGTTCACCTAGTCTTCTTTTGTTAAGCAACATTTTTGCCAATCAATAAATTATTTACCATCATTGTTAATATCTTTTAAATTTTTAGCACATGTCTTGGCCCTTTCCTTTACAAATTTATTTAGTTTTTTTATATCCGATGTTGATGGAATAATTGTTGGTTTTCCATTGCTTTTTCATTAAGTCCTGATTCGCCGCACTGCTGACTTCAACGTTCCAATTTGTCACGACCAGTGTCCTTAATATTTTAATTTGTTTCGCTTTGTCGATACTTTTGATACCATTTGTAAACAATGGGTTTTTTTGTCGAATTTCAGAAAAAGCTGTTTTAAAGTTGTACCCATATGGAGAGCTAATGACGGAGATTTTTCAAACTTTTGACTTTTCTGATTAAATCCACAAATATTTTGAGTACACATATTTGAAATTTGTCGGAAATGTACAATTTTATGTTTTGCAATAATCGAGCTAGTTCTCGCAATTTATTTTTTTGGTACTTTATTTAGATGATTATGACGATGTTGTTTAGCGTAAAATGTTCCAAATGATAATATTAGAGGATCACTTTTTGCCAATAGTGATATGCTATCACAACGTATATTCAAAATGCCATCTTTTATGCGTAAGCTACTAATAAGTTTTCAATCAAGAGAACGAAAGGCTAAATACGTTTGAGCATCTGACGGAATATTAGAGTTTCATTTGGATTCATAGCGTGGCGTTTCAAATAACTTTTCATGTAATATTCTTGACAATATACAAAAGGAAGAATATTTTCAGGTGACACTTTTTCCATAGGCCTTCTCACAGTTTTCATTCCATTTTGTGCCGGAGACAAAAAATTTCCTTTTTTCCTTAATATATTTATAAAATTTTGTATTCCGATACTTTCTATCTTCATATTCATAAATTGTTTAACGGCTACTTCATTATTATGCTTCCTCATTAAGTGCCCACTAAAATTTGTGACATTTTCAAAACAATAAAAGCAAAAATCTCGTTTGTACAATTGTCCCATATACGTTTACTTCTGTTTGAAATGTTGATATTTGAATTCAATTACTACAACAAAAAATTATAAATTAATTTATATATCTTTTTTAAATAACTATTTTTGAAGTTAGAATAATATTTTGTTGGTATAGACCTGAATATTATTTTGAATAGATAACGCGTATGTAAGTATGCTTATGTTTAAATAAAATTGTGAAATAGCGTTTTCATTAAAACATATAAATTGAACCTTAGTCATATCAAAAGGTAGCGGTCCGAAATCAGGAATGGTATTTTCTCTATCCATTAAAGAATAATTTGGCATCATATTGTTTAGTATTGGATTCTGAGTTTTCTTTCACAGATGATACTACATTATCACAACCCTTCTATTCTTCAACTTTTTTATGAATGTTTTCTTCATGAAACTAAAAATTTCCTTTCTAATTGTTTATTGCGACTTTAGGCACAAAATTCAGTACTGCCCAGGTCAGCCATAATTTGATAATTTTTATTTCATGAAACATAAATATGTATTCATACAAGGCTATTGATAACACAAGATACTTTTAAAGTTGCCGTACAAAAATGTTTGTCTGATCTACTATTTATACTTTTTTAACAGGGTTAAATATTTATTCTTTATGAATACTTACGCACAGTGTGTCAAAAGATATTTAAAATTTGCTTAAATTACAAAATTAATTAGTAATAAATAACGCTGTGCTGTATCCGTTTAAATAAAGGTTATTTGTAAATAGACAGTTCTATTTACAGAAACAGTTTATAAATAATTAGTGCCTCATGAAAAATAATTACTACTTTACAAGGTGCCCCGAAACATCTGGCAAATACTTCTGGAGCTTAAAGTTTGATGAAAAATAATAAAAAAGCACCTTTTCAGTTTCGGTACAGGAGTTAATCCAATTTGTTCAAGATTGTATAATCTTGAATTTTATTGTTTACGATACCTTTAAAATATGTAAGATATTTGTATGCGTTCTTTTTTTATTGTATATATATATAAGGCGTAAATTCATTTTAGTTAATAGCGTTGTAAAAATATGTTGCAGAATTGATAAGATCTTTATATTGTTGTAAATTCAAAGGATAATTTCATTTTATTTTCAACTTTTGTTAGATACCTTTAAAATATCACGTTTTGCAACAATAATTGTAAATTGTTTTGTATGGGCATAGAAATAGCACTTTTTGAAAGTCGACATCTTGTCGCATTGTCCTCTAGTTAAGAAGTTAGGAAAAGGTCACGTTTCACCCTATTATATATTGTATTGTAAAAACCCGAAATTTAGTGTCACTTCTGCATGAATTTTATGGTCAATTGTCGGAAGATATGAAAGACATTTTTGAATTACCTTTCTGAGTAAAGAGGTTACAATTGCTATTGGAGTATTCCATAAAAATTTAACTATCTATTGGCGGCACCCATAGTTGATTCTTGTCTAGGAACCCGACAAGTCAAATGATACTGGCCAATAGGAAATATTTATTTTCGTTTGGTCAACCCAATCCACGTGTAAACACGCCCCTCGCAGATTTCTATTTAAAACGTCTCACAACGTGAAGAAATCAGTTTCTCACTCATCAGTTCTACTACTTATCGACGCGAGTTTTACACTCATCGAATCGAGCTCAACGCTCAACAACAAAGTTAGTTCTACACTCATCGAAGCGAGTTCAATACTCTCGATAACAAAGTTTTACACTCATCGAGGCGAGTAATATAATCAAAAACACAATTAAATACAATTTTAGCAATGTATACAACATTGGGATTAGTACGACATTGTTTCAGTTTATTCACTAATCTAGGGTAGGACTATCTCTGGTGTAATTTTTACTATAATTTTAATGTCGTTGCTTTATGCAAATATTTAACTTGTTTTAGATTCTTCAAAATCTTTCAAGTTATTCTTGCTGGTCCCTTCTCAAGAAAAAAAAAGTTATTTGCAGAGTTCAGCGCACCACCGTGCTTCTCAAAACATTAAGATGAGTAACTCCTCAATCGGTGGTCCCGTAAAACAATTGAGCAGGATATTTTAGAATTATTATTAGCCAAACTGCAAAAGTATTTCCCATATGTTTAGGGACACCGTGTATAATTTTTTTATTTATTCCTATGCAAATTAAATGTTTTTAGCAGTTGGTGCACTTTAACATTTTATAGATTTAGCAAAATATTTAAAAATAAAATTATTAAAAACAAAATTGAAGATACCTATTAAAACACATTATTGAAAATTCTAGACCATTTCATTAAGTTGAAAGTGCCTATAGGAATGTATGTCCATTTTTTAATATTCTCTACATTTGAAATATTCCGTTCTAATTTAATTATACATAATGAAATTATTTGTTAAAACTTACCATATAATTATCAGCTTGAGTTTTAGGTTTGAAAATAAATTGATTTAAAATATTAATCTCAAGTACATTTTCCTTTTCACTGTCTAGAGGCAATGTTGTTGATGGTAATTCCTACGGTTTTATATTAGAATTATACTCATGTTAATTCAAAACGAATTAGAAATATTCTACTTGCGGATTCTATAGCAGAAAATATTTTTTTTACTGAATATGGGAGGGGGCAAATATTAATACTTACTGAGATAAAGTTAAAGTTGAGAATTGAAAAAATAGTACATTTTTTGCAAAAGTTTCACTAGTAATTTGATAAAAAACTTCTAGATAACATATTACATATTTCTTATGAATTACCCTCGATAAACTAAAGTCTTAAAAAGTACACAAATTATGTTAAATTTACATTTACCATAACGTCGTTTATAAATCTATTAAGATGAAATGACTTGTCACTGTCTTCCAAATTATTTGTATAGGATTTCTACAATAAAATGATATATAAAAATTACAAAAAATAATATCATAAATACATTATCCCACGCATTCTGTAGTATTTATCGGATCTAAGACCTCTAGATATCCCTACAATGCATTTGTAATAAGTCAAATATTGGAACATTATTTTTATAATTAACTTACTGGTGTAGTTCCTGGAGAAGTTTCGAGAATTATATGAATCAGAATAATACTTCTTATTTCCTACAATTAAAATGATTCATTTTTATTTTAGCCTTGTAGTACAAATGTAATTTATATTGATTTTCACAAATGTGGGCTTAGAAGTTATGTTTTACCTATATATTGTTTTTTTGTTACGGTTATAAGCAGTGTGTAACCAAGTTTTAAATAATTTTCGGTACATATTACCATAGATAATTGAAATAACAAAATTCACTTATTTATTTGAATCCAATTTTCTTAGAACAGAAATACTATACAAAAATCTTTTTAAGCAAGTCCTCGGGACATTTAAGATATATTTTAAAACCAATTCTATTGTAATGTTTTTCTTATTTATTCAAACGTTTTTATACGAAGTGTGGGGTAAATTCATACACACGGTATGTCTACTCACTTAATTTGTTTATTCACTAAACTATTCACTAATTTATATTATATACACAGTATATACACTTAAACTAATTTATATAATCAGTTCGCTGCTGTTTATTTACTTAGACTATTTACTTGTTCATCTCACGAGATCACTTTATAAACTAAATTTCTCTCGCTGGTATGTCCTTTATATATTAGTGCCTTTTTTATTACATAATTCTAGATTGCGGATTACACAAAAACAATCGGCTCCCTGGAATTTTCTAGATAAGACTGGTCACAAAAACAATGTCTAGATAAGATAGTCACAAAAAATCGTAAACAGTTCTAAGAAATACCTGCGCATCCGGCATAATTTTAACTTTCATACATGGCTTAGACAGAGTCGGATTCCGTCTCTACACTAGTGTGCTATTTCGTAACACTATACATATGTATTGATCTTCTTAAATCATTATTAGTAACACACACTCCCGGCAAAGAATGCAATTTGTTAATAGATACATACCTTTTTGGTAATTTTGATTTTGTGCCAAACATCCAATTTTTGCGGTTCCAGACTTAATCATTTCGAATTTTAAATTATTAAAAAGATTTTCAACATTTGAGAGATATAACTATTAAAATACACATATTTTTAAGGTATTTGGAACCCAACCTTCATTTCTACCGCAATGCACAATATCAAGTCTGGATCCTTTGTTTGCAGGAATTGTTGGCATACAAATTTTTGATCCATCAGTCCATCCTTTCTTAACCGTCTCGTGTTCATAAGACCAAACCAAGTTTCGTCCAAATAGACAATTGGCCGGTTTTCTTCTCTATACTTACTTACTTGTTCCAAGTATGTATACCGTATATCCACTATTCTTCTACTTTCCATGACTGTTTGACGTTTATTAATTGTATTGAATTTGAATCCCAATTTCTTAATCCAGTTTTCAATGGCTTTCTTACAGACATTTACATTACGGTCCGCATTTGTCAATTTACTTATTATTTCAATCGTGGTAATTCATTACTTTTGTAACAGTCATATATGGTCGTTTTGAATCATTTTATTACAGGCACATCTAAAGGTTTGATCAATCCCTTATCATATCGCTTCTTGCGTTCGTAAGAACTATTCTTGGCTATTTTACTTATAGTTGGCAGGGGAGTTTCTGTTAAATCATGATTGTATCAATTGTGTTTCTTCATCGAAACCAAACATTTTCCGTAGATTCTTATACACATTAAATCATATTTTCTGTGTTTCCAAATTTAAATGATGTCGAATTCTGTTTTCACCTTGATCACAATTATTTAAATTTCGTTGTTGTTACACATAATATTTTGGATCGAGTTCGATATTTTCAAAGGACGCCACATTGTAAATATTCAATTTTTAACTAAAAATACAATTGCTATGTAATAAATATGTAAACTTACCTAAGTTCCTCAGAAAAACATTACATTCTTTCTTGATGCCAGCCGACCAACTAAAGAGTGAACACCTGTTGTGTTCGAAAAACTTGCCGTCTTAAAATATAGTTATAGTTCAGTAAAAGATGGGAAAAATAATAAGTTATTTGAAATTGATATTCCTAATTCTTCTTAATAAAACGACATATAAGGTAGTGTTAATTGTCTGGTGTTATGTTTAAGATGTTTTTAAATATAAATTGCAGGATGACGCTGCATAATTGCGGGTTAAAAATAATCATAGACAGTCGATAAATGTATTTAATAATTATGAAATTATTAAATACATTTTAACAATTATTAGTTGAAATTATAAATTTATCGTCAACTGAGCATTTTAAATTATAATATTGACGGGACTGTGACGGTATTCAAGTCAAACAAAAAGCCGAACACATAAAGTTCGCACTATATCTCTTACGCCGACTATACCTACAAACATTTAAATCTAGGGAGTTCTCCACTAATAAACTGTCTTCTTAAGTGATAATTGTAAAGATCAGCAGATATAGTTTTCCTGGTTTTCCATATCATTGCACAGTTATACTGATCTTAATTGGAAAAATGATATCCAGGATATCACCATAGGGCTAATAATATCTAAGCTTCAATATTTGTAATATCACATCTTCTTTTTTCTATAAACATATATCAAGCCAATCACAAAATAGGTTACTTCTTGGTCTAGCCAAAAATAACTACTAAACATCAGGTAGGCATAAAATGAAATGTAACTTCTGTCATTCTGACGATGATATTGATTTATCGAAACAATTGTCAATTTTTTAGAATTTTCAATAACTTTTATTATATTGTGGAATTAACTAGAGACCGTGAGTTTCATTTAAAAACACTAAAATATTGGTTGTGCTTTGTTTTGTACGTCATTGCTATGTTTGATATTTGACGAATACAACATTTTTATAGTAAACTAATGTTTCAAAGTACCTCATTAAAACGTTTTAGTCTGCTTTTGTTGATATGGAACTACCACTATCGTTGCTACTATTATCGGTCCGAACATGGATAGCGACTGATTCAATTATTACCGCATACACTAGAAAATATAGTTCCCACTTGCGGTTTCCACTTTTCGAACGTGATTTATAGCATTCTTCCATGATAACGAGGTAACTTCACCTAATGCAGTACGTAGCAAACGCACCACGTCTGCCATTTTAAATGTTATATTGTGGCGCGCCACGCATCTCTTTCTATGTGCCCAAATAAGTTCTATAGGGTTAATCTCGCGATGATACGGTGGCAGTCGTAAAAGAGCAATACAACGTCTACGAGCCATTAACTCTCCTTTAATTGCAATAACATCGTATCCAATCCCCTTTTCATGTAGCCGTTGTTGAATTTCGTGTTTTCGACTGTTTGAAGTGGGAATACGTTCGCTCTGGCGACTATGATCGGAAGTGTTATCTATTAAAATAATAGACAGATCATTAGCACGTTGCAGAACGTACTCAAACCACAGTCCAAAGCTATTTGCGCTCACGATAGTAGTACAAAAATCATGCTACATTCCTCCAGAATTCACCGTCACTTCCTGCATGAGTTACTATAAGTCGCTGTCCTTTGCCTATTGGTGCTTGAAAACCTGTCGGTCTGAGTTAACCCATACTTTTTCAACCCTAGGTTCAGCATTTAACCATTTCTCGTCAAAATAGTAAATTTTTCGATATTGTTTGGGAAATTCTGCCATTTTACGGAGGTAGTTTCGTCGCCAGATGATTATTTTCTGTCTTTCTGTCAATGCCGATTTTGTGTCATGCTTAGTAAAGGTAAAGTTAAGTTGGTGCAATTGTTTGCCCAAGGTTTCACGACTGGCGTAGGGAACAAGTCGTTGAACTGTTCGTCTTACAGCACTCTTGTTCTTTTTGACTTTAACGTACAATTCTATAAATAGTGGACGATGACACTGCTGCCATACTTTCACAACGACTTAGTGCTTCAGCCTGTGAAAATGTCTTTCTCAAATATTCGTAAACGTTACCCACTATCTGTTTAGATTGAAGTTATAATTGTTTGCGACCAGATTTCAATGTATTTTTATCGTCATTACTTGTACTGGCTTGCGGTTCCATCTTTATTAGAAAGGCCCTGCGAAATATTTGTAATCACTAACTATTACAATCCCGCTGTTAATATAAGTATTTACCTTCTTCTTTTCCCCAGGAGCACGCCAAGACATGCGGCCGCCGGCGAGGAAAATATAATTTGTGTTACACGTTAATTTATATACCGTATAATCTATAATTTTACATGATTATTATAATTTGATGTTTGCAAATAACAGAAAAGAGTATTTTCGAAAGCTCAAATAAAAAAGGGTTCTGTTTGTAATCAGCATGATACCTGACTACTCATCCCCATAACATTTAGAATATCTTGACAATTCTTGGACATAAGAATTATCGAAAAATGTAAAAAAAGCAAAGCAATAACAAAATTTATAATACAATAAAAATCGTAGCAGAAAAAAAATAAAATAATTTATTGGAGTTTTAAATGAAACTCACGGTTTCTAGATAATTCCACAATATAATAAAAATTATTGATAATTCTAAAAAATTGACAATTGTTTCGATAAATCAACAAAGTAAGGGTCGAGACAGTTAATTTAATTTATTGGAAACACTCTTTTCTCGACTTTTTCGGAAAAATCTTTAATCAACTCGTCTAAAGGAATTCAATCCATAAGATCACTTTCTATGGACATAATTGCAAAGTTACCGAGTCTCTTTTGTACCATAGTCATCGTAAAAAAGGTTTTATTAATTTTAATTTTGAAAAAGACCTTTCGCTTGATGCTACAGATACGGGTAGCGTTAAAACAATTCGTATGGCCACTGCAGTGTTTGGAAATGTTGAAATTAAATTGTTTTCTAAAATGTGTTGAAGAATTAATTGATGATCTAACACATTATCCTCTGGTAAGTGGCGTTTTAAACAAATAATTTTATCAAATAAGTCCGTGTACTTTTAAATGAAATGATACATTTTCTCACGAGTTTCTTATTTCAAGCTGAACATTTGATAAATAAATCCAAAAGTGTTATTAAATTACTCCAGCCCCTGAATCTTTCATTAAGAGATAATAACGTCATATCTAATATAGAGAAGAATACTTTTACTTTGTAATTAATTTCCGGGTCTGTTATTGGTACGTCAGTACTTTTATAATCAAACTGTCTTTTTTTTCTTTGACGAACTGTTTGTGAAGATAAATTTGGATCAATCCCTAATTCTTTGGCCAACTCCCTGGCGTCTACAAGAATATCGCTAAATCCCTTATCATCTCTATAGTCTAAAGAAATGTTATTATTTTGTTTAGACAGTCTAAACAAGCTTTTAGGTTTATACTTGGATTCTTCATTAATTTACATATAGAATTGATTTTTAATAAAATATTGTACCAGATTACTATAAAGCATAAAAAATAGTAGTTTTGGATTTTTGTTGCGAGCGATCGAGCTAGGTGTGGTGTACTAAAATCTTTTGAAGATGCGGACGCATTCATTATTCTCAAAAGAACATCATAAACCACTCCAATTTGATATCTCAAAGGTTTTATAGCGTCTGTTCTACTGGATTAGCGTGAATCAGATAATGGTTTTAAACTTCAATCTGTAAGGCACGCTTTCAATATTGATTATCTTTTGGTTGACGCGGAAAAAATACATATTGTTACGAAATAGCACACTGGTATAGTCCCTAAACCCGACTCTGTCTAAGCCAGGTATAAAAGTTAAAATTATGGCGGATACGCAGGTTTTTTTTATAACTGTTTACGACTAAACATTGTTTTTGTGACCAGACTTATCTAGAAAAGGCCAGAACCAATTGCTTTTGTGCGTGTAAGCCGCAGTCCGGAATTTTCTAGTAAGGAAGGCTTTAATATAAATAAAGGACCGATCAGTGAATGAGTTTAGTTGATAAAGTGATCTCGTGAAATAAATAAACCGAAATATCGATCAGTAGTGTTTATATAAATTAATAATTAAGTTTGTGGGCATATGAATTAAATTTAAGTGACTAGTTGAGTATATATAAATTAAGTGTTAGTGATTAGTTAAGTGTTTAAATAAATTAGTAAGTAGCCATACCGTGTGTTTAAAGATTATCCCACCCGTTTACTGTTTAAATAAATTAGATAACATTACATTGGTGTCAGAAGTCGGATTATATAAATAAATTGCTACGTAAAAATGGCCAAGAGACTATGTGATCTGAAAGTGGCGGAATTAAGAGCAGAATTGGAAGATCGTGAGTTGGAAACGTCCGGTAAGAAGAGCGAATTAATAGAAAGACTCAAAATGGCACTGGAAAGTGGAGGCTTGGATCCAGAAACATACTTATTCAAAGACGACGCTTCCACCTTCCACGCAGTTCGTGTAAGCATCCTACGACTCCTGCAAACCAAGAACCTCTTAAATGCAAAGCAGCTACGAAGGGCTCGCGGTACAACAAACGTAGGGCCATACAGGAAGAAGATGACGATGACAAACTTGACCAGATCGTCAACTTGTTGAAAGGTATGGCAGACAAGAAGCCGAAGAAGATCAAATACCGGAAGTGTGGCGAGCTATAGCACGTACGCAGTCCGTCTAAGCGCCCCAAGACTCCTGTAACCCAAGAACCCCAGTCCCAGGGGAAATTAGACAGGGGTGAGCATCCAGCTGATGTGAATCACCGAAACGCCAACTCCTTGCCTAGACGGCCATGCCCTGTAGACTATTCACAATGCAACAAGGCGGGATCTAGGGAAGCTGCAGTTTCAAGAACTACTGTAGTCAACGAGGAATGGTCACCCACCAGGATCAGAGAAGATCAGGAGAATGATCCTCACCTAAAGATGATCCGGCAATGGAAGAAAGAAAATCGGCGACCTACCTGGCAAGAAGTGTCAAGATTTTCACCGAAACTCAAGGCGTATTGGGCTCAGTGGGACTCCCTTGTCCTCGAAGAAGGGCTGTTGAAAAGAGTCCTTGAAAACGATGATGGTTCTGAGATAAGGAGACAGCTAGTTATTCCGAGAACAAGAGTAGCTGAGGTACTGAAGAAGTTACACGACAGTCCATCGGGAGGTCATCTGGGAGTGAAGAAAACCCTACAGAGAATTCGTGAGAGGTTTTATTGGATGAACAGCTCCGATGATGTGAAGGACTGGTGTAAGAAACGTGCGACGAGTAATGGACCACATCGCAAGAGAGAGGCACCCATGAAACAGTACAATGTTGGAAAGCCCTTTCGAAAGGATTGCTCTAGATATCGCTGGACCATTTCCGACGACAGAAAATGGTAACAAATACATACTGGTTGTAATGGATTATTTCACAAAGTGGGTGGAAATTTACGCTATCGCGAACCAAGAGGCCGCAGATGTATTGGTGAAAGAATTTATCAGCCGATATGGAGTGCCCTTGGAAGTCCACAGCGACCAGGGAAGAAATTTCGAAAGTCATCTATTCCAGCCGATTTGCGAGAAGCTGGGAATGAAGAAGACCAGGACAACAGCATTACATCCACACAATCAGATGGAATGGTCGAGATAATGAACAGGACTACTGGAAAATACCTGTCCAAAGTAGTATCCAGCCATCAGAGAGATTGGGACCAGTATCTTTCCCTATTGGCTTATCGTCTGCCGTGAATGAGTCCACGGGTGAAACACCGGCGAAAATCCTGTTTGGACATGAAATGAGGCTTCCTTGTGATCTGGAATTTGGCTGTCGGCCTGGAGAAGATCTGACAGGCGAAGACTACGTGATCCAATTGAGAAGAAGGCTGGACGATATTCATGAATTAGTTCGAACAAATCTTCAAGTTGCCAGCGACAGAATGAAAAGTCGGTACGACACGCAGGCCACAGAAGGCGGTTTTAAAGAAGGGGACTAAGTAAGGTTACACAACCCGACGAGGAGAAAAGGATTTTCTCCAAAATTACAAAAATCCCGGGAAGGCCCATACTTAATCAAGAAAAGGATCAATGGATGTTATATATCACATAAGCAAGAGCCCCAACGGAAAACCAAAAGTAGTTCACCAAAACCGACTAGCGCCACTCGAAGGAGACCATGACCTAGAAGAAGGAGTAAACCTTATTCGAGATGTGTCTGACCCTACCTTCGGGGAATTTATGAGCACGTATAGAGGTACCGGGAAAGCTAGATATGGAGTTCGGAACAACAACAAGATTTGTTCACTCTCCCGGAAGATTATTCACTGGCATACAACATCCCCGCCCGTTTCAAGAACGCACGAGGGTTGGCAACCGTCTTTTGAAACAAGTTCGGGCAATTAGAAAAACTTGAAGACCAGATTCCAGCCCCTGGCAAGACACTGAAACTGAAACATTCGCGGTACGTCTTCTACGTGGTAACCAAAAATGAATTTCAAGATCGATCTACCTACTGCGATGTGTGGGAAGCACTTCGAAACCTACGACACCATGTGCTGGAATCCAGCGTGAAGAAACTGGCTATGCCTAAGATAGCGAGTAACCAGTTGGATTGGCGAATCATCAGGAACAAGGTAGAGATTATCTTTCAAGATACCGGTGTTCACATATTAATTTGCAGCTACAACCCCCGTTATCAGTATCCGATGAAGACGGTGCCCTGCTATTTCCATGAGATCGGAAAGTGTAGAAATGGGGCCAGTTGCCAATTCAGACATCCAGTCTCGGCTACACAAAAGTTCCAGGAGGAACTTCCATTTAAGGAGGGGGTAATGTTACGAAACAGCACACGGGTGTAGTCCCTAAACCCGACTCTGTCTAAGCCAGATAAAAAATAAAATTTTGGCGGATACGCAGGTTTTTTTATAACTGTTTACGACTAAACATTGTTTTTGTGACCAGACTTATCTAGAAAAGGCCAGAACCAATTGTTTTTGTGCGTGTAAGCCGCAGTTCGGAATTTTCTAGTACGAAAGGCTTTAATATAATTGAAGGACCGATCAGCGGATGAGTTTAGTTGATAAAGTGATCTCGTGAAATAAATAAACCGAAATATCGATCAGTAAAGTGTTTATATAAATTAATAATTAAGTTTGTGTGCATATAAATTAAATTTAAGTGGCTAGTTGAGTATATATAAATTAAGTGTTAGTGATTAGTTAAGTGTTTAAATAAATTAGTAAGTAGCCATACCGTGTGTTTAAAGTTTATCCCACCCGTTTACTGTTTAAATAAATTAGACAAACATTATAATATATATCTCTTGAATAATGTTAAAGAAGCCGGACACCTCTAAAAAAATTTTAGCAGCATCGTTAATAACTAAATTTAATGAGTGCGTCGAACAAGGAACAAAATATGCTCGCAGATTTATATTTAACTGTGTATTCCACGCATATTTGATCGATTATCATATCCTTGTCCACGCAAATCATATATACTTACATTTAATTCTACTAATAAATCTGTCACATAGTTATACAAGCCAGCACCAGTAGAATCAACTATAGGGCAAAATAAAAGAAATGTTCACATATTCAATTTTTTCCGTTTACTCGTTGACGTATAACTCACATCTGGTGTACAGTCGAGGATTATAGAGTAATATTTATGTTTTGTTACTAGATATAAAATGATAGTTCTCACTTTTGAGCCAATTAAATTTACCAATTCATTTTCAATTTTATCATCTAAATAGTTTGTCATACCGCTGCCGGCGCTTTGATTTTTTTGTGTGCATCAATCATGTTGCACCATTACTGATTTAAATTTGGTGAACGTTCCATTAATTTTAAAGCTGTGATTCAAAGGAGCGTGGAGTAGCACTCCTCGCGCTAAACTTCCCAGTTCATGTTCCGTCGTATAGGACAGGCTTGTCGATCATCGGTCGGAGCGGTGAGTCCCGTCATCTGTCAGTAAATCAACACAGTTCTAAGGAGCTCGGATGTTGGCGCGCAACAAACTACAACCACTGCGTGTCCATGTCTGAAACCACGATACTACTTGCGCCGTGGGAAAGGACCGACCGCATTTTTACACGCGCCAACTTTGATACTCTACCCAGGATTTCCATTCTACTCGTCGTTAGATCCCGGCTTTAGACAAGTTGGTCAAAGACTTACCAAAAAGTTTGCAACAGAAACAGTAAACCGCATCTCTTCTGTTGAGTAAATCAGCCACTTCCTTTTAACTTTCTCTCCATTGGTGAGGTTACATTAAAAAAGTCTGGCAGAACACGTTCGGTATTGTGAGTTTACTGGATAGATCTAATTCTTAATTTGATGGGGCCCTTTTCCCGTTTTAATCTTGTATCTGCGGATATAATTAATTCGGGCCACTCTCCAGGGTCATAAGGTATTACGGTGGAGTTAGAAAATACTAATGTTGCCGCTGCGGGAACGTTTTCAGTAATATGTTCCTGGGTACTATTTATATTAATACACTCTGTACAACATTAGTTGAAAATAAATATGTATTAGTATGTATTACAGGACCTTGAACAAAATTATCTAAAAATACTTTACAAATTAGTTGGTAGTTGCAAGGTAAAATCATTAGCCATATTGTTAATTGCTCTTCATGGGAAAAAATTTTGAATGTCAAATATCTCGAAAACTACTGAGTTTTGAGACAGAACATGTTTCAGATATTTTAATTAGAATTAAGCGCAGAATAGTAAAAATATACCGTATCTAACTATCTAATCAATTAATCTGATTTTCAGAACAAACTAGAATGATCCATTTTATAAAATCCAGACATATTTATATTAATTTTCATTTTTTGCGGCTTCCGACAGACGAGTTTAAAGCCTTCCTAAAAGTACCAATAAAATATGTAAAGGAGATAAGACAATATACTTACTTTTGCTCTTATATCCTATAATACTAACACTAACCTCTAACAGAATTACGAGTGGAAGTATAAATTCTTTCAGGGATTCTAAGAGCCTCTGCATCATCTTCTTGCAAGTGTTCAAATCAAATTCAATAATAGGGACTTGGGGATCTTCTATTTGGTTTTGCTCCACTCCAAGTATATTATGTAAAATTACATATTCAATATCATTTTCATTGGCTCCATCTAAGATCACCGCTTCAAGAGCTTCATCCATACCTAATTACATTTAATTTTTTTTAAATATGCAAATAGTAATTTTATTCGGTTTCAACTTTTTAAAAAATTATAAGTACACAAAAGACAGGTTATGTTACGTCCTACATAACGTAGCGGCACGTTATTAAATAACAGTGATGGCAATAGCTCTTATTTCCAAATCAATTTTAGGTAGAGTGTTATTAAAATAGCGCAACATAAATACCGCACCGTATGCGGTATTGCAATTGGCAATATAGAGAGTTGAAGTGATGTCATGAACGTTGAAAGGGGCCTCCTCACAGGTATATAAACCTAAAAACCTACACAATACTAGTTACTAATTCAATAATCATTTGGTTCAAAATATTTACGATAGATGTCGATAGTAGTACTGAATCGGCTTTTACTTATTCAACATATTTTCTCTCTCTGTCTTTCCACTCTTGACAGTTGAATGAAGAAAAATAAACCGCTCTCAAAAGACAAGAATTGCATAATTCATTTTGATGAATATATAATAATGATAATTGAAAAATATAACTATTATAACCTGATACAAGGTGCATTACATATTGCATGAAAGGACATGTGCTATTTGATAATATGGATACCAAGTGACAGCACTGCGGACATTGCTAGAAATTAGGAATGGAAGAAAAATATACATACTTTAAAAACATTCTACCTTTCAAAATTTGTACCATTTATATTAACATAATAAAATGTTTTCATGATTATACATTTTTGTTTGTTTCATGCTAAGAAAATTAAACTGCGGAAAAGTTGCAAATTTACATGATTTAAAACAGGCCATTTAGTCTAAAAACACAGAACGTCATGTCACAACTTTGCCTCAATCTCATATTGCCTCATATTTGTATCAGTTTCACAGTTCCTGCTGGTTGCTTTCACATTTTATTTGCCATGTTGGCTCTTTTTTTCAACTACATGTGTAAATATATTCAATTTTATCTAGAAACAAATAATATAAACAAGGGGTTTCCAAATTTATTATACAAAGAAATATTTACTTGTAATACAATGCTTTACGTTTAATAGAAGGAGGAAAGTAAGGTACAGTTAAGAATTTAAATTTAAATAGCAAACGTTTAAAAAACTTACAAAGCAACTATAACAACTAACAAAAAATTTAAAGCGAAAGATCTGTAATGACAAATAATAATGTATATTTTGTGGAAAGATCGATGTATACAGTACAAAATCAAACATACAATCAACATATACAAGTTTGCTTCTACCTTGTTTGCAAAGATTGATCAATGTGTTATGGAGATTGGAACTGAAACATTTTTCCTTCATTATACAAAAAAATAGTTGGTTCATTGTCTTTTTTCCATGACAGATACACATATGTGTGATCACCTTAATGGTAAATATTTTTTTTGTTTTTGTATAATACATTATTGGTATTATTACTTTTCCATCCAACCCATCTAATATGCGAGAAAAGTATAGGTTTACCCAAAAAAAAGTTGGAATTTTGTATTTTTTTGAGTTGTTTTTACGTTTTTCAGCAAGAACAACACAAAAAAAATGGTTTTTAGAAAAGAAAACCTATCTGTATAACTCGATACAGCCCCCGAAGTGCAACAAGTAGACAAAATTAACTTTTAAGTCGTCCTTTGTTTTACAATTTGTTTTTAATATCAACAACTAAGACTATTACTAAGTCATCCTTTAATAATAATTAGGTTTCTTATTTTCTTTGATTTTTTGAAATGCTTATATAATCAAACAATTTGCAAGGAAATTTTGACTATTAGCTAGACAAAGTTTTAAAATATTTATGGTTCAAAGATTTTTAAAATATAATGTTACCTATTTCATTCATTAAGTTTATTCAACAATTACTATTATCTATGGTGCACAGGCCAAGGCAAGCTAAAAAGTGGATAACCATCCTAATTTCTTATAAAATCTTTGGACAGGTTGTTAAGAGAAAAACAAATACACCTTGTCATTCTCTTGTTAAAACTGTTCTTAAAAAGACTTATTGTATGACGGAGGTAATGGAGTATGGAACTCTTAAGGAAAAAGTGGCTAAGAGCATTTTTGAACAAGTACAAAATGTTGTGGCGATTGATTCAGGATTGTGGGTAGATGTTCAACACGGGTTACTATGTGCTTCTCCTGATGGTAAATATATTTAACATAACAAATAAGCATCATGTGTTGTAAATTCTTTTTGCATTTTAAATGACATACATTTATTGATAAAATATTTTAGGGCTTGTAGGTGATGATGTAGGACTTGAAATAAAATGCCTCCACTCTGCATCAAAACTGAATTTACAAACAAATACAATAAGCGAAATAATTGACCTCATGAAGAACAACATTTATCTAGAAAAACACAACAATAAAATTCAATTTAAGCGGAATCACAATTACTATTATTAGGTATAAACATGATATATTTATTCCAAAGAACAAAAACTCAAAATCATTCTCACATAATATATTTAATCACTTTGATGTATTTACCAACAATAAATAGGAATAACATTGAAAAGTAGTTATTTGTGTAATAGGCGCAAAAGTGCATTTTTGTTGCAACGAAGCATGAAGCACTAAACACAATCTTGTGGAGTAAATATAAATAGCATTTACGAAGCACAAATTTACTTATTTAGCATGAAAATTACTTAATTATAATCACTTACAAATTTAATACACACTAAATTATAAATTTGGGATATTTCTATGAACACAAAACATATGACAACATAGAGAAAGTTATAATATTATTTGTCTATGAATTGACCGTCGTCTTCTGTCAATGTTCTATATTGCTCTATACAGCGCCATGCATCAAGACGGTGGAGCGGTTGAACTAAAGTAAAAAGATGTTCGTTTGCAAAAATTTGTGCACAACAAATCTCAAAAAATACAATGATTTGAGATTTCATATTTTCAGAATCGAATTCTCTAGGCTTCCTTCTGGGGATCAGGTTTTGGTGTCCAGATTGGTGACCACAAATTGTCAAAACTGTCAAAATCACACCATCACTTAATGGCTTATATCTTTTTTATAACAATATAAAACTCAACCAAAATACCTGATCCCCAAGACAAAGGTCCAAGTTATATTGTGTTAAAATTTCAACACTTAATTTCCCTGCGTTCTTTAGATTTGTTGTGTACAAAATGACCTAAATTTTGTTGCAAATCACGGGTGCCAACTGTTTTCAGGTTCCTAAAACGTAATTTCAACACTTAATTTCCCTGCGTTCTTTAGATTTGTTGTGTACAAAATGACCTGAATTTTGTTGCAAATCACGAGTGCCAACTGTTTTCAGGTTCCTAAAACGTAAGGCCCCTCTTAACGTAAACGTGTAAATTGACAGTTGCTCATGCGCAGTGAATAAATATTCACGTTAAGGTTTACGGACCTCCGTTAACGTACGTGCTCTCACGTAAGCGTCTAACGTTAATCGATGTTGTCCGAAGCCCTGCCGGAAATTTCCGATTCCCCCTATTCTGTTATTTGGAAATTGGAACTTTTGTATACAATGCACAAAACACCTTGATACAATGTAAAGGGTCATTTGATATGAACGTTATCTATTATTTATGTATCAACATTTACTGGGGTATTACAAATAAGTTTATGTATTCTTATTTATCTGTATTTGAGAATGAAATGGATAATTTCTCGAAATGTTAAATGCCAAGCTAAAATTTTCGTAAAAAATCAGAAAACAAAAAGTTAGGATCGTTAATGTATGTAATCAAAATTTCACGTTAATGGTTGATGACTTCATCTGGTACTTCAACTCTGAATTTATACAATATAACGTAAACGTAATATTCTTGCGTTAACGTCTACGTAGTACAATCACTTCAACTCTCTATTATCTCTCGCTATCTTACGGCAACTTTAATATATTGCTCTTTACGAATACGCACAAGACCACAGCGTTGTTATGTACTTATTTAAAAGCGAGAACATTATGATAATTATATATTTCAATAATTACTGTTGACGGTTTTGAATATTTTTTATTATTTGAAAAATATGTATCAGTACGAATAACACACATTGTTCGTTATTCTATGGCCATTTGGTTGAATATGAGTGATTAAAAAATACTGTAGAAAATATAACATTTCTATACTAATATTTTTAGCATTTCATCTGACAACATTGTTTTCGGATTAACGCATTAAGAGCCCTTTCAGACTTGGATACTGTATCCGAGATACTGTAAGTGAGATACAGAATTTAGGCCAGATACCGTCAAGATACTTTTGTCAGGATATAGTTTTGTAAATAAATTTTATCAGTACAATATCAGTGCTGTACGGTGCATTTTATAAAATAGACACTGAAGAGTGCGTTATGTTGTGGCATATTTTATACAAAAAGAAAAAAATTAAAATGAGACGAACTGTGTGGATTCGTCCTATAGTAGAATTATGGGAAACTAAAGGAACTTATAACTTACTTCACCAAGATTTACTACAAGATCGAGTAAAGTGTTTTAATCATCGAATGTATATAAATCGTTTGAAGAACTTCATAATGTCTTGAAAAGTGAAATAACCAAGAAGCATACTAAACTGCGTAGGAGCATACCATCAAAAGAACGATTTTCTATGGCATTAAGGTAAAAAAATAATAGTAACGTATGCTCTGTATTCATTAACATGTATTTAATACAAAATAATAATATATATCGTTTATTATAAACATTAATTTTCTGTCTGGCCTTGATAGTCAGTAAGAAGATCCACAATGGATCCATCCATTCAGACGTCAGGTGAATCAGTAGAATAGGGAGACTGGAGTGGAGTGGTGATATTTTTATTTTGTTGTACACTTGAAAATTGTGATTCGTCTGATTCGTTTGTTGCGAGTTCTCCTTATATAAAAACAAATCTATGCGGCCTTTCTTTTTTGTACATACTTATACAGTGCTTCTCAAAACTCCCCTCCCCCCTCTTTTATTTTGAACAATGATACTTAGACTGATGAAATTTGGAGCGTGAAAATGAAATATTGTTTGCTTCTCTACTAGTGATAACAGGTGGCGCAATAGGCATCGGGACGTCACCAGGCAATTGAAACCAATAACATTAAATGGGACCTTATGGCAAGTGACACCTCGTTTAAAAGGTATTTGGAATACCTATTCAATCAAACCATTTTTTTTGGATTTACGATGTTCTTGATGGTTAAAATAAATAAACACTAAAATTTGGATTTCGCTTTTAATTAATAAATATTTAAGAACAAGTTCTTATAATATTTGTTCAAAATGTGCTCCAACTGCTTCCTGGCAGTAACACATCCTATTATCAAACTCTTGTCGGACTCGATCAAATGTGTCAAGGGAACTTGCCCTACATTCTTCAACAATTCGTTGTTTTAAAACGTCAATACTGTCAGGAGCTCTAGCGTAAACATTAGATTTGAGGTATCCCCACAGGAAAAAATCTAAAGGTGTTAGGTTCGGTGACCGAGCTGGCCATTTTATTGGACCGCGTCGTCCAATCTATCTTCCTCATCTAGATAACGTCTTACTGCAAAGTATTAGTGTGCAAGAGCACCATCTTGTTAGAACGTTATTTCCAAGTTACCAAATTCAATTGTATTATCTTCCAGAATTTGAAGAATTAACGGTTCAATTGTGTTTGCAAACATCTCGAAATATAATTCACCGGTCAAAATACCTGCCCATACATTTACTTTTAATGGGAACTGTGTATGTTTTTCACGAAACATGTGAGGATTTATGTCACTCCAATACCTCACATTTTGAGTATTAACATTTCCATTAAGGAAGAAAGTACTTTCGTCGCTAAAACAAATTGTCCTTACATAGTCTGACTGTTTGAGAATTTTAGTATTACAGAATTCACAGAATTGCACCCTTCGGTCTGGGTCGTCATCTGAAAGTTTATGCATCATTTTTAATTTGTATAGAAGAAATTTGTTTTTGGTCAACACCCTGTGTACTGTATTATGACTGACTCCACAGGTAGACGCTACTTGGGCTGTGGAAGAAGAAGGGTTTATTAAAATTTCAGCAACTATATCAATTTGTTTATCAATACCAATATTTAGTCGACCCGATCGTTTGGCATTATAAACACTACCTGTGTATTGAAACTTTGAAAAAGCTCTCTCAAATAAGTTCTCGATATGCGGCAATCGGGGTATCTCTTATTAATAATGCGTTCCACCGCATGAAAATTATTTTCACTTTCTCCAATAATTAAGATAGCTGTTACTTTGTCAGCTAGAGCACGTACCATTTTGTTTATGTAGATACTTAATCGTCTCGTTGAACAATAATAAAACTTTTTTGACAATTAAACATAACTGGATTTTTGAATCTTTATTAATTAAAAGCGAAACTCCAATTTTAGTGTTTATTTATTTTAACCATCAACAACATCATGAATCCAAAAAAAATTAGTATGATTGAGTAGGTATTCTGAATACCTTTTAAATGAGGTGTGACTTGCCACAAGGTCTCATTTAACCATTAAGTAGTCGCGTGCTTGGACTGACATAAGTAGTCGCGTGGCGCCAATGTGCAATAGAGGCATTTTTTTTGAGAGTCGTCTTTTTTTAGGAGAAAAATTAAATTTATATATCCTTATAATGGTACAAATCTTTTAATATGAAAAAAATAAAAAAGCATTACAAATAATAATATGCAATAATAATAATATATAATACAAAAACTGAAAATATTTTATTGATCATTATAACAATCGGAACAAACATTTCTTTGGTGATCTTGACATACATGTTTATGGCAAACTATACAAGTAATCCTACTCGACTTATTTTTTGATCGTGGGCAAATATGGCATCTTTTTCTGGGGTTTGGACCAACAACAAGAGGGATTTGAACTACTTATTCTGCTTCTTCTTGAAAGTAACTATGCAGCCGTTTTCTAATTTTTCGTCGAATGTGTGAATCATCCTTTCGTTGCATCTGATAGGGTTGCGCTAATTCGCGACCTAATTGTTTCAAAAAATTTCTTCTTTTCATTAGCTCGCCGTTGCGTGCGGAGTTATAGATCACAAGAGCATTTTTGACACACACATTGATAAGATGGAAAAAAATAGTCATGGGCCATCTTCTTGTTCTTCTTCCAACATTGTATGTGGCACATAGCTTGGCGTTGGTATCCACTCCACCTTTCGTGCTATAAAATGTCAATTGTTCTGCTATCTGAGCATCTCCCGAATCTTTATTGATAGCAGTATCTCTATGTAGAGTTGAAATTAGTATGACTGATTTTCTTTTTTTGGGGACATATGATATCATTGTAATGGTTATCGTAAATCCAAATAGAGTGCTTTTTTCAATGCGTGTTTTATTAGGCTGGAATTAAAAAGAAATTTGTATTTTATTCTTTCTTAGTGTTCTAACTAATGTTAATTTATGATTCTCCAGTAAGTCATTAGCAAGTGGATTACTGGTAAACCAATTATCCATGGTTATGTTTCTCCCAGTTTTACTTACAGGAGTAATTAACCGGATTACCACATCGGAGGCAGAATTGCTTACTTTGAAAGGTCCATCTGGTTGGTTTCCTAAGTAAACTTCCATCTTCAGGTTATAAATAAACGAAAATTGCAATTTCCACGAAACGCTACCAATTGTTCATCAACTGTAAGATTTTCACTTGGTGTATAAAGCTCGGCACACTTATTCACTAAATAATAGAACATATCACGAATGGGTGCTAACTTATCAGTTTGTAGTCTCACTGCTCTTGTTGCTTTGTCATCAAACCTAATACATCGCATTATGAAAAGGAATCTCTGCTTGCTCATAGTGGTATAAAAAAAATCATTGCCCATATCATCAACATCAAATAAATCTTCAAAATTCAAATGAGATGATCTCATGACTCCACTGACTACCAAAATCGCTAAAAACGCTTTTATTTCACCTTCAGTTACTAAACGAGCATCTCTTCCACGTGTAAACTTATCTTTTACTTCAGCAGTAATAAAATTATTAGTGTTTTTCACAAGAAGTTGCATCACGTAGTCATCAAAAAATAGATAAAAAGCCTCTGAAGGCATGGAAATTGTTCTTGCAGGTCCTTTACAGCCGGGCAAATGTGTTATTATATTATATTTTCGAGTTTTGGTTTTAGGCGGTGGCACTTTTCTCCACTTTGTATTTTTGTCTTTACCTATATAATAATCAGCATCTGTCGGTAGAGGTGTTGGAGAAGCATCATCCTCGTATTCATCCCCTTGGCAAGAGTCTGTATCATGTTCACTATATTCCATAAAATCATCTGCAACACTGTCATCACTTTCTGAATCTAGTTCCAATTCACTTTCAGAATCATTTATCAAACGTTCTAGTTCAGTTTGAGTTAGCGGGACCTAATTTCGCCAACTGGGACCTGCTTCTGCACTAAAACTTTTACTGGTATCTTTACTTGAACTGGCCATTTTCAATAAAATGAAACACAGATAGAAATATTGAACCACTACGGTACCAATTGTAGGTACCTATAACTAAATTTTCAACATTCGGTCGCACAGCCTAAATAATTCGATCTTCAACAATGGCTTCTTTTATTGCCCTTATTTACAAATAATCATAAAATAATATTACGAGGCGAACGTGACAAAAACTGATTACCTAGACAATAAAACACTCATTATCCGCCGACAAATTTATACCTACGTGACTAGTCGCATGGAGCCAAACGGAGCCTTTCAATGCACCGCATTAGTTTATTGCTTCTATAATTGAAAACACTTGAAAATATAATTTCATATTTTAGTATCTTATTCTTTATACCCTATTTGAGAAATAATTGGGTGAGATAATTTTCAAAAAAAAATTTCAAAATAAATACTGGGTATTAAATATGTGTTGGCGCCGTATGGCGCCGCGCGACTATTTAAAGGTTAATATTATTGGTTTCAGTTGCCTGGCGACGTCACCGATACCTATTACGTCACCTGTTACCACTAGTAGAGAAGCTTACAATACTTTATTTTCACACTCCAAACTCCACCAGTCTAAGTATTACCGTTCAAAAGAAAAGAGAGAGGGGGGGGGGACTTTTAAGAAGCACTGTATGATGGATATATGTATTAGGTTAAATATTTTTCCTTATTATTACACATAAATAATTGTGAAATTCAAACCCAAAAAAGTTGAGTAAGTTGAAGTATTTAATCAAGTATTTAGAAGAATATTCATAAAAAATCTACATATTTCATCGTCTCACTTGTTTAAACACCAGTAATTAATTGTCTCTATAAATTTCCCTATACTCCGTTTTTAAAAGGCATGGAGTAATAAAAGCTCATTAGGTATGCAAAACCGATACAGAGTGTATAATAAAATATCTCCGAAGTTTATCTAATTTTGTACTAAAATTTCTCATTTGTTACGAATTTCAGGTAGACACCCCGTAACTCTGTATTTGGTTGGGTCGCCTATTGTATTGAAAGGGTCGCTCTATTGTATTTGAATGAACAAATAAACAATTTAATTCTCAGAGGCGTGCAATCAGGACAAAACAAACTTTGTATATGAATATGAAGGTACTATGAAATTATAACTACGAAAATTATTCAAAAGAGTTCACAATATTGATTCAATAAAAACACATTTTTTTGTGTTCCTATGAATAAACAATAAACATAAAATATTATATAAAAAATAGCAAATTTTTTTGCAGTAGGTATCAACTTTACTACTAATATACCGTTTACAATAGGAGAGGAAAAAAGAAAATTGCAGGAATAAAGTACGAATTAATGTAATATTTATAAAAAAAGATCCATTTTCCACATATTTAGTTCTTCTTGTATCACGTGTTCAACACATTTCTTCCAGTTTTCTTTGGTTACGTTACCTAACGCGTCTTCGAATAAAACTTTTACGTCACTCATTTTGAATGTCGTATTCTTTCTTGAAACTTCCCCTTTCACTCGGGCCCATACTAATTCTATGGGATTGAGTTGACAGTGATAAGGATGAAGCCTCAGCACCGTTATACCACGCGCTGATCGATGTTAGCCAATCGTGGATATCTTGTTTACGCCATGCAGTCGAAGGTAATTTCTCCACTAACCTGGAGTGATAACTTGCGTTATCCATAACAATGACTGAGCCCGTTGGAATTAGATCTAACATTTGTGAAAAATATTCTTCGAAAACGTCTCCATCCATATCTTCATGATAATCTCCGGTTTGCTTCGACTCAAAGCACAACAATCCACCTTTAACAAAACCTTCGGCACTTCCGATATGAGTAATGATGAGTCGACGTCCTTTTCCTGTTGGTGGATTGAGGCCTGTTGACCACCCTTCAAGAGCTGCCTGCCTCCGACTTTTGACATTCGTGTCTTGCCAAAACATTGAAACAGTATGACCTTCATTTAACCAAGTCTCATCCAAATAATAAATTCGTTTTTGATCTAGTCTTGCTTTCCGAATATTGCGCAAATAACTCCTCCTCCAAATGACAATGTCGTCTCTATCAATCAACATTGCGTTCCGATAATTTTTTTTATATTCAAATCCAAGTTCCTTCAAAATTTTCCATAATGTACTTCGAGACATTTTCGGAAAATCTGAATCTTCTTGAACCGAAGCCATAATTTTGGAGAGACTTGGGATCTCTTTTCTAAAGAAAAAAGCATGCACCTTACGCCTTACTCCATTCTTCAAGTCGTCATCCATTTCAAGTTTGGGTCGGCCTGGGGACTTTGCTGGGGCTGTGATGTTTCCATTTTTTTTCTCCTTCATTAAATTATAAATCGTTGTTTTTGAAGCACCCATCATTGTTGCAGTAATCTCCACAGTTTCATCAACACTTCCTGTCAAATTCATGATTTTTCTTCTAATTTCTTCGTTCTTCAACGAGGAATAGCAATTTAATATCAGATTTTTTTCGTTCAGCGACAATGGGCCAACTTTAGGTCGCTTAGATGGTGATAAACCCTCCATATCTGGTCGAATTTGGTTGGAACACTATATAGTTGGAAGGTGTAGTTAGGTGTTTGTCTCGTGTGATGAGAAGAGAACTTGTATAGATGAACAAAAATAAACACCAGTTAACGATAACAGTAAAAAATAATAACAAATAACAGTAATAATGGGGAAATCAATCAACACAGCAGTTTCTCCAGAACAGATGAACTGTAAATTGAAAATATTCAACATTTCCGCTACTTTTATAGTTGAAAAGTTCTAGTAAGTACATTGTATTATGGGGCCATTTTTATAGAACTGAAAATACTATATTTCACAATAATAAAAGCATTTTTGAGCTACCTGTTTGTCAAGTTTCTTCAATTACCTGCTAATTGGGTGAAATAATCGGCAAATGTGGTTGGTTTGGATATATATTGTATAAAATTGTTATTAACGTTTATTTTATTATTTATTGTATGTAGGATTATAACTACCTGGAGCTTAGTGGAGGGACTCGTCTACGCCCTTTTATACATAATAATAAATTTTGTGGAAAATTGATGTCAGTGATATAATCCACAGTTCATTATATTATTGATAATTTGAAATTTCATTTTAAATAATATTACAAAACGGTTATTTTCGGAAATGAGATAATTTTAGAAGCCTTTACTTTTTTTAAATGACTAAATGTGGTACGCATATGGTTCCGGCCAAAATGAGTGATTTATTACTCCATGCCTTTTAAAAACGGAGTATAAGCAACTAATATAGATACTTTAGTTTCTATCCATATACAAGAATTCGGTTCTACCAAACTTATAATTTCGTCGATATCAAAAACTTTTAGTTTTATTCCACTTGTAGTAATGAATAATAAAAATACTGTACTATGGTATTGTGCGTCTGAAAAGGTTCATATGCGACAATGATAATTCGGTATCCCGGATTCGGATACTGTCGCCGGCGGCTGAATGAGCGAGATTCAGAAATTTAGTATCGCGATATGGTATGCTGTGCTGAATGCAGTGTGAAAACGTACATATAAACGCATGTATTTTCTGTATCTGGGATACGCGTATCTCCGATACAGTATCCAAGTCTGAGAGGGCTCTTACTGTTTCTAAGAATTTGGTGCCTACAATTTTGTTACTCGGCTAGGTATAATAGTTGCTATCCCTCCGCCGCTGGCGCTTGAGTTCGAATGTTTTTATGTACCGATAATGTAGCTGACTAATTTCATTTTTAGTTTGTTAGACTATAATGATTTAATTTTGTGCAGTTCTTTAGATACGAAATTATTTTTATAGGTATTGCCTGATATGTTGCATATGGTAGATGCCTATTGGTACCAGTTTCCTCCTATGAATCCATTATGGCACGGAATTTTGGGTTTAATTATCGGCATCTTGGGCTTCATCGCCATAGTTGGCAACGGTATGATGCGACACGATACAGTTCTTGGAAATAAAAATATTACAAAGTTACATTAAAACCAATGTTTTAGGGATGGTTGTATATATTTTTTTGAGTACTAAACAGTTACGTACTCCTTCCAACTTACTAGTTGTCAATTTGGCCTTCTCTGACTTTCTCATGATGGCTACTATGGCTCCTCCTATGGTTATTAACTGCTACTACGAAACATGGGTTTTGGGTAAGTATTTTACAATTCTATAAGTTTTAATTTGGTCAAGTAATGCCTAGTGTATACGATTGGAGAATTTTCGATTTTTATAATTTAAAACTGATTCAGGAGAATTTAAAGACGAACAAAAGTGAAAAAATATGATATTGAAAAATTGCAAAACAAACCCATTAAATATTTCGATTAATTTATGATAGTATAATGTACCGGGTGTCTCAGAAACTATTGATCGTACATAATAATAAATTGTATGACAAAATCGCATACGAGAAACTGCTGGAAATGATTTTTAACTTTATTATTCCACCGCTAGAGAACGTATTTGATAATAATAACAAAATATCATCGTTTTTCGATAATAATTACTCAGTGATAGTCCCGAAAATATTCGTATTATTCGGATCATTTTACGTAAGTTTGGTCCAACCTTTTTCCTCTATCTTGTGAAATAACTAGTAGGAGTGAGTGGGGAAGCCGACTCAATAAAATAGTTATAACTTTTGTGCCGCTTTATGGATTTTGATAAACTTTGTATCGATTGAAAGAAGATTGAGTTCTCAATAAAATAATGTATCACATTTTTATTTCAGTTTTTTGTAACGATCACTAGAGGGCGTTGTTTGAACAATTATTTTTTCAACTTTTTTTTTGGAATCATGAAATGCGACGCTATGTTTTTTAATTATTTACTTGAAAGAGCAAATACTTTTAAAAAAATGGTAGTTAGCTTATCTGAATATCTACTTTCTAAGCGAAGACACGTGAAAAAATAGATATACTATTAGGGTATCGAACCTTTATAATTCTACTAGATATTTTGATGTGGTGGCGCAATTTCCAACAAATGAATCAAATTACTTCCTATTAATGCATTTATGACATCTGGACGCCTACTAGATTATGTAACATTTTCGATTCACTCAAATATAAAGCTCGATACCCTAGTATATATATTTTTTCTCATATCTTCGCTTAGAAAATAGATAATGAGATGCGGTTTTCACCTTTTTTTAATTCTATACTTTTTCAAGTGAATTATTAAAAGCCCATAACATCGTATTTGGAGTTTCTAAGAAAAGTTGAAAAAATAACAATTATTCAAACAACGCCCCCTAGCGATCGTTACAAAAAACTGAAATAATAATATGATACTATATTTTATTGAACATTCAATTCTCTTTCAAATGATACTAAGTTTGTAAAAATTCATAAAGGGGGACGAAAGTTATAAATATTTCGTCGAGTCAGTTTCCCCTCTCACCCCTACCAGTTATTTTACAAGATATAGGAAAAAGTACTGGAGTACACTAACCAAAAATGATCCGAAGATTACAAATATTTAAATTTTGTGGTACTATCACTGTGCATTTATTAAAGAGAAATGATATTTTTGTGTTATTATTATCAACTACGCCCTCTAGCGGTATAGTAATAAAGTTGAAAATCATTTCCAGCTCTTCCTCGTATGCGACTTTGTTGTACAAATTTTCCCCCAAGCTGTACGATCAATAGTTTCTCCTCCTCATCTCTTAATCACACACCAGGTATAGTGTACAGTGTATCCCATAAAGGGCACTTTTGCGGGGTATCTCCCTTATCTTTAAAGATATACGATTGTGGTTTTCGCGATAGTTTGCTAGTTTATTATGAAATTACAAATGGCACAAGCAGAATACACTTTGTATTACTTTTCTGGAATCCTTCGTATCTCAGTTATCCTTAAACTTATCCAAGAAATAAATACTAGTTCTGATAGAATGTTTTTCGTAGAATCCAGTGACGTCGTTGGATTTGTCCTAACACCCTTTGTTTTCTAGTTATGAAGCAAGCATATGTTTTACTTTTCCGCCAACCCTATCTATAATGCCAAAAAAGTATTGGTTTAACCCAAAAAATGTTTTCGATTTTTTTTGGGTTATTTTTACGCTTTTCAGTGTGAAAAACACGAAAAAGGGTTTTTGGGAGAAAAATCTATGTGTACGTTGTTGTAGTCGTCGTCGTTGTTGTCGGCCACTTTATGTAATTATGTCTTGTTAGCACGATACAGTCTCCGGAGTTCCTAAAATCACCAATTTTAGGATTGGATATTGTTCAGGGCATCTCACAGATGAACTCTATTGATTTACAGTTCACCAAAGCCAGTACAACGGGTGCTATGGTACCTGAATTACCATATTTTTAGAGTAATTTCGGTTTCTTAGCATGATACAGCCTCACGAGTGACTACATGTGATCAATTTTATAATTGGATCTTATTCAGGGCGTCTCTCAGATGAACCCTATCGATTTTCAGCTGACCAGACCCAACCGGTGTGAAGTTAGTAACCCAAAGCTGGTAGCTCATTTGCCGAACAATACCGAACGATCTGTGGTATGAAGAGAATGGATGAAGTAGCTGAAAACAATAGCGCAAGTATCTTGAGGATTCAAAAAATATTCAGCCGGAATAAAAATCATTTAAATATGGTTAATGGGGAAGATTCATTCATTTATATTGGATACATGAAATTTTCAAGGACAAAATTTATCACGCAATTTAAAATTTGTAGTTAAATTAAAATTCCAGACGAAAGAAAGATCATGGAGTCCATCTCCAAGGGGTAGTTTTTGGTTCTTTATTTTAGAAATATGACATTTTGACGCTGAAGATAATAAGTAGCAACTTTAAATTTGTAAGCAAGTATCCTAATGATAAATCTATTACTCCACTGATAGGAAAATTACTTAACTAATCTCCTAGGGGTGGTTTTTGTTATTAATTTCAGAAATATGTCATTTTGACGATGAAGAAAATAACGGAGCAAGTTTAAATTTATAAACAGGTATCCTAATAATAAATCGAATACTGTACAGATAGGAAAATTACTTAGCTTTTCTCCAAGGGGTAGTTTTTGTTATTTATTTCAGAAATATGTTATTTTGACGGTGAAGAAAATAACGGCGCAACTTTAAATTTCTAAAAAAGTATCCTAATGATAAATCGAATACTCCACTGATAGGAAAATTACTTACCTAATCTCCAAAGGGTGGTTTTTCTTATTTATTTCAGAAATATGTCATTTTGACGGTGAAGAAAATAACGGAGCAAGTTTAAATTTATAAACAGGTATCCTAATAATAAATCGAATACTCCACAGATAGGAAAATGACTTAGCTTTTCTCCAAGGGGTAGTTTTTGTTATTTATTTCATAAATATGTTATTTTGACGGTGAAGAAAATAACGGCGCAACTTTAAATTTCCAAACAAGTATCCTAATGATAAATCGAATACTCCACTGATAGGAAAATTACTTACCTAATCTACAAGGGGTGGTTTTTGTTATTTATTTCAGAAATATGTCATTTTGACGGCGAAGAAAATAACGGCGCAATTTTAAATTTCTAAAAAAGTATCCTAATGATAAATCGAATACTCCACTGACATGAAAATAAATCAGCTAGACATATTTCTGAATAAAATAACAAAAACTACCCCTTGGAGATAAGCTAAGTTATTTTCATGTCAGTGGAGTATTCGATACATCATAAGGATACTTGTTTATAAATTTGAAGTTGCTCCGTTATTTTCTTCACTGTCAAAATGATATATTTCTGAAATAAATAACAAAAACTACCCCTTCCAGATTATCTAAGACATTTTCCTGTCGATGGAGTATTCGATTTATCATTAGAATACCTATTTATAAATTTAATGTTGCTCCGTTATTTTCTTCACCGTCAAAATGACATATTTCTGAAATAAATAATAAAAACTACACCTTAGAGACTAGCTAAGTGATTTTACTACAGTGGGGTATTCGATTTATCATTAGGATACCTGTTTATAAATTTAAAGTTTGCTCCGACATTTTCTTCACCTTCAAAATGACATATTTCTGAAATAAATAATAAAAACTACCCCTTTGAGATAAGCTAAGTAATTTTCTTATCAGTGGAGTTTTCGATTTATCATTAGGATACTTGTTTAGAAATTTAAAGTTGCTCCGTTATTTTCTTCACCGTCAAAATGACATATTTCTGAAATAAATAACAAAAACTCAATAGACTCTCGCGAGTCGCAGTGGAAGGCCTCATTGACCCACTCATTATAAACCTAACCTAACCCCTTAGAGACTAGCTAAGTAATTTTACTATCAGTGTGGTATTCGATTTATCATTAGGATACCTGTTTATAAATTTAAAGTTGCTCCGACATTTTCATCACCTTCAAAATGACATATTTCTGGAATAAATAATAAAAACTACCCCTTGGAGATGAGCTAAGTCATTTTCCTATCAGTGGAGTATTCGATTTATCATTAGAATATTTGTTTATAAATTTAAAGTTGCTCCGTTATTTTCTTTACCGCCAAAATGACATATTTCTGAAAACTACCCCTTGGAAATTAGCTAAGTAATTTTACTATCAGTGGGGTATTTGATTTATCATTAGGATACCTGTTTATAAATTTAAAGTTGCTCCGACATTTTCTTCACCTTCAAAATGACATATTTCTAAAATAAAGAACCAAACACTACCCCTTGGAGGATCTTCCTTTCATCTGGAATTTTAATTTATCTACAAATTTTAAATTGCTCGATAATTTTTTGTTTGTGAAAATTACGTGTATCCAATATAAATGAATGAATCTTCCCATTTGACCATATTTAAATGATTTTTCTTCCGGCTGAATATTTTGTGAAACCTCAAGATACTTGCGCTGTTGTTTTCAGCTAGTTCATCATTCTCTACGTAGTCAAAATTATATTAACGACGCCTTTGATCGTTCGGCATTGTTCGGCAAATGAGCTACCAGCTTTGGGTTACTAATTCACACCGGTGTACTACTGGACCGAAAAAAAAAATTTCGATTTGTTAGCACGGTACATCCTTCGGACTATATACAAGTGACCAATTTTATGATTGGATATTGTTTATGACGTCTCACAGATGTACCCTATGGATTTTCAGCTCACAAGAGTCAGTATACCTAATGGCTTCCATAAATCCAGATTTTCTACATTTTTGGTAATTTTTTGAGAAATTTCGGTTTGTTAGCACGATACAATCTCTGAAGTGTACAAGTGCGGAAATAGTTATTTGTAAAACAAGTGTAACAAAGACTTGTTGTGTGCGTTTGCGCAACGAACAGCACAAGTACTACTAAAAGTCATTGTGACTCAAGTCTTACACAATATTTTTTTTAATTCGCATTTATTGAATTTTTTATATTAAATATATTTACTATGAGGAGTGAATTGAATTTAAATTGGCAATTCTGTAGATTCCTGATTGGTCAGATCACAGACGGTTTTACTCAGCACTTTTGACTTTTGACATATATTATGATTGAACAATTGTGTAAATTGTAAACAAACTTTCATTTAAGCATTATTTATATATAACGGAACGTATTTATAAACAAGGATTTAATCAAATAGATCAGGGGTGGCCAACTTGACTAGACCCAATATCTACTATTGACTCACGAAACCTTGTGCGATCTACCACTTCATTTTTAATTTTTAAGGTAAACATAAAACTGAAAATTATTATTAGTGGATAAATACTCACTGTGAGCATTGCATCCTCCGCTAGATGAGCAAAATCAGGTTTGTAGTTGGAAATTGCCAACCTCAAAGAATCCAATGTATGAGCGTCTGTCAAACGAGAACGGTGTTTATTTTTTGTTTGTTTTAAGTAGGAAAATGCTGACTCACATAAATATGTGAAACCAAAACATGAATGCGGTTGTCCACCACATTTTTTCAAATTTGGATATTTCTCATTGGAAACCAATGCCCAGATATCTACACCCGAGGATGACCTTGTTTTTAGAAATATGTCGCAGCACAGAGTAATAATTTCATTTTTCTACATTCATGCAAAAAACAACACCTTTGTGAAACACATTTGATGGAATGAGTGGTTCTTTTTTGCACTAGTGCAACAAAATTTTTGTTGCACTCATCTGTCATTCTTGTCAGTTTTGTGATGATTTATGACAAACATAAACATTTAAATAAAATAAAAATCCAGAGCAAGTGTCTGATCCTTCTCTAATACAGCAATAATATATGTATATTTTACTACTTAGTCTCAACGAGTCACATTTATTGCAAAAATCTTTGATTATTTAAAATTTAAATGGTCAAAGCGAAAACCAGCTATGATTAAGTACTGACAAGGTGGAGGCCATAAAGATACAAAAAAAAGAAGAACGGTTAAAATACATTCTGAGTAACATATTATATTCTAATTTTCCAGTTTTTGTATGAATGTAGAAAAAATATTATATGCAACTCGTGCAAAACGTGTTTTTTGCATTCGACGTGTTGTCCAACTCGGCCTAAAGGCCTCGTTGGACAATTTCACGTCGCGTCCAAAAAACACTCACTTTTTGCACTTGTTGCATAAATAACTATTTTAATCATCATGTGGTCCACTTGAAATGTATCTACAAATTTTGTAGTCATTTCATAGATATCACTATGATCAATGGAATTATTAAACGGATAACTGATGAATTCCTCCAACTCCTCAATTTTGTTGAAATCACTAAAGCGAATTTTGAAGTCTGTTGCCACTGCCTCAATTTCTGCCGTGTATTTGTCAGGAATGAAATTGTAGGTAGTATATTTTTCCATAAATATGATCTTTTATATTTACAAATTGCTGACATTTTTTCTTTTCGATGTCAACAATCATAGACGCTGTTTGACTTTGAAATGCTGCAATAGAACTCATCATTTCTGTTAATGTTTTATTCTTGCCCAGTAGTTCTAGATTTAACGTGCTCAGTTTTCCAGTAAAATCTGATAAAAATGCTAAATCACATTTCCAGTCTAAAACACGCAATTGCTGACAATCATCAACCCTCTCTTCAAGAAATTTCATTATTTCGTTCAATATATCTCGAAATCTTTGTAAAAACTTGCTTCGACTCAACCACCTTACATCAGTGTGCTAGCTCTGGTTCTTTCTCATCTAATTGCTGTTTAAAGAGCCGCCTTTGGAGAGATTTTCCTATTATGGAATTTATAATCTTGAAAGAAATATCCACCACATGTTTTGTGTTTAGTCTCTTGCTAGCCAGTACTTGTTGATGAATTATGCAGTGGTAGCTAATGAAGTCTGGAAAATCGTCGTCTTTGTGACAAAGAGCAATAAAACCATTATGAATACCTGTCATTGCGGGAGCCCCATCAGTTGTCATTGATACGAGTTTATTCAAAGGTAGCTTAATATATGCTTTGAATTCCGTGAATATATCAAGGCCACGAGTTTTCCCTTTTAAGGAAATCATGCTTAGCAGTTCTTCTTTAGTCGAAAAATCATCAAAGACCATCCGAATAAAAATAAGTAATTGAGCAGTATCAGTGATATATGTTGACTCGTCAAGCTGTAGCGAAAAAGCAACACAGCGGACGATCTTTTTGTAGTTGTTCGTTTATGTTTTTACTTATCGTTTCTAGACGTCGTATCACAGTATTTCGAGACAGCTGTAAACCATGAATAGCTTTTTAAATTTCGTTTTTATTTTTGAAATTCATGAACAGCGAGTTTGACACTGCTTCGAAAATTTCCTTGATATATTCGCCATCCGAAAAAGGTTTGCACTTTTGTGCAATTTTGTAGCTTACTTGAAAAGAAGCTTCGGTTGCAGCTTTACTTTGCTCAATAGGCCCAGAAAACGTATTTTTTGGGCTTTTAGTTGCGATTTCATTGCTTACAATTTACTCTTTCTTATATCACTGTTAGGTGGAAAGTTAGTTTGATATTTACTATGCATTGTGTTAAAATGTCGCTCTAAATTTCCTTTTTTGGGTATTGCCACAGATGTATTGCATATTAGGCAGGAGCAGTTCATCATAGTAAAAAAGTAGTCCAATTCCCATTCTTGGTGAAAGTGATAAGTTTTTGATTTCTTTGGGGCACATTTATCACGGATCTGAAAAAAATAGAATTAAAAATAAGGAACATAACTCGTATAATACTTAGCAAAAGTAGTAATATCCTATCACCAATTCTATGTAATATAGGCGCCAACACGCAATATAGAGACACAGGGAAGTGACATGTACTGAAATAAATTATGAAAACCCATGTCGTCAAACGCATACAGGTAATGCAAAATACGTGAACTGCACACAGTGAAACTCTATTCATGATTCGACAACTAACTCCACTTTGAATTGAACTATTTATTTATTGTGATAAGGCTTAAATCTATTAAATGACAATGTCAATTGAGAAACGGAACGCCCACATGGACTTCCAGTAAGCAGAGCACGCCGTCTCCCAGTTCTGTGGACGCGATTGACATGAACACGGCATGTATGCTTAAAGTTCGGGCTTTTTCAATTGAAGGGTACAGGGGCAAAACAAGTAAGGTCACGAAAACAAAAAGCTGTTTAGGTAATTATTGGCATTTTAACATCTAAAAGTCAACCATTTTCTTTGGTTAGTATCACTTAAACATATAAACTTATAATAGAAACTACGAGTAAAGTTTATCTTTTCAAGTCTTAATTTTAGTAACAAAAATTACGTTCTGAAATTTCTTAAATGATTAGAAAATTAAATTAGTTCACTTTTTTGACATTCCTGGTTTTGGACCTGTACCTTGCAGTATATTACAATATTAATAGGCAGGTTCGTTTGCAATAGTAACAATATTAAGAATATTATCTTACTTTATTTGATGAACCTTCAGGAGCATTTCTTTCTTCATTCGATGTTCCTTCGGCGTTTCTTTTCAACCACTTATTCATCGTCCATAATTTTATGGACGATGACTTATTCATAGCGTACGTACAGGCGCGATGCAGTCTAATCGTGATTTCCATCGGTAGTCGTTGACGTCGTAACTCTACTAGTCTCTGTCGTCAACTGACTGGCGATGGATTAGAGGTGAGCGATATTTCACGAACTGTGATTTTTTAACTGATATTTTAAAATCACATATAACGATCGTTACTTATTTCTTTCACAACGCGTGAATTGATATCAGTTCTTTTTTTATCGCAGTTATACATGTTCATAGATCGCAACTTGGCATTCGTTATCACGAATCACTACGAAAATCTAAACATACACAAAACGAGCAGTATCACGACGGCTCAAACGCGACTTACGTTACGCGTACTTAAAACTGTGATCACATCACGTTTAAAAACCACTGATATTAAAAAATCACAATAACAAATATCAGTGTGATTGAAAAATCACGATATCGCTTATCTCTACGATGGATTGAAACCCGCCCCTACCCCGCGACCCATACACTTCCCGTTTATTGTTCATCGCGTGCCGAAAACAAAAAAGAGCTATACTGCGTAAAAGAGAGGAGAAATAACTAGACGGAACGGCATTTGAAAAATGATATGATGCGTGCAGTAGTTGGTAATCATGTTGCGCAGTCCATTCTACGTTATATATTTTTTGCCTTGCCACGATCGACTGGACTTATAGTCGCGATCGACCAGTCGCTAGTTATCGAGGAACTCGAATCGTATTTTTTATTAGTAGAGTTTGGCATGAGACACAAAAACCTAATGTTGTTTTTGTCACACAATTCCAAATTTTTGATGCTCAAGTGAGAACTTAGATTATCGCCTATTACGACTTTTTCCCCTCCTTAGCTCTTAGGACAGGTAATAGGTGATACTGAAACCAATCATCAAATATTTCATTATCTATCCAGTCACTTTTGAGACATTCATTCTTGAGCCCGGTGGGGCTTTAAATGTCCAGTCTGTTCATTATATGTTCCCTTAAAAATTAAATATGGTAGTAAAAGATCCGTTGCCGACAAACATAACCGTTAAACAGGACTTTATTGAGTTCCTTATTCAGGATGCCTGTAAGTCCACCGGAATAAAACTTTGTTATTTTTTGGAACATCGTGGAAGCCAGACTCATCGAAATTGAATACATTTTCAGGTTGTACGTTTTCTAATTCCCGCTCAAGATAATAAAAAATTGCATTTATTTTATCTGCGCATATCTGAGCTTTTTTCTGGAAATGTTGGCTGCGAAAGTCTGTTTAATTATTGGGTGTCTGGCAAGAAATAATTTACCAATTCCCAACCTGGCCTGTTATCTTTAGATACCGGTATTTTGTGCCCTATGTTATCTATGTAACTTTTCATAATGCAACGTACGTTTTGGAGGAGAACAGGAATACCTTATTGACTACAGCAATGATGTGGATTACTACAATCTCTTCTTCATCGGTGGTAAGGAATACTGGACGTCGTATTTGTTTGTCGTGTTTACCTTTTAATTTATTTCTTAAGGTTGATCGAGGAATGCTGTAAACTTTAGCGGCTTTTCTTTGACCAAGACCACCATTTCTTATTTTTTCTATAGCCTCTTGGAGGGTTTCAGTTGTGTAATTTGACTTAGTCCCGTAACAGCGATTCCAAGTCCTAAAACGGCATTTTGTGCCTATACTGAAAACAAAAAGCATATGTACATGTCATGTTTATACATAAAAAGTGTGAAAATTGCATTTGGGTAACATTGGCCCGGATTCGGGTAACATTGGCCCGGGCCAATGTTTACCTGATAATCATCAGATGTGAAGAAAGTTTAAAATAAAACATTTATATTTTAAAAATATTTACAGCATGCCAAATAAACTTAATAAACCTTTTCAAGAAGCATTAATATTGATAATGTACTTATTACTTACCTTATTTTTCACTTGGAACTTAACGAAAATGTAAATTAAATAGAGTGCTTACAAACGACGTGTTTTCAGGGATAGATATTTAGGCGCGAATAGCCACACATAGTAAACTTGAGTTAAAACAACCGTCACTAGGTGGCACTGAATGAACTGAAAAGCAATTACAATTGGAAAAACGCTTACATTTGATGAATATAAGTTTATCTAATATTCATTGAAGAGACTTCGGGTGTTTGGGCCAATGTTATACTGATGGGCAAAGTTACTTCGATTAACTGTAGCGTTAAAAATAATCATATGACTTCTTTGCAAATTTTGGAAATTTAAATCAATTGCTTCCCGAACCACCGCTACAGAATGATATCATACTTAATACACTTTATCTTGTATGGAACTCCATAAACATTCCAAAATTGAACAATCCGGAGATCGAGGGACCATCTTACAGGTCCGTAGGTACCAATCCATCTTTGAGGACAGTTATCGTCTAAAAATGGCCTCAAATGGGCAGAGTTGTGTGTGTGAGTTATAGAGGGCGAATGGAACATTTTCCATCAGTTCTGGAATAACTTCCTCAAGGATTTATCGGTACCGACGTGCTGTTAGACCTTCTTCATAAATTCTGTAGACTAGGCGTCTTCCAAAAATTAAACATGAGACCCCAACTCCGAAGCGTTCCTGTTGTGCCCTCACAAAAATTAAATTACCGCACTTGAAAAATAACATTCATCGGATCAGCTAACAAGTCTTCCGAAAGACTCATGATACGGATATGTTGTAAATACCATTGACAAATAGCAATCAGCGCTCGGCATCGCCTGGGTGTAAACGTTGAACTCTTTGGAATTTATAGTGGTGATATTTATATTTCCGCAAAATTAGTATCAAACATGGATACACCAGATGCTTCCTCTATTTGCTTGCAAGAAGAAGACGGCGTTGCTTCTACTTAACCCAATACGCTTATTTCTTTTTTCTCTCTACCTTCTTCAGTATATGCCTCACGACAGAGCTGGAACCATATTCTACTAAATTTAATTTGAGTTGGGCAAATATTTCTGCGAAAGCTTGCCTTCTTTGTCGAAATCTAAAATGAACCAATAAAAAACCACTAAGAAATTATTGTAAACACGGCGCTCAAAATATGTTATCTTTGTAATACCTTTGTAAATATAATCAGTCCAAAAACCTCTTAAATAGGTACAAAATAGGTCTCTTACAAAAGATGTGGCATCAAATTATACGATGTATAATGAAGGTATGCTAAGGCTACATATTCACACTGTATTCCCTATTAATTATAATGTTTCTAATAATTGATGTATTTGCGTTCAGCCCTGTGTAAATAATGTTATTGTTTGTTTGTGTTCTTCCCAGTTTCATTTTAATGCGTTTTGGTTATCAACCGGTCTTATTGTAGATGAAACAAGCACTTTGTTTACATTGTAATTCTGACAATTTAAGCGAAACATATGTGACCTTTTCTTTGTAATGCATTTCGATAGTATAATTCGGATGGTTCCCTCACTTTCTAATGTGTCTTGATAGTATAAAACGGAAGGGGTCCTTACTTTGTTATGTGTTTTGATAGTGTAAACCAAATGGGATCCTTTCTTTCTAATGTGTTTTAATAGTATAAATTGGAAGGGGCATTTTCTTTGTTATGTGTTTTGATAGTACCCATATATCGGTACCCTTAATTTGTATTGTATTTTGGATGTATCGATTGAATGAAGCATTTTCTACACATTGTAAGCATATATATTATTGGTAGTATGAAATGAAAGGATCTTAATTTGCACGTTCGTCTAAAATATATACAGACATTTTAATAATTTGTGGAAAAGTCAGCTTCCAACAAACTCTAACAATATTTAAAGAGGGCTGAACGCAAGTACATCAATTATTTGAAACTTTCAAATTAATAATGGAGTGTGACTATGAAGCCATAGCATACCTTTATAAAGATTATAAGTAGATATAATACTGTGTGGTTAACTGACGATTACACAAAGAAAATTCAAGTGGACAGAAAAAAATTGATACACCAATTGAAGATAGCAAGGTTAGATGGAAGAAGGGCTTTTCTTAAACACGACAAATTAATTGTGGATGGGGAGGTATATGATAGACACAGCTTTGAACAAGATGATGGAGAGGAAGAAGAAGGAAGGAAGGGTAAAAGAACATTAACTGATAGATCAAAAAGCGAAAAATAATCAAAGAGTGGACCACTTATTTTGGCTATAACTCCACAAGGGTACATCAATTATCTTAAATATTATCGTTGGAAAGGTTTTGGATAGAGCTACAAAAACATTTCAAGTATTTTTCTGTAACTGTGGTCAAAAACGTATAAATTGGATACAACTTAAAATACCCTTATTTCGAAATTTAAGATGGCCATTGGGACCCTTAAGGATTTTTTCAGGGATCGTGGTATGATGCGATCGTAATATCTTTTCGAGCTCTATTGTCCTGCAAAGTATCATCGAAATCGTTATAGCCATTACATAGTTGCCACAAATATGAACCGACAAACTACTTAAAATGAGATACCTGCTCCTCAGCTTTGGCTACAGCTAGGAGGCTGAAAATTGTACTATAGCGCCTCTCAGCGCCCCGAGTTAACTGAGAAAATACCATCGTCATCGGTCGACGCGTTCCTATTTTTACTGGCGCCACTCTGCAACTACCGCTACCTGTGATGTATACATAGTATAGAGTCACTTTTCATTCCTTAGACAGTTTGTACTGGGCTTTTTCGGTTTGGTGGGTTTTGTTCGGGAGTACTTGCGTCACTCGGCAACTGCCGTTGCCTGTGATTCGGAAGCTTCTTGCGGATTTTCGTTAGATTGTATAAGACAAACCACCATATCATACTTCTCATTATTTTCGCAAACCGTAATTGTAAAATAAATTGAATATTTAATATTGTGAATTAGACATACCAAAACAGCAGAAATATTTCACCAATATTCTGAAACTGACAAGAACGCGTGAAGTTTTTGACATTAAGCTTTTTTGCAAACAAATTAACTATAACCTACTACCTATTAATAGACTACCTAAGTGTGATTTCACATGGTGGGCGAACTTTTCCATACAAATCGATAACACGTGCAAAATTGCCATAAGAGTTTTTTCGTTTTCAGTTTTTTCTCAAATTTATTACAAATAAGGGTGATCGTTACTTGAATTAAGAAGTTAGTGTATAGTTCGAAGAATTTATTCTTATGAATATTAAAGGTAAGTATTTCCAAGCTTTTTAAAAGAGATTTGAATATATTTAGGTTATGTGTTTGAATTTGAAGTTTATGTATTTATAATTATTGTGTAAATTAAATTTGAAAATTACGAACATTACAGATTCTATTTTTCATTTATAGATCCATAGCTTAAATATCCAATATGCTAATGTGTTTTGTACCTCAGTGTAATCTTCACAGTGAGAAAAATATACTTGCAAGTTTTTTGTGTTTCCTGCAGATCGCACAGAAAAAGGTAATTGTTTTATTTAATAAGGCATCTACTTGATTTACTATTAATGAATATACCAATAAGTCAATTTTTAGAATGACAACTTTTACGATATTTATCAGAAATCCCTAAAAAGTACTTTTTGGCTGGCTCCGACATACCTATATGTTTTATAAAAATGTAGTTTACTGTACAATGTGTGCTATACCTATTAAAGTACCAACTATTGTAGTATACTACACTAAAACCAAAAAGTTTGAGTAGTGCAATGACTTCCGCCTGCACCAATATAGGTTTTGCACAGTGGCATGGACGTTTTTTTGCGGGGTTAAAAATAGCATTGTTACATTTTCTTGAATTATTTTTTGAACTTAGGAAACACTAATAGAATGAAGAAAATTCTTCAACTGAAACAAAAGGAATATTCTTTCAATAAAGGAAATCCTGGGAACAAAAATAAGAATTACAAAAATTAAGCTCGTAACAACGAATAACAATGTTAAAACTTACCCTTCGTCATTTCCCGATTTTCCATCATCAATATCACTATTACCGACATGATAATAATATTGTTACGAAACAGCACACTGGTATAGTCCCTAAAGCCGACTCTGTCTAAGCCAGGTATAAAAGTTAAAATTATGGCGGATACGCCCTTTTTTATATAACTGTTTACGACTTCACGACTATCTTATGTGAACATTGTTTTTGTGACCAGAGTTAACTAGAAAAGGCCAGACCCAATTGTTTTTGTGTGAGCCGCAGCCCACAATTCTCTAGTAAGAAAGGTATTAATATAAATAAGGACCGATCAGCGGAGGAGTTAGTGGATAATTTGACATCGTGAGATAAACAAATAAATGAGTGAATATAAATTAGTGAACTGTTTATATAAATTAGTTTAAGTGAATATATTGTATTTATAAATTAAGTGTTAGTGATTAGTTTAGTGTTTAAATAAATTAGTAAGTAGCCATACCGTGTGTTTAAAGTTTATCCCACCCGTTTATTGTTTAAATAAATAACAAAAACATTACATTGGTGTCAGAAGTGAGATAATATAAATAAATTGATACGTAAAAATGGCCAAGAGATTAAGGGTTCTGAAAGTGGCGGAATTAAGAGCAGAATTGGAAGATCGTGAGTTGGAAACGTCCGGTAAGAAAAGCGAATTAGTAGAAAGACTTAAAGTGGCACTGGAAAATGACGGCTTTGATCCAGAAACAGTTTTATTTAATGACGAGGCTTCCACCTTAATCTCGTCAATTTCTGCTAACATGGACGAGAAGATTTCTGCCATGGAAGAGAACATGGACGAGAAGATTTCTGCTATGAAGAACGACATTTCTGATAATATTTCTGCTAACATGGACGAGAAGATTTCTGCCATGGAAGAGAACATGGACGAGAAGATTTCTACTATGAAGAATAATATTTCGGTTAACATGGACGAGAAGATTTGTGCTATGAAGAACGACATTTCTGCTAACATGGACGAGAATATTTCTACTTTGAAGAACGATATATCTGCCGATATCTTATTGATGAAAAACGACATTGCCGCTGACATTGAAAATGAAATTTCGTCTCTAAAATCTGAAATCGAGGATAAGATGTCAACAATAGACGAGAAAATCGAGAATAAAATGTCAACGATGAACGAGAAAATCGAGAATAAAATGTCAACAATGGACCAGAAAATCGAGAATAAAATGTCAACGATGGACGAGAAAATCGAGAATAAGATTACAACGATAGACGAGAAAATCAAGGAGTTAGAAGAAAAGATTGCCGATTCAAGAACGCGAGGCACGCCAGAGGAAGAAAAAAAGACCGAGCAAACGAAACCTTACAAGCCAGAAACACTACCTAAGTTTGAAGACATTGGCAGTTTTACCCGAGTCAAGGCCCCAACGTTCGATGGAAAAATGTCGTGGACCAATTATGTGAAACAATTTGAAGCAGCCGCTAGAGTGAATAATTGGTCCGATAGAGAGAAGGCAGTGAACTTAACCATCGCGCTTCGCGGAGATGCATTAGATGTACTTCAGACGATACCTCAAGAAGAAACGGACGATTTCGAGTAGCTGAAGAAGAGGTTGGACATGCGGTACGGTCATAAACATTTGGAACAGTTGTACAGATTCCAGCTGAAGAACCGAAGGCGGAAACGTGACGAAACCCTTCAAGAGTATGAAATGGATATTGCCGACTAGTCCGATTTGCTTATCCATCAGCACCAGAGAACATGATGGAATTTTTAGGCACCCAGGCCTTTATTGACGGCTTGTGTGACCACGATATGGAGAAGACGTTTCGATTAGCCCATCCTAAAACATTTGTCGATGCATTGACTGCTGCTCTTGAATATGAAGCAGCCACGATGGCTTCGGGATACAACAAAGATATGACCATACAGGAAGAAGGTGACGATGACAGACTTGACCAGATCGTCAACTTGTTGAAAGGTATGGTAGACAAGAATCCGAAGAAAATCAGGTGCTGTAATTGTGGCGAGCTAGAGCATGCACGCAGTTCGTGTAAGCGACCTACGACTCCTGCAAACCAAACTCCTCTTAAATGCAAAGCAGCCACGAAGGGCTCGCGGTGCAACAAAGGTAGGACCATGCAGGAAGAAGATGACGATGACAAACTTGACCCGATCATCAACTTGTTGAAAGGTATCGCAAACAAGAGGCCGAAGAAGATCAAATGCCGGAAGTGTGGCGAGCTATAGCACGTACACAGTCCGCCTAAGCGCCCCAAGACTCCTGTAACCCAAGAACTCCAGACACAGGGGAAATCAGACAGTGGTGAACATCCAGCTGATGTGAATCACCGAAAAACCAACTACTTGCCTAGACAGCCATGCCTTGTAGACTATTCACAATGCAACAAGTCGAAATCTAAGGAAGCTGCAGTTTCAAGAACTACTGTAGTCAATAGAGAATGGTCACCCACCCGGATCAGAGAAGATCAGGAGAATGATCCTCATCTGAAGATGATCCGGCAATGGAAGAAAGAAAATCGGCGACCTACCTGGCGAATCTACGTAGATTCGCTAATAAAAAGGTTTTTAAAACGTTTTTCACAATACATAAGTAAAATATGAAAACGCCTTTTTTGTAAAAAGCGGAAGAGATAGGTATAGGAAACTCTAATATAGTTTTGAAGGGAATCTAATTCTGCGTCAAAAATACGGGTTGTTTCATTCAACTTTAAGAAGTTATTTGATTAAATGTGTGTCCAAATTTTGAGGCAATTTTTTTCGCCACTCTGTATAATATTGCATTAAAAATTTCATGTACTATTTAACTTTAACCTTTGAGCTAAGCAGTACATTTAATCACGAGCAGCTCGTTATACGTTACAGGGTGAAAACAATTTTCAAATTATGGTCTGTATTTTTAAATTTCTCAAATTTTCTCAGAAACGGTCAGTTTTAAGTATGGGAAATTTGATAGTATTTCACCTTTATTTTGTCTATAGTATCTAAAAATATAAAAAAATATAGGGTGTTCCATAAGAAAAAATATAACTTTGGTATGTTATTTTTTTGGGGATCACCCTATATATTTCAAAATAATTTTGGAATATGCTCCTCATGGACCCACATATGACTGTGCTAAATGTTTTCCCCTAACTCTCTTCATTTCTCGTAGAAATATCGAGGCGAATGTGGTGGGTCACCCGGTATATAAGCTGCTGGAACAACCTCCATTACACACAAGAAAAAGACTAATTTAATTGTTCTGTTTTAGTAAAGACGGAACGGCAAAATGTCCCGTTCATAAGATACGCGACGATGTATTGATACGCTATATTTGTTGACACGCCGTATCTTCGATGCGTAACAAACAATTGTTGCGCGACGGAGTTACGATACGAAGTTTTGTTCTATGTCTGTACCCACCTTTAAATATTCATTCACCATTTAATACAAATCCTATACGTGAAATTATCAAAAGACGACCTTTTTCAGATGGCATTTATAAACTGGTTTACTAGCCTTCACTAGCTGTTTGCCGTGCATGTTTCACATTTCCATTTTGCAATACTTTTTTCACCGTGTGCCCCTCGTTGACCCATGTTTCATCCGTATAATAAATCTTTCTTCCTTTCTTCCGAAACTCGTTAATTCTCCCTAGATACTGTCTTCTCCAAAATACTATTTCAGATCTTCCAATAAGAACACTCTTTCTATTTGATTTCCCATAACTGAAATTCAAACCACCTAAGATTTTTCTCCTTACCTATTTTAGGGATGTTCTCATTGTTACTAACAACTTCCAGTACTTTCTTTAATATTGGTACTGCATTTTTCATAAGAAACGTACGGACAGTTCTCCGTATAAAATATTTCGCATCTTCATTGACTTCAATTTTTGTCCGACCGCTCTTCCCTTTTGGTGCCTGTACATTCTATCAAATCCAAAGATGGATAGAATAACAATCCAACAGCTTGTCAGTTCAGGTGATATTACAAGAGTTTGTTAATAAGATCAGAAGTTAGAAGTGGAGGCGTTGGTAATTGTACAAATTTGGAACAAATTCCTATTTTAGTAGTGTCCAGTAGACCAGAAAAAACAGATTATCCCCTTTTAAACTGTCTTCTTAAATGATAATTGTAAAGATCAGCAGATATAGTTTTCCTGGTTTTCTATATCATTGCACAGTTCTACTGATCTTAATTGGAAAAAGATATCCAGGATATCCCCATAGGGCTAATAATATCTAAGCTTTAATATTTGTAATATCATATCTTCTTCTTTTTTCTATTGACATATATTAAGTCAATCACAAGGTGTAACCAAAAATAATTATTAAACATCAGGTAGGCATCAAATGAAATGTAACTTCTGCAATTCTGACGATGATATTTAATATCGAAACAAACTCTTCCTCTAACATTTTGAGACCTTTAAACGTTTAACCAGCCTTAAAATCAAATCAGTATTCGATAACCACATTTTCATTGAAATGTTGAAGGATTCCTTTAAAATAGCCCGTTAAAACTATTATTTTTAATGGGACGTTAAAGATTGTATTTAAATAATAACGTTAGCAAAACTGGCGTATGTAGATGTTGCTGGTGAAGCTTTGATTGAGGAATTAATTGCAAATAAAGAAAAACAAGAAAACTTGGTTATACTTGAAGTAGTTTAAATGAACCATGTTTATATATTATTCTAGGGCAGAATTTAGATTACACCAAGGAAGTATTAGGGACTTAAGTGATCCCTTTCAAATACCAACTAATTTATTTAAAAATCTTTTTTGCTATTTCAAGAAAGTGTCAAGAATGTTAATTGATATGATAGAACCACATATACAAGAAGGACACTGCAATACAAATACATTTAAAAATTCTTGCCATTCTCCACTTTTTTGTTCGGGGGAATACCAATTAAGTTCTGGACTGGCTGACATTTTTGCTATGAGCAGATGTGTTATTGAAGTTACTAATATTATTTATAATCATCTATTATCTATCTGGATAGTATTTCCAAACACTAAAATGGAAATAAATAAGGCTATAGATACTTTTTTACAAAAATATAACTACAGCAGAAAAGGATATTACTGTCAGATAGTGACTACAATATTTTAAGCATGAATGCTAGATTTCCTGGATCTACTGACGATTCGGCAATTTGGCAGGATTCGAATGTATGTGTTACTATGGAAAACTTATACCTGCAGGGTTCTAATTTTTTCCCTATCGGCGACTCTGGATATCCTCTTCAACCTTTCCTTTTAACTCCGTTTGAAGATACAGAAGAAGACACTCCAGATAGTAATTTTAATTACCGTTTTGTAAGAGCTAGGAATACTGTTGAGAAAGTAAACAGAGTCGAGATTTAGATATTTATTAAAACACCGAGTTTTAAATTATGATCCCATAAAAGCAGGACAAATTATTTATACCTGTGGTGTTTTACACAACATAGCCCGATTTTACAAAGATGGTATTCCAGAAGAGGAAATTTTGGATTACGACGATGAGAATGATCAACATGATTTGCCTTTTATTAGAGGTGAAAATTGAAACTGGCATGGAAGAGGAGAGCAAGTTGGAAATCAGCATTTCAATAATTTACAATAAAATGTAAATCTTACAAATTAAAAATAAACTGTAGCCTTTTTTCAATTAAGTTAAGAAAACTTCTGTATTGCACTTATGAAAAATAAAAATACAAGTGCTTTTATAAAAGGCCATATTTAATTAAAAATATAAACTAACACATACTTATAAGTCACCTACATTTATTTAAAATAAAAATAAGAACACCCTTCTTAAAAATATATAAAAATAATATAGGAACATAAAAAACGTTCTGAAATAACATATTCCTATAAAATAAAAAACAAAATACAAAAATAAATAAAAACACTTGTTTTGGCTTTTTTTTAAATACGAAAATGAAGGGGTTGTCAACCTTACTGGTTTTGCCAAATTGTTGATAGATTTTGCTATGGCAAAATTTGATCTGGCAAGCATTGTTATTTGTTTGTTATGGCTTTTGATAACAGTCTCCACTCTGTTTACTTGAGGTTTTCTCTTAAACTTTGTTTAAGTTTGGATCTTTTATTAACTGGAGATTGGTTCTCTCTTGTATCAAGTTCTTCTCTCAGTTCGTTTTCCTACTCAGCATTTATTACCTCAAATTCCTAAAAACAATTACAGATGTATTGTTTTATGTACATTTAAAAACTTTGTTAATGTTTTTAATTTATATTCATAAATATTAAATAAGAAACTGAAACGAATTTAATAATTCATAACAACAAGAAAATTTTAGAAAATCTTGAATTCTGAGCTTATTTTCAAACATAATTGAATACAGTTATATATTTTAGGAAAGCCCACTTCATTCCTAAAGAATATAAAAAATAATATACAGGGTGTTCCATTAAAAAAACATATATTTGCTTCCTACTTAAAAAACAAAAGGCGTTAGGAAAAAACCAACTACGTCATTGGATTCTACGGAAAAAACTCTATCTGAAAAGTTTCAACTTCTTCGACAAGTTGGAAGATAACTGAGATACAAGGGGAGCCTGAAAAGTAGCACTTTTCAATTCCTCCTTGTAACTCAATAACCAAAACGGTTATCAAAATTTTGCTTCCACCCTTTTTAATTTCATTAAAAAATAGCTAATATCGCGGTCACCTCAATCCTCTATCTTTAATGATAATGATACCTCGCAAAAGTGGCCAAAATGGGATACACTACATTTAATAATAACAATAAGTGAATCAGATCATTGAACCACAATACGAAAAATAGGAACGGAGAAATGAAACAAAAAGCAAAATAGAAGGGAAAGAATCTAGGATAAAAATGACAGATTACAGAAGTTTGCTTAGGCAATATAGTGGGTACACAAAATAAGTTTCATAACAAAGAAATAAGTGAAAGGGGGTAGTTGAAATGAATGAAGTACAAAAATGAAAAGAGTGAGGTAAATAATCAAAACACTTTTAGGTCTCCAGCTATCTTATCAGACTATCTGACTAGAAATCATTATTGAGTTGATTTATTATCTCTTGGAATATTTAAAAATATCGAATTGCTCATTTTATGTAGTTTGTATGCATTCCTCAACGTTGAAGTACTTACATTTGTTCAAAATCGGCCTTTCCGAATGTAAATCAGGGGACTAAAACTTTATAAAAAACCAATACTTGTTATAAATCAGGAAAATGATGCATAAAAAGTAATACATTTATTTATTTACCCTATTACAGTTATAAACTACAACGTATTTGATGTAATATTTGAGTCAATTAGTAAGTAGAGTAAATAAATGTAGAGGTATTCCACTTAGGTTTTGCAAGAACCTGTCTGTGGTTATATCCTTTTTATTATTCACCGACTGACTTACAATGCATGTTTACTCGTAAAGCTAAAGTAAAGTAAAGTAAAGTAAAAAATATACACATGCAAAAATAGACAGGTACAAAATTACTTCTAAATAAAACATAATTTAGTTTCGTTAAAAACCATACCTATATTAAATGTATTACATGGTATAAATAAAGGATGGATCATTAATGTGATGGAAGAAATTTCTTGTTTTTCAACAGATTTACATTATTAATTTTGTTGAGATCCACTGGTAATTGATTATAGAGACGGGGACCAATGAATGTAAATTACCTTTGGCCGATTGACGTTTTAGGTCTAGGAATAAATACAGATACTGTTGAATGAGCTCCAGTGCTATGGGTGCATTGTAAGTAGGGTTGATATTTGTCCCGATTTAATCGTGATATCCCGATTTCAGGTGACTGTGTCCCGTGTCCAGACGGCGGAGCTGGCGGGACGCTAATTGTCCCGATTTTTAGTCTTATCGGCCAGGAATGAAAATAACCCCTAGTATGAGTTTTTATAAAACGATTTTCAACTCACATGTGTTCAGAAAAGTATACATAAAAAAGTTGATTTATGTAAGGTGCCGCAAAGTTCTTATTTATAAAAAAATTGTTAGTAAAATAAAATGTTTAGAAAACTATTCAAAAATTATAAAGGCAATTAAAAAAATAAATTGAAGACAATCATTAATTGCTGAAATAGAGCCTTTTGTTTATCAAGAGCGGGTCAAAATTCCGTGATCATTGACTTTAAAAAATTAATATCTCAGCAACCATTAGAGATAGAAGCTTTCGGTTTTCTCCCGCCTCTTCCTTTTTTGTTTATCCTACATAATAATTTTTATTTGCCCCGATTACTCCTCAATACTCATTGAAATATTTAATTTTACATTTAATTTTTTTACAAACAACGATTTTGCGGCATCTCCAAATAAATCACCTTCTTATATATATATATATATATATATATATATATATATATATATATATATATATATATATATTTTTTACTGAATGCACCGGAAAAAAATATTTTGCATAGTCCTGATTGTATTGTACCCATCCCGAATTTGAAATTAAAAGATTAACAATGGATGAAATAAATTTTACAATAGTGATTAAAGGGAATGAAAGATTATAATGAAAATAATCAGAATTGGAATGAAAAGTTAACAGTAGTTGAATTAAATTTTACAAAAAAATGATCAAAGTTGAAATGAAAAAAAAAATAATAATAGTTGAAATAAAATTTACGAAATTTGAAGCTACAAATATAACCGATCTGAATATTGAACGGCGATAAATAAAAAAAACAGGAAAAGCAATTTAAACTATTCTATAGTTGACAACTGTTACTTGCCTTAACTTTTTTTGGATGTTCACAACAGGAAGTCAACAAATACCAATACAGCAACAGTATAGCTCGTCTGGTAATTAAAGTTAATCATCTACCATATACTTTATACATAAATTGAATCGTCAAATTTGCCCATTCCCAATGTGCTACAAATTACAATTGTGTGAGAAACTGAATAAATTATAATTTAGTAAAATGCAGGATTTTTAAAATATAATTTAGAAATTTTAGTGAAGGAAAATATTTAATAACATGGTTCATACATGATAAATGAACAACAAATTAGATAGAATTTCTTTCAACCACTTTTATGCAGATAAGGTATATAATAATTAAAAGGAAAAAATTAAATGCTGTATACAAAAACGAATGTATACTGAAATATTTATTTTAAACATCTATAAAGTTAGATTGATAGAAATTCTTCAAGTGAAAAGAAATCGTTTCTTCTGGTAAACTATAATGTAAAAAACACAAAAAAAAACGGAAAAAACGTGCTTCGTATTGGAACTTTTCAATACTAGTAAAAAGAACAATACGAAAGATAGACATGCGAGATACTGAAGGAAACGAATTATTAAAACAGATTCAACTATATATAAACTAACCATTCAATTGAATGCACTTTTTGAATTAAAACGGGTCGAACTAAATTGATATATAGATAGATAAGATAAGAAACACTTTTTAGCTTCCGTGCGAGATTAAATACATTACATATCCAAAATAGATGCATGTGAATTATCAATTCGTAAATCCAAAATCAACTCCGCTTTGCAAATATACCTCGAAGAAGGAATAAGATGTATCTACCTTACTGTCGCTAGTTATTTTAACAGAAACGCAGTTTATCGCGTTTCATCGACTCTGTAGGTAGCTTAGAAACAAATTATATACATTTCTACTAATTCCCAGTTGTTCCAATTTTTCCAGCAAAATCTCATCACTAAATATGTTAAAGGTTTTTGCTAGATCGACAAATACACCAAGGCATGCTTTTTTATCATCTCATGCTTTACAAATTATGGCCGTGACTTTCTCTATTGCATCTTGTGTCGATATATTTTCTCGAAAACCAAAATGGGATTCAGATAATAATTTACTATCTAAATAGTGCACTTAACGTGTTTTGAGATTTTTTCAAAAACTTTTGAGATGGAGGACAACGAAGAGATTGGTTGATAATTGGATACTTGGTTTTATCACAGGTATTTTTTCAGGTTCTAAAGCTGAGCGCGATACTGGAGGTGAATCTGCTTCAGGTGGTGAGTTGTTAGGGGTAACGTGAATTTCAATGTAGTTGTGTTGGCTTGTGCTCTGCATTTCTGTAGTAATCAGTACATCTACTTCCAACTTAGTTTCTGACTTTGGACGATCTGTGATGGCTGCAGGAAGGAATTCATCGCAGGAAAAGATATTTTTCTTGAAAGGAAAAATCCCAGTAGCTGCAAACCCAGCTTGAATGTTTTTTGGTGTTGCTGCCAGAGAATTTCGCAATAGGGGGTATATCATAAATTGTCATGGTTTTCACTGGATCATTGCGCATCCTTGAGTCGCAAGCACTATTGATGAATTTTTTAAGGGGCCCATAGATTGACCGATCTAACGGTTGCTGTTTGTGCGAGCAGAGTGGTGGTAGAGAAATTACGACAACTCCATTTTCTTTATAAAAAGTAATGCCTTGTAATGAGAGATGAGACTCATGATTATCTAATATCAAGAGAAACGGTTTCTCTCGAGATGCTCCAGCATGCTTGGCGAAGTGTTTTGAATATATTAAGAAACTGTCTCCTGACATCAAACCTGATGGATTAGCGGATCCATGGGGGACCGTTATTGACAAAATAGTCCTTGTAGTTTTTTCTCGGAAACAAGAACAGCGGGGTAATTGAATGTCCGCTGGTACTAACAGCAAAACAAAATGTTACCAGGATACCTCTCTCGGGGGAAATTGCAGAACCCACTTATTTTATACTTTTTCTAACAACAATAAATTATATCTGATCATTGAGTAGTTATTCCCATTTCATCTACATTGTACATATCCTGGGGTTCAAGGTTGTAAATATCCACCATCTCTTGTACAAGGGAACGAAACGCATTCACGTTTGTCTTATTGAAACTAGTAGCGCAACTGAGACTAGTTGATTCAGGAAACCTGAGAGATAACATGTTATGTCGCTTGAGAAAACTGATAAGCCAGTAAGCAGATGACATTTCATCTCTGATCCAGTTGTTAGGGAAAGCTATATTATTTTTCACACCAAACTCGTAAGCTAACCTATGAACTTCCTTTGTGGATTATCCAATGTACAATTTGGATTGATAAAACAGGTATTCTGCTAATTAATTTTCCATTTGATCTGATAAAAGCTGGCGATTTCGTTTATACCCTACACACAATGGTTGTTCCAAACCTAGAAATGAAATATTTTCAATTTAGAGACCCCTAAATTTGCTACAGAAAAATTACCATCAGTACTTCGTTTTGGTATCATTTATTAGAAAATATCTGTAACGTCATGTAGTTAATTTGGAAATCGGCGGCCACTACCCGAAGAGACTTCTTATTGTCTAACACTTCTTGGGTTGCTAGTTCAGAAACGTCCAAGGGCGTTTTTCCTCGATTGTTTTTCCGTTTATAGGTCCTCATTATTAATTCTAAAATAAATTGATAAGACCGGCATTACTTATATACTTAGTAATCACATATACGGGGTATGTTGTGACAGTCACAACCTACCCCGTTACTAATGTCACAACCGATCCCCAAGCTTATTTTTGTTATTTTGTCTCAGTACTGTCCACATTATTATAGATAGTCTCGTGTTATTCATATAAGAAAGAGCATGAGCATACCTAAATTATTATTTTGACACCACAACACCAATAATAACTAAAACTAAAGTCACTTTATAAAACAATATTTGAAAACAGTAACATTTACTAAAACACTTCAAAAATACCAAAATAGGTCAAACACACACGTGATACGCTCCCATTCGAAGATAGAATCATACTAACACAGAACATACAAGATAGAACGCAATCTGCAGTACTGCTCTGTGAAGTCGTACAACGCCATTCTCAATGTCAAAACTAATGTTACATTTGGCGTAAAAATCAAATGTACAATTATTTCTGACTGTTATTGTCATCACTAAGCTTGACCCGGCCTTGGGACTCTCCTCAGGTGGTGAATAAGAAATAGTGTAACCAAGGCCGAATTCACGCCTTGGTTACACTATTTCTTATTACCTCAATTGGGATAAGGTGAATCAACAAACAAAATTTCGGGACAAAGGATTTATTTGACACAAAAATAAATTAACATAAGCCGTATATTCTCAATACAATACGAACAAGGATCAGTTATGACAATAAAAATGCCCAACTCAAGCGATATGGTCCGGTGAGTGGATTGTTGGAGGGTCCGTCAGGTCCGTAAGGGTCCGTAAAGGTTTTTAAAGGTCCGTACAAGTAAAGGCCGCAGAGCTGTAGGGAAAGGAATAAAAAAACAGGAGAAACAGTAGAAAAGTGGAAATTTGAAAAGGAGGAATAAAATGAACAGGCGAGGAGCTTATACTCCAATACATATAAAAATTGAATTCAATTTTCAAAATAAAACCACAGAAATCTGTTCATTCTTATCCGTCTGGTTTCCAAAATAATCAGAAGAAGCAAATTTAAATCGGTGGAAAATAACTATATAGAGAGTCTGTTATAAATTCGCTTCATAAAATAACTTTGGACGTCACCAGATTTTTTTTAAAGGGAACGGCGAAGAAAAACTGGAAACGCCATAACAAAAACATTGTTTTTTTTTAAAAACGAAATATTTCAACTAAATAGACTGGTTTGTAAGCACACAATTACAATTTGAAAAGATATAGATAACTTACCAGCAAGAAGAATTAATATCACCAACAAAATAATTTGGAAACTGAATGCTGAAGTTGATTATCAGCGAAGAATAAACAAAAGAGAGCGAAATCAACTTGAATCGTAGTTTTAAATAGAAATTTAACGATGGTAAAAACGATCACCGATATGTTCCTATTATTTGAAATAAAAGGATTTAGAATTAGAGGTGGGAGTTGCCGATGAATAAGTAACACTCCAAAATAATTGATGAAAAGAGGAACATGTCTCAGCGACATGTTACATGTTTTAAGAAATTAAATTTTTGTGAAAAAATCTACTTTTCCATAATGGAACGTTTTGTATTTTTTATTGTAGGTAAAGTAAATCATTTCACAAAATATAGTGTGTACATAATATTAATATGTTGGGTGAAAGTTGAAACAAAAACAATCCATCACGTTTACATATTCATTTCCTAAACAAATCTGACATTCATCATCTTTTTATTAGCATTATCAAACAGCACTACATCTATAGCCTCAGTTTTGGCAAGGTAATATAGGTACTCCTGTCAATTGGTTGTGAAGTCCAAAAAAATAAATAATAATTAAACTCTGCACAGTAAATGTAAATTTTACATCGATGGCTATCTAATACAAAAAATACGTACCAGGGAGGGTAAAGTTGGGATGGCTGCTGCTACAAGTTTGTTTGTAGGTAATTGAATGTATTTTCCTTCAAAGTGTTGTGGTAAAAAACACGTCGTAAAAGGTTTTTATAAGGCAGGCGTAACAACTGTTTATTCCAGCAATCCATATTTGTAATGTGTTCAAATCCTTAGGCAATAAATGCATGGGTATTTCATAAACAAAGCAATTGAAAACGCAGCATGCACTTTGACCCATATCCAGAAAATAATTAATAACTCGTTTTAACATAGTATAAAATAAATTTTAACTACCAAAAACGGATAAACAACACATAGTTAAAATCATCAACCCCTGTGACAACCAATCCCGGAGTCCCCTATATGAAATCGGTATCAATATAAAGTTTATTGTTTTTTTAACATTTCGTTTGTGATACCGTCTGCTCCTAGTTACCTTTTTTACTTCTTCCACATTAGTATTCTCCAGGTACACTGAATTCATTTGCCTAATTTCGTCTGTAGTAATGTTTTCGGGTGTAATTTTAGAAGCAAGAGAGAGCTCTATCTCAGCAAAATGTCGGTTAAAAGCTGATATATCCTTAGAGTTATTCAATTTATCCCTACTAATTTTTTTTACTTTTTCATTATTTTCGTAATCATTTGAATATCCTTTTACTATTTTACATAGATTTTTAGAACAGCTTTTATTGGCGTCTATCCGATTTTGCAAATAATTTTCATTAGTTTTTTTAAGAGTGAGTTTAGTTGGTTTCTGTAGTTAATAACATTTGCAAGATTTATCATTGAATCACGAACTCTCTGGCATGTTTGCGTCTATAAAAGTCACAGCGGCGTGGTTACTAACTATACTCCATCTTACGGTGTCTCAACAGTTTAGAAGTAAACATTTTTTTTTCAAGAATCTCTAGAAGTAAATATCTGAAGGATTTAGATCTGGTGATCTAGGAGACCATGCAGAAACACCATCATGTTGGAACCAACAACTCAATCTAGTTGCTAACGGAACTCGAGCAATGGCAGCGATAAATTGCTATTTAAAAAATGTGAATGCGACGCTGAATTAAATCGGTGAGGTTGGACGGATCACATTATTACTTAATAATCTAGCCCAAATTTATGGACCATCGTCTTTGGTGACATATTTTACGTATCAAATAAGGGTTTTCATTTCTCTATTCATGCAAGTTATTTATTTATTATTAAACAATCCAAACAGGCATATAATCTAATTACAAGGATTTATAAATAATTATAATAATGAGAATAGGAATGAGATATAGGTCAGCCTGAAAAGTAACATATATAACAAAACTAATTAAGCTTATATTGGATCAGAATCAAATCAGGATTAGAATAAAAATCAAAATACGAAAGCAGCATACCTCTTTATGTAGAAACAATGGAATTTTATTAACGTATATTTACTTATACTACACAGGTGGTGTAATTCTTCAAGTATAAATGCACTGTTTTCTTATATTGCCGTAACGGCATAGTAAAATCAATGTTATACAGATTATTGACAATATTAGCAAATTTCAACATGACTTCAAGAGGTAAACACACATATGTTCTCATTTTTTCAAATAATAAAGGAAACCTTTGAGGAACTTAAGAAATTAGAGCCAACAGATCACTACACTATGAAATGTTATTATTTATTTTAAATAAAAATACCATATTTAATAATTTACGTCTAGCTGTCAATGATATAACATTAAATTCTTTCCGTAAAAAGGTTGACCTGATATATAAACAGTCATGCTGTTTTGGATATCTTTTGAAATACATGTACCGTAGAAATTTATTTTGAATTTTTTCTATCGCGTCCAAGTGCAACTGAGGTTGACTATTCCAAATAATACATCTAAATTGCAATTTTGGTCTAACCAAAGTAATGAATAACATTTTCATAGCATTCCTATTTGTGAAATTGTATGTCTGTCGAAAGACAAAATCCAAATCTCGGTTTGCCTGCGATACTGTTTTTTGAATGTGTGTTGTGAAAGACACTTCATGACTGTAAATGACACCCAAATCTTTCATTTCCTTAACGCTTCTTAAGTTATTTTGTTCCATCATATACTCAAAATTTATAATATTTTGATTACGAGAAATAAACATTATGCAACATTTATTTACATTGAATAATAATTTATTTTCTTTGCTTCAATTTTCTGGATTATTCAAATCCTTTTGCAGAAGTACGCAATCTTTCACTGACTGAATCATCTTTAATATCTTAAAATCGTCCACAAAAATGAGTCCTCTGGAAGATTCAACAACACTGGGCAAATTGTTAATAAATAAAATAAACAGTAAGGGACCTAAATTCGACCCATGCAGGACCCCTGAGTTTGCATGAAAATTTCCAGATGTATTTCCGTTAATCTGACCATAAAATACCTATTTCGCAAATAGATACCAAACAGTTTTAGCAATGCGAGTGAGAAACCAAAATTATGCAACTTTTTAATAATAAATCATGGTTGACTTTATAAAAAGCTGTCTGGAAATCCATATATATTACATTCATTTGCGATTTATTTTCGAACATCTCATTAACCGATTCTACAAATGTCATTAAATTTGTATTTATTGATCTACTTGACATAAAACCATGCTGTTATTCTACTATACTGTTTATGATACGGTTGTAAATATGGGTGAGCAAAATTTGTTCGAACAGTTTTGCAGGAGTGCACATAATTTATACTCCCCTATAATTTTCTATTTCGTTATTAGCACCTAATTTATGTATTGGAGTATGAAAGGACAATTTCCACATCTCAGGGAAATAAGCAGAACCAATGATACAGTAAAAATATGAAGTAATGGTTGTTTGAGCCATTCATCCTTTTACAATGTAGAGAGGTATACAGTTCACAGCTTTCTTTGGTTTCAATTTCTTCACCGCAACATCATAATCTGAATCGCTGATAATACCTATATTTAACTCACTATTATGTCTAATTAAATCTACAAAATTCGGATTATCTGATGATTTTTTCCGCCTATGAACTAAAGAAAAATATTCTGCAAATGATTCTACTACCTGACCACCCTGTATTGTTTTACGTTAAATTTGAATAGATCTACTTGGCCTCCATCCCCACTATTTTTTTAACTATTTTCACCGTTTAAATTTTATTAATGTAAGTGTAGCCGTTCAAAAGATACGAGGGGGGAGGGGACTTTTGAATAGCACTGTATATTTTTTGTGTTCAATATTAACCAATCATTTAATTTTTTTCCTTGGATCTATATACTTATTTCTACAAAATTCTGAAACTAATTTTAATTTTCTGAAATTGTTCTTATCTTTAAGCAATGTTTTTATTTCTGGTGTAAACCAATTTATTATAATTGTTATAAAGTTTGTATTTGGGTACACACTCATCAAAAATATAATATATCTAAAAATATCAACTTTATCGTGAAAAGTCATAGGACCTTTTTTATTTGTATTTCAATAAAGAATTTAAAAAAATTGTCCGGTTGAAAAATAACAATTCCTTCCAATTGTTTAAACAATTTCGGTTTAAACAATATGGCACTAGGTTGCCCCATGGCAACATGCATTTATATCATCAGTAGGGCAATTCAAAGAGGATCGCATAAAAAAATTGAGGTGGAATAGTTTTCGGTACTCATGCGCCGATTCCTCCTTGACTAATCAGAGATATGTACTTATATCTCGTAAGTCGATTCACATTATTATAATTATGATATTTCTTATATTTTCAATTTATTAAAACAAAATTTAGCTATTTTTAAAGTTGAAGTAATTAAGGGATAGCAACAAAATCCAAAAACTGTTAATTTATTATTGTAACAATAACAAATTCACTTTTAATTTTTATGGTTCCAAATAATTCAATTTGTTCCTCAGTTGTATCTAATAAGTACTTACTTATTGTCATTTTTTCAAATAAACATTAATTATCATTTCTTTATTTCACTATAAAAGTAATTTTTTATAGAAACAATATTCAAACATATTATACTCTCACAAATAAAACGTAACCTTAGTCAGGCAACTCAATATACACGATCTGATATTTACATATTGTTTAATAAAATGGGTGGTCATAGGAAAAATATTGTACATTACTTGTGCGAAAGTAACTTTCCACTCTCGTGTGATTGTCGCACTCGGCTTACGCCTCGTGCTACAATATTTCCCACTCGTGTGAAAAGTGTCACTTTCCGCATTCGTAATGTATTATACTATTGTCTATTCACTAAAGTAAAAAGTGTTTTTTTTTAAATACCATAAATATATATAGAGGGAACCGCACCCATGAGAAATAAGAGTAACTTATAAGAATTGAAAACCAAAATCATTAAAAATAAATTAATAAAAAAAATAAGGAAATTTCAATATTAACTTTAACGATAAATATAAATACGTTTCGAATAGCGGCCCGCACACACAAAATTGCTAGACTGTATTCTTTATATTAAATTAATCTTCTTTATTTGGCCATGAATTTTCGAATATATTCTTCCACCATAACTCCATGCCGGCTGCCTTCCATATCTTTTTTTCGCTTCCATATTAATAACATATGTCTAGATTTTGTAAAATCCTCGTTCACATATAATTTGGCACCTTTCAATTCTTTTTAGCTGATAAAATCTCCGTTCTCTTCAGGTGAGACACAAATTCTATTAAAACTGTTCTCGTCGTCTTTTCTTTGGACTTTTTTCCCTAATCTGTGCAGATTGGAACATTTCACTTTCATAGTTCCGTTTATTATATGCAGAATAACTGATAGTAAATTTTCAATTTCATCTGCACTTACGCAATCAAATCTTAATACATTTCTTCTCTGGAACGCCTCCATATTCTCAATCTACTTGTTCAAACTTTTTATTTCTCCCCCTTGTAAAGACACAGAAATGTTGGTTGCCAAAATCTTGTTTGACAGTTCCTTAAATTTCTCATCTAAATTAGTTGACAAGCTGTTTATACTGTCTTTTATTTGGTCAAGTCTCTTACCAATTTTTTCCTCGATTCTTTCACATGTATTAGACAGCAAATTCTCCATTGCACTATCCTCTACAGATTGACTTCCGCCTCTTGTTCTATTTGTCATCTCTTCCCAGAAAATAATGTGTGCGGACAGCTACTTTGGAGCAGGTTGACTGAACCGGCATCCAATTTGCAAAATACTCAATTTTCATTCGATATTTCAATTCAGCTTTTCAACAAACTTACACTTTGCTCTCCTAAGCTTCAACTGGGAACATCACAAATGATTTTTTTTAACTTTTTACCACTTTTAACAGCTAATATTTCAGAAGCACTCAGATTCGTCTACTCGCTAACGTTTGTACCCATACCCATGAGTATTTATGATCCCTGTCTGGGAAAATGTACACTCATCAGTAAATATTTTCTATAAAACGTGGATCATTGTTCACGTTATCCAATAACCATCTACAAAAACATTTCCCAAGCTCCCTATATCTTCCTCGTGTAAACGTTTCTGGGGCCTAAATGGATATAAACCATTCCTTCTAAATAATCTATGAATTGTATCTTTTTGAAAATGAGTTTTCCTTAGACTAACTTACCTGGGATTTTAATAACATTTTTCAGGTAATCTTTGTTCAACCAGTTGTATAATTTTTGCATTAAGGATTTTACTGAGTATGCTCTAGATGCAACATATCAACGTGTTATCGATTGTTAAAACAAATAACAGTATACTAATAATAACAGATGTCGACAGAACTAGTCTTAAATTTATGACATCACCGTAGTAGCCTATGCCAGTCATATGTATTAAGATGCCTTTGTTTTTAAGAAAGTTTACAGATTGAATTTTAAATCTTTGTTTTTTATCAATACTTCAAAACGCAAAATTTTCGTTTGTTTTAGTCCCCTGATTCATATTGGGAAAAGACGGGCGTCAATTCAGAGATATCCTATATTTTATTACGTTATTATCCAGGTCCATTCTTTTGTGAATTGTATGGTATGTTTGGATCACTTTTCGGCTGTGGGTCCATTTGGACAATGGTGTTCATCGCTTTGGATCGATACAACGTCATCGTAAAAGGATTAAGTGCTCAACCACTAACTAAGAAAACTGCTATGCTGAGAATTTTACTCATTTGGATTATGTCTGTCGGCTGGACTATTGCGCCAATGTTAGGCTGGAACAGGTAAGAAAAAATATATTTATATCAGTGATCAAACTTGTGTGAATACAATTAGCGATGAGCAAAATAAGACTAACACCGGGTTGGTATTGGTCTTGCATACGTGGTCTTTGTCTTGCCTGTCATATATGTTCTTGATCTCGCACAGCTAGATTTTAGTCTTGGTCGGTGAATGATAAATACTGCTCATTTCTACACAAAAACATATGTTTCAGCACCGAAACGAGTTTTATTATATCACCTAAGTGTTCTCTATTTGTAGTTAATAGTAAAACACACTGTATAAATTATTACCATTAGAGGAGAGGAAGGTACTTATTGTACATTATATTGTTTTTCTCTATTTAACGTGCTCGGATACAATGGCCACTCACACAGGTACAGTTAATTAATAGTAAGAGTACATACTAATGTTAATATATAAATATATACTACATTGTGTTAAATTTTGTGGTAAAGTTGTACATTTTTTAGGAACTGCAGTACTGTAGTTGCTTCGTTAGGGTTACTCAATAATTTTTCTATGTTGGAATTAAGGTGGAGCTGCTGTATTTCTGTTAGGTATTGTTGACATTCAGTGAGAATGTGTTTGATTGTGATGCTACATTGACATTTTTGAGAATCTGGAGAGTTGCTACGGGACATCAGGTAACCGTGGGTAAGTTTGGTGTGTCAAATTCGTAGTCTTCTCATCACTGCTAAGTTTTGTCTCGAACGTTTAGAAGGTTCGGTGAGGTATGGGTGATTTATTGAAGGCTGGATATTGTGTAGGCTTGAATTGATGGAGTCCCAGTGTTGTTGCCACAGGCTTTTGAATTTATGTTTGATGAATTGCTCAAGATCTTTTGCCGTTTGTATAGTGTTATCGGTGTTGTGTTGTTTTTAGCTAGCTGATCGGCCAGTTCATTACCCTCATTACCAATATGGGATGGTATCCATATGATGGTAACTGTTATGTTTTGGGAAGTGATTAATTGGTAGGTGTCGTGTATATTTTGTACAAGAGAATGTTCGGTGAAAATATGTTTAATGGAGTTAATTGATGCAAGATAATCAGTGCATATACATACGTTCTTATGAGGTAAGGATATGTGCTTGAATGCTTGTAGGATACTGAATAATTCTCCGGTGTGTACACTACAGATTGAGGATAGCGTGGATGAATATATAGGGGATTCTGAAGTTGTACAGTGTACAATATCAAGTAGTGTTGTTTTCTGTTTATTATCTCTAGAAATGATTTATTAATTAAAGCGTTGGGGGTTTCGTTTTTTTTGAATTTGGTAAGGGATGTGTTGATTTCTGGAATTTTTTTTGTCCAAGGGGCGATTAAAGAGAGGGGTATTGGAGTTGTTTGTGAGATATCGACTTTAATAGGCATTGATTCCATGATCATAGGTACAGTTTTTATTGTAGAAGTTGGTGACATATTGGGTATGTTGTGATTGGTTGGTATTATTAGGTTGTATACGGGGTTAGATGGATCGGAAGATACAGAAACTGCGTAATTTAGTAGTAGTTGTTGGCGCCTTATCCACAAAATGGTTCATTTGCTTCGCAATAAAGGCTTTCTGACGGACTGGAGCGGAACGCTCCAAGGTATAGGCGGAGGGCTGTATTTTGCACAGAATTCAGTAGATTGATTTGTGATTTAGACGCAGATGTGTATATGAGGCAGCTGTAATCAAGCTTCGGTCGAATTAGTGCTCTGTACACTTTTAAAAGAGAGTTTTCATCAGCACCCTAGTGATAATTAGAAAGCGTTTTAATGAGGTTTAGTTTTCTTCACCCCTCCTTTTTTATTTCGAGGATGTGTTGTTTCCATGAGAGACGGGTATCGAATACCACACCCAGGATTTTGCAATGGTTGACTGCTGGCAGAGGGATGTTGTTGATTGTAATGTTGGGTACTGGGGGTAATGAATGTTTACTAAATCTGATGATTTTGGATTTTGTCGGGGATAAGAATCCCTGTTGGCTTGTTTTGTTTTGTAGAGTATTTACTGCAGTTTGAATGAGGGAAGAAGTAGTGATCATTGATTGCCCGTGACAATAAATCACTAGGTCGTCGGCGTACATTGCATGTTTAATGGGAGCAGTGAAGTAGGAGCAGAGGTCATTTATTACAAGGTTAAATAAGGTGGGGCTTAGCACAGGGCCTTGAGGTACTCCATCTGTTTGAGTGTATGTTGTTGAAAAAATACCGTCAAGACTTACTCTAAAGAACCTAAGAGATAAAAAGTTTTCAATGAATTTAAACATGTTTCCATTGATATTGTAAAGCATTAATTTATTGAGTATTGTCTGCCTATTTATGTTGTCGAATGAACTTTCTATATCAAATGAGGCGAGTATGATTTCTTGTTTTTTGTTTAACGCTGTAGCGATGTGTGTTTGAAGCATAACCAAATTATCTCGAGTTGATCGATTTCGTCGGAATCCAGATTGTTCTTTCGATATAATTTTGTATTTATCTAGGTACCAAATAATTGTTATTCATTTTTTCCATAATTTTACACATAGTGCATGTTAGTGAGATGGGTCTATAGGACTTAGGTGAGGTAGGTGCTTGGTCAGGTTTTTTAATAGGTATTATAATGGATAATCGCCATTGGGATGGAAATTTTTTGGAGGACCAGATTAGGTTAAATAGTTCCAGAAGTTTTAGTTGTCCTAAGGTATCGAGATTTTTGAGAAAAATGTAGGGCAGGTCATCAGGCCCAGCTGCATTTTTTTGCAGGATTTTAATGCAGTAGTAAGTTCTTGTGGAGAGAAGGGTATATTGAGGGAATCCACGTCAAGTTTGATTAGAGAAGGGCATGGTGACATTGTATTTGCAGGGGTCGGGGAAATTTTACTACGGAATTTTGCTTCGTAATGTTTGGCCATAATTTCAGCTATTTCTTGGTTGTTATTTATTATATTTCCATTATTTATGAGATTTGGTATTTTACTATTGGTTTTTTCCCTTGCATACACTTAATTTTTTTCCAAACCTAATTTGGAGGAGTACTTTCATTTATGGATGAAATGTAGCTTTTCCAGGAGGATTTTTTACTCTGCTTTATAATACATTTTGTTTTTGCTCTGGCTCTCTTGAGCTTAATCAAATTCTCGGGTGTTCTATTCTGTCGATACAGTTTTAATGTCAGTTTTTGCTGTTCTACAGCACTTTTACAGGAAGGATTCCAACAGGGAACAGTTTTGTGCCCGTAAGAATGTTTAGTTTTACCTATGTGGGTCTCAGCAGCAGATATAATGCATGATGTGAAGAGCAGTATGTTATTATCCATATTTTCAGATAAAATATAAAATAAGGGAGGATAATGTAGTTTCTGTTTGACACATATAGGTGTCCCAATTAGCGCTATTTAGTTGCCAATATCTTCTTGTTGAAATTTGTTGGTTAGGATGTTCATAGGAAGATATGACTATAGGAAAATGATCGCTGTCATACAGATCGTCTTCAACGTGCCAAGTTAGTAAAGGGGCCAACTTAGGGTAGCAAAGGCTTAGGTCGATAGCAGAGAAAGACCCAGAGGAAATATTGAGATGAGTATTGGATCCTGCGTCTAGTAGGCATGAGCTAGAGCAATTTATTACATTCTCGATGGTTCTTCCTCTACCAGATGTTGAATTAGATCCCCATAGGTTATTATGAGCATTAAGGTCGCCTACTAGTATGTATGGATGTGGGAGTTTGAAGATGAGGTTTACCAATTCCACTTCTGTAAGCGAATAGTTAGGTGGAATATATATGCTACAGACAGTTAGTTTATTTGAGCACCAAATAGTTACTGCTATAGCTTCAAGATCGGTGGTAAGAGGCAATAGCGATGAGAATAGTTCGTTAGAGGAGAATATAGATGTACCACCGCCAGCTCTACTGTAGTTTTCACATATGTAGTGATAGCCTTCAAAGTTTTTTAATTGGGAGAGTTTAGAGACTTTTGAGTTTGTTTCTTGTAGGCATAGTATTTGGATGTTTTGCTCGGATATAAGTTGTTGGATTCTCTCCAGACGTGGAAAGAAACCGTCACAATTCCATTGTATTATCTTGAAGGTTAATGATATTTAAAAGAGAAAAAAAATGCTTTGCGAGTAATTGTGTGTACTTATGTTGATTGTTGGTCGTGTTGGTACTAATGTTTATTTAGCTCATCATCAGTTAGATTATCAGATGTACAGCTGCTTTTATCATCGGATGTATCTTCAGCATTAAGTTGATGTTTTATTTTGTTTTGAATTCTCGAGATTCGATTTTTAAGGGATCGTTCTTTGGTTTTGGAGCGTAGGAGAGATAAATCGTTTAGAAGTCCTTGAATATTTGTAGCAAAGGAAAGAGCTTCGTTGAATGGGTTTGAGTTGCCAAATGAATTTTCTTGGAAGGCAGTCAGTTAGGTTTGAGTGAGAATGAGATCAGTCGGTTTATTTTTAAAGAGATCGTGTAATGCAGTATTGATACTGGTTGTCAGTTTGGAATCTTCTTTGGGAGATGTTTTTGATTTTTTTAAAGTAGGCTTAGGTTTATTTTGGGATAATGTAAATGATGCGGGAGGTATTTGGTTTTCTGTGGGCGTTGAAGAGGGGGAAAAGTGAGGAGGAGTTTTCGTGTTGCTGGCCGAGGATAGAACTCTTTTTTGACCATGAGTTAAACAGTCGAGATTAGGGAGTTGTCCTTGTTCCGTTGGTTTTGTATTAGTTTGATCATCAATAGGAGTTGAAATTTCAGATGCGATTACTGGGGAAAACATTGGGAGTGAATTGTTTGTTTGCAGTGATGTATTTTGGATAGGATTACTGTGAGGGTTAGTACAAGTCTCGGCAGTATGGCCGGGTTGTTTGCACAAAAAACATTCCAGTTTGTCAGTGGAGATGAAAATTCTATAAGAAGTATTATCATGTGTTATTAAGAGAGCTGTGGCTACATAAGATTTTGTAATAGTGGGAGGATTTAGTGTTATAGATGAGGATGGTTGAGCTTGTGTTTCAGTTTGATCCATTTTTGTAAGAGGTCATGGATACCAAAACCTCTACAGAGTAAAAGGACAAGAGTCCTACATGGACTCTTGGGAAGGATAGGAAATAACAGTTACCTGTGTTAATGGTCCGCCACTGGTGAAAACTAGGTTCTTCAGTTGATGAAGTTACCTGTTTATAAATGTATTTTTGTAAGTTCATTCACATAAGATGTAGAATTTCACATTATATAGTCACAACACACCATAATAAGGAATAAAAACTCGTAATTAGTAAATGGATTATTTAGACGACCGATAATCGATGTTTACTCGTAGGCTGCCTAAATAGGAATGCTTATAATACTAAGAACTCCACAAACAGTAAATATAGTTATCCTCTAGAGTGTGGTTTGTAATTGTAAATAGGTACCTATTCATTTGTTGGGAATTAAGCAGCATATATTTTTTATTCAAGCCTTTTTGATTATCCGTTTCCAAAAATATTACCTTTTTTTGGTTTTTAAGTATAAACTTAAAAAGGTATCCATTCACATACAGTTCGCCTGCAGTCCCAGGACTGAACCGAAGATTAAAGCTGTTTCGGCCAAACAGTTGACTGTAACGATGGGTCCTTCAGTTTTAATATTGACAGTTTTTGAACTGCAAGCGAACTGAGTTTTCACCATACACACAAACGTTTTACTTCAGTGCTGATGGAATGATCCTGGTAGCGAACCATGTTTTTAATAAATATTGTCAGAAAAAAAAGCTAAAAACACTACCTGTGCTGTTGTTATTAACAAAAGCAAAAAAATACGGTGTTGGGTGAAAGATTGGTTGTTACAACGTGATATGATTTCATATGACCTTGGTGCGAAAGTTGAGAACTATACTTCGTTTCTATCACATTGATAGCACAAACTCAGATATTAAACTGAAAAGGCAATAAACCATAAATAATTTGTACCGTCAGAGTATAAAAATAACTTCATTCTAACCTTACTTACTTTTAATTTAAACTAACTTTAAAATTTTAAAATCATTTTTTAAAATAAAATATGATCCTTGGTAACCAAGTAACGAGCTTGAGATGTCCGATGGATATTCGGCGGAAAATTTTTTGACTAAAAAATTATAACGCAAAACAACGAAACGTTTATTTATTTATTGAAAGTACAGTTAGTGAAGGAACAATTATTAAAATTTAACTTAACATTAGATTCGTTGCTGTTTGTTACTATAGAAGATCTAATACCACGCATAATATTTATATCTTGTTGTGGTGTTCTTGATCGAGATTTAAGTATGATTTTATAGAATTTTGATTGCTATGACCAGTAACTTTCAGCAATCGTTGTTCTTCTACACCACTTTTTGCCAATTCGCTAACAGCAGTTGATCTATTCGAGTGATTTGTTATCTTTTTGTCCTTTACACTGAAGCCAATTGCCTCAGCAGCAGATTTAGTCCGTCCATTTATTGTATTTCTTCCAACATGTACATTATTCTACAATTTGCCAGTTTCATTTTTTCAGTGTCGATTTGGTTTTAAGAACAGTCGTGGTGAGGTAATATTGTCGCCATATTTGATATCAGTTTATTAGTTTAAGACTCACAGGGCAGATTCACCTTTCACTATTGGAAACCAGACATTTACTACTTTGGGATATAGTGAAAGTGCCCTGAAATGCTGACACCAATTCTCCATAACAATAGGTTCGTGTCACTACTATTGAGCCTCGTAGCAGGAACGGAATCAATAAAATGTCTTCATACAAAATCATTGGTTGATTTATTATGACTAAAACTGGTACTTACATAGAGTGGAATACGTTACACTTACTAACACATAACTATACAAATTATTCGGGTTTTAAATTCTACATAACGAGCAACACTAACCTACGTCTCTTATTTTTAACTACTACATTACTATATTACTGTATATATCACTATATCTGCACAATCAGCTGCTCAACGGCTTATATTCTATAAAGATCAAGTTGCCGCGATTTCAGTCAAGGTGAATTCCATGGCTCAACGCTGTGTTAGCATAAACTATGATTTGGTTTGTATATACTTGTTATCGCTCGCTGTTTACAATATGCTTTCAATAACTTTTAATTAAAAATATTAATCGTCTTACGACCTTGATGTTTCAATTTCTATAATGTCTAAAATTAATTATACAGGGATTCACTACAACTTTCAGAACCACTTTGGCACATTTTTCTGAATAACGGATTGTATTTAACGCGATTTTTTGAGGAGTTGTCGTTATTTTTCTCGATTTGAAAAAAATCCACCAGACAAACAACTGCCTCTCCTCCCCGACACGCTAATTCTACAGCAGCAATATGGTAAATTAACGCATAAGACCTTCAGGAGTATTTTATCCCATAGCAATATTATTTTGTTAAATTCAGATAACTGAAGTTGGACTTTCGTTTACATAGATCTGCTTGGAGTTTCTTCTTGATTGCATCGCGGGCATCTCGGGCTGGTTCAAATACTATATTGTAAAACGGGTCAATCATAATATTATAGCCATTATAGTACTTTTCTTGCAAAAGTTTGCACGAAGCGTTCCACATTGTCTCCACCGTTGCTTCTTTAAATTCGGTCCCGTCTTTCTCATATTCAGCGCCCAATTTTTTAGTACCAACGCCAATTCTTCTAAGCTTCTATGTTCATTTAATTCATATTCTCGTTCGCAAAATTCTATAAATATTCCCCAAATATATTTGTGACTGTACGCTGTATTTCAGGGAATTTTCTCATTTTCGCATTTATACTTTAAACATTCGCATTGCCAAAGCGTGACAATTTGAATGTCATCTGGTTTATCCTGGTTACCGACACATATTGCTTATTACTTTCTCAAGAATTGTCTATTAATTCCAAAATTAACATATATCTTAAGATGTAGTCCGACCTGGTGACATAATGATATCTTAATCAATTTTGACAATACCATTCGTCATTCATTAGAGTCATTAATTAGCATTAAATTAGAGGACCTTTCTTGGAAACAAGCTTCACTACCTGTTTCATATGGTGGTTTAGGAATTCGCTCCATCGTTTCAGTCGCTTTTCCTTCTTTTTTGTCGTCATTAAATAGTTCAAAAAATTCATTAATTACATTCTGTCTATATTTTTCCACACACAAGACCCTTTATTATTGATCATTAAAGTCTAACAAAGTTGTACCCGATGAATATAAATCTTTTCAAAAATCCTGGGATATACCTTTATTAAACATTGAAAAAGAAAATCTGCTTCAGAAAGAAAACTATTAATTTACCAGACAAGGCTCGTTTGAATGTAGCATTTTGAAAGGAATCAGAAGCATGGTTGATAGCTTTACCGTCGGCCCCATTAGGAACACTTTTAGATGACGAAAGATTTCGTATTTCCATTGGTCTCCGTTTAGGTTGTAAAATATCGCTTACGTTGCGGAGCTGATATTGATGAATATAGTAGACACGGCCTAACCTGCGAATTAAGTGCCGGCCGTTTTTCATGCCATTCTGCAGTAAATGACCTAATCAAACGAGGCTTGTCATCTGCAAAAGATTCCCTGTTCGTTGGAACCGTTAGGCACTTGCCGCGACGACGGTAAACGTCCAGATGGCATGACCCTCATTCCTTGGCAACGCGGCAGACCCGTTATATGGGATTTCACTTGCACTGATACATGGGCTCCGTCCCATGTTCGATCCACATCTACTTCCGCAAACGCTGCAGCATAACATGGCGAAACTTGTAAAATCAATAAATACAAAAATTTGGAGAACATTTACATTTTTATTCCTGTAGCAATTGAAACCTCTGGTGTTTTCGGTCATGAAGCTTTGAAATTCATTAAATAAATCGGTAAAAAAATATCAAGAGCAACTTTGTTCTTTATGCAACAAATAAGTATTGCCATTCAAAGAGGAAACGCTTCATATTTTCTCGGTACGTTTCCCAGTTCTAAGCCTCTAGAAGAACTTTTCATGAAACCTAATCAAAGGAAACCTAATTCTTCTACCACTTTCAAACTTTCTCACATTACCGACCCCAAAACATGTGATCTTTCCTTTTTCCGAAATTCTTCTTTAACATCTTCATTGTCTTCTTCAGAAGGTGCGCCTTCTGATCATACATGTGTTGACAATTTTAAAAATTATGCCTCCAACAAGCTTTTGGGCCTCAGTGGACTGAAAAATATAGATAACCACCAGCCAGATGATGTCCCAATCAGAGGAATACTGAAGAAGATGACAATGCTAGAGAATGAAGCGATTCCTATGCGCAATAAATTATCTTTGACCAAAAATCAAATATAAAACTATTTTAACTCCAATCGAGTTGAAGACATCAAAGAAAAAGGTAAACAACCAAATGGTAGGTATTTATACTAACAGTGTGGCATACTCTAACCATACTAATACAGACAATTTGTCCGATGAAGATAATAACGGCAATCGCGCATCAGTCGCCGATTTGAGTAAAAAGTTTGATGACAAACTCCCAGAACAGTAAAAAATGGTACGAACCTCGTCAATAAGACATCTGAGGTTAGATCCAAAATATCTGAGATGACCAATGGTGTGAAACCATTCAGCACCACATCCAAATCAACCAGTGTTAAAAAATCTAGTAACAATATTTCGGTGACCAAAAAAAATGAAATTGCCTCCAACAAGTGTCAAAATAACCCCGAGGTTTTGCAGTCAAATTCAAAATTGGAAGAGAATGAAGACGTAGAACAAAAAAATGGGTTAGAAGTCGATAGGGACGTAGTAACTGAAGAATCAATAAACAGCAATTTCCTTTCTAAAAATAATTCTATAGTTAACAACTTCTCTTCATACATTTCATTTTCGATTGAAGTTTTTCAGAAAGGGGATGAAACTCAACGAGAACAAAAGGACACGTCTAAAAATGATATAGATAACAAAGTGATCCAGACCAATGATCTATCGACATCACCCAAACTTTCCAAAACTGCAATATCCCCATCCAATTCAATAGCAAATAACATCAATTCAAATTCCTTATCATGCCGATCAAGTGAGAGAGACAATAATAGAATACGAGATTATTCGGACAATGATAGTGGTTGCGAAAGAGCTCTTAACAATTACTCCACAATCAGGTCCTTGGCAGCCCTACCCAACGTAAAACTTGTTTATTAAATGACCGTACAAGATTGGTCAGAAATACCCAAACTAGTTAGAACCACTCAGTATAGTAAAACTGGAATTCGCATACGGCATACATAATGTGCTATCACTATGACGGAAACGAAGTATAGTGCTACAGACGATCTGAAGTACTATCTCATAATGGATGGCACTTGCTTCAGAGAACTACTAGCGATGAAAAAGCCCTCAATATCAAGGAAAAATACAAAAATGCAAAAAGCAATTACAGCTGAAGAAAGGTTGATAGTAACCCTTCAATATTTGGCCACAGGCCGAAGTTTGGAAAACTTAAATTTTTCTGCAGTGATTTTACCTCAAGCCCTTGGGAAAATGATACCAGAAACTTGTAAATGCATTTATAAGGTCTTAAAAGAAAAACATATTTGAAGAAAAAATATTTAAAAGTAAGTAAACATTTAACAACAAATAATAGTGATATCTTCATTGTTTTCAAAAATAGTTCAAACCAACATATGATATTTTAAGATAATACAGTTTTCACATATAAACACCCAAATACATACTCGTATACTTTTTAAGGTCTTTTAAAGAGAACGAATTCTGATAAATCTGGAGGGTTCTTGGTAGGGTAGGCGTGGTGAAGAATCTCTGAGGCATTGGAAGAGCCTGCTGAATTTTGATGATGCCTGTCTTGAAGTTGAACCTATATTTTATGATTGTGTATTATTCAAAGCATCACACAGATGAGCCTAGTAATTTTTAACTTACCAGAGCCAGTTTATCGGGTGCTATGGTACCTGAAGTATCACATTTTTGTAATCTTTGGAGAAATTTTGGTTTATTACCACGATACAGCCTCCTGAATGCATAAAGTCACTAATTTTATAATTGATTATTGTTGAAGACATCCCACAGAAGAAACATATTGATTTTCAGATCACCAGATCCAGTAGAACGGGTGCTATGGTACTAGAAGTACGATATTTTTGACATTTTTGGAGAAATTTAAGTTTGTTAGCACAATATATTCTCTGGAGTGCAACAAGTCATCAATTTTATGATTGAATATTGTTCAGGACATCTCACAGATGAACCCTATTGATTTCCAGCTCACCAGAGCCAGTACAACGGGTGCTATGGTACTTGAAGTACGACATTTTTGGAGAAATTTCAGTTTGTTAGTAGTCCGGGAAAGTAAGGTCGAAAAATCTGTTAACTATCAAAACTTTCCCATAACTGATTTTTCACTTTTAAATGAAAATATATTGACCCAGCATCTATGTTTATCTATGTTTTGACCTCGATATTAATATTTTATTTATAATTACCAACCAAAAATATAATTTTCGTAAATTTTTTCAATTTTTGGAAAATTTAAGATCGGGTAATTTTTTTTTGGGAAAAAATAATTACATCACCTTCAAGAGCATAAGATTTGCTGCAATTTTAATCTCTACGATTTTTTTGTAAAAACACATCCAGAAATGATATGAGCATAAATCACTTGAATTTTAGGTGGTCTGAGCTGTGCTTGCAAGCTGCGTCGCAAGCTCCAGCGGAAGTTATTAGACAATCTAGGAGAGTGATGCTGGGTCAAAATATTTTCATTTAAAAATGAAAAATCAAGTATGGGAAACTTTTGACTTTTATTTTCTTACTTTCCCGGAATATAGTACGATACAGCCTCCGAAGTGTATCCAAGTGACAATTTTATGATAAAATATTGTTCAGGGCATCTCACAGATGCGGAAAATTTAGTTTTAATTCTTAAAACTGTTTATTCTTTTCTTGTCTTGCCGGCATTTTATCATTTTGCCTAAATTGGTGTAGTCATAACGAAAAATGCATTGTATGCTCGCGTTTTGCCGGCTTTTTGTCAAATGCCTAGAAAGTTTATAAAAATGCTAAATTTGCCTTACAGGCATATATACGACATATATATTTGTTTTATTATGGAATGATGGAAGAATATTTTTTGTATTTTATGTAATATTTTAACAGTATCTATTGTTGCATTTTTCTCTACAGTTTTATAAAATTGTAGTAATTTTTCATATATGCTTTATTTTTTCACGTCTATTTGAATATCATTTACTTTTTATTTTCCATAAACACGGTGATGTCTATATGTATAAATCAATTAATTCACTTATAAACGCAGTGGTATTGGTCGACTCTCCCTCCCATTTTGCTATAAGTACACGTTTGAGGATCAGAACGTACATTTTCTTATTTTCCTCGTTGTTGGAAATCTGCCAACGTAGTTCTCATCCCCAAACCCGGCAAAGACCCCACAAAGCCTGAATCTTACCGCCCTATCTCATTAATCAGCGTCCTAGGTAAAGTCTTTGAATGCTTGTTAAAAGAACGAATCTGGGACTTCTGCACTGAAAATAATATAATTCCGGCATTTCAATTCGGATTCAGGCCGGGCCACTCTTGTCAGAACGCCACCACCAGCCTTCAAACAATCGTCACCCGAGCTTTAAATCAACGACGCTGTTCTGCCGCCATCCTCATGGACGTTCAGAAGGCTTTCGATCAAGTCTGGCACGCCGGACTAGTGAGAAAGCTACTGAGCATCCGATTGCCAAACCAAATTGTCAAATTAATATTTTCTTACCTCACCGACCGATCGATCAGCGTCAAAGTTGGTTATAGCATATCCGACCCTTTTACACCTCAAACTGGCGTTCCGCAGGGCTCGATACTTGCTCCTCTACTATATATCATTTATACGTATGATACACCTGTCCCACGACATCCTCGTGATAACGTCCAACTATATGCGGATGATACCGCACTAATCATTTCTGCCACAGATATTCGCTCTCTCAACATTCGATCCCAAAATCTACTGACCCAATTTTCTAATTGGTGCAGGAAATGGCGGGTGACTCTTAATCCTCAAAAAACACAAGCCATCGTCTTCCAACACCCTGATACCAGGAGCGAACGACTTCTTCCTACAAACTTCCGCCTCGTGCTCTGGGGTGATCGACTCGAAATCCGTAGGGAAGTCGTCTATTTGGGAGTGAAATTTACTTACACTCTCAACTGGACGCACGACCTAACGGACACTGTAAATAAAGTCCGACGGAGAGTTAATCTTCTCAAGGCGCTCGGCGGCACATTCGGACGCACACACCCTACCACCCTACTTCATACGTATAAAACATATATCCGTCCAATAATCGACTATAGAGCAAACGTATATTGCACCCTCCCCAACCATCTTGCCAAACGACTCCGAACTTGTGAGCAGTCAATCCTTAGATACTGCCAATACAAGGCTCCATACTCTCCCACCAACACAGTATATGTCAATATCGACATCGAGCCCCTTCTACCACGCCTTAATAACCTACAAGCCCGATACGTTAGTCGTACTATCGAATCGGGCAGCGAAATCGCCAAAAACACCCTTCTCACACCGTGGGTCGCCAACAGACGACCCCTCGGTAGGTACCCCCAGAGGAAGCTCCCATTTCCTCCGTTACGCCTGCTAGCCACGGCTTACGACGACCTCCCCGACGAATACATCGACTACCTCGACAGCTCCCCAATCTCCATACGATAATCGTTAAAAACTCACTATTTCTTAAACCATTCTAGGTCATTAATTCTCTACTCAACAACCTCCGCAACAAGTCCAAAACCATCATAATAAAATCTCAACAAATTCTAAAATCTCTCATTCTCATATTTGTTCAACACTTTGGACTCACCCTATATTTATTGCCGCCCCCACACCACCCACGGTGTTGCAGGTTTTTGCGGTTTTCCTGAACACTCTGTGAATTAATCACTAGCCAAATGGACCGACGATCGACGCACCCGCATTTTTAGATTTAAAATTGTTATTATACCACCGACCATCGAAAACATTCCCAAACCACCGAAGGCACGTCACCGCAACTTTCCACCAAATTTCAACAAAATACTAAATTCCATACACTTTTGAAAAATGTCTCCTATACACTTTTTCACATAACAAAAATCCAAAAACTATAAATCTTCAGTACCCCTAATACATCGCTCTCAAAATATCGGAGACATTTCAAAATCAATAAATAACATTCAATTTCATAATTTCTGACACCTAGCCAGCCCAACGCATATATCTATGTATCGGCAACGATACATGGTTCGTCTTCAACACTTACACTCCCATCCTAGACACTTTTTGTCAAATCATTTCCGCACACTTCTAGGCTTCGCTGCTTCCAGAGACCAACCCCCAATTCACCCCAACGCAGCACAACCCTCCAGTCACCTTCTGGCGAAAAGCCCACCCAACAACTCTCATTTCTAGACACTTCTATGCAAATTTTCCTAGTCACTTTTAAAATTTTTCTTACTAGACACTTTTAAACCCCAACCTAATTTCTCGGCCGAGCGCGCACCAAACCACCCAACACACCCCCAACACAGCCCTGAAGAGGTCCATCTGTCATCTTCTGGACTTGGAGGAAGGAATCGATAAAATTAAGAAAGAACTGAGGTCGCTGGAATTTATTCATTTCAATTATTGCACTAATAACATCTTAACTTACTATGAAGTACTACGGCGAACTAGTATAATACAGGGTGTTCCGGGAGTATAGTGTGAGCAAAAATAATGTTAGTACTTTATATAAACTATTTCAATATAGGCCCTAGTTGTCGAATTATGGGCCTCCAAAGTTTCAATTTTATATTTGAAATTTCCGTACTGTTCATTTGATCTATACAATTTTCAGCATATTTATAATGTATGTTTATTTGGTGAGGTAAACTGATTTACAGTAGTGCCATGAACCAGAGTCGGACTAACCGTAAGGTCAGAGATTCAAAAATCTTGCAGGGATGAACACTCTAAATGTAAATATCGAAAATGAACCCCATATCATAAGCTAACGAAAAGATACTGTTGTTGGAAAACGATAAAAAAAGCCGCCTGGCTGATATTTAGCATTTTATTAATGTACTTCGTACCGATTGGCGCATTCACCATTTTATAAGGATATCCTACGAAACGAGTTAAAAGTAATTCTATTGATACCATGTCCAAGATTCACCTACTGCGGTAGACATGAATAAATTAGCAATATTCGATAATAAAAATGTTAACAATGCTTCGTAGAATTTTTGATACTATTCTTCTACTGTTTCTTTTGATCTTGTCATCGTATTTAGATATAATCTACGTAACTAACCTTCCGAAATAATTCCTAGTAAGCACGTCTGACCATGACTATTTTCTATTAAAAAGGATATAATATATAATGATATAAATTATACAGGGTATTATCGTTTATTCTTTTTAAAATCTAAAAAATAACAAGCTTTTTAGATGTCTAACATGATATTGTTTTGGTAGAATTCCTGAAGCAATCATTGTACAATTTTAGTATTGATATTTTTTATCAGTTTTTAAACAAAGTGTGTGGGAACAGTCAATTTACTAGTAATTATTTATCCTTTTGCAGATATGTCCCCGAGGGTAACATGACTGCTTGCGGAACCGATTACCTCAACCAAGATCCGCTGAGCAAGAGCTATTTATTCGTTTACGGATCTTTCGTTTATTTCTTACCACTTTTCATTATTATCTATTCATATTTCTTCATCGTGCAGGTAAGTATATATTCAAAACGTTTAGATTATTTATAGTTATACAGGAAATAATAGATCTATTGACGTATAAGGAAATAGTTCTTTAAATGGGAAAGAATATGCGAAGAGGAATACACCGTTCATTCGATTGGAACGATTTGAATTAAGATGAACTTTGACTATACGGAGTGGCGAAAAAGTCTTACCGATCCCATAAATTACGAATTTCAATAAGTTAATTCATAATTATAGATAATATAGGTTGTCATGTAAATAATTACCGTATATTAAAGTAATGGAGGATCGTTAAGAAATAGTTTCTGAGATCCAGGCTGATAAAGGGTGCAGATGAAATACACATTTTATTGTATATATCTGGATAGGCGGTAGAAATACAATTTTTACTTTTCCGCCAACCTATCTAATATGCGAGAAAAGTATTGGTTTACCCACAAAAAAGTTGGAAATTTGAAATTTTTTTTGAGTTATTTTTACGTTATCCATCAACAACAACACGAAAAAACGGTTTTTAGAAAAAAAATCCTGTGTGTATGTCGTCGACGTCGTCGTCGTTGTCGTCGGCCACTTTTCCTTGCAAGTCTTGTTAGCACGATACAGCCTCCGGAAGGCAATAAGTCACCAATTTTAAGATGGAATATTGTTAAGGACATTCCACAGATCAGCCCTATTGATTTTCAGCTCACCAGAGCCAGCACAACGGGTACTTGAAGTACGACATTTTGTCGTTTTTCGAGAAATTTCAGTTTGTTAGCACGATACAGCCTCCGGAGTTCAACAAGTCACCAATTTTATGATTGAATATTGTTCAGGGCATCTTACTGATGACCTCTATTGATTTTCAGCTTACCAGAGCCAAAACAACCGGTGCTACAGTACTTTAAGTACGATATTTTTGTCATTTTTGGAGAAGTTTCAGTTTGTTAGCACGATACAGCCTCCGGAGTTTATACAAGTGATGAATTTTATGATTGTATATTATTCCGAGCGTCTTAAAGATGAACCCTATTGATATTGAGCTCACTAAAGCCAGTACAACGGGTGCTGTGGTACTTGAAGTACCAAATTTTTGTCATTTTTGGAGAATTTTCAGTTTGTTAGCACGATACAGCCTCCAGAGAGTATACGATTGATCAACTTCATAAATAAGTATTGTTCAAGGTGTCTCACAGATGTACCCTATTGATTTTCAGTTGACTAGAGCGAGTACAGCGGGTCCTATAAAACTAGATATACTAAATTTTTGGTTATTTTTGGAGAAATTTCGGTTTGTTAGCACGATACATCCCCCGAAGTGTATACAAGTAACAATTTTATGATAGAATATTGTTCAGGGCCACAGATGCGGAAAAGTTAGTTTTAATCTTTAAAACCGTTTATTTTTTCAGGTTTTAGTCTCTTCAAAACAATTTTGTCAAATATAATAAGTGAATGTGATACTAGAGGTTCGAAAATGTTTATTGCACAATGTTCTTGAAAGTTCACTTTTTATAGCAATGGAGGACATTTTCATGTAAATTTTTCCAAACAATAATTTTGAAGTAGTTGCAGATGTTTTCCAAATAATTGGCGGATTCAGAAATTTTCCGCCAGTAGGCTATTCAATTTTTGCCGCCCTTATTGATCTGTAATATTCTATGCTCTAGTTCACAATCATATTAATTACATTTATTTTTTCAATGAAATTGAAACTTTATGATTAGTGCTTGTGTCAGTTTCTAGATTATTTTTATAACCCACGATTCGGTGAATATTACACAAGAAATAATTTTGGGTAAAGGGTAAAGTTTGTAGAGATGCCCCAGTGGTACAGATAACCAGCCTATATTACTCGAAAACTTTTACATGTACTCGTACGATCGTGCGGCTTATCCCTAGCCAATCAGTTATTCATGATTCACGAACGGAAAGTGATTTGGCTGCAGACAATTGAGGCACATAGAATAATAATGGTCTAACTCCAAACAAGTTGTAATAATTAGGCTCATTATAAAAATTCGAATAAAACATTCAACATAATTTTTGAACATAACGTGAATGTTTATTCTCAACCAATACAGTAAAACATGAGTAGGTTTTATAACACATCGAGAATTTTTGCAAAAAAACACCTTTAAACTGTTAGGGTTTTGTAATTATGTAGGTGGTACCTACGGGAGAGGAGGCTACTGCCAATGTCAGTTGTTGTTGAATAAAGAGTGTCGAACGCAAAAGTTTATTTTAATTTAAATCAACATTAATTACATAATTGAACATTGAAATCAATTACTAACGATGCAAATATTATATGGCGTAGTCAGCAGTTAGCTGTACAAATACAAAAATCAGCAAGAAACTTACGTTATAGTTTAATAATTACAAAAAATAAAATGGGTGACAACAGAGGTATTGGATCCTTACAAACGGCAGGAAACATGGCGGAGAATTGACGCCTATGGCGAGCACGTTTTGAAAATTTTCTGGTGGCTTTAGAAGTAGCAAAAGAAGATGTAAAAGTACAGTGTGTACAACTCCTGCATTATATTGAAGATGAAGGATTTAAAATGTTCACAACGTTCAAGTTTGAATCGAATGAAGAAAATAAATTAACACCCTTGTTCAAAAAGTTCGAGGAACATTTTCAGGGAAAAGGAAATATAACCTATGAGAGTTTTTTTCACATAGACAGACCAACCAAAACATGGATCAGTTTATAACGGAATTAAAAAAAACAAACAGGTAAATGCAAGCTCGATTCTTTACAAGACAGCTTAATAGTCACTATGATAATTTGTGGCATATCTAACAATGCTGTAAGGGAATGGTTGCTGCAAGAAGATGAAATAAGTCTAGAAAAAGCAATAGAACTCTGTAGGGTCATAGAATCATCCAAGTTACGAAGTGAATTGATGGGAAGTAGACTACCCAACAATGAAGAAAGTGAAATACTTAAAAGTCATCCGCAAACGGTAAACAGGGGTATGCAACTAAATTAATCAAAAACTGCTTTAAATGTGGTTCAAAATCGATACAGGAGCAGTCGCAAACATACTACTTCCACTAAACATTTTTGAAACATTAGGGATATCAAAAGTAAAAGTAAACAAAACACAGGTAAAATTACAATCATATACAGGGGATAATTTAAAAGTGGTTGGAGAATGTTCAATTGCATGTCATAAAAATAATGAGTTGTTTGAACTTAACTTTTTTATTGTAAATTCTAATACTCAAGCCATACTTGGTTTAGATTCTAGTATAAAGTTAAATTTCATTAAAAGAATAGAGTCAATACACATTTCGGAAAGCTCAGACTACTCCACACTAATAAATAAGTATAAAGATATATTTTCTGGAACAAGCTGTATAAATAGTACTTACCACATAGATATCAATAAAAATGCAAAACCTGTAGTACACCCCACTAGAAGAGTAGCCTTACCACTTTTAAATTGCTTAAAAGAAACCTTAGAAGATGTTGAACATATTATACAAAAGGTAACTGGTAGTTCACGTTGGGTAAATGCTCTTGTCATAGTAAGAAAACCAGATAATAAATTGCGCATATGTCTAGATCCACAAGACTTAAATAAAGTCATAAGTAGAGAATATACTCCAATACCCACCTTAGACCAAATTACTTGTAAATTAAAAAATGCTGAAGTTTTCAGTACTTTAGATGCAACTCAAGGGTTCGCCATCGTTAGGAAGAAAAGAGTGTCCAGATACCAAAAATTTAAGATCTATGACGTTGATTCCAACTTCTGGATCTCAAGTTTTAGCAGAGATAAACTCATCTTTATATTCCCATTCTGTCCTGTCCTACAAGAATCTGAATAAGCAATGACATGTTTATGATTTCCAGCATAAAGCTTTATATGCTTTACTAAACAAGTTGCAATGTCTTGTGAACCGCGCCCTCCCTGTGTTTCATTCCATACGTATATGTAATCAGTATTGCTGTTGAAGGAATGTATGCCCAGATTATACAAATACAGATTTCTTTTGTAGTAAGCCACAGACGTTGTAAGCTTAGGAAAAGGCAAAGCCTTTTGTAAATCAAATGTTACTATGTATGCTTCTGCAGTTTTCTTTGAATCGTTTCGTAAACACTGTCTCGCCGATTCTGCTTTCCGTAAATGCAACTCCTTTTGAGCTGAAAGATTTTTTTTGATATCTTCGTTGTCGGCACCTTTTAGTTTTAACTCTAGATCATCGCACAACTTGAGGTGTCTTGATGGGGAATTTTAAAATGCAAATTAAATTTTGTATTAAATACCTGATAATAGTATTTCAATTTCTTTGGTTCAATTTTCTGGAATCGACATTCCTCCACATAAAGATCATACATCTTCTTTATAGTTAGACCGCTGTTTAAATACTTTCCATTTGGATTTTTAATTCTAGAATAATGGCTTTGATAAGCCGGAAATGTTTTTATATGCCTCACAATATCAGAATCGTCCAACTTTCCAGAGCCTGTAGTACCTCTTAGCTCTCTGCAATCTGAGGCTTCTCGTTTCGAAATTCATCTGTGCAGATGGCCGTTACTTATTTTGAATGTATCAAGAAAATATTTCTTGCAAACTCTATGAGTTTTATTATTAGTCTTCAGCACGTATTGAAAATGGGTATGCTTTCCCAAACGAGATCCATCTTTTGATCGTTTTCTATTCACGGGTGAAGCTTTTACTATACTAAAAATGTAACTATTTTGCGCCACATAGTCGCCAAGCCTCCAAAATGATTCAAACGCGACTTATAAGTCTCCGTATCGAGAACTTATTTTTAAAAAACAATTCTATTACTTTATTACAACTACTTTCAAAAACTAATTACACAATATTATTTTATTTGATTGATCTTTATTATTTAAAAGTTGACATCAGACTGAATATGTAAAATGAATTTATTAACTAGCAAAACTATCTATATCAGCAATAAAAATATGTACAATAATAATTCAACAATAAACAAATAATAAAGTCCGCTGTCAGCATCTACAGTGTTGAACCATATACGGGGTTACTAAATATAACACCTCCGCCCTTAGAGTTTGGCATATTTCAAGGAGTGAAAAATGCCCTTGGTTGTGGCTCAGGATGGACTGTTTCATTTTCTACCTCTTCTATGGAAGCTTCTGTGGTTAGTTCATAAAGTTTTCTAATTTTTGCTGCGACGTAGATACATATTAAAATGGCTATTATAATATACGCCATTATATTCCAGGGTGAAACTGAGTTTACGTTGTGATGTTTCAAGACCATTGGTTTAATTTGTTTTTGTTTTTCTTGAAGTGAATGGATGTCGTCTAGTGGTATATTTTCTAAATGTATTTCTGGTAGTCCCTCTTCTTTTCTTGAATAATCTATGGTAACTTCAGGCAGCAATAGAGGTTGACCTTTCGTTATAAATTTTTCATTAATAAAATTTTCGTTTTGTTGAACTAGATTTCTTGAAATTTTGATTGGGGTTCTTTGGCAACTCTTGGGTTTGGGATGCTGTAACTGTAGTAATTCGATTACGCAATCTTCGCTTTCCACTCCCCTGGACATTCTTCCATCTGAACAGTAGTAGCTGGTTTCTAGCTTGATGCAGGGTTGTTGGATGTATTGGTAGAAATCGTCATTCATTATCAGATAGGTATTACGAGGGATAATCGTAGTAGAATTTGGGGTAGGTATGGAATAAAGGTGATAATAAGAATATATATCAGGTAATACTATAGAAAAGTGAATAACAAAAATAATCTTTGTGTCTGAGTAATATGATTCTACATCTAATACTCCATAATATTTATAAGTGTCATTTTCTAAATTTTGAAAAAGTATTTCATCTTCTGTATGAAATTTTAAAACTGTATATACCATTGATTCCATTTCTTCAATTTTGATTATACTTGTATGAAGTATACCAAGGCGTGCAAATGCTATAGCATTTTCTATTTCCCCTAATATTTGTAAAATTATATTTATATTCAGATTTAACTGATCTAAAACATTTCGCGTTTGTAAATAATCATCAAATTCAAAAATAAATGTATTAAGCGAATTTCTGATTTTTTCTATTCCTGAAAAAATTATATCCTGATTATGTTTTATTAAGTTCATTGTTTCATTAAAGTTTTGAATTATATCACTTGTAAGTGAGATTTGCTGATTTAGATTGTTTACAATTTCCTGTTGAGAATTTTGTAGTGTTGAAATCGCTTCATCATATCGTAATGCATCATCAGCGTCTAAGTTTCCGGAAATGACTTTTATTACATTGCCAAGTCCGTTGAAAAGACCTCGTTTAACCCTAATAGAAGGCATTAAAGAATTCAATTTATTTTCTGCACTATTTAATTGATAAGAAACACCTTTATTAAAATTTTCTAATTCTATATGATATGGATAACTAAGGCCAATTTGAATAGCCTCTGTTACATTTTTGAAAGCTAATTTTAAAATTTGAATTTCATTTCTAATTGGTAAAAGATCATAATAATGAAGAAATGTATGAATACTAGATTTAACTTTAGCGGTACCTAATAAATAAGGAAGTATTACAGGATTATTGTTCAGGTTCATCATTTGAATTTCCTGGGGTTTTATGGTTGTAGGACAAGGATCATAAGGATTAGTGGTATCCTGTAAAAGTTTTGTCGTGTTAGTTTTTGATCGTCTTAAATTTTGTTTGCGTAAAATTGCATTTCTTGTTGTTGTTACCGTAGTGTTTTTATTTTCTTTGATTTTATCTTTATTAAATTTTGGATTCAATTTATTTCTAATAAGTGTTGTATTTTTTCGATAAACGTCTGTTTCCGCTTCGTACTCTAAAGGTTCGTGCCTGTCTTTATTATGGTAATTTATTGTTTTTTCTTTTTCTGTTATAAGTCGTTCATTCAGTTTCTCATAAAGTTCTACGGCTGTCTCGCGATGTTCGTGTATATAATTATTAATTAATTTTTTGTCTATATCTATATCGAAAATTTCTTCCGAATCGAAATGTCCATTTATAATATCTATAGGTTTCTGTTTAGTTACAGAGTGAATTGAATTATTGTAACCTAAAATTGCATAAGGCATATCCATTAATATATTAATTTTATCTTTATTTTTTGCTCTAATAACTGTTAAATGTTCGATTATTGTGGAATGAAAACGTTCTATAGCACCTTTCGATTGAGAACTGTTGGAAGAAACATAATGACTTTTAATTTTATGCACATCAAAAAATTCTTGTAACAATGAATTTTTGAGTTATTTACCATTATCCATAATTACTAATGTCGGTTTACCATGATGAGTCATAAAAATTAATAATGCTTTAAGAATTTCTAGTCCTGTTAAAGACATAATTGGATAAGCTTGCCCATATTTAGAAAAACTGTCTATTAATGTTAAAAAATTTTGATTTTGTGCTGAAAAACAATCAATATAAATAATTTCAAACGGTTTGGATGCCGTCGGAGTATTTATTAGTTTGACATATTTCACATTTGTTAATAAAATCTGTTACATCATTTTTTATACTAGGCCAATAATAAGTTCTTTTTATTCTTGTCTCTGTCTCAATTATGCCACGGTGATTAGTTTCACCTTCATGAGTGTGTCGAATAATCTCATGCTGTTCGTCTTTTTCATCTATATCTGTCAATTTTAACTTACAATGTATTAACTTATAAGTCGAATTTTTGAACGTTTCTCTTAATATCTCTAACATACGTGATATGGGTCCTTCTTTCAAGAAATATATACCATAAGTGTATTTTGGATCTACATAGTTTTTAAATAAATTTATAATATCTTGTTGTAAATTATTTAATGCAATTTGAACATGTAATCGTTTTTATGATTTGAAAATTTGTTCTATTTTAGGTTTAGCTGCCGAATGTAAAACAAAATCTATTATGATTTGGTGGTCATAAGAATTTACACATTTTTCCGTAATTGTCATTCCTTAAATTGGCTCTTCTCTACTGGTATGAACAGTGAGATCGTCTGTTCCTTCCCTGTCGTCATTATTATCATCCAAGTTTACTATTAAAGACTCATTTTCATCATTATCTCGTGGATCTTCTGAAAGAGCTTTATTAAAATTTTCCATATATTCAAATATTTCTTTGGAATTGATTTCTACCCTTGAAAGAGCATCAGCATTACTGTTTGCTACTCCACGTTTATATTCAATCTCATAATCGAATTCCTCCAGCTTGAGGCGCCACCTCACTAAACTAGAGTTTGGCTCCTTCAAATTCATAAGCCACTTCAATGGTTTATGATCAGTAATAATTTTAAAATTTCTACCGTATAAGTAGGGTCTAAAATACTTTGTAGCCCACACAATAGCTAACAATTCTTTTTCTATTGTACTATAATTTTGTTCTGACTCATTAAGAGTCCTAGAAGCATAAGACACGGGCCTATCTCTCTCAACTGTGCCCTGCGATAATATTGCGCCCAGAGCAATATTACTAGCATCTGTAGTTAAAATGAAATCTTTATTAAAATCTGGATACTGTAAAATTGGTTCGTTTTCTAACAGATTTTTACAAGTTTCAACGCAACATTTAAATTCAGCATCATGTATAATTTTTGCATCCCTTTTTAAACATTTAGTAAGAGGTTTAGTAATTTTTGCGAAATCTTTAATAAATTTTCCATAATATCCAATCAAACCTAAAAATGATTTTATTTCTCTGGTAGTCTTTGGAATTGGATAATTTTTTATAGCTGAAATTTTATCCGGGTTGGGTTTAACTCCTTCCGGTGTTACTATATGACCTAAATAAGCAACTTCTTTTTTCAAAAACTCACACTTATCTAATTGTAATTTGAAATTTGTTTCTCTTAATCGTTTAAAAACTTTATCAAGATTAGTTACGTGCTCCTGTAGTGAAGTTGAAAATATTATTATGTCATCGAGATACACTAAACAAATTTCGTTCTGTAATCCTCTGAGAATATTATCCATAACCCTTTGGAAAGTTGCGGGTGAATTTTTTAAACCCATTGACATGCGACAATATTCATAATGACCGTTTTCAACTCTAAAAGCTGTTTTTGGTATATCTTCGGGACTCATCTCTATTTGATGAAATCCGTTAGCTAAATCTAAAGTACCGAAATAATTTCATTTACCTAGTTTATCCATTACGTCACTTATTAAAGGAATAGGGTATCTATCATCTACAGTTTTTTCATTTAACTTACAGAAATCTACTACAATTCTATACTTTCTCTTCCCTGACGCATCTGGTTTTTTTGGGACAACTCAAATATTCGAAGACCAGGCACTTGTACTTGGCCTTATAATACCTTGATCTAACATAGATTTAATTTGACGTTGAATTTCTTGTTTATGTGCAAAAGGGTATCTATACGATTTTGAATAAATTGGAAGTTCGTCTTTAGTTTTTATACTATGTTTAATTTGATTAGTGAGAGTTAAAGGTTCTCCTTCTCTATAAAATATATCATTATATTTACGGCAAAGTTTCAAAATATGATTTCTTTCTTCCGAATTTAAATGATCGGTTCTTAAAAGTGCTTCAATGTCAGGTTTCTCAGTGTAACCACTGTCTCTAACATCTGCGTGAAATAACTCATAACAAATAATGTCTTCGCTCGTTTTATTAAAAATTTCTACAATTGCATATTCGTTTTTTGCAGTTGTAAGAATAGAAGGAATTTCGCAATTTTTTATATTTTGCTTTGGTATTAAAATATCACCATTATATATCGATACAGGAATATTAACTAGAATTCTACTATATGGTTCTATTTTTGTCTTAAAGCTACATTTACGGTTACTTGAAAAATAATTTATAGGTATAGAAGCAAATGGAGTGTCTACACTTGATTTTTCAAAATCAACTTTGGCGTTAAGTAATTTTAAATCATCTGACCCAATTAAACCATCAAAATATTCATGAAAATCAAATAAATGAAATTTTATATTACCAATTTGTTTAAACCTTGAAAATAAAGGTATTTTAGCACAGTGTTGATGAGTTGACGACTGATACACTGCTGTAACAGTAAAAGGTTCCAAGAAAATTTTTTCTTTATAATATTTTTCTGCAATTTCTGGTCATAAAAATGATTTTGTAGCACCAGTATCTAATAATAATTTTAGAGGAGGATTTGAAATTTTAAGATAAGGTAATTCTGGTTTATTTGTAGAAATATTTAATTCAATTATGTCATTTCGTCCATTTCGTGAACCAATTGAAAATTTCCATTTTCTGAATAATTTTCATCTACTTCGTCACTATAATATTCGTAATTTTGATTAGAAGAATGAGCTATTTCGCTTTCATCCCTAGTATTATCTGAAGTATTACTATTAAATATTTCTTCGGCAATATAATTTGGTTTTTGGTTACGGTTATGATTATGGTTTTGATATCTGAAATGATTTGAAGTTTGTCTAGTCGAAGTACTCATAACGGTAGGGAGATTTGGTTTGTATTGCGGGTTTGGTTTCCATACATTCTGGGGGTTTCTAAAAACTTGATTATTATTTGGATATTTAGGAGAATGAGGAGGATTTGTATGCTGTTGTATTTGAATGGGTCCTCTGGGAAATTGTTGGGACGTTGAGGGTTGTTGATATGATGAGTTTCTTACAGGAGGTTGGTTAGGATACTGCCAATAATTTTGTCTATAATTTTGAGGCATTGAATTATGATACCTTGAATTATTATTAGATTTCCTCACACTATTATTAGAATTTGTGTTATTAGAAAAATGTTGGCCTTTCTGAATATAATTAATATTATCTTCCTCTCTTATAAATTGTATAGCTTGTTCTAGACTATTAGGTCTCATAGCTCGAATTATAGGACCTAGCGGTTCCTTTAAACCTGCGAGAAATGTTTTTAAACTTTGTTTAGTAAAGAATGATCTTTTTGAGTCCTTTTCAAGTCCTTGACTATGTAAATCAATATAATTACAAATAGTGTTAAGTAACTGCAAAATTCTCTCGTGAAACTGATAAGTAGTTTCATTGGTTTTTTGTCTCATATTTACTAAGTCCTGATTTAAGAATTCTCATCTCTTTGATCCCCAAAGTTTGAAATTAATGTGTTTTTTATATCTGTCCAATTACTATTTGAACCACTTATAGCTACCACTTCTTCCGCTCTACCTTCTAATTTATTAAGAATACCATTTAGCAAAAGAATATTTTGAAAATTATGTAAATTTTCTCTATCAAAATAATGAGTTAGAATAGATTCGGTAACACTTATAAATCTATGTAAATTAGTTGCATTTCCATCAAAATTTGGAATAATAGACAAAGTTTTAATATCTAAAATTGGCACCGGCATATTGATTGTTAAATTGCTTAAACTATTAATTATATTATTATCTATAAAGTTTGAATTTGAAAAATAGTTATCGAACTCTTCAGAGCTATCGATTTCACTTAAGGATTCTATAGGTGAAGAGGAGTCTGACATGAACTAAATTCTTACCACATCCGTTATCTGTATCTAGCAACGGTTTTCTTCAAGATATGTCCTTGGCTTCCACGATGGATTCCACTGGAACTGGTCTGGTTTCGATTTTCGTCAAAGAGTTGACACTCACGGATTGTCCACGATGGATTTCCTACGAATATCCTACTGACTGCGCCACTTATAAGTCTCCGTATCGAGAACTTATTTTTAAAAAACAATTTTATTACTTTATTACAACTACTTTCAAAAACTAATTACACAATATTATTTTATTGGATTGATCTTTATTATTCAAAAGTTGACATCAGACTGAATATGTAAAATGAATTTATTAACTAGCTAAACTATCTATATCAGCAATAAAAATATGTACAATAATAATTCAAAAATAAACAAATAATAAAGTCCGCTGTCAGCATCTACAGTGTTGAACCATATACGGAGTTACCAAATATAACACGCGTTTTGTCTTTCGGTAAATGAAAATAAATCAATACACTTCTTTCTGCAGTTGCAGTCAATGTTTTCGAATTGTTTTGCGTTTATTTTTAACCCTCTTCTAGAAATGTACTCTTTTCCAGCATTTCTCTTTTTTTTAGTATTAATTTTCCAATTTTTCTCGTTCCTCGATCGTTTTCTGCTTTTGATTTTTGCAAGGCCACCTGTAAATATTTTGAAACCTGTGAAATGTGTATTATTTGAGATATAAAACATTTCCCATACTTGTGGATAGTTGTGGGTCCTGCTCAAAAACGTCAAATCCCTCGTCAAATCCTAACAGTTCGTCATGTGAAGCTTCTGCATCTATAATACCAAAAACATGCATTAAAATCAGTTTGACAGTTTTTATACTTCTCAGATATTAAAAAAATGTATAGCATCAATTTAAAAATAAATTTGGAAATAATTAAACCTATTTTAAAGCACCAATTTATTGCCAAAAATTGTTTTCAAATTTTTTAGGTTATGTTTCCATAATTAACTCAATATTGACTTAAAGTATGTTCTGAATGTGATAGTTGTACCATTTTTATACTGAACTGTAATGAAATTCAATCACAATAAGAGTAAGATAGTGCCATCTATTGACCAGAAACTGAAGTATGGAGTTAGACCACTTATATAATAACAGATCAAGGTAGATTGATACTTTTTAGATGACTGGAGCCAATTTTCAAATTATTGGAGTTAGACCATTATTATTCTATGTGACTCAACTGTCTTGTTTTGACAAAATTTTATGCTGTTTTTTTGAGGTAGGTTCAAAAATTTTATATATGATTATGGTGTAGGTTGTAAATATTTATTTATTTAATCCGAAATTTCGCCAAACATTGCGGAATGATTGTGCTTCATCATTTTAACCTCAAAACGCACGTACCTGTTGGTTTTCACAAATTGCATGGTGAGGCATATTATTCCACTTTTTGGTATAGATGCCCCAGTCAAAGTGGGTAGTGATGGCCTATCAATTTCTTTTAAGATCACTATGCCATCCACATATAAACGGATTTGTCCTTAACGAGGAATGTGGACAGAAGCCAATTTATTGGCAGCTTTTCAAGCAGTTCGTAATGGAGAACTGGGTACTAATGCCGCAGCTCGCAATTATGGCGTGCCATAAAGAACTCTTCGTAGAAAGCTGAAGTCGAACGATTCTAAAATAGGAAGAATGGGCCCAGATAGCAGCTTAGGAGCTGAAAATGAAAAGAAATTGGTTGGACATATTATGAAACTACAGAACCATGGATTCGCGCCTCGTCATATAGATCTTCGACAAATGGCCTACAAATTTGCAGTCGCTTTAAACATTCCACATTAATTTAAAAATGAACTGGCAGGAAAAGATTGGCTTCGCTCTTTTCTCAGAAGAAATCCCGAGCTCTTTGTGAAAATAGCTGAAGGTGAGGGTCTACAAATCATCAATTTATAATTAACCTTAATAATTAATTTTTATATTCTAGGTGTTTCCATATAGCCAGAGGATTAAGAATGTCTCAAGATAGAGTAAATGATTATTTTGATCAACTTCGCTCTGTACTAAAGAAGTTTAACTTGTTTGATAAACCCAGCCATATTTTTGACATGGATGAGACAGGGCTACAGTTAAATAATGTCCCAGGAAAGGTGATCGCTCGGAAAGGTTCTAAAAACGTAGCCGCAATAACTTCAGGAGAGAAGGGCGAGACAATCACAGTCGTAGCATGCTGTAACGCTGAGGGTACATTTATACCTCAACTAAGTATTATGAGAGGTGAAAATCTGAAACCTGAGTACAAAGGTGAGATGCCTTCTGGGTATGAGATCTACATTAACGAAAAATCAGCCTACATAAACTCAGATTTGTTTTTGAGGTGGCTAAATATCCACTTTACACCGCGCAAACCTGAAGGTACTGTTTTATTATTGGTGGATGGTCACAGCTCTTGCTGTGTCGAGATGCTAGAATTTGCTAGACAGAACAATAGTATAATGATCAGTTTTCCAAGTCATACCATGCATTGGTTACAACCTCTCGATATGGTGGTTTTTACATCACTGAAATCTGCTTATACTGTTTCATCGAATAACCAGAAATATTAGTCGTTTTCAAGTTGGACATTTATTAAATGAGGCATGGTGTGAGGCAGCTGTACAAGGAAATGCAATTTCCGCTTTTAAAGCAACTGATTTACAACCGTTCAATCCAGAAGCTATTCCAGAATACGCCTTCTTATCAGAAACTGCCATACCACGTACATATATAGGACAGAATACCTCCAACGAGACCACAGCCGATTCTATAACTTTGAATGAAACTGTGGACAAAGAAGAGGCACTGACACTTCAACAACTTCACCAAATCCAAGAGCAATAACCGTAAGAGAAATGTCTCCGCAGCCTAGCACATCCACCAAAATTTATTTCAATCAATGATTCTTCCAGAAAATTCTGAGATAACCCCAGGAAACATGTTGGATCAAGTTTCTTCCCCACCAAAGATTCGGGTATTGGAAGGTATCCGAAGAAGTGCTCAGCATATGTCTACTGTGTTAACTGATGCCAATTAAATTCAGCAAAAGAGGCAATAGAAAATAAAAATTTCTAAGCCTGTTAAAAAAGTTAACAGCAACAAATTGAAGCCGAAGAAGAACAGAAAAAGAAAAAATTCTTCAACAAGCGAATCCGAAGTTGAGGACCTCACTATACTTGACGACGAGGAATCTGATAATTCTGAAAATGATGAGTGCGTGGGATGCGGAGAAAAATATTCCAAAACCACCAGGAAAGATGACTGGATTAAATGTTTACATTGCGAGCAATAGTTTCACGATGGATGCAGCAAGTTCGTTAATTTTTACGATCCCTGTGGACGAGTAGCTACCAAAAAGAAGGCTTAACTTATTTTGCCCATTAGTTTGTATCGGAGTACATAGGCCATCACTACCACCCTGTGTGGGGCATCTCACACATAACGTGAGGGAGAGATGGCCAATTACAAAAATATTATTTATATTATTTTCGTAGAATAAAATTTGTTTTTTGCATTTGTTTATAAATATTATAACTGAATAAAATTTGTATTACCATAAAACACGCTTATTTTCTGTTAATAATTATTTTCTTAAAATTTAGGTCAAGTTAAAAAAAAGTAGGGCGTCTACCAATTTTACCCTACTTTCGAGATAAAAAAAGTTAATCATGTCCTAATTATAAAGCGGGGTAAGGTATATGCTTTAAATTACTTACACAATATGAACACAGCGTACACAAAATAATATATATATATTCGGCAAAGGTTGTTAAATCTTTTCTCTCCTCCCTATATTGTAAACAACCCATTTTGACACTGTATTGAAGGACGTAAGTAACAATTACCAAAATAGTGTCGATTGCCCTTGACGACTTACCGCACTTGGATGGCAATAATTTATACCATATATTCACTTAAGAAACACCCTATATTCGTTAAGTTTTAACTACAAATATAGAAGATACCTTTAATTTTTTATTGCATCAACAACGTCAAGCTAACATCTTCCCAGTCAAACACATTAGATTTTATGTGTTCACACCCGCCATTTCTTCTTTTTAAAAATAATAAAAAGTTTAGGATACTTGGAATATACACACCGTAAGCTTGATGGAGACTTTAATACAGCAGATTTTTCGTGAAAGTACACCAAAAGTACGGTTTCCGAAACTGCAGTAGCAGTCTTTGTTTGGAACCATTTCTTGAAGTATTGGTACATTGCTTCATACCTCTTGCTTGGGTCTAAAAGTGACACTTTAGTTTCTAACATGTGAGATATAAGAGACCACTTTAGTCTCGGGATTGCAAAAATAACTATTACTGCACTGACAATTTAAAAACAATATGAATAATATCTTTTTTCATCTACTAGCTGTAAAGTTGACAGTTTTTATGTCTTCTAGCCAACTGAGAAGTAGAATTTCTCTATTAGTGGTTAATAATTTTTTCTATTGTTAACCTAGGTCAATAATGGGCAAGTTCAAATGTTTTGAGAATTCAGGGATAGTAGCTTAACAAAAACTAGTGTAACATAATTTTGTATACCCAGGAGATTGTCTTCAACATATTTACTGCTTGAAATTACCTAACAAGATAAACTTATTTCAATAAAATTGTCACTAGTTTAAAATTCACGCTGAATCAAAAATTCCTGATGACGTAAGGAGTGCGTTCATAATATATGGGTGAGGTGATGGGCGAAAACAATGTCAGTCAGACGACGGAGTAAACGCCTAGGGAGAAATCAGTTTTGTAGATCAAAATTTGGCATTGAAATGTGTTGTTTATTTTCCGTTCATTGCAGGAAAACGTGGATCGAGGAATGTTTTAACCTTCAACATTATCTTCAGTGAAAATCTTCTGTTGATTAGAAACTGGTAGCTAACCTTGACCCACAGAATATCGATTACTGGTGCCTTAACGTGCACAAATAAGAACATGTGTACATTGTACATATTATATGAATTGCGCATATCAAGGTTATAGTTTTTCCGATAGCAAGCGGGGAACTAGGAGTGCACCCTCGTCGATTCTCGTGGTTCGTTTGTGAACGATGTGGTGTAGAGTGTGAACTACATAGACAAATAATATATTACTTTCTCTATGGTGAAGTATCTGTTAAATATTTTATGAACGCTCACTTGGTACTCAAGTGTTGTGAACGCACTACCGCTGTAATTGTTCAAAGTAAAACATAAACCACGTTTTGTGGAATTTTTGGATGTGATCGTATAATTGGTTTCGTTAATTCGTTGCACTTAATATTAGTGATTATGAACTATAGGAATAATGGTATTCTATTGCTGTGTGATTAAATTATATATGATTTTTATAAGACATTTTTTTATTTTTGTCTTAAATTTGGCTAGTAGTGGAAATAAATGTATATACACCACGGTGGTGAAGACATTTATAAACCTCGCACCTTATTCTGCTCGGGGCAAAGCCCCTCGCGAAATAATTTTGGTGCTCGGTCGATAATAATAGTCTTCACCACCTTGGTGTATAATATACTATTTTAAATTATCAGTTAACAATCTGGTTAACACTGCCATTGCGTAACGCATGTAACACAACATTACAAATAATAAAGTGTAACACGGTCAACATTGAGGGAAACCCTATATATAAATTTTTCTAATAAAGGAATATGTACAAGTATAATATACTGCGCGGAGTGATTTATAGCATTCTAATGACAACAGAGGAATGTTGAAATACTTTTTTTTTATACAAAACTGTAAAGGCAGATAAGTTTGTACTGTTAGCGAATACGTTTGATAATAGTATATTACATTACAAGTCATGAAAGTGAAACTTGGCAGAAGAGGAGGCTTATTGAAGAGTACGAGGATGCGTAGCATCCGAGTCGTATGAGAAGTTAATATCCATGACAATGAATCAACAATAAATCAAAAATATTTTTTAAGTGTCACAATTTGTGTTGTAAAGTGCTTTGTTGTATTTGATTGTTAGTGTTTTTAATTATATTAAATAAACGTTTCATAAGATAAGTGACGATTTCCAATTCAATTGCAGTCTAAAAATGACAGATGAGCCTTGTAAAGTGACAGGAGTCTTGTAGAAATCATGAAAGTGACTAGTCTTTAAAGTGACACTTTCATGAGCAACCTGAGTTCTGTCATGACAAGCTTTCTTGACGATTTCAGAAAAAATTTAATCATTAAACTCTTTTGTTGGTTATTTTCGTTTTATTTATTATTGATAGATTACAGTTCTGGTGTGGGGGCAACAATTTAGTATATTTTATTTAAGAGTTTATTGGTAAGTGTTAATAATAAATAAATAGTTTAAGTATTCAGTTTATCATGGGTGGGCGAAAGCGTGATAATTCTACATCGAGTGACTCCCATTCAGATAGCTCCCCAAATGATAAGGTTATTGTATGGTGCGGAATTTGGAATTGTCAAATTATTGGTCCAATTTTCTTTAGAGAAAATCTTAATGCCAGACGTTATTTAACTTTGTTGGAGAACGAATTAACCCAATTTTTGGATGGTATCCGACTGGCAAAGCGAGCCAATCTCTATTTTCAAAAAGACGGTGCATCAATTCATTTAACTCGAGAAGTAAGAATTTGGTGATCATTGGATAGGTCGCTAGTCAATAAATCATTGGCCCGCTAGGTCCCCGGATCTAAGCCCTCTGGACTTTTTCTTATGCGGCTATTTAAAAAACAAGGTTTATCGAGGAAGGCCCTTCAGAGACGTCGCACATTTAGAACAATGCATAAGGGATTGCGTATATGCTATTAACCAGGGTAGGCTTCGAAATGTTCAAAGAGAAATGAATTTCAGAACGGTGAAATGTATGGAACGAGATGAAGAACATAAAGAATTTTGAATTTGTGTCTTGGAATAATAAGTTATTTATTAGTATTAAGTTACTGGATAATCTGTTAAATATGGTTTCAAATAAACGGTATTTATTTATCTGTTTCTTATATTATTACTTTTCCGCCCAACCTATCTAATATGCGAGAAAAAAGCTGGAATTTTGAAAAAAGTTTTGATTTATTTCTACGATTTTCATCTACAACACGAAAAAACGGTTTTTGAAAAAAAACGGTTTTAAAGATTAAAACTAACTTTTCCGCATCTGTGGCCCTGAACAATATTCTATCATAAAATTGTTACTTGTATACACTTTGGGAGATGTATCAGCTAACAAACCGGAATTTCTCCAAAAATAACCAAAAATTTAGTATATCTGGATTTATAGGACCCGCTGTACTCGCTCTAGTCAACTTAAAATCAATAGGGTACATCTGTGAGACACCTTGAACAATATTCAATCATAAAATTGATCACTCGTATACTCTCTGGAGGCTGTATTGTTTTAAGAAACTGAAAATTCCCCTAAAATGACAAACATTTGGTACTTCAAGTACGATAGCACCCGTTGTACTGACTTTAGTGAGCTGAATATCAATAGGGTTAATCTTTGATACGCTCTGAATGATATACACTCATAAAATTGGTCACTTGTATCGTGCTAACAAACTGAAACTTCTCCAAAAATGACAAACATATCGTACTTAAAGTACTGTAGCACATATAGTATTGGCTTTGGTGAGCTGAAAATCAATAGGCTTCATCTATGAGACGTCCTGAATAATATTCAATCATAAAATTGGTCACTTGTTGAACTCCGGAGGCTGTATCGTGCTAACAAACTGAAATTTCTCAAAAAATAACAAAATGTCGTACTTCAAGTACCATAGCACCCGTTGTACTGGCTCTGGTGAGATGAAAATCAATAGGGTTCATCAGTGACATGTCCTTAACAATATTCAATCATAAAATTGGTGACTTATTGCACTCCGGAGGTTGTATCGTGCTAACAAGACATGTAAGAAAAAGTGGCCGACGACAACGACGACGACGACATACACACAGGATTTTTTTTCTAAAAACCGTTTTTTCGTGTTGTTATTGATGGAAAACGTAGAAATAACTCAAAAAACTCAAACTTTTTTTGGGGTAAACCAATACTTTTCTCGCATATTAGATAGGTTGGGCGGAGAAGTAAAAATAGTAATAAGTTGGTCAACTAATTCAATTTATTATTATGAGTAGTTAATGAATTTCAATAATTTAAAGAAATATTTATTCACAATATAAAAAATGGCTCTTTCCAATTGTGGTAACAGTACTAAATTGTTTTAAACTTCACAAATTGACAACATACAGGGTATTGCTACAGAAAAGTTACAAATTTTCAATTTATTTCCATTTCCATTTAATTAATCAGGAATGATTTCAATAAATGATTTAGTTTTAGGTTTATACGTTACATATGGTGTTACTTGAACTCTTTCAACAATGAAATTGGGGTAATATCATTTCAGAAGACCGCAATGGAGAAAAATACGAAATATCTTATTTTTTGTTTTTTTTTGCTGCGAATTTCGTACTTAGTCCTAAAATATAATTCTAATCACTTTTTCTGATATCAAAATGTTATTTTAGGTTATCGACCATGCAGGATCGATCGCATGTATTAAGTTTTCCTATATACTACAACTAAACATTTTCCCATATGTAGCGAACATTATTGTGGACACTGTATATATAAATATATATATATATATATATATATATATATATATATATATATATAGAATCACAACAAATGGCGCCCAACGTGGGGCTCGATCTTTTCTCATAGATAGTGAACCGTAATAAATAAAACAGCTCATCAAAGGCAAATTTTATTTCCAAAAACCTTGAAACAATAATAAACGGAAGGGACATTCATAGTAAAGAAAAAGGTAGTCAAACACTATCATAATAATACCAGTACTCAAGTGATCCATACAGCAGTAGTTATTAACATTTCCAGAGTATACTATTATAAAGAAAAAAACAAAATAAACACTGTATTTATTATTGGTTTTAAATATATTAAAACAATTTAAAAAAAATGGAAGGTACAAAAATGGACATACAAAAGATGAAAATGACAGAACTGGAAGAAGAATTGAGGAGAAGAAATTTGGACGATACAGGAGACAAAGGTGAACTCCGGGACAGACTACAAGAGGCTGTAGAAAAAGAACAAACACAAGAAAAACCAACAGAAACAAACGATGAGAATGAGGATAAAGCAGATAAGAAAATAACCCAAAACAAGAAACGAATACGGAAGGATACACATGTGAAGTACATCATTATACAACATCTGGAGAGGGACATGGCGATTCACAAACTCCTGGAATTGCTCTCAACTCTTACAAGTCATGAATCAGAATTTAATCACAATAAATGCAAACCAAACTGAAATGATGGAGAGCATACACGATGGAAGAAATGAAGTTCTAAATTTAACGGAAAGATTTGATAAGAAGTATGAGTTACAAGAAAATAAAACTAGAGTAATCCAAGATAAAGTAGAAACAACAGAAATTAATTTAAAATCGTTACAAGAGAAGATGGTGCAACCGTCAGAGAAAATAATAACACAAATTGAATTGCAGAAACAGAGAACAACAAAGAAATCACAAGCATGAAAGATCAACAAAATCGAGACAATATAAAAACCAATAGAGGAATCAGAGATTTGGAAGAAACTGCGAAGAAATGAATTAATATCAACATGAATATAGCAAAAGAAGAGAATCGGAAAACTGAACAGAATCTAAAAAAAAGAAATAGGGAGGAAAATACAAGAATCCTTGATCAAAAACGGCAATAATACACATACTCGCGCAGAAGAAATGGAGATAAGATTTCAAGAAATGAAGTGGGAATTACAGACTTTATCTGAACCAAGAGTCACGGGATAATGTGGAGTACCTCACATTTCTTATATTGGAAAAATTGAAGAACCTATAAAATTATGCGGATACCTTAGAAAAATACATCCAGTAAACTTCATAAAAACTATGAAAACACGTTCGAAAAGTATAAATAATGCAGAAGATCTGAAGGAATACTTGAGAGCAAATCTCACAGGTCAGGCACTACCCCCTCAAGGTTATTGGACTGTAGCACCCATTCATTATCGTTTTCTGCTTTGGAAATTCTGCTTATATTTTCGCTTCATTCCTTATCCAAGACCGTTTTTCCAGTTATTCTGCGATGTATCTTCATTGTTTTTCTGAAAGATGCTCTAATCAACAAAAAGTCCCTCGCCAATTCCCCTTGAAATACGACTCTACCAATATATATTAACATTATAAATACTGACTTCCGCTTGTAAAATAGTTTCATTTTAATCGCGAAAATGTCATACTACTCTATGAGTGATAAAAACACGTTGTTTGTACTACGGAAAAGCCATTGCTCTAACTCTATCTTCCCGTTTTCTAGCAGTCGTGCGGTTCGCATAAGCTCAAAGTTTATTGCTTCTGGATCTAAAACATTTATTTGGAAACGTGCTCAAATATAACTCATTCAAAGTGTCTCAAACAATCATATTGTCAACTTATAGTGAAGATATATTGAATTGTAAAATGATTATTAGATAACTTGACAGCATGGAAAGAAATGCAGGTAGCAATCTTTGGTTCATGTCAAAGAAGCCAGCGGCTGATAATTTGGGTTGCAGATTCTCAGCTAAAGTTGTTAAAACATCTGCGTTTTCGTCTCCAATGGTCACTTGTAAGAAAATACAGGTTTCCAATAATTTTCCAGCACTTTTCTCCACTTTGTCGCACGACATTACTACGATGATGCACAGTATCTGAAAAGAAAATAATTAGGATCACTGAAGAGAAGTTTGCATTAGATACAGTTAAATTCAGTCCCCCGATAGGATGGTTGATCAACAAATATGACGATTGATACTTTATGCCGCTTATTTCATTAAGCATCATGAATGTTTAACATTAACGGATTAAAGTGTGAAAATAAAACTCACGTTAGCTCGATTTGATAACTCGCTAAAGACTGATATTTTATTAACTGACAGATAAGAGGCTGCTAGAATGTACAAGGTGCACAGTATTGCCAATTTGCTAATATAAATATCAACACTCCCACTTATCTAAATAGTATTAGTAAGTCTCGCATTTCTGGCAGTCTGGACTTGAAAGAACCTTCTTCACAGATCATGAATCTTCCACTGAAACTGGAAACTCTTGAGGATAATATTTAACTGCAGTCAGATAACTAACAAATATTTTCGGTTTTCTTTTTCATTCGTTTATTCCATGCTTATATACTGCAGACCTGTTTATCAAATAGCAGTCTGTGCTTAATGCTTCAGCCCAGAAGCGCTTTTTTAAATCTGCTTCATATAATAAACACCTAGCTTCCTCAACTAAAGATCGATTTAGACTCTCCGAGAGCCCATTCTCCTCTGTAGGGTAAGGGTTTTTTTTGATGAAGTATGCCCTGTTTCCTTAAATAGCATTTAAAATCTATGCTGACAGACTCGCCATCATTGTCCGTACGTGACACTTTTATTTTATTACTTTATTACAACTTTATATGTTGTTTCATTTTATTATTATTTATTCAACCCATAGCACAAGATATCAATTCTATTTTTACATATATGCCCAAATAAATAAATGAATAAACCATAAAGTTTATAAAAATTCCCGTGGTTGTATCTGGCTTAAAGCACATTCAAAAACGTTATTAATCTCATGATATATAATGTTTCCTATACATAAATCATAAAACAACAATAACAACAACAAAAATGAGAATATTTAAGAATTAAAAAATTGAATAACATTTGAAATGAATTGCTTAATTATTTACCCTTATCTTTGAAGTTATATGTATCCATAGGCAAAACAACACAAACTAACTACAAATACATTTTCTTGTTTAACATGTTACAAGAAATGATGGAATTGCTCAAAGTGCTGTTCGTTATGACATATTATTCACGACTGTCCATCTGCTCGGTATTCACGGCGCGTTTTTTGCTCCAGCCAATTAGCGGCCGTTTTCACTCAAATCTCCTTATAAGGATTTCATGGACAAGTTGGCAATCAGTCGCTGCCAAGTGCACCCTTCGTTGTTTACACGGAACACGTGGGAGCAACAATGAAGGTATAATTTTAGTTCGTATAAACTCACCAACATTAATAATGATAAATACTTTTCTCCCGCTTTTTGGTAATATAAATAGGACACAGGTAATTAGTATTGTACGAATTTAACAAATTCTTCCTGAGGACTTTTCAAATTAATTACATTTTACAACCATCTATATCAATATACACCTTAAATTGGCTCTACCAAATACTTCCTGAAAATAAACCATTTATCATACCTACTAATTACGACGCATTCCATATTAATCAAAATTATTATATTCGATAATAGATATTACCATATCACCAGTTCAAAAATAAATATTAAAATTCACATACATACTACAAAACATATAAATAGTCACGTAGGCACACCTAGTACATTCCTTCGATTCGAATCTCCTTCCTAAAATCACTCTCGAAATTTCTACGCTCCATAAATACTCATCCAACCTACAAATCATTATCTTTTGACGCCAACCACCGTAAGAGCATGTAGAAGCTTGCTCTCAAAATTACCGGTAAAAAGCGGCTTTAATACTAAGTACAATGTTAATCTCTACCATAATAAATTAAATCAAATACAAATTAATTCAATAGTAAAACTCTTAATTCCGATGCAGGAATAATAAAATAAGTAAATAGAAACAGTAGTCTATTAAATTTCTAATATATTGTCGATCAACATTAAGTAAGAATATTTTTATTTTTTTTAGAGATTTAAAGAGTTAGTACTAAATTTAATTTTGGGGGTAATATATTGATCAATCTTGTTATCAAATGACTAAGATATTTTTAATATTCAACGATACAGCCACATTTCAAACGCCTCCAATTTTTTCATTGTCGCCTTAGTCAGCCGTAAAAATGAACAGAGAACTCATAACAGCAAAGGAGTCTTATCTTGATCTTTAATGCTATGTGATGGATTGTGAACATGTTTCTCATTTTTTATAGGCAGACTTTGCTTTTTCCATTCGAATTTCTTGAAAGTGATCCAATTGTTCGCTAACATTAGTTCCTAGGTAGTTAAGGCTGCTACTCGTTCTACTCTCTTATAATCTCTCTAGGCTGTCACCGAAAATGAATAGAACAGAATACAATACTCTCTAAGAATCTAGGTAATCTGTATTCACAGTGCCCAAATGGTACAATATCTACGAAGAACGTTTTAAACCGATGTATATATATTAGATAATTTATTCACATATTTGTTCTCTAAAAGTGGACCTGCGTATTACTATAAATAAACAAATACTCACCATGTCCTTAATGTTCAATAACGGCGATAAAAATACTAAATATGAACTATCATTTTTCCAAAATAAAATGATGTCCAAATCATTACAACACTGGATAAACGAATAAGTAAAAAGGCAAAGATAAAAGGTTCCAATCAAATTGTTGAAATTGGTTGATATTTGATGTAAGAGAACCATATATCTTTTAATATTTTTCCATAACTGCTCATTAGAAACATCATTCGAAATTATTCTTTTGATATACTCGTTTAAAGAGTTATATCGTATACTAATTATATCACAAAAATTCGAAGACAAAAGAACTAGGAAAATAATTTCAAGATCTGCCAAATTATCCATGATCCACCAAAAATAATCTCCATTAAATACATAGAATGAAACTGTACATGAAATCAATTTCGTGATGATTATAAAAATTATTTTCAAAATCTGACACATACTGTTAGTCATGAGCGTCTCCAATTTACTCAATTTTAAGATGTTTCTATATAGTAAGTTGAATTGTTTTTTTTTGTATAATACACCAAAAAGAAAGTAGATATGAATGCCACAGTACAACAGCCAACTGATGTATATTCTAACGAAGGCAGTAAGTCTCATATAGTTATTAAAGTTTGCATGAGTATAAACACAAAAAATAAAGAATAACACTGTTAAAATCAAGTAAAATGCTGCGGAACATTTTGTTTTTGTATAAAGTAAGTAATCACTACAGAAATTCACGATCTTCAAAATAAATTTCAGATAATACAAGTCACTTTGTTGGGAGGTATTTTTGAAATACATGTTGGATAGCCAACTGTTTTCGATTAAATGGTTTTAAAAACCATTAGAAACACATTGCTTTGTTACATAATGGATATTTTTTATGATAAATGAAATTTAACTATGTGAATAATTTTTATGATAAATGGGCTATATGGGCAATGCGACATTAACATGTTTCTCTAATGGAAAATGTAAAAAGTACAGAATGATGAGACTAAAATATTATTGAGGCAAAAAATAAAGTACTGTAAAATTAATGTTTATATGTCGATTACTAGTAGGAAAAATTACCCAAATTAATCATCTATTGATATTTCGAATGTTTTTATTAGTTATGGTTCACAGTATAGCCCTCTCTTGGAAAGTTGATTACTACATACTTCATAGTTAGTTTTGATGAATTTACCACACTTTTAGATTATTTTATTTATTTAGATTAATAGTACGGTCGATAATTACCACAGAAACATCTGTATTGATATTCTGATTTAAAAATATATATATATATATATATATATATATATATATATATAAACTTAAATATCCAGAATGTAATCCTGGCTATATAGATCAAACAATTCGAAATTTTGAAATCAGACACAATGAACATTTACGTACATACAGATTAAAGCAACCAGAGAAATCACATTACGCAAAACATCTATTGGACATCAAACACCTAACACAGAGCTAGAAGCACTACATATTGGTGATAAGAAACAAGAACAAGATTTCCTTGAGGAATTAGAAATTAGAAGGCACTTAATAGTCTGGTTCATAAGTTCTAATTCATTATAAACCTGGTCTAACCAACGAAAATTATGATTTAGGTCTCATTCGATTCGAAATGGCATCTAGAACAAACGATCAATTGGACAATAGGGGCCGCCAAAAATTGCAAAAGTTATAAATAATCATGTAAGAAAAAAGATTGGTTTGGTTTTTTGATAATATTTCGAAAAATATTTGAGATAATCATTATAATAAAAGTCCAACTTTCCGGAAATGTTGCCTACAATCTTTATAATTCCAATTTAGAGGTGGAAATTGGGCTAAAAACGAGTAGCGACTGTAGCGGACGCGTCATCCGAATCAGAAGCTTGATCGAAAAAATTATTTTAACCGACTACATATGAATATTAAGGAATAAAAAAATCTAAACACATGAATAAACAATAATCTGTCAACAAAAATTTTGATCCCAATTCTTTAACTAGCTATGTTTCTGTTATTTAGTTAATTTTCACCAGTTGAAAGTAAATATACAAACGCTGATTTTTTCTAAACTAGAGACCTAGATCTTTTTTACATTTTGTAGTTATTCTTAATACGGTATAGAAAAAATCCCAGTTGAAAACATTTAAAATCTTGATTTTTCACATTTTATTGACAATCAAAGTTAAAAAATGCATAAGCAATCAGGAAGTTTTTCTCAATTATTCTTAATTTTTTTTCTTATTGCTGAAAGCTATACAACAATAATTTTTCAAAATTTTTTACTTTCATTATATAAATAATTGTTATAAATAAATGCGTTGTTAATAAGGTTTTTCAAAAACATTTTTTGAGGATTTAATCTCTGATGAAAAGACTGATTATTAAGAAAAAAATCGTTTCTCAAAATTTGTTGTTATTGACAGAAACCACACTTGTTAATTAACAATTTTTTGTGTTACTTATTATTAATATTAAGGAACCACTTTTCTCTAAAATCATTATTTATCACGTTCTTTCATATTATGAAAAAAATGTTTTTTTTTCAATAAATTTTCATTTGTTTATTAAACAAACAATTTGTTATAAACTAATGAGTTTTTGCGCAATATTTTTTTAAATACTACAAAATATTATGGAAACAATCATACGTCTATTTTTATGTGAAAAGTTATTTTTTTTATAGTTTTTAAATATATTGTACTCATCGACTCATTCTGTGTTTCTTCATCATTATTAAAATAATTGATAAACTATTGAAACTACGATAAAAACGATTCAAGTCCTTTTTGTTCTTAGTTAATTAATGAAAAAATTGAGCTTTGAACCCGATATTCAAATAGAGCCAATTTCATTTTTTTAGATTCAAACAATGCACCAGCAAGTTTCATAGTTGTGTTTAATCTCTGTGACTTTTGATACTAAGTTTCAAAGCTCAATTTGTGTTCATTAATTAACGAACAACAACATTTTTATCGTGTTTTCATTAGTTTATAACATGTTTGTCGTATTTTCAGCAGGTAATTTATAAGTTATTATAATGATAATAAAAAACATAAAAATAGCGACAAGTTCAAGAGAACAATATGTTTTAAAATTATATGAAAAATACAAAAAAAACTTTTCACAAAAAATAGACGTATGGTTGTTTCTATCATTTTGTAGCAAATAAAATCAAATTGCGCAAAAATTCATTTGTTTATAACAAATTATTTGCTTAATGAATAAATGAAAATTTAATGATTTTTTTTCGTAATTTCATAACGTGATAAATAATTATTAAATAAAATATTTTTCAGTATTAATATTTCGCAACACAAAAAATTGTTAATTAACAAGTTCGTTTTTTGTCAATATAAAAACTTTTTTAATAGACAATTTTTTTTAAAAATCATTATTTTGATCAGGGATTAAATAACCAAATTTGTTTTTTCAAAAATCTGATTAACAATGCGTTTGTTTATACTTATAAATTACCTGCTGAAGATACGACAAACATGTTATAAACTATTGAAAACACGATAAAAATACTGGAAGATTTTTAAGTTCTTCGTTAATTAATGAATACAAATTGAGCTTTGAAACTTAAGTATCAAAACTCACAGAGATAAAACACAAATGTGAAACTTGCTGGTGCATTGTTGAATCTAATAAATGAAATATTGAAGAATTGGCTCTATTTGAATATCGGGTTCAAAGCTCAATTTGTTTATGAATTAACGAAGAACAAAAATGAATCGTATTTTCACTAGTTTATGAATTATTTTAATAACGATGAAGAAACACAGAATGAAAGCGACAAGTCCATGAGTACAATATATTTAAAAGTTATGAATAAATAACTTTTCACATAAAAATAGACGTATGATTGTTTCTATAATATTTTGTAGTATTTAAAAAAATATTGCGCAAAAATTCAATTGTTTATAACAAATTGTTTGTTTGATAAGCAAATGAAAATTTAATCAAAAAAATATTTTTTCATAATATGAAAGAACGTGATAAATATTGATTTTTAGAAAAAAGTGGTTCCTAAATATTAATAATAAGTAACACAAACAATTGTTAATTAACAAGTGTGTTTTTTATCAATAACAACAAATTTTGAGAAACGATTTTTTCTTAAAAATTTTTATTTTCATCAGGGATTAAATTGCCAAAATATTTTTTCAAAAACCTTATTACCAATGCATTTCTTTATAACAATTATTTAATTAATGAAAAATAAAAATTTGAAAAAAATTATTGTTATATAACTTTCAGCAATAAGAAAACAGTCATCCCAGTTTTCGTGTTGTCCTTCAATAGGATTACTAGCGGGCTAATACAAAGGAATTTTTCATTCCAAAGCAATGAATTACTTTCTGTATCACGTCTGAGATGAACTGAACTCCATTATCGGAAATCAATTTTCTAGGTGTGCAAAAACGAAGGAAAACGTCTTCTATAAGTAGCTTAGCATAAGCTTCACCAGTTGCGTTAGGCAAAGGAAATAATTCTACCCATTTGGACGCGATATTTTCCACAGTTAAGATCCATCTGTTCATTGAAACTGTTTCCGGAAGGGACCCGAATAAATCAACAGCCAAATCGTTGTGCAGGGGCTGGAGTCTGTAACAACCCTGCGGGCTCAAGGTTCGCACTTTTATACCGTTGACAATCTAAGCAATTTTTGACATGATTGGCAACGTATCTTTACATACAAGCACAAAAGAATTTTTCGTAAATTCTCTTATAAGCGTGGTCAACACCATAATGGCCAGCAGTGTCAGCGTAATGTTATTGTTTTAGTATGTCCTCTCGCAAAGTTTCAGGAATCACTGACTGAGCGTTGTTTTCGGAACCGTTGTCAGGATATAAATGAAGAAGAAGAAGAACTCCATCAGCAAGTTGATATCCTCGTTCAAATCATCTGATCAAGTCTACTAGATCTTCTGATTCTAGAGATTTAATAACCTTAGCAATATCGTCATTAGCAAGCCGTTGGGCTCGAAGGTCATCTGGTGCATATCTAGGCATTTCTACCGCAGCGAAACCACAAGTATCATCGGCTGGATGTGGACAAAAAGGTCGAGGTAGCATATCGGCAACCACGTTGGATGTCACAGGTATACAGGGTGTCCCAAGTTTTTTTTTTACAAGCTGTAACTCAGGAATTAACGAATAGGTTTATTTGAAAATTGGGTAATATTTTTGGGACCGATAGTAATTTCATCCGAGGTATCTGTGACGTCATCATAGAAGCAGGGACGTCATCGCAATGGAAGGGTGATCAAACTTAGCTCGAATGAAAAGGCTTTTCATTTCAAATTCAACGGTGTATCACAGTGAGGGTACTCTAGTAGATAATTATATCAAATTTTCAATTTATTGTTTATTTGCAACAATAACCAGTGATAATTTAAATGCCGCAATTATCTTTTCCGGATTCACTTCAGATAGGCCTATTTTTACATTTTAATTAGTTTTTATAAAAGCTAAAGGAAACAGTTGGCGTTCGAATTCCACCTTAATTGCTTTTTGATTGATATTAGTAAAATCTAAAGTCACATTGATTGTTGTCACTTTCGAAATACTCATATCTAGTGCCGTTTTAAAACAATACATAGTGTGAAAACTCCGAAGTTCAGAATGCCATTCATATTCACACCGAATGAGTATGTAGATATGTTGCTAATCTATGGTGAGTATAGGATGAATTCTCGAAATGCTAAGGCTTTATACCAGGAGCGTTTTCCCGAAAGAAGAAGACCTTCTCATATGACTTTAGCTATGGTTGAAGAAAATATGCAGCAAGGTTCATTTCCAAAGTCAAAGCATAGTAATCATAACAAACCAATACAGACCGAACAGAATGTGGTGAATGTTTTAGGATACGTAGCGGTTAATCCCCATGTGTCCATCTGAACCATTGCTGCAGAAATTGGTGTTTCTTCAAGTTCAGTTTATAGAATTTTAAAAACCCACCATTAACATCCGTTTAAATTGTATTTGACTCATGAGTTACGATCCACCGATTTGGATCGGAGATTAACCTTTATCGCCATTATGCAAGTTATGATGCAAGACACTCCCAATGTGTTTTGTAACCTTTTGTGGAGTGGTGAAGCGCGTTTCCATATTAATGGCGTCGTGAATCGCCATAACTCTCATTATTGGTCAGTGGAAAATCCGCGGTGGATAAGGGAAACTCGTTTTCAAACCAGATGGGGAGTTAATGTTTGGTGTGGATTATTGAATGGTCGGTTGGTAGGCCCATATTTTTTTGAAGCATATCTCAATGGTCATAGACATTTAAATTTACTAGAAAATGACCCACCTGCTTACTGGAGAATATTTCTTTGAATGAAAGAAGAGATATGATATGGCAGCAAGATGGCGCACACCCCCCCCCCCCCATAATAGCTGTATTGTAGTAAATTATCTAGATTTCCAAACAAATTGATTGGAACTCATGGGCCCTTTCAATGGTCAATAAGCCCGAACTTTTTCGATACTCCAAACAATGGCAAGAGCTTCTTGCTCAGTAGTAGAGAATTTGCGTTCAGCAGCAGTTAACAAGTGGCTTGCATATTCTACGGGTCGTTCCATATTTTCCTCCCCCTGGAGTTATACCGCACCGAGAGCATATTGACTGACGTCGGTTCGAAGTATGTAAGGCTTTATCTGATCAGACGACGTAAGTATGATTATTAAAGTCAGAAACGCGCACTTTTATTTTTCTCCGAAGTGAAATTTCGCGTTTTTCTTTAGTAAGTTCGTTAAGGGTCGAGCTATGCCGGCAAAGTTCGCCACAAATTTACGGTACCACGGGCACGTATGCACAAAACTGTGAACGTGTTTAATACAATTAGGTTTACTTAAATTTTTAATGGCAGCAATCTTTTTGGTATTTGGCTCGATACCTTGTGGAGTAATCACGTGACCAATATATAGTACGGAGTTTCTAACAAAAGAGCACTTGTCACAAGGCGCGCGTATTTTAAACATTTTAAGTCTCTGAAACACGGCAGTCAAATCATCGATATGTTTTTCAAAAGTTTCTGATAATGTTAATAAATGTAGCGGCCGCATTCCGTAAACCGAATGGAATTCGATTAAAACGATAGGTGCCGAATGGTGTAACGAAGCACGTTTTATCCCTGTCCGGAGGTGCAGCCGGTACCACAGATAACCCACAGATAGATGAGACACTGATTGTGGCGCCATCTAAAGAGCCTGTCTACTAAACAATTGAGTGCAATTTTAGGTATTGGCGATATATTCAAATCTACTGTATTTTAATTATTTTGTTTGAAAATAGCAATTTATAGTCCATTATTTGACGTTTCATTCAATTTAACTCCATTAACTTAATAATGATTAAATGTTGAGTTAAATTAAATGAAATATCAAATGATGGGCCATAAATGCTTAAAATGGAAAAAGTAAAACAATAATCATATAAACAGTTTATTTATTTTGGTATAAAAATACACAACAAATAATTTATTTCACAAAGTACTTTTCTTAACAAACAGAATATATAATGTAAAAACAATGCAATAATTAAAAATAATTTGAGCAATATATATTCTAGATGGGAGTATCATTAGATTTTCAAATTATGTTAAATCAAGATAAAAGTAGAAAATTATTTATGATAAGTTTATATTAATTTATTTATTTATTATTATACTCCTATAAACACAAAGAACTGGACAAACTAGTGGAGTATAACTGCTAACTACTTAATCAAAAAAAGTGTTAGCAATTAGTAGTTAACTACTATTTTTGGCAATTTTCATTGTAGTGAACGACAATTAGATGTATTTTTCAACCACATCAATAATTTACACCCGAAAATTAAATTTACATTAGAAATTGAAGAAAATAACGCAATCAATTTTCTTGATTTAAAAATTCAAAGAGTTAATAATGTACTTGATTATTCAATTTACCGAGAACCAACACAGACTGATGTGACAATTCCATTCAATTCTAACCACCCTATGTCACACAGACTAGCAGCATATAATTCAATGATACATAGAGCTTTTTCAGTTCCTATGAACAAATGTAATATTGATAGAGAGATTTATACAATTAGACAAATAGCAACATCTAACGGTTATCCATTAGATATGATAAATAAGCTAATTAGTAAAAAAGAAGAAAAAGTGGCATTATAACTAATATATCCTAAACAAGCTGATGAAATTAAAACTTATAAAACCATCACATATGCAGGAAATATTTCTAATAATATTTCAAAGATAATATCTTCAGCAACGAATACAACAATTTCTTTTAAAACAGAAAGTAACGTTAGTACAAAATTGTTAAATGTAAAAACAAAAATACCACTATTAAAGAAATCAGGTATATATAAACTCAAATGTCCAGAATGTAATGCTGTCTATTTGGGTCAGACCCTTAGGAATTTTGAAATACGATACAGTGAGCACTTACGAGCATACAGATTAAAACAACCAGATAAATCCCACTACGCAAAACATCTACTTGACACCAATCATTCATTGACACCTAACACAAAACTAGAAGTACTGCATATTTGTGAAAAGAAACAAGAACTGGATTTCCTTGAAGATCTGGAAATTAGAAGACATTTAAGAAACCCACAATATGAAGTTGTCAATGAACAGTTAAATCTAGGGAATTCTCCACTAATAAACTGTCTTCTTAAGTGATAATTGTAAAGATCAGCAGATATAGTTTTCCTGGTTTTCTATATCATTGCACAGTTATACTGATCTTAATTGGAAAAATGATATCCAGGATATCACCATAGGGCTAATAATATCTAAGCTTCAATATTTGTAATATCATATCTTCTTCTTTTTTCTATAAACATATATTAAGCCAATCACAAGTTAGGTTACTTCTTGGTCTAGCCAAAAATAACTACTAAACATCAGGTAGGCATAAAATGAAATGTAACTTCTGTCATTCTGACGATTATATTGATTTATCGAATATATATATATATATATATATATATATATATATCACAATATAAATACTTATTGGAAAAATGGTGCTTTTGCTAGTTGTAAAGCATTCATTTTTACTTTGTGAACGCCTTTAATTGAATGTATTGGAATTAACTTTGGCATTAAATAAAATTCTCAATTTTTACTACTTCCTGATCAATTAAAATAAATGAAAAAAGTATAATAAGATTGTCAATTTTACATATATACGATTATGAACATTTACATATTTAGTAATTTATTTCTTAAAACTACCTACGGTTGAAAAATGAAAGGACTTTATGCCGATCAAAGGTTTTTTCGCTTCGCAACACATTTAGTGAAGGCGGCAAGGACTCAATACCTTCCATCCCATAGCTGGTGGTGGGAATAGCTATAACATAAAATAAAATCCAGATTATTATTATTTCAATGGGTTCATTTTAAAATGTCCAAAACTAAAGCATGCATATTGAAAGAAATTAATTGTCTCGACCCTTACTCCGTGGAATCTACTCATATTACTGTTAATGAAACTTATTGTATCTAGATAATTCCACAATATATTGAAAACATGTTAAAAATTCTAAGAAATTGACAATTGTTTCGATATTAAATATCATCGTTAGAATGACAGAAGTTACATTTCATTTGATGCCTACCTGATGTTTAATAATTATTTTTGGCAAAACTAAGAAGTGACCTACCTTGTGATTGACTACAAGAAGTATGATATCAACATATATCAAGTCAGTCACAAGCGAGGACACTTCTTGGTCTAGCCAAAATTAATTATTAAACGTCAGGTAGGCATCAAATGAAATGTAACTTGTGGCATTCTGACGATAATATTTGATATCAAAACAATTGTCAATATCTTAGAATTTTTAACATTTTATCAATATATTGTGGAATTATCTAGAAACAGTAAGTTTTATTTAAAACTGCTATATTGAATACAATAGAACTTACCTTCAATTTCTGTTAATTTCCTCTCATATTTTCTGGTGGGCATTAGAATTTTTCCAACTGGAGAAGGCATATGTAGAAAAAAATGTATGTTATTAAACTATTTTTTTTTCAATTGCAGATAATAAATACCTTCAATTATTTTAGGGAACGTCTCCTGTATAGGCTCTTCTACTTTGACGGGAAACAAAACATTGTCTGTTATATCCCCCTTCATTGAATAATCTATAATATATACATATTTAATAAGATTTAATAAATTTATATAAATAAAATTACTCGCCAGGCAAAAACAGGGACGTCAAAGCAAACTTTCTGAATAACATGCCTTCGTCTTTTTCAAATTTTGAGAAACACTGTTTTTAAAAATGAAGGGAAAATGTCCTCAATTGTTTCCTCGTCGTCAAATTGGATGATTTATTCCCACTGCGTTCCAGCTATATCAATTTCATAGATAGATAGATAACCCGAAACGATCACAAACAGGATAAACGAAAATGACTGGACGAGCAACATAAAATACGGGTCAGCTTTCTGCGATGAGCAATATGACATCGCGCATACGCAGTTATAAAAATCAATAAAATTTTATTACTAACGACATTACAGTTTTCATTAATGTTTTGGAATTTTTTGAAATCTACCGATTTTAGTTACTCGACAGGCTCTATAGATGGCACGGTCTGCAGTGTCCCTAGCCTGGCCGGTACCTGCCAGTAACCTGGTTGTAAATCTATAGTGGACATAAAAGGAGTATAATTATAAATAATAATAACAAATTGTTTATTGTTCACCATATAACAAAATACAACTCAGTAATACAATTAATGAGAAAAAAAAGATGGTAAACAAAAGGTTAGGTCTATTGACCAATTCTTCCTTACCAACCTCAAGAAAGAAAACTAAAAAAAAAACAACCAAACCAAAAGTTACCTAAGATTAATAATTAATAGTAAGGTTCTGAACAATGTAAAAATTCAATAACCTGACATTAACATAACATTGTTATATTAAAATCAATTAGTGTGCTGAAACAAGCCCCTTGACTAAAATGAAATTTAATTTACTGATGTTGAAACAATTCCTTACGCAGTTTTCCTAAATGCTGCCAGTGACAGCGAGAACCTAGGCACATCCAGTAGAGCACCATCTGAGGCAATTTGATAAGAGAAGGAAGACTTAAATAGTTTTTTTTTATGACTTTTATGACGAGGGATAGTAATTTTATTCTTTGATCTTAGATTTAAATTGTGAACATCTGTCCTAAATTTTTCTTTCTTACATAAATATGACGGGCTTTTGGATTTCAAAATTTTGTAAAAGAGGAAGTAGGCATGCAACTTCCGTTGATTAAACATACTAAGCCAGCCAATTTCTTTCAGCTTGTAGCTTATTCTGTTTCTTCGTCTGATGCCATATATTGAGCGTTAACATGAATTTTGAACTTTCTGAATGCGATAGCAGTCAGATTTTCTGAGAAAAGGTCCATATACAGTATCGCAATGAGTAAAGTGGGATAAGACCAGTGAATCTGTTAACATTTTTTTAGTTTTGATATTGATTTCTGAGCGATGAGGATAAATTAGTTTAAGTGAAGCATACGCTTTTTTAATTTTTTCAGAAACATGTTTGTCGAAATGGAGTTTGTGGTCAAAAATTACACCTAAATTTTCACACTGATCGCTAAAACACAGCATTTCGTTACCAATAAAGATATGCAGTTGTTGCATCGCCTGTAGTCTGTGCGTTTCATGGCCAAACAATATTGCACATGATTTTTTGGTATTAATTTTTAACATATGTTTTCCGGATAAAGAAACAATTTTTGATAAATCTTCATTGATTATTCCCATTGCCAAAGTAATTTCAGATAAGGTAAAAGAATAATAATATTGGGAATCATCGGAGTAGAAATGGTAATTGCAATAAGTTAAATACTTGTGAAAATTAGAAGTGTATAAAGTGTACAGTAGAGGGCCTAAGATACTTCCCTGAGGTACGCCCTGTGTTACCGAGAAACAAGTTGATACATCTTGACCAATTTTTACGAATTGTTCTCTGTCTGAAAGAAAGGACTTCATTAATTTAATAGCTGAAACGTTAAATCCCAAGTAATGTAACATTGCGATCAAAATTTGATGGTTTAGATTGTGAAATGCACGTGAATAATCGAGCAGTATTAAAACGCATAGTTTATTACTATCCAGAGAGTCAACAATATCATCAGTAACAGCTGTCAGTGCCGTGGCGCAGCTGTAGCCACTTCTAAAGCCAGCTTGATTTAATGGCAGTAAATTTGAAGTGTTAAGATGAGTTCAGATTTGTTTTTCTAATATTTTTTCCAATATTTTGGAAAATGTAGGAAGAATACTAATGCTTCTTAAATGACTAAATTCGGTGGGATTGGATATCTTAGGTAATGGTATCACATACGCTCTTTTCCAGGTATTAGGAAAGTAGCAGTTATCTATACATTTATTAAAGATATGAACAAGAAAGGGATATATCGATGAGCAATAAAGTAATATAATTTGAATATTCAGGTCATCTACACCGTAAGCCTTGGATTTAGTGTTTTTAATAATGTTGAGAATCTCATTTTCACTGGTGTGATTAAATCTGAATTGTTTATCGACAATATCAGTGACATTATTATTGTAATATTGTAGTAACTTTTTTTCAGGAATATGGATGTCTTTTGTTTCATTTATTAAAAAATTGTTATATTCATTTGCTTTTTTCAAGGAAGCAGGAAGAACCATATTCTTCTTTTGAGTAACCTTTATTTTATTCATCTCGTTCCACTTTTCTGTGACAGTACAATTCGAGAGTTTGAATTCCAAATATGCTTTCTTCTCTCTTTTAATGCTAGCTGAAGTGAAGTTGCGCAACTGTTTGTAATAGCCCCAATGGGAAGGATTTTTTGATTTTCTGAATCTGGTCAAAGCTTTGTCCCGTAACTTTTGCATTAACTGAATGTTTTCTGTTATCCACGGTTGCTTCGATTTGTTAAGTTTAAGAATCTTTTTTTTAATTGGCGCATGTTTGTTAACTAGTGATAAGATATTATGATTTAAGACAAGAATTTTATCGTCAATAGATTCAAATTGAAATAGAGACGACCAGTTCACTGATTCTACGTCAGACTGAAACTCTATTAAAATAATTCTATCAAAATCACGATATGTGACTGTTTTCGAGGAAGGCATACTTCCAGAAAGTTCAAATGTGCAGAAAATTGAAAAATGTCTGACCAATTGAGTATCAAACACTTCAGAATGCTTAACTTCGAAGTTGGTATAAAGATGATCAATTAAGGTCATTGAAGTTCCCGTTATATGTGTGGGATCTGATATATTTTGAATCAGATTAAATGATTCATAGATAGCAATTAAATTGCGAGCCCAAGCTGATTGTAAGTTATAAAGACCTATGTTCAAATCTCCAAGACATATAATGTCATTATATTCTGCATTTAGTGTAATTAATGTGTTTTCGAACTTATCTAAAAAACTGTCATTATTAGAGTTTGGTGGCCTATGCAAATCACCAACTATATATTTTTTATTACCCATTTTAATTTCAACCCAAAGATGTTCACAAAATGTCTCTTGTTCGGAGATTATAACTTTATATGATAAAGTATTTTTAATATAAATTGCTACCCCTCCTGCTCTCTTACTTAATCTATCATTTCGAATAATGTTATAACCGTTAATATTTAGTATTCCATCACCAATTCTAGGAGTAAGCCAAGTTTCAGAAACTGCAAATATAGCTAAGTCCTTAAGATTCATAAGTTGCTCAACATCAGCAAGTTTAGGTAGCAAGGACCCAATATTAATGTGTCCCACAGAAACAATCATAGTTTCAGTACAAATTGATTGATACAAAACTACAAAACCTGTTTGATGATGTTAATTGTAAGTAGCTACAGAAGAAAAAGAGAGAATTCAAAACAATAAGTATAAACTAAGTCCAGCTCAAGTAGTTTACATAGGTACCTTTTCATACAATATTACAATTAGTCTAGGAGCCAGACTTTCAAAAGTGAAAACTTAAATTGTAAATACTATAAAATTAAAAAACTACTACATTAATTAGTGTTTTTAAATGAAACTCAAGGTCTCTAGTTAATTCCACAATATAATACAAGTTATTGAAAATTCTAAAAAAATTGACAATTGTTTCGATAAATCAATATCATCGTCAGAATGACAGAAGTTACATTTCATTTTATGCCTACCTGATGTTTAGTAGTTATATTTTTGGCTAGACCAAGAAGTAACCTAACTTCTGATTGGCTTAATATATGTTTATAGGAAAAGAAGAAGATGTGATATCACAAATATTGAAGCTTAGATATTATTAGCCCTATGGTGATATCCTGGATATCATTTTTCCAATTAAGATCAGTATAACTGTGCAATGATATAGAAAACCAGGAAAACTATATCTGCTGATCTTTACAATTATCACTTAAGAAGACAGTTTATTAGTGGAGAATTCCCTAGATTTAACTGTTCATTGACAACTTCATATTGTGGGTTTCTTAAATGTCTTCTAATTTCCAGTTCTTCAAGGAAATCCAGTTCTTGTTTCTTTTCAGAAATATGCAGCACTTCTAGTTCTGTGTTAGGTGTCAATGAATGATTGGTGTCAAGTAGATGTTTTGCGTAGTGGGATTTATCTGGTTGTTTTAATCTGTAAGCTCGTAAGTGCTCACTGTATCGTATTTCAAAATTCCTAAGGGTCTGACCCAAATAGACAGCATTACATTCAGCTACTTATTCTACCTGTTTATCGGGGTGCAAACCGGCCGACCTCAGGTAAATGGGTAGGGTTTACTTTACGAGGGAAATTATAGGAGCGCAAAACGGCCGGGACCATAATAATCGGCGATGTTTAAAATAATCTTAGCTTTTTCCAGGAAATCTACTCCTAAAAGTGTTCTAATTTATAGTGGCATTATTAAGAAAACGTTTGTTTTAAAATGTCTTTATTTACAATAATTGAAGGGTTATAATTTACAATTGTATACAAGATTTAGAGAGGCCGGTGTTTTGGCAATCTTGGTATAATCGTTCGTCTGTGGATGTATATATGGCACCTTACATTTCTGTATTATTCATTTGCTTTTACTCAAAATATTTCCTTTGTCCCGTATTTATAAATATGACTTCATAGCTATTTCGACCAGTAAATCCCCGAAAAGCAACTGAAAAACAGGGTTTCAAAACGAACAGTGTGATTATGATATGAGACAGAGAGATGTTTATTATGGTGTGCTATAAGATATGTTTGTTGAAATTATTAGGTTGATCAGAGGTAGCTAGTACCTCTGATTCGATGTGTTAGGTTGTTGGAAATTAAACAAGTAGTTATTTGAATAGATTACCGTGCAGAAGCCTACACTCACTATCACGGGTGTCTTCTGCGCGACTAGCTGCTTTGAGTGTTTCGCGAAGATTTTTTTGTAAGCAATGTGTTGTGAGATGACAAGCGGTATATATATATATATATATCACGATGACAAATCAATCGTAAGAAATTTCACTTTACTGTGAATTCTAGGACAAGTTTGAATGTCTATTATAACGTCAAACCCTTATTATTCACTTTAATGGTCTTAAACGCCCATTAGTAAAATAATGTTTAGCTTTAAGTACCTGTTTAGCAAAAGTTTTATGATTATAAAAGTTTTTGGATAATTTTCGTATAAAGTGCTTGATAGTGGGTAGATCTGCTTGTTCATGTAACCAAGTATTTTCTGGAAGTTTTGGATAAACTGTTATTTTGCGCCACCTGCAGTGTAGCAAGCCGGCGCGGCGTATTTTAATATTGGCCTAATAATTTGTCGATATATTGTCAGTTTGTTGAGTGATGAGAGACAACTTTTCTTACATATCAGCGGGTACAATTTGCTGATTGCTCATCTAAACACAGCTGTGATTGCAATGAGTTATTGTACCTCCCCGTCCTCCTGAGTAACAAGTACTCTGTCTTGGAGGGGTTGATAGTAAGTTTATTGTATCTCGTATATGTAAGTATTTGTGTGTTTATGTGAATTTGAATATTTTGAAGTGCAGTGTCTGGTGTCGATGCAGATGATACAAAACGCGTGTCGTCTGCATACATGGCAGTTAGGATTTGTGGAGAGAAGGGTAAATCGTGGGTGAATAGGGAATGCAGCGAAGGTGAAAGGACTGATCCTTGTGGCACACCGGCATGTAAAGAATACGGCCCCTCTACACCTTCGTTCACACATGAATAAAATTTTCTATTTGTTATATATGATATAATAATTTTTATTAAATATTCTGGAAAATTGAGGTTGTACAGTTTTTATAATAGTTCCTTGTGCCATACGGTATCAAATGCTTTTTGGATGTCTATGGTGGTCATTACTGATTTATTTTTCTTATATAATTCTTCACTAATATAATTAAAAACTCTTATAATTTGAGCCACGGTACTATGTCCACCTCTGAAACCGTATTGCTATTGGGGTATAATGTTGTGTTTGTCAACAAATTGTTATATTCTTATAAGAATGACTTTGCCTATCACCTTTGCTATATTATTTAGTAGGGATCTAGGTCTGTAACTATCCACATAACAAGGTTGTTTGTTGGCTTTAATAATCGGGATAACATTGGCAATCTTGAGCATACCTGGATAGATACCGTTTTTGATTATATAGTTTACAATGTGTGTAATTTGCACTACTGCTTTTTTCGGAAGGCTTTTTAGGAGAATGTTTGATATGCCATTCATCCCCGGCGCAGTCTTATTTTTAAGTGTAGCAATAGTGTTTAAAATTTCTGACGTGGTGGCTAGATTTGTGTTGTTTATTGTATGTGCATTGAGTAAGTAATATGAAACTGTTTGTGTTATGTTGAGATGATGTTGTGTATTTAGTATATTGTTTGTGAAGTTATCCTGGAAGTACTCTCCAAAGGCGTGTGCAATGTTGAATTTTTGAGTGAATGTTTTACCATTCGACACTATATTTGTTACTTCTTCACTCTTGATTTTTAATTGTTTTGATATTATCCATAAATAATTATCTTTTGAGGAAAGCTTTTCTAGCAATTTCCATTTATAATTCCTATATTTACTTATTAGCGTATTTATCAGATTTTGATAGTGTTTTAGTGACAGTCTATCATTATCATTTCTGGTGACTTGCCATCTTCTTCGAATTATGTTTTTATTCTTAATTATTATTTTTAAAATATAGTCCGGGAGGGTATATTGGAGATTTGGTTTAGATTTAAAGGAAGTTGTGGTGTTTCTAGCAGTGATTATTGTATTTTGTAGGTTCTGTATAATGTTGGTTAAATGATTTATGTTTTCAATTCTATCTATGATGGTTAGATTTTCATTTTTGTACTTTCTGTATAATGTCCAGTTTGTGGTTGTGTAGTCATGTGTTCTAATTGGGAGGGTGTGCGTAGTATGGGTTATTTTTAATTCTAGGAGTATAGAATCGTGGTCAGAGTTGAGATCGGGAATGGTTTTCATTTTAGTAATTGTGTATATGTTTCTTCCTATTGCAATGTCGATTGTCCTAGGGGAGAAACCGGAATAAGGAAAGTGGGTGGGGTCGTCGGTACTGAAAATGTTGCAGTCGGTGTTATCACATAATCTTAGGAGAGTACTTCCGTTGGGGTTAGCGTGTGTGGCATAGGAGTCCCATAGTGGGTGGTTACAATTTAAGTCACCAACTATGAGTACCCTATTGTTTGTTTTTATAATGTTAAAAAAATCCGATTCATAAAGTTTTTTGTTGGGCGAGTTATATGCCCCCACTACTTTTATTTCACTATCTATTAGTAATGAGATATGTTCAATCGATGAATTATTTTATTTATATAGACTATATTTGGAGTTTCTAAAGTTCACGAATTTATTTGGTTTGAGGAGCGTCTCGAATAAGAAGAAAATATCTGGTTTATCAATGTCGAGAAAGTGTCTGAAAATTTGGAGTTTGTTAATAACTCCATTTGCATTATAAAAGATTATTTTAAGAAAATTTGTTTTTGAATTCCTGTTTTACCACCTACCTGCCTAGATGTCATATTTATTAATCCCGGCTACAAAGTTGTTGTATATTCTGAATTTTTCAAGCTTATTTGTGGCTGCTTTCATTTCTTGTAAGAGATATCTGTAACAGCCCTGGTGAGTTCATCCAGGTTGACTATGTTTTGAAGTTCTTGGAACATTTTATTCAGTTGGGAGAATTTATTGATGTCCACTGTTGGGGCAGCGTTCATTTGAGGAATATTACCGGTTTTAGGGATGTTTTGTTGAGGAGCGGGAGTAGGTTGTTTTGTGGGTAAACTAGGAAAGTCTTGTTGAGAGGAGATGGATTTATTGTTCCATAGATTTGTCGTTGGGATAGGAGCTGGAATATATTTGGGAGCTGTATTATTTGTAGTTTTCGTTCTTCTGGACTCTAGCCATTCTCTCCTTTTTATATACTCCAAGCATATCTCTGCATTCGCAGAGTGATCGCCTTTGCAATTAGCGCATTTTACTGGTTTTTATCTGTCCTTCGGGCACTCTGGGGTCAGGTGCGGTGCAGCACATTTCAGACATTTTGGGGCACGGCTGCAATTTGATGTGGCATGACCCCAGAGCTGACAAATATGGCATTGGATTATTGGTTTTGCTTGTCGCCTGTATTCCCATTGTATACGAGTGTGCGGTAATCCAATGTGAATTTTGGGTCAGTGATTACTAGATATAGCGGCCTTGATTTTGTGGTTATCCGGTACATGTCCTTTATATTTATTTTATAAATGTTAGAGAGTTCATCTTTAATTCGATCTATTTGGAGCCATTCGATTAGTCATCTCAATACAAAGGCGTGAGTTTTCTCATATTTCCTTGTATAACTATGAAAGGGGACTTCTCTGTTCTGAGTATTTCTTTTGGCGTGTTAAAAACTCCTACTACCTTTGTGAAAATTATGGTTGAATTTGTTGTGCATTTCATTTCAAATGATTTGATAACACATTCTTTAAGTTTTAGCACCATATCTTTATGTGCTGAAACATTCCCGTCGATTATGATGCGAGGGCAGGAAGTTGTGGATTTTTTAACATTTTTGCGACTAGTTCTTTTTGTTTTGGACGCTTGATGTTACGGTTTTTGTTTATTTCGTCTAAACTGTCATCAGTGGTGTTGAGTTTCCGAAATTTGGTTTTTCTGCGTTTTTTTTGTTGTTGCCTCACAGGCGCATCATCCTCTGATTCTTCGGACAGCGTTTCATATCGGTTGCTAGTTGTGGTTTCGGTTTGTTTCACGATTTGTTTTATTAAGGTGTTAAAAGTTATGACCTTTTTAGGGATGATGAATTCTGCTTACTGCGTTGAAATGTCCATTTATTCGTCTGTGGGGATAGTTGTTATGGCATTAATGTCTTCGGTTTGCTTTGTCATATTCATTGTTCTGGGCACAATTGTTTCTTTAGTGATGTTTTCATATTGGGAAACGAATTTGTCTGTCGCTGTTATGGCATTTTCTTCGTTTTCATCTTCCTATACCCACGATTGGCTCGATAGTTTGTGTACGAGGGCTTGTGTGGTCGTTATTTTAGTTTGGGTTTTTGACGTGTTAATATCTTCCTCCGATGAGCTGGTTTTATAACCGATCGTGTCTTCTTCCATTATTCTTGGAGTTTTCAAATTATTGAAATTCGCTGTTCTATCTGGGGTGGACGTTCTGTTAGTTATTTTTCCTCTGCAAGTAGGGATTTATAGTTCGAGTGTAGGATCGGTTGATGCATGTTCTGAGTTTTCTATACACTTTTTTGGGCTTCCCAGACACTTTTCTTCTTGTGTGATTTCTAGACACTTTTTGTCTTGGGTGTTTCCTAGACACTTTTCTGTGTCTGTTTGTCCTATACACTTTTCTACGGGTTTTGTTAATTCTATACACTTGTTAAGGGTGGTTTTATCAATAGTGTCTAGACAAGTTTTTGGTATTTTTATTGTATTTAAATTTGGTTTAATAGTATCTTTATCTACGTCATTCAAAAATATAATTTGATGATAATTTTGATTTTTGAGTTTAAGTTCACGTGTTTTAATTTTTATTCTTTCTAACTCTTTTGAGTAGGTTGTGTTAGAAGAATCAGCGATGGTTGTGCTTCGTCTTCTTCTTTTGAAGAATTGGACTCCCCAGTATTTTTTCCATACACTTTTTTTGTGTCATTTTTTTGTTTTACGTTTTTATGAGTGTAAGTTAGTTTTTGTCTTTTTATAATTTTGGGTTTAAACGTACCTTTCTTTATGGTCTTTCTGGGGGAGGTTTTCACTTTAATTAATTGTTTAGTTTTATTTTTAACTATCACTGTACTGTCACTTTTTGAATTTTCATTTATAAAAATGTCTGGCTTTACACCAACTAGTCTTTGAATGTTTTTCCCTAAGACGGCGGGTGTACTCAGTACGGTACGGCGTTATTGGGGGTGAGGGTAACGTGGAAACGTCTATGAGTGTAACTCTATAGAATTCCTGTGAACAAACTCTTTCCCTTTTACAGATAAATAAATTTATTTCAATAGTAACAATTTTTCAGTAATAAAATTCAACCGTAACACTTGAATGATAATTTGGAAGTCAGAAAAAGTTTTATTTATAAGAATAATCTTATACCATATTTTTATTGCCTACCCAGAGATCATAAATAACTTGCCCGAATGTAGAGCTGAAAATATGTAAAATATGTCACCGAAGAAGATGGCCAATAAACGTTTGGATTGGAAATGTATCACAAATTTACATTTGGCGTCAAAACTGATTTTATGGTTGTACGTCATCGGTCATCCCAACTCTTTGTGTTGTAACTCGATAAAATGAACTTGGTCCTATCCTTAACTAAATAATATGACCAGTATATGATGATAGTAGTAGCGTGCACGAATCAATAAAATAAGGTATCAAACTATTGTTTCCTTTCTTTATTCTAGTTAATTCCGTGACAGTAAATTCTTAGTGGAAGAATTAAGAGAAGCAGACTGCCTTCAACCACACCTAGCAATTTGTTTTCCCTCTGAGAAGTGATTGCAGCCCTTCGGAGAATATATTACAGACATTTTTGTCTCGTATACAAGCACAATCTACTACGTAACCTCTTGGGTGCAATATACTTGTTTATTTAATGATGTTACTTCTGTGTACATTGGCGTAACAATGTTTTATTAGGTTTTAAACAGTTTTTTAACTTTTTCGGAGACGTCACAAATAGTTACAGGTTTAGTATCTTTTCCGTTCAGATTTTTTATATCATTGATACACGCTGTTGAATGTATCTTATTCAAGAGATGTTAGAAATCTGTATAGATATCTTTGATTGATGTGGGGTTCTTGAATGATGTATTCCCGCATAGTTAAATGAAATGAAGTGTCTAAGAGGAGTAACGAGAAAAGATAAGAAACACAATAATAATAGAAGAGCTGGAAATACAGTCAACTTTGAAGTATATTGAGGAGAAAAAACTAGGCTGGTGAGACATTTACAGCGAGACTAGACTAACGAAAAAAATATGGGGGGAGAAGTTTTTAAAAAAAGTAAGAATTAGGTACAGTCAGGAAAACTTGGGATGGGGCAATGGGGGAAATATTACAGTGAAAAGGAAAAGCTTGGATGGAAGCTAAAAAGCTGGCCACCTACAGATCGAAGTGGAAAAAGTGTACGAAATAGTAGACATATCACTCTACACCACAATGAGCCCGGAATAGTAAAATACATGAACGTATACTAAAGAAAACACAACTGGAAATGAATGAATTTAAGTATAGAATACAAGGAGGGTTGAGAGCATATTGCAACAAAAAAAGACAAAACTTGGAATCTACAAAATCTACGAAAATTTAAAAGAGAGATAGTAAGAGGATATGTGCTCCAAAAACCTGAAGAGCTCTCATATAAAACACTGAGGAGCCGTGAAGTATGAAAAATTCTTGTGGCCATACTCAATATTATAATAAATGTCGAAGAAAAATGGAACCAAGAACAGTATTTTGGAAACCATGTTTTGACAGATTAAAGACGAGACCTAAAAATCCTTGAGAATATCAGATATTAAAAGATCCAAAATTGGTCTAACAAATTTGGGACCGAAAAAATTGGGAACAAGTAAGAGATGGAACAAACACAAATCAAAAGATTTATGACAAGTGATTCTATTGTGAATAATTTTTTTCTAGCCTTGAAACACTTCTACAAAACTATAACCCTTAGATGGCGATGCTACGGGATATAAAGAAAACATGAATTGTATATTCCAAGTCCTATTCAAAATATATATACAAAATAAAACTTAAGAAAATATCTGAGTATTTTCAGCGGTACCAAACCAATTAAATATATACAGTATGCAAATGTGTTGAAGCCATATCTTATTATGCACCATGCGAAATTTGTCGGTTTTAAGGGTGTGAGCAATGGTACAATAAACCAGGTGTGAGCAAGCAAATCTAATTGTTAATAACACCGTAAGCGGCGTAAGCAGTATTTAATTATGCGGTGAGCAGCGGTGAAAAAAAAATAAATACCTTTCACAGTGATTAACGGGATATAACTATCTTCGCGGTAGGGACGGTCAATTGAGATAGGTGGGAAAATACGACCAGACCAGCTTATATAAAAAGCGAATGAACATAGACTAGATGATCAATCAACCCGTGGCAACAGCCTCAAATTTGGTTGAAATTCTTATTATTGTGAAAGAAAATATACTTTTCTGAAAAAAATGAGTGAACTCAAGAAAAGTTGCATCCGGCTGACGGTTGGGCAGCTGGTGGCGAAAGCCTCTGCTCTGCCCGGCAATCAGTTTTAAATTTAAGATTATCGGTAAAAATAATTCCAAAGTTGGTCGGAGGATAGGACAGCGGGTACCCAAATACAAGCAAAAAGAAACAACTGTGTCTTAAAATAGATAAGCGATCATCCTATGGCAATGGACTCAGAATTGGTTGAAAATCGTGTTAGTTAGTTACAAAAGCTTAACAAAAAAAATGGAACTGAAACAAAATTACTACCGGCTGAAAGTAGAACAGCTGGTAGCAAGAGCCTCTGCTCTGCCCCACAATCAGTTTTAAGTTTTTAAACGATCGATGAGCTAGTACTGTGTAGCAAATAATTTGGGAATAAAAATAAAATCGAAATGACTTCAGCTAAAGTTACACCCGTCTGAAAATGAAACAGCTGGTGGCAACAGCCTCTGCTCTGTCCCACTATCAGTTTTAAAATTCTTTTTAAAATTGTTGGTCAGATAAAACTATATATAATTAGGAAATAAGTTAAATCGAAGGTAATTTAGAGATAATTACACCCATCTGAAAGTGGAACAGCTAGTGGCAACAGCCTCTGCTCTGCCCCACAATCAGTTCTGAATTCCAATTTATCGATCCACTAAAATTATAAAGAAGAGAAATATATTCCGCAATAAATAAAAAAATTCACAGTCACATTAGACAAAGTTACAACCGGCTGAAAGTGGAGCAGCTGCTGGCAAGAGCCTCTGCTCTGCCCCACAATCAGTTTTCTATTTCAAATTATCGATCAAAATTTTAAATGTATTTGTATAATTTGAGATAGGATAATAGGTATAAAAATCTAAATCTGAAAATTAAATCAAAATACTATTTCAATGTATTGAAGGATCAGTCACGAATTCCAGAAGATCGATATGAAGAAAACAATAATAAAAACTGAAAGTAAAATTTCTCATCGCTTCAAAAAAAACCACTTATTAAAATACGGTACTAGATTTCTAAATAATCACACTACTAAATCGTTTTACGGAAAACAAATATAAAACTTTTGGAACTGAACTTAATATTTTATTCGGTTTTCTAAAATAATTTTTACTTACTGCTGCCTCCCGTCGTGTTTCGTAATGAAAATTACGTACTCAATAAAATTTGGGACCGTCGGCACTATCAATTCACTTGACTTTAAATAACGATCAATTAAGCAAACTTTTAACATAAACCTCGGTACTAATACTTATACGGAAGAAACTTTTACCGGAAAAATGAACTGTAGCAGAAAGACAAAATTTTGATACACGGTAGCAGAGCGCAAAAATTGGCATACGGCAGCAGACAGCCACAACGCTCGGTTTTTTTTTGGAATTTATAATTTAATTCCTCTCTAAAATTTTTTTGGTCTTAACGGTAGTGAGAGAATTAACATAAAATCGACTTACTTACAACAAGAAATATTTCTAATACACTGGGCGGCTTCAGTTTTAATTAAAATAGTTTATATACCGGGCATCCTCGATAATTTCAATTTTTGAAAAGCGCAGTTTAATAAATTTGATATATTTCTTAGATGGTAGTTCATGGCTTTTGAATGACTAATAAAATAAATACTCAAAGTAATGCTACGAGACTGAAACGGTACCAGAAATTAATGTTGGAAAGTAAGTAACGAGTTATACACTTATTAAAATCAAAATACCATCGGAGACAAAATAAAATTAATCCAAAATGTTTGAAAAAAAATAACTCATTACACACCCCATTTCTTCCGGCAAAAAAATAATGTACGAAAGTGCAGATTCTGTTCATTACATTTTTTTTATCCAAATATTACTATCTGATAAAATGAAAATACTTAACAACAAAAAAAAACGAGAACATCAGTTGTACGCTTCAAAATCTTGAAATTCTGCGTCGGATGGTCAAAGAGTGAGTCGCTGGTCGAGGTCCTCTTCCCCGGGGTGCCTGGCACCTATATGACTGGGAGAGCAGTCCAACTACTCTTCGGACGGGTCTGGAGTGTTCCGTGCCTAAGTCGCACTGAATTCCGGCGTCCAGCGTCGCCCGGGGTTGGCGGAAACCAGTTGTGAAGTGGACTTGGACAGCCACTGATCGGGTACGGGGGCTGGGTCATCACACGGACAATTTCGGGACATCTGGCCAATCTGTCCACATCGGGAACAGAACAGAATGGATAGTCTTTTACAACTCTCTCGGCGGAAACCTGAGGTGCCGCATTACCAACACAGATCCTGCGTTATGGGGATGAAGATACGCGTCTCTCCATGACTCCGTCACAATTGACTCCCGGGCGGAGATGGTCGACTGGGGCTTCGGGCTGAAGACGGCACCGGATGCATACTGGATCATCTCGGGGACACTCATCCTGATGAGGTCCTGGTCTCTCTTATTAGGCCGGTCCTTCTGATCATCGGACAACGATGATGGATTCATTTCGTCTCGGTCCTCATGGAAGCTATCAGTGTCAGACAAGTGGAGTATGTCCATGGGGACATCGGGGTTCATGGTTGCAAATTTAGATGTTACTTCCAAATAAACAAAAAAACTTGTTAGTAACCATGGTAATACTTATACGGTCTCGGTTCAACGGACGTAAGAATGCGAATGATGATAAAAAAATCCTCAACCTCGGTGAAACGTATACAGGAGATGAAAATGTTAAGTCGGAGCTTAACTGATAAAGAAAATACTTGATAATTATCACCTTTAATTTGCCTGGAGAGTGGTTGTACCGGCGGAGGAGGTCATTCACGGCAGAGGCTGGATTCGTATATTATGTCCCTGTCGATCGAATACCCATGCCTTGAACCATTTGATCGGATCGGCGGTATCCGGGCGCAGAAACTGCGCCTTCTCGGCCCATTCCAGAGAGCTGGCTGTGGGTGTCGGTGGCTCCAGCATCTCCCAGGGTATCTGTGGGGACGGCCGGGGCTAATCGTGTTCAAGGGCGTGAAGAAGCTGCACACACCGGTGTCGTATTGCAACACCATCTCCTGCATCTCGATCTGACCTGGAGTTTCCCCCTCTTCCATCGGAACGACGGTGGTTCGTTCATAGAGTGTGCATACGAGAACTTTCTCAGTATACACCCCCGGAGCAGGTGGAGTGGGTGACCTCGGTGGAGTGTTGCCTGGAGTGTAACGGGCCAGCCCTAGCTGCTCGTAGAATTCGGTCTCAAGTTGTGCCGAGAACGTCTTCCAGTCGAAATTGGCCCACTCTTCTTCGTGGAAGAGGTCGTCGCTGTCGAGGTGTGGTGAAGTCAGTATCGCGCCGGTATCTACTCTGGGAGAGGCTGGAGGGTTAATTTCCTCGCTCAGGTCTGTCGCCTCTCATTCGTCTTCGGTCGGAGGTGGTTGAGGACAGAGCGATGGTGGTGCATTATGGTGTGACTCCATCCTAAAGATTGAGGATAAACAGAAAAACAAAATTGTTACTCATGGGCGGGTTTAAAATCTTTTATATGTACGTGCTTATAGCGTTTACCATTGTTATCTTGCAAATCGTACACCACCGGAGAGATAACTTGGACGACTCTATATGGACCGGAAAACTTCGGGGCTAGCTTAGCAGCTACGTGGTGAGCGATAGATGACAAGGTATGTTTTTTCATCACTTTGTCTTCTATGGTACATTTCCAGTCTCGACGGCGTAGATTGTAGTTACGACTCTGACCGGTAAACGATCTGGACAAGTTCAGACGGACTAGGTCGAAGCACTCTTGCAGTTTCTCTACTCGCAAGTGATGTGGTTTCGGATCTTCTTCGGCAGGGTCGTCCTCTCCAGTATCTCCTTTCCGTTGTTCCTCGGCAGCATCTTCAGCTTCACTTCGAAAGGATTTCGGTATTTCGGGAAGGCTGGCGAGATTCCAGTCGAGTCGTGTCTTGCATTATTCATCGCGAATTTCATGTCTGGCAACCTTGCATCCCACTCTGGGTGGTCTGCTTCGCAATATTGCGCAATAATTGTTTTCAAGGTGCGGTTGGCTCGTTCTACGGATTTGCGTGTGGTGTATAAGGCGCAGTAAAACGGTGTCGGATCCCTAGTCTACTCAGCATTTGTTTGAAAAGTTTACTGTCCTACTAAGTTTCATTAACGGTCAGTACGGTACAGGGGTATCCAAATATTGTCAATATTTCTTCATAAAAGGCGGTACTTATGCTACTGGCAGTAGCATTCCTCATCGGTTTACACTGTACCCATTTAGTGAATCGAACTTGGAACATTATGATGTAGCAATTCCGTTTTTTACTTCTTGGCAATGGTCTAATAATATCGGAGCTAACGGTTTGCCAAGGAAGGCTGCCTATTCGAAGATGAGTGAATGAAAACGACGAATACTCAGTGTGTATTTATTTATTAATTTCCAGCTAAGCGCTTTCGGCTATTAAGCCATTCTCAAAGCTGTCGTCATTTAAAAAACAGGTGTCGAAACCATCCAGTTGATAAAGAACAATGTTCAAAGTTGAATCATTGTTATGATTAAGTCATTGAAATAAAAAACACTAAAATAACCCTAGTGGAAGGGTGTAAACTTATAATTTACATGATGTAAATTCATTTGAATGAATTGAATTGAATATAAATCCAGATATACTACATTTTTGGTTATTTTTGGAGAAACTTCGGTTTGTTAGCACGATACATCTCCCGAAGTGTATACAAGTAACAATTTTATGATGGAATATTGTTTAGGGCCAGAGATGCGGAAAAGTTAGTTTTGATCTTTAAACCCATTTATTTATTATGTATTACATTTAACGATTTGTTTGTCTGATACGTAGGAAGGTTATGGTTGTCGTAGCTTTTGTCCGTTGATTTTGTCAGACATTGTTGAATATAATATCAAAATTCCTCGTTAAAACTTATATTTTTCATCTAAATATTCTAAGATACGTTCATGTCTAAGTAAATAAATAAAAAAACACCGGTCGGTATTAGGACAAATAAAACTGGTGTAACTGTGTAATTTGATTAAAACCGTCAGAGCTGCTGATTGGTACAATTTGCTGCTTTTCCAGGAAACTCTTGCGATATAAAATTGTATCTTTCAGGTTGAGCAAGTTTACGCAACTTTTTGAATTATTTAGCATTTAGTTAATTGAAATGAAACGAGGAATGCAATATAAATGTTTTGGATAAAATAATCGAAATGTTGACAATGTTTTTAAATGCTGACCAAACATTCTTTTTGACTTCTGCAATAGTTTCAGTGAAATATTAATCTTTAATGAGCTTCAGAAACTGTGGACCAACAATTACACCTGCCTTTATCTTTTCAGATGACATGTTAGGAGACGCTCCATCAGTTGGCAGAGCTTTAACCAAATTGTTTCATGAGACCCAGTTTTATAGGTAGAGGGGGAAATATTAATTTTCACTTTTCCGCCCAACCTAACTAATATGCGAGAAAAGTATTGGTTTACCCGAAAAATTTTGAAAAAAAAATTTGAGTTATTTTTACGTTTTCCATCAACAACAACACGAAAAAGCGGATTTTAGAAAAAAAATCCTGTGTGTATGTCGTCGTCGTCGTCGTTGTCGTCGGCCACTTTTTCTTACATGTCTAGTTAGCACCATACAGCCTCCGGAGTGCAATAAGTCACCAACTTTATGATGGAATATTATTGAGGACATGTCGCAGATGTACCATATAGATTTTCAGCCCACCAGAGGCAGTACAACGTGTGCTATGGTACTTGAAGTACGACATTTTATCATTTTTTGAGAAATTTTAGTTTGTTAGCACGATACAGCCTCCGGAGTTCAACAAGTCACCAATTTTATGATTGAATATTATTCAGGACATCTCACTGATGAACCCTATTGATTTTCAGTTCACCAGAGCCAATACAATAGGTGCTACAGTACTTTAAGTATGATATTTTTGTCATTTGTGGAGAAGTTTCAGTTTGTTAGCACGATACAGACTCCGGAGTATACACAAGTAACCAATTTTATGATTGTATATTATTCAGAGCGTCTCAAAGATCAACCCTATTGATATTCAGCTCACTAAAGCCAGTACAACGGGTGCTATGGTACTTGAAGTACCAAATTTTTCTTATTTTGGAGAATTTTCAGTTTGTTAGCACGATACAGCCTCCAGAGAGTATACGATTGATCAATTGTATGATTGAATAGTGTTCAAAGTGTCTCACAGATGTACCCTATTGATTTTCAGTTGACTAGAGCGAGTACAGCGGGTCCTATAAATCCAGATATACTAAATTTTTGGTTATTTTTGGAGAAATTTCGGTTTGTTAGCACGATACATCCCCCGAAGTGTATACAAGTAACAGTTTTATGATAGAATATTGATCAGGGCCACAGATGCGGAAAAGTTAGTTCTAATCTTTAAAACCGTTTATTTTCCATGTCAGCTCTTGACGGTCAATTTGACTGTTTCTCACGAGCACTAATGTCCCATAGACATATAAAACAGGGATATTTGGCATATCCGCGTTGATGGCCAAGGATGAAGCATATAATTTTAAGATCAACACAAATGATCCATTCATTGGTGCATGTGATATTGCAACAAATGGAGTACTTTTTTCATGTCCTCATAATCCTTATTCAAATAAACTGAATGGCCTCTTGGATCTGCTCCAAATAAATAAGGGAATATTTCTTTTTCTACAACTGCTACGAAAAGTAGCGTATTTCTCATAGCTTACTTAATTTCAAAACCATATATTGCTCACACTGTGAGAAATATTATTTCTCACGGTACTTTTCCCACACTACATACATTTATATGGAGAAGCCAGAAGGGGATCCTCGATGCCCAGCCAATTTCAGAAACTTATACTCGATGCCCAGCCGTTTCCGGTGGGTGGTCCTCGATGCTTAAACTTTTTCTACAAAAGTATTTACTTGTATTCTTTAAATTTGTGTAGTTGTTTAGTGTGCAACATGTGGGAAAAGTAGTTTTCTCACTCGTGTGTTTGTGGCACTCGCCCTTGACTCGTACCACAAACTTCCACACTCGTGAGAAAAGTTAAACTTTTTTCCCACTTGTTGCACAATATACTATTTGACATAGAGTGGTGACATTCACATACGGTGCAGAAAAAAAACTTGACGTGGTAGAGGAAAAATAATACAGTTTTGAAATCAGCATAGGATTTTAGTTTAAAACAGTAAAAAATAGAAATCAACAGAAATTGAGTTAAAAATTGTTCCCCAGTACTATTATTAAAAAACTGTTCTTTCGAGAACAAACTGGTTGCGAGTCACCATAATTGTGTGCAAATATGCCAAAACAACTAAAACTTTTGGTTAGTTGAAATTCTAAAAGTTTTAATGTAATATTCCACTACATAGACATAATTATTCATTTTATAGTTATTTATAGATGGCAAAACCCGTAAATAAAATCGAACTTCAAAAACTTGTTACTTGTTGAAAACTGTGTTAATAAAATCCACATTCTAACAGATGGCTCAATATAGGATGAATTTTAGTATATTCATGCCTTATTTTATTTATAGACTAAAACTAAAATTAAAGTGAAAATATATTTATGATTTTACATTTCAACATAACCTTATTATTTTACATATTCTGAATCTCGTTATTACACTCTAAAACTAGCAATGATGTTCAATTTTACCTCATACTCGCTCTATGACGCTCATTAATTTTTATAGTGTAAGTCCTATAATAGTTTGAGGTTGTGAACTCAAGGCCTTAGTTTTGAACTAGTATTTGTTGACGATTTTATCTTTTAGGCTGTAGCCGCTCACGAGAAGTCCATGAGAGATCAAGCTAAAAAAATGAATGTCGCTTCTCTCCGTTCTTCAGAGGCTTCCCAAACTAGCGCTGAATTCAAATTGGCCAAAATCGCTCTCATGACTATCACTTTATGGTTCATGGCATGGACACCATATTTAGTCACGAATACTGCGGGAGTTTTAGGAAATAGCAAAATCAGTCCTTTGGCTACTATTTGGTGTTCATTGTTTGCCAAGGCTAACGCTGTATACAATCCAATAGTATATGGAATTAGGTGAGATATTCTCATATAACTAGTAGTACTGCTTATCTTTGTAATATTGTCCTTCAAAGTCTTTTTAAGATAATACTGTCATTTATATCGTACGAAATTTTTAATAAGTACGACCTACAGCGCATATCACAATCCTAAAAAATTGCGACAGAAACTTATAACATGCAGATATCAGCCTCTAAAACCAAATAGTTAGCGCTGCAAAAGAGTCCAGATCATGTAAAATCGTAATTAATGATAAAATAATTGAACAAATGTCAAACTTTGAATATATGGTGGTAGAAATATCCATCAGTTACTGAGACCTAGAAACAAATGTACGAAAACAAGCCACTAAAGCAGCTTATATATTAAAATATTCACGGGATGTTAACTGGAGAAATAAAGATCTGAGATAGGCTGGAAAGTAAATATACAGATTGGTCCACAGAAAAAATCCACCCCGATATTTGGCAGTATTCATTGGATTTTAAAGAAATGCTGAAACACATCGATTTTTGTTCTAAGGGGGACACATTTTTACGATACAGACATCGGTCATTTGTCAACTCCCCCCCTTCCACTTTCCCAACCCATCATTTTTAAATTGGGAATTTACTATGTCTAGCATATCATTAGAAAAGCATTTAGATGGAGTATTCGTACATAATGATCGTCAACGATTTTTGCGATGTTTAGAATATATCATTTTGGAAGTATTCACAAAATACCTACATTTATTAACTAACAACAACGTTAAACAAACTGCCTTAGTATCAAATTACAAATTTTCTAAAAAATTTGTTTTAATTTATTTTTAATGTGATAGTAGAAATAACATATTAGCAAACTATAGACACTACGTTTCATGAAATTAACTGTCTCGACCCTTACTTCGTGGAATCTACTCATATTAGTGTTTTAAATGAAACTCACTGTTTCTAGCTAATTCCACAATATAATAAAAATTGTTGAAAATTCTAAAAAATTGACAATTGTCTCTATAAATCAATATCATCGTCAGAATGACAGAAGTTACATTTCATTTAATGCCTACATGATGTTTAATAGTTATTTTTGGCTAGACCAAGAAGTGACCTAACTTGTGATTGATATATATATATGTTAATAAAAAAAAAGAAGATGTGATATTACAAATATTGAAGCTTAGCTACTATTGGCCCTATGGTGATATCCTGGATATTATTTTTCCAATTGAGATCAGTATAACTGTGCAATGATATAGAAAACCAGGAAAACTATATCTGCTGATCTTTACAATTATCACTTAAGAAGACAGTTTATTAGTGGAGAACTCCCTAGATTTATCTGTTCATTGACGACTTCATATTGTGGGTTTCTTGAATGTCTTCTCATTTCCAATTCTTCAAGGAAATCCAGTTCTTGTTTCTTTTCACAAATATGCAGCACTTCTAGTTCTGTGTTAGGTGTCAATGAATGATTGGTGTCAAGTAGATGTTTTGCGTAGTGGGATTTATCTGGTTGTTTTAATCTGCATGCTCGTAAGTGTTCACTGTATCGGATTAAAAAATTTCTAAGGGTCATATAATTCAATGATACATAGAGCTTTTTCAGTTCCTATGAACAAATGTAATTACTTGTAAGAAAATTACTAGAAGATAAAAATATTAATCCAGGAATAATATCAGATATACTTAATTTATTTGAAGTATGTATTAATAAGAATTATTCCACTTTTGACAATAAGATAAATATTCAAAATGAAGGTTTAACAATGAGAAGCCCTATATCACTTATTTTGGCAAACATTTTTATGGACAGTTTAGAAAGGAAGATCTTTGAAAGTAATATTTTGAAAAATGTTTTATTTTGTTATAGATATGTAGATGACATAATAGCTTGTTTTATGGGTAGTGAACGACAATTAGATGTATTTTTCAAACACATTAATAATTTACACCCAAAAATTAAATTTACTTTAGAAATTGAAGAAAATAGCTCAATTAATTTTCTTGTTTTAAAAATTCAAAGAGGTAATGATTTACTTGATTATTCAATTTACCGAAAACCAACACACACTGACTTGACAATTCCATATAGTTCCAATCACCCCATGTCACATTAACTAGCGGCATATAATTCAATGATACATAGAGCTTTTTCAGTTCCTATGTACAAATGTAATTTTGATAGAAAGGTTAATACAATTAGACAAATAGCAACATCAAACGGTTATCTATTACATATCATAAACAAGCTAATTAATAAAAAAGAGGAAAAAGTGGCATTACAACTAATATTTCCTAAACAAACTGATGAAATAAAAACTTGTAAAACCATCACATATGCAGGTAATATTTCTAATAATATTTCAAAGATAATGTCTTTAGCAACGAATACAACAATTTCTTTTAAAACAGAAAGTAACGTTAGAACAAAATTGTTAAATGGAAAAAAAACACCAAAATTAAAGAAATCAGGTATATATAAACTCAAATGTCCAGAATGTAATGCTGTCTATTTGGGTCAGACCCTTAAAAATTTTGAAGTCCGATAAAGTCAACTCTTACGAGCATACAGATTGAAACAACCAGATAAATCTCCCTACGCAAAACACATCTACTTCACACCAATCATTCATTGACACCTAACACAGAACTAGAAGTGCTGCATATTTGTGAAAAGAAACAAGAACTGGATTTCCTTGAAGAATTGGAAATTAGAAGACATTTAAGAAACCCACAATATGAAGTTGTCAATGAACAGATGAATCTAGGGAGTTCTACACTAATAAACTGTCTTCTTAAGTGATAATTGTAAAGATCAGCAGATATAGTTTTCCTGGTTTTCTATATCATTGCATAGTTATACTGATCTTAATTGGAAAAATGATATCCAGGATATCACCATAGGGCTAATAATATCTAAGCTTCAATATTTGTTATATCACATCTTCTTTTTTCTATTAACATATATTAAGTCAATCACAAGTTAGGTCACTTCTTGGTCTAGCCAAAAATATAACTACTAAACATCAGGTAGGCATAAAATGAAATGTAACTTCTGTCATTCTGACGATGATATTGATTTATCGAAATAATTGTCAATTTTTTAGAATTTTCAACAATTTTTATAATCCAATCCAACCCAAAAAAGTCGGAGATGGTTCTTTTCACGAAAAAAAGGAAGCTTGCAAATCATCAAGCCCCAAAGCTCCTAGATACCAAACTTAATTTCTCTTCAGGGGTGAGATATTTAGGGGCTACCTTTGACAGTAAGTTAACGTGGAACTCTCACTTAGAAAACAGAGTTAAAAAAGCATATATTTCTCATGAGCTGTGTCGTAAAACCATCGGCCGCACTTGGGTAATGTCACCTAGGGTTGCTGTTTGGATCTACACTGCCATCATCAGACCCATGCTAACGTACGGCGCGATTGCCTGGGGAGCTAAAGCAAACCAGCTGACAGTCGTCCAAAAACTGGATCAAATCCAAAGAACAGCATGCCTCAACACTACAGGAGGCATGAGAACCACACCAACAAGAGCTATGGAGGTAATCCTTGGTCTCACTCCCCTTGACATATACATCAAGGAGGTTGTTTTGATGACCATCACACGTCTACGCACTACCGGTATACAACCTGATGTAGCATCCGGTAAACTGAGACGTAACTTGTGGCATGAGGCCCTCAGGGATGTCCCACTGCTGCAGGCCAATACGGACTCGATTCCACCGCGATATGCCTTCAACAGGCCCTACAAGGTAATCTTTAAAAACAACTCACAAGACCTATTGGAAGAAGGCGCAATCTGCATCTTCACAGACGGGTCTAAATCCAATGTGGGCTCAGGATGTGGTATTTTTTCTAGATCCCTGAATCTAAACATAAAATGGGCAATGGGCTGCAATGCAAGTGTTGCTCAAACAGAGCTCACTGCTATCTGCATCGCCGCAAAAGAGATTACCAAAAGGAAAGCCACTGGTAATAACATATACATCCTTACAGACAGTAGACAAACACTACTAGCCCTGAACAGACCACATATTTTATCAGGCCTAGTACTAGAATGTCACATGGCCTCAATCGAAGCCTGTAACAACAACACGGTCACTTTAGGCTGGATTAAGGGCCATGAGAAATCGAAAAGAAACCGTATTGCAGACTCGCTAGCCGGGAAGGCAGCCTCCCAAAATCTTTTGGGACCTGGCACTTTTATTGGTCTATCGGCGTCAGCGATGGCCGACCTATTAAAGGAACACTCCCTTAATAAGTTTAAGGGTAGATGGGACGACGCAGAAGGCTGCAGGCTTGCCAAGAAACTGCTACAATATCCGGAAAGCGAAGTAGCCAAAAAATACGTGACTATGAACAGGCGGAACCTACGAACAGCCACGGGTATTCTGACTGGTCACTGCCACCTACGAAAACACCTCCACAGACTGGGTCTCCCTGACACCCCACTTTGTAGAGGATGTGAGCAAGAAGATGAGACTGTCGAGCACATTCTTTGCGAATGTCAGACACTCTCTCATCTTAGGTTTCATGTATTCGGCGAGCACAGGCTAACACACGCCAGTATGAGGGAACTTAATTCAGGCGACGTTATCGCTTACTTCAAAGAAGTAGGCTGGATGACGAGCTAGAAGGAAGTTTTGAACCTCAGAAGGATGCACAATGGGCCAATTGTGGCCTAAGTGCTGTGGGGTCTACCCACCCTTCCAACTTTTACAGATACAGAGGATTTTTATTATATTGTGGAATTAGCTAGAAACAGTGAGTTTAATTTAAAACACTACTACGTTCCATTTTTAAGAGGTGTTGTACTTTAAATTAATTGAGACTCTTTTTTGCAAGAAGATGTAAATATCGAAAAAAATCGTTGACGATCATTATGTGTTTAGAGCAAAAATCGACGTGTTTCAGCATTTCCTCAAAATCGATTGAATTCTGCCAAATATCGGGGTGGATTGTTTTTTGTGGCCCACTATGTACCGGGTGGTCCAATAAGCCGATCTCGCGGCTATATATCAGAAACTAATGTTATGTTATAACTTTAGGAGAAAAAATTCCTCAGTAAAAGTGGCTAAGAGAAATCGCTGGATATAACTTTCAAGTTTCTAGGTTAACCGCTGGGGGTGTATCCTGTGAAGGAAAATTTAAAAACCAGTTTTTTGTGAAATATGCCCAATTATACTAAGTATTAAATAAGTAAACTAGAAAGAGGCCCAAATTCCGCACAAATTTGTTAAAGGATAAATACCTATAACTTTGGTTTTGATCAACCGATTTCAACTAAATTAGTGTCATTAGAAAGAGTGTAGATAAATTAATTAATTTAATACAAAACAATTGCAGTTAGTTTTAATTGTCATAGGTAGAGGGTACTTTCGAATGAAAAAAAAATGTTTTTCTTAAAAATGTTTAACGGAAACACCTAATTATTGTAAATTATAATGGAACTAGGTTAAATTCGTAACAAAATGGCGCAAACCGCAGGTTGATAGCTTTTGTCGAACTCGAAATATAAATTAAAACGCATTAACATAAGTATAGTATTGACTCACCCTGTAAAATAACTTAAAATTGAATATTTGAAAGAAAGATCATACAAATATCTCGATCATTAAAACTTAATGTCCAATTAATTGATCAAATTGTTTTCCATCGTTGTTCACACATAGATGCAATCTATCGCGCTTAGACATAACAGCTGCTTCAATCTCAGCTGTTGATATACTATTTATTGCGTTTCTAATGCGCTGTTTAATGTCGTTTCGCGTGGTTGGTCGAGTTTGGTACACTAAATCCTTCAATCTTCCCCACAGATAAAAGTCCAGACATGTTAAGTCTGGAGATCTAGCTACTCATGAAAATATACTTCCCCTTCCAATCCATTTATATGGATAACTAACATTCAAATAATCTGTAACTCGTTTGGAAAAATGCGTGGGCCACCCGTCATGTTGTAATATCATATCTCTTCTTGTTTTTAAGGAAACATCTTCCAATAAAACAGGCAACTGATTTTCCAGAAAGTCCATAAGTGTATCGCCATTTAAAGTTCCATCAAAGAAATATGGACCTACGATATTTCCATCAACAATACCACACCAAACATTAAGAAAGACTCCATCTATCTTGAAGCTGCACTTCCTCTATCCAGTGCGGATTTTCTTCAGCCCAATAATGCATGTTATGCAGATTAATACCACCCGAACTATTAAACGTAGCCTCGTCTGTCCACAAAATCTTTGACATGATATGCGGTTGTTCTTCTAGCAGACCTAACATCCATTTGCAGTAATCCAGCCTTGCATCAAAATCTCTCTAATGAAAAGCTTGGTGGAGAACTACATGATAAGGATGCAGTCTAAAAAACAGAACAATAAGTATTGGTGTAAAAGAAACCACTATACATATTTATTAAAACTCAAAAAATCATTAGAAATCTACAATTGTATGACAAAATAAATCTTGCATAAGTATTTTTAAAAAACGGATAAAAAAGCGCCGTGTTGCCGTTTTTATCGACATATTAAAATAACAGTTGAATCTAAAGTTTAAAGGGAATTACAAGTTTCTGATCTAAACGTTCACTTTATAATACGAAAAACCAACCTGTGATGTTTTAAAATACTTTTTCTACGCCCTATCTTTAAAGTACCTTGTATTTCATCGGTTTGCAGCACTTAAAGTGGTTGTGTATGGTTAGAGTGAAAAAAAGTAAAAAAGCGTTAAAAAAAGTGCCATAACGTTAACTTTATTTCACGCTTCCCATAAGCTAACACCATGAATCTTGGCTGGGCATCGAGGATGGATTTTCATGAAACTTGGAATACGTATAATTGTAATTTACCGAAGGAGCTTAATTAAAATATCCCAAATTTCTATTTGAATTTTATTTTTTTGTTTAGGGCTGTAGAAATAATAATGTAGGCAACATGTGCATAAATTGTCTTTTTTTCACTCATGGAATTGCCGCTTTTCCATTCGTGAAAAAAAGTACCACTTTATGCACTTGTTGCATAAATTACTATTTGGGTATGTTTAATTCTATAGAGATTTGCTGACTACTCAAATCTGGATTTTGTTGAATGAAAGCAAGAACATTGATTGAATTATCTTCGGCGATACCTCTACTATGTCGTTTAAAACAGGGACGATGAAAAGTAACAGTTTCTCATAATCTTCTTGCCTTTCTTTTAAGTACTTCTTTGCCGTAATGTCTCCTGTCAGGATATCTTACAGAATATATACGTGAGGCAATAGCGGCATTTTGGTTACATTCGAAATAAACTCCAATCATATCATACAATTCTGCATTTGATATACTCGTCACGAAGTATTAGTACTGATAATTAATTACTAATATTAGCAATATTAATATCTATTGAAAAAAGTGAATTCTTCAATTCGAATTATTATATAACACTTCTTAAAGATAACACGTTTTGACTGCTGTCAATAAATAAACAATATGAAGTCCTCGTCAAATTTATTGTCGCAGCCTACTTAGTTTCGAAAAAACTATTTTTAATCGTATGAAATAACAATGGTCAAAATGAGTACCGACGCTAAGATTCTTCTGCTACAAAAAAGTTATAATGTTAATATTATACAGGTTGGCAAATTAATTTTGGCAGTTGACGATGCGCGAGAAAGCCATATAACTTGACAACGTTGTAAACGCAGTTAACGGGAAGAGCAGGCGACGTACATTCCGCATGCAAGTTTTAAATGTTGTGAACTGCTAATACGTACGAGGGTAACACAATATTTAAAATTTGGATTTCAAAATAATAAATTGTGGCACATGTATAAATGCTATATAAAATCGAGTTTACAAAACAAACTAACATGAATGTGTTCTTCATTATTAATTAAATTAATAAGTAAATAGAAACCATTAGATTGTTTCACAAAAATTGGTGTTTTTTGTACAGACAGAATTATTTATTGCTTCAAAATCGATACGGGGAATTCTATAATTACCCTTTATTATATATTGTGATGTAAATAATAAATAGATTCCAAGACACATAAACTTTCACCTTTACTTCAAATCAATGTCTTGTAAGTGGTCCCTTCATAATATTCGTCATTGAGGTTTATTTGTATATAAATTGGAAGTTAGATAGATTTTGTAGATAAAGCGTACAATATGATAAGAATTGTTAAACGACTTTCTAAATTTAACAATGGCCAACAATTTTTCCTATCTGTTCGTAGTAATAGTTAATGACATACCTACTTGTTAAGCTTTCTAAAATTGTCATTCTTAATAATATGTAGTAGATAATAATGTAAAAATTCGGGTTTTTACATAAGATTCCAAAAATAAATTGGGGAAATCGCTTTTAGAGATGGTCTAATAAGTATACTAATATAAATAAACTATTAAAGCTTTTTTATGGTAGATATTTCTACTTTCATATGTAAATTTTTACAAATACTTACTATGAAATTAGAACATCCCTTCACACTTTTTACAGAGTTAGGACTGGCAAAACAAAAAAATCTTGGTTCTGGGTGCCGTCAATAATTGTTTATTTAGAACTATGTACAGATGTGCTACAAATATTATATTACTCTAGTGGAATTCGTCTCTAATATGGACAATTTTATAACACCTATTCACATTTGCTCATTTGTTGCGTTTAATGTATTCAGTCATACCACCTACAAACAAACACTATAATGAAAAATATGTTTTAGATGCACAGGGATCAACAGTGAAATAATGATGTGCATCTACAAATGATTCTTCGAAATCATTTTTCTCATCAACTTCATCATCCTCGCTATCTCCGTCTTCGGCCAAATTAATAATATTATCTACAACAGTATCTAAAAGTGGTTCATTGTTCATTCAATTCAATCTTTTTAACATGGTCACTTTCCAATCATTTGCCGAAAATGTGTCAAAAAATTCATTACAGAATTCTTTAACCTTTGTAAAATTGAAGGTAACATTTCGTTTGGCCACATATTCTTTAAGTGCCGCCCAAACACTTTCGATCGTTTTTAAGTCCGGGTGATAAGGGGGTAGCCTTAAAAATTGCAATCCATGTCGAATAAAAAATTCATCAATTTCATAAGTTTATATTGCGGTTTGTACATTTTTGCAAGGTTATAAAGATACGGTTTCAACATTTGTTCACTGTAATACATGTTTCTTTCAGAAAGCCAGTTTTTTAATTGTTGTTTAGTCCAAGCAGTCGTAAGTAATTTTTCATTTAGAACATTGTGATATGGGGCGTTATCAATTACCACAACAGCGTTTTTTGGTAGGTTTGGAATAGGTTTTTGTTGTAACCACTCATAATTTTCGTACGCCATTTCATTATGATAATCTCCTGTTTTTGACTGGGAGTTCCACATAAGGTACAAAACCGTTTTCACTTCCTGCATGCACAATGATGAGCCTATTACCTTTTGAAATGGGCTTTATTAATCCTTTGTTAGTCTTGTCGCTCCATCCTTTAAGGTACGTGTGATATGAAGGAATGTATGTTTCATCCATATAAATGATAGGTTAGTTCTGTTCTCTGCACTTTTTTATGTTTCTTAAATATAGTAGGCGTGAATGTCTGATTTCGTGACGTTCCATTAACAAACTTCTGTTGTTTTTCATGTTGGTCCAACGAAAACCCAAAGAATGTATTTGTTTCCGCAGAGATTCGCGACTTCCTGCGAAGCCATAACTATCTGCAAAGGTTTGGTGTAGATTTCTTAACGTGTGTACTTTTTTCTCGGATATGTGATAATTTATTATGCACCTTCTAAGCACAGTTTTGTCGAATCGGATACTGGACGTTCTTTGTTTTTTAGTAGGCATATCAGTGTCAGCATTACTTCCTGCCAAAGACTCCTTTTTAATACCGAAAAGCGTTCTTTCGCTAACTTTGGTAGGAGCAGAAACTCTTTCAATGACCTGACAATAAAATAAGTCGATATAAATGTTGTATTAAAAGTTTCACTCATGTGTATTTTTATACAAATAAAATGAGAAAGTAGTTAAATTTGTTTGTCGTGGTTTTTGGCCGTTTAAAAGAAGTATTAAATTCAAAAATACTATATTACATTTCAGTTTATTAGTTGTTTGAAACGATCTTTAGATTTTAGTTCAAACATATTTTAATATGACCCAACCGCAATTGTAACTTAAATCGGTAGATGGTTCAAAACAATTAATAAAAGCGAATCGTAATAGAGATCGGTATGAAATGAGTATAATAATTATAATTATAAGCTAAAAACCTATTACATTTAAATAGGTATCCTATACAAAATAAACATGTGTCGTTTTATATACTCCTGTAGGCAGAAACAGAATAGTAATTTATGCAACAAGTGCATAAAGTGGTGCTTTTCTCACGAATGGAAAAATTGACGCATGAGCCGCAGGCATGCAAAAACCAAAAAATGTCTCATTTAGGTTGGTCTATAAGGACTAAAAATAGCGTCGATTTGTTTGTCATGATGACATAACGGTGCATAAAAATGACACATAAGCGCATAAAATTGACATATGAGTTCATATAATACTTTGTCTCACCCTAATGTCACTTTTTTAAATCATTTAGCAAATAAATATCTAATGTACGGAAACCGATTTAAAAAATTTACGATCGAGTGTATATTTGTTATATAATTACTTTGGTTTAAAAATTTTATTGCAATAATTAAAACTTACCTTTCTTAATGTAATTCTCGACTTGTCATTGTTTGCCTTTTCGGTCATGAAATTTGAAACTTTCATAATTATTTCACGATACTGCTCACCATACTTTTTATGAACAACTTTACTTTCTGAAGTCGCCATAACAAGATAGTATTGCACAACCCCGGTAATCACACTTTTCTCTGAACTGTACTGTCGAAACGAAGCTTACGAATTCTGCCAGCGAAGTGAGCTCTTGCAATCCGCATACGTCTTTGCTACGGCACTTCGGACAATTTGTTAAGAATTTAATCCAGCTCCATTATAATGTACAATAATTAGGTGTTTCTATTAGTCATCTTTAAGAGAAACACATTTAAATTTTTTCATTCGAAAGTCTACCTATGACAATTAAAACCTAATTCAATTGTTTTATAGTAGACGTAATTAATTCATCTACACTCTTTCTATTGGCACACATTCGTTAAAATCGGTTGATCCAAACCTAAGTTATAGGTATTTATCCACGAACACTTCCCCACTCTCCCCCACGCTTTATTTGGAAAAATAAAAAAGTACCTAAACAAGGTTGTGCGGAATTTAGGCCTCATTCTAGTTTACTTATTTAACACTTGGTGTAGTTGGTCATATTTCACAAAAAACTGGTTTTTAAGTTTTTTTCACAGGTTACGCACCCTAGTGGTTAACCTAGAAACTTGAAAGTTATTTCCAGCGATTTCTCTTGGCCACTTTCACCAAGGAATTTTTTCTGTTAAAGTTATAACATGAATAGTTTCTGATATATAGGCGAGAGATCGGCTTCTTGGACCACCCGGTATATAAATCATGTTTGAGACCAATGTAATAAACGCGAATACCAAATAGAAAAATTTTAATTAGTAACTTTCAGAACACACGGTAAAACATATTTTATTTCAAATATAATTAAAAAGTGGAATGCGACCCACTTTTTGTTTAGAAAAATAATACAGAACAGCTTTGAAACAAATAAAACATTTTATTAGGTCAAAATTAAATGATTGTTTTGTATACAACTAGTTAATAACGAAAAATCGAGGACGCTTCAAAACGAAAAATGGATTTTTGCAATTCTACAAAAAAAATCCAAACCTAATTCGGGGGGGATAGTAAAAACCAGGTACAGAGCAGTAAGAGCGACAGACAGGGTCGGGGGAAAACGCGAAGGGAAAATCCTTTCCCTGTCACGGTAACGGGTATCAGTTTTCTTAGTGTTAGCGACTTCAGAGGAAGAAGTTTTTCTCCGTTGTGTCAGGGTGTAAAAGGTATACTTATATATCCTTAACGGTGAACACTGTCCCCCGTCGGTGACACAAAACGGGAAAACTCGCCCTCTACTCGAAGTTCAACATAGCTCGATAACGGTTACTAGCGTTACCCGCGGTTTCTAGAAAGATAGTGAACGCAGGCAGTAATCGAAGACCGGAGAAAGGGAGTTTCCAACGCGGTAAGTTTTTAAACAAGTTGAGATTTAAGTTTTTTTTCTTGAGGAGAAATTTATTCGTTTTTATTATTGTACGCTGGTTCTAAGCTTGGTATTTATAACATAACTATATACATAGGTAGAAGCTATAACAGTATATTTATTTTATTATTTATTCTTTCACGGGGATTTGACAAGTTGGCAGGCTTCAATTAGGTACTGCAGGTCAAGGCTCACAATTTGGGCACCGCTCGTTATATAAGAGATGAGTTTATCGTGTGTGATGACAGAGTAAGGTCCTCTCCAAAATTGTAGGAACATTTCGCTTTCTTTAGGGTGCATATAACCGACAGGAGTTAGGCACTATTTATTTGATTATTGTTTTACGCCACATAATTCGCTTCTACCTCGTAGATGGAAAATAAACAAGGGTTAAACCGAGATTTATTTGTACCTAGTAACACGGGCCCGGAGCGTATGATTTTGTCTCCTTGAAGTCCCATTTCCAGTGAAATTTCGCTACGATAAATGAAAGATAATTATTTCAGACGTGGTTAGGTAATTTCATTCATATTAAGTAAAATAAATAAACATTATAAGTTATTCAAAGACCTGAAAATTTGCAACTCGGCACTTACGCACTGAACGGGATTTTCGATAAACATTTATTATTCATAGATCAGCAGAATTCCTTTTAGCGACTCCGATTTCACTTTCTGTTGATACAAAGTGCAATGACTCAAAACCACAGTCGTTTTGTATAGTATTGTTTTAAGAGAAAAATAAATATTTCTCGCAACGAGGCAGGGGAACTTCGAAATAAGGATTAAATCATACGCCCCTCGCACACGTTAAACATATTAAATGATATGTGGGTAATAATTTTGTTCTATTTCATGGTGAGGGATATTATATTGGCTTTGTTGTTGGTCATATGTTATACAGCGAAATATTTAGTATGTACAATTTATAGATAAGTGTATAGTTACTTTTATAGTGGGGAAATTTAATAATTTGTTTTGATATTGGGATTTTATATATATATATATATATATATATATATATATATACAGAGAAAGTTTTATTATATTTTTTTATAAAACTTTGTGGTTTCCCCATACTTTATTTATAATCCTACCCCAAATTTTCCCTAGAGTGTGTATACATAGTGGATACGAGGACGAACTGAGAGAGCAATCCTGTCATGGCGAAGGAAATCAAACCGTTTTAAATCCAGGCGTTCCCATACCGAAGGAATTACTGTAACAAATATTGGATATGATGTATTTTCTGAAAATGGTACATTCCATGGAGAAGGAAACATTTTAAAATAATTCTAAATTTCATTTATGGCCTCAGATTTTTTGTTCAAACAAATAAGCTGTAGGTTTGTAATCTATTGTTATAAATAAAGGATAACCAAATAAATATGGGAGAAGGTAAAAATCAAGGTAGTTCTTTTTTTAAGTGACCATCCATCTGTTATATTTCTATAGAACTTGTTTTATTAGACAACTCCGTTTTTAAAAACTAATTGTACCTTTTATATATTTTCCTTTTTCATTCATTAATACAACTAGCATTAATACTGCCAATTGCCCAGTTACAAAATTCAATAAAACGTTTGGCGTGAACAGTACATTGTCATGTAACATGTGACATTTTGCTAGGCAATTATGAGAGGGGGCAAAAGAGAAGAAGAAGAAACACAAGCTGAAAAGAAGTAGACAAATTAAGTTTAAATATAGATATGCTACAAAATATACTATAACGTTATTTAGTACAATCACTGAATTAAACACATAGTTCATGTCTCTTTAACAACACAACAAGCACTGTGAGATTTTACCTTGCTAAATGGAAGCAAGACAATGACGCCTTATAAAACAATCTTTGCGAACTTTCTGCTTCGTTCTTTTGGTGTTTTTTGCCGCTAACAATGAATTATTTAGTGCTTTTATGCGGAAATATTTTCTGGACCCAAAATACAAAGTTTTAATTTCATCGCTGCATTATATACAGTCTTTACACAATCTAACAAAACTTTTTAAATAATGTTTTCTAACTTTAATTGTTTCTCCTTTGAAACTATCAAAAATTTTCTCCAACTGAGTCATTTTCTCAACCATATCTTGAGGAGATTTAACTGAGCCACCTTCAGACAGTTGGTCAGTCCAAGTAAATGTTCAATTGGTTTCGGGATTGGTTAACTTCAATCGATGGCTTACATAACCTGCCAAGTGCTGTATAGCATCATATTTTAGATCGCCTACGTCAGATGCTTCAAAGTCAGAAATAAGATTATCAGCGGAATTTTTGTTGTCGTTTGTAAGGGAAATTAAATATTTCCCACTCAAGAGAGTTTCGCCAACATTACTTACAGTCCCAGCTAAAGAATCATCTTCTTCAAAACTACCTCCATGTGAAAGAACACCTTCATTTCTTCCTAATATATAATTTTTCAATCTATATCCAAACTCCAAAGTGTCTGGGTGATCATGAAGTCCTCCTTTGGACCGAATTACACCAAAGAATCATTCCAAGACATCTTGATTTAGTCTATATGTTAATATGTATCTTACACCAAATTTATCATTCAAATCTTGATACAGTCCTTTTATGGCGTTATTACTCTGAATAATACCTTTTTGAAAGGGCATCAAATGCGATTTGCCTTTCCCTCTCATCTTCGTCATGTAATCAGACATGTAATGTATAATATTATTTTGAATTGCTAACTGCAATCCAAAAGCGTGGGTTCTTGTACGACTGTCACTTTGTAGCACCCTCACATTGAGATAATCAAACCAATCATTCACATGTGAATATATATAAATATATTTGTTACAATGTAAATTGTACAGTGTCCATGCTCTTACCAATTTAGAGAATGTCGCACATTCCATCCAATTTGCGTCTTCAGAAAATAGTCACAGGGTACCACACGTCGTGACTGCAGCAGATATCGTGTGGGAAAAAAGCTTTGTTTTTGACGTTGAGGACCCTGAACTGTTAAATCTTGCAAAGTAATCTTGTGTGCGATGCTAAGATCCGATGTCGATGTAAAGCTGAGAAGTTTCACAATCAGCTCTTTGTTGATATTACAATTATCCAGTAATATGAAACCATAGTCTTAAAAGTTATTTCGCACTAGTTTCAGGAGATGGGGAACATCTACGAACGCAAAAATTTTGTGATTTTGTCCAGGATTTAAAAACCATTGTTTGTTATCGCTGATTCCCAGTTCTTTATACAATCCTCTATTTGCAGAAACGGTATTCTTGCATTGAGGGTGGCAATGATCTCAATCTGTGTACTTAATCTATAAATAAAATACAATTACTCATAGTACTGATATGCTATCAATAGTGGTTTCCTTGATCGAAGTGAACTGGTTTCATTGAATCATGTAACTTTTTGGATTAAAAAGCTTCAGGATCTCTTATATTTATCTACTATACATACCCAACAGATCCAGAAGTTAAAGGTACATTCAAAGCCATAGATGTGCTGCTGCAAGAAGTAGAAGTTGATTCATCTGTTGTTACAGTTGATGCAGACACTTCGTTTCTTGTATTGCAACTGTGTATAAAAGTGTTTTATTATGAAAAACGTACATTTTTAATCATTCACCACCTACCTTTCAACGGCAATCATTTCGTTTACTAACTTCAAAGATTCTCTCTTTAGTGCTCTTTTCTGTCTTTTTCCATCGTGTACATTTGAAAAGTTTCCTTTGGGATGAAAGACGGATTAGCATCCAGTTTTAATTTGCGAACTTGTTTGGGGAAATAATTGACAAGCTTATATTTAATATTCCCCTCATAATCGCCAGTAGAAAATGTTTTGAACATATTTTCATTGAAACTATCTGCTCTACAACAAGAAGTTACCCATAATTTCCTCACAGTAGTGTCTTTAGGGAACCTAAATTGGATTTCTTTTGTGAAATTCTTACACTGGTTGTCACTATTGCATCCACACACAGTACATCGCATTGCTGATACTTATATTATTTATAAATTCGTTATTTAGACCAGTAATTCACAGATACACATAACCTGTAAATCGAAAAATATCTTAATACTGTATAGCTATCACAGTACAACTTTTTCTTTTACCTGGTTCTAATGTTCACACGCCTTCTTGTATTCAATTAGGATCCGGGAAACGCTCGAAAATATTTATTTTATCCAAAAAAACTTCTCAAAATCGTCGATAAGAACACGTCATATAAATTAGTTGGAGATTCTCTCGTGTTTACTCCCCAGCTGACGTCACTGCGCGGGACACGTTTTCGTCTGTCAATATATCCTCCTTGCAACTCATTGTACCATGACTGGTACCTGTCACTGGAAGTACCTCTAATATACTGAGATATCTCAAGTAGGGCTGGAAACGCGTACGTCGAATGTACGTAAATGTGAGAAAGGAATATAAAATATTGTTAAAATTTTATTTTTAATAATAAATAATAACGAAAGTTTATATCATTACACAATCACTTATCAAAACGAGACCAATTTATAATAATTTGAATTCTCAAACGCATACGTATGTCCGTACAAGAATCTGTATTCGTATACACGTAGCGCATAGTCAAGCATGCGTATCAAACTCCGAGACTCAAACAGATATCGTCAGCACCGTAGTAAATTCGGTCGTTTCCAGGTACCAGCTAGTAATATACAGTGTGAAAATTCTGAGGAGACATATGTTTTATCGTCAATGTGTTAGAAAGAGACAAATACATATAAATTCAATGTATTATTCTTTTTCGCTAACAGGATATCATAAAGTGGAAAACGTGCAATAGATCTAAATGTCAGGTAGACACCGCCCTCGAGAGGCGTGTGTCTATAACGTCAATGTGTAACTGTTTCTACATACGAACTAGATAACCGAAAAAGTGTTGTCAACTTTCATTGTATATTCATATTAACTGTAAAATTCATTGTTCTAACATGAGAACAAGTTATAAGACGCTTTTAATTATGATAATTCAAGACAGATCAAGATAATTAATCCCATTTATTTGTTGAACATTTTATTGTTATGCTGGAAATTGTTCTAGTTTTCAGTTTGAAAGCGGTTAAAACCTTTACCTTTTTCAGATTTGGCAACGTGAAATTTGTCTCTGAACATCTGGGGTTTGAATGTATTATTAAAACAAATTTTAGTGTCCTTTACGTTTGTTTGCAAATGAGAAACGAATTCTCTGTGTAAATACACACAGTACAAATTAAAAAACGCTATGATAATAAACTTAAAAACATCAAATTCTAATGAAAGTACCTACTATTTTTAAATAAGAGTAATATTTTGATAGGTGATAAAATGAGAATAAAACTTCTTAAATCTTCAATTATTTCAAATCAAATGTTCGAATAAACAGTAACCGAACCGGTTATAAAATTCTTGACGAACATGTATGAGCATTTGAGGTGTTATTTTCATACAGGCATGTAGAATTTGTTCCCTAAGTTCATTCAGAGAACTGGATCCGTTTTCTTGGAATCCATAAATTTTCGATTTCACATATCCCCAGAAAAAGAAATCGTTGGGTGCCAAATCTGGAGATCTAGCAGGCCATCTAATGTTACCATTCGCGGAGATCATCCGATTGGGAAATTATGTATTTAAAAAATTTATTGCTAGTCGATACTTATGTGATGCACAACCGTCATGTTGGTACTAAATATTATTGAAGTTGACACCTACTTGTATAAGGGCAGGAGTAATTTGATTTTCCAGCATGTTCAAATATTTTTGTCCGGTTAAATTACCGTCAATAAAAAATGGTCCAATTAAATGTTCACCTAATATTCCAGCCCAAACATTTAACTTTTGGGGATATTGAGTTCTACTATTGTAGCGTTTGTGTGGATTTGTCCTGGACCAATATCGAATAACGGATGAATTATCATGTGCACTGTGTTTGGGAAAAGTCGTTTCATCTGTGAACAAAATATTTTTCGAAAAGTTTGCGTCCAATTGTATTTTTTCCATAACTAGGTACTCAACAAAATTCCATTCTACGAAATTGATCGTCTGGAAACAGTTCATAGCTCCTTTTCAGTTTAAAACTACGATAACCATTTTATAAGATTTACAAAAGATTGTTACTCATTGGCAATCAAACGTGGAGTGACCAGTCACGAACGTTTGGAAATGAGAAACGAATTCTCTGTGTAAACACACACAGTACAAATTAAAAAACGCAATGATAATAAACTTAAATAACATCAAATCTAATGAAAGTACCTACTATTTTTAAATATAAGTAATATTGTGATAGGTAATACATTAAAAAATAGAAATAAAACTTCTTAATTCTTCAATGATTTCAAATTAAATGCTCGAATAAATCCCCGTTTTGAGCTAAACAGCAACATTGAGTGACGTACCCAGTCAGTACCCAGATGTAGAGATAAACATCCTCAAGAGGCGCACGCGCGATTCGTATTCGTCTGGTATAATAATCTACGCTGGCTTTTGATTTTCTGTCTCACTATTGTCTTTCTCTAACACACTGGTAATGCCATGTAACCCATATATTTTCCCGTTGACGATGAGAGAATTATCGTTTTACGTTGAAATTTAATGAAGAATGATTCCTCTTATAAATAAAAAGGAATGTTTTAAGGGCACACTTCCAACGTGTAGATAGAAAATTAAGAGAGGGGATGGATAAAAATAGAAGAATTACGGCTGTAGACGAAATCGTTTTATCAGGAGCGTAGGAATTATAGGCGGTTTATTATTGAGATATTTTTGTAAATAGATTACATTTATAATACATATATTAGCATACGACTTAATTCGCCTCTTATGATACCCCATTAAAGAAAATGGTGATACACTGAATATACTTGTTTCATCACAACATATTGTCGCTTTTGGACTCTGTATTGTTGCCATAGAATATTCCTTATGATGTTAATGAAAATTATTATGCTTATATTCATTAATTGCACTCTCAATATCGACGAATGCCATTTTTTAAGATTTTTGCCGTTGGTTGATATAAGTTATCAATGAACGCTATCCTCCAGTGATTTAGTGGCATATTATATCATCCAGTATAATTCCATGAGTTGTTGATGCTTATTACCATTAGTTGACAATATTGTTTGATAAAACGGCTCTTTGAATAATATTAATATGTAAATTTTGGAAAGTCTGGTAGTTGGGGAAGCATTTTTTTTCATAATATAGATACACTTATTTCAAATACCTACTAGGTAGGTTTTAACGTATTGTTTAAATCATTTAGCGTATACTAACCGAACTAATATAGTGAATTAGATTATTACTTCTGAATTATTTCTTTGTAAATTAATCTGGTTGTTATAATGAAGGGATAAATAAAAGTAATGTTGATTTTTTTATTGTTCAATGCAGCTATCAGTTTAGTACAATCTTATTATTTCTCCATTAATAAGCAAAACTGTCTACATTACACATCTGTATTTCTAACCTTAACTTCTTTATTTGCGAACTGTTACATAATGAGTTGTTGTTTATACAACATTTTGCTGTGGTAAACTGGCTAGTAATAGCCTGAATGAAATGATTGTTTATTAAAAACTGGAAGTACATGCCTACCAGTCATATGTTTAGATCTATTGCAATACACTGAATATATATGTATTTGTCTCTTTCTAACAAATTGACGATAAAACATATGTACCCTCAGAATTTTCCTAAAACTGTTTATTACATATATAACTGTCTGTGGGTATGGTGTACACACTAGATGTAAATTGAGTGAATACAAACGACGAGTACTCAGTGTGTGTGTGTTTATTAATCTGCAGCTAAGCGCTTCCGGCCATTAAGCCATTATCAAAGCTGTCGTCATTAAAAAAGAGATCCAAAACAGGTGTCAAAACCATCCAGTTGATAAAAAAGAAACAATGCACAAAGTTAAATCATTGTTACGATGAAGTCATTAAAATGAAAACATTAAAATAACGCTGTTAAAAGGGTGTACAATTATAATTTACATGATGGAAATTCCCATTCCCATGAATTATAATTGTACACCCTTTAACAGGGTTATTTTAATGTTTTTATTTTAATGACTTCATCGTAACAATGATTTAACTTTGTGCATTGTTTCTTTTTTATCAACTGGATGGTTTTGACACCTGTTTTGGATCTCTTTTTTAATGACGACAGCTTTGATAATGGCTTAATGGCCGAAAGCGCTTAGCTGCAGATTATTAAACACATACGCACTGAGTAGTCGTCGTTTGCATTCACTCAATATTACATATATACTTAAGCCATGATATAAAAAAAATTAGAAGAAGACATCTAAAGAGATTTGTTTTTTTCTGATGAAGGAAACAATTTTACGACAATAAAAAGGCTTTTGACTTTAGACGTGATTCTCAAATCCTAAATACCAATTAAAACTTCTTCTATAATTGAAAATAATCTTTGTCTCAATTGTGTCTATTGTTGTAAAGAAGAAGAATAGTACAACTTTCATAACTCTGATCTCGATTTTCATTTTTCAGTCATCCAAAATACAGGCAAGCACTAGAAAAGAAGTTCCCGTCTCTTGTCTGTGGTGCTACTCATGATGATACGGTTTCCACTGCGACTGGTGTGACAGGTTCCGATGAGAAACCAGCGGCCTAAGCATCAGGAATTTCGTTTTTTACCATGACGACTGTTTTCCAATTTCGGTGCACGTTAACTTGACGATATGATAAATAAAACAATAATTGTAAATGTGATGAAAAAAATATAGCAAAATACATAGAATGATGGACTCGCATTGTATTTTTGTTAACATTAAATCTTGCAAGCATGTTTATGTGTTTTTATTATTCCAAAGAGAACTGGAAGTATGAGCATCCAACCTGACCTGAGAAAATTTGGTAAAAGCGAAAAAAAATGTTTTTGACCCTCTGGGTAATCCGGTTTTAAGTTTTTAAATTTAAATAGAAGTACATTTTTTAATAAAATGTCAAAGTCAAATACTATAGAAAAGGTGCAAACATTAGATTATCTCGATTTGGTATCTAGGTAAGAAGACGAAAATGGAATCCTAGGCTATACCACCACTGATGAAAACGAAGAAGACACCAGGGTACATCGCCCTGAAGCACCTACCAAGACGAGGCCGTCATCAACGGCAGTTCCCTGATGAATGGAAAGAAGCGGAAGAGTAAAAAAGACCCCAAGCTCCCGCAGAACTACAGGTCCATCTATCTGCTCCTCACGATGAGCAATATAGCCGAGAAAGTTATCTTTGAGAAACTTCTAGAAGAAACCGAAGTTATTGTGATCCTGCCGAAAGAACTGTTCGGATTTATGTAGAAACCAATCCACGGGAACCATCTTCTTGAATATCAGCAAAGCTGTTGACCGTATCTGCCACGAAGATTTGATATTGAAGATGAGAGAAGACGAATATTCCAGAGCCCTCACGGTGCTAATACATAACTATTCGAAGAATAGAAGATTAAGAGTCAAGATCAAGAAGGCGAGATCCGAACTCGGAGGGATAGAAGCTGGACTGACACAAGGAGCAGCTCTACAACATCTACATCGCGGACATCCCCAAGACGGACAATTCTATCACGGTACTCACCGTTGACGACACATCCATCGCAACCAGGAGCGAGCACACAACCGTCGATGATAACACGAGGACTTCAGCATAATCTAGCCAAAATATCCAAAAAAGGCCTCCATTAAAATTTTAGAAGCATTTCATTACCTTCTAGCGAAAGGTGTTTTTCTACTAAATTGACACCGCTGAATCCGAAAATGCCGGTTGCCAAGGCGAAAAACGCAACCGGAAGTGAGTTATTCAAGACGGCCTACGAAATGGCATCAAAACCGAATTTTGCCTCTAAATATCACTTGTTTGAGGTAGGAATGCGACCAAAGGGTATTTTCATATATTTTCAGACATAACATGAAAAATTCAAAAACACACATAATAAACTTAGCGCAGATTTATATAATACATCTTTGGAGTTCGGTTCTGGCAACGAATGTGTAAACAGTATTTGTGTCAGCTCCTACATTTTTCAAATTTAACAGTGTTTACTGATCAAAGTAAAACTCAATCACAGGCAGTATTGTGAATATTGGTACTCCTCCATCGAACACGTAAGTCACTTTTGACTCACACCACATAAACCCGTTCATTTGTAATTAACCTGCATCATTTTATCTACTTAATACAAAACCGGCCAAATTTCACAGTTTTTCGAGTGATATGATAAATATAAATTGGAATACAGGCCCACATTCAGGCACCTAGCAACAATTATGGAAATTACATCCGGCGAGACTTCTGACTACAGAAGTTCTCAAAGCACCTACCCCTCAATCACTCAACAACAGTTTCCAAAAAAAACCAAGCAATATTTTTTTCCGCAGGTAATAATAAAAAAATTCAGGATTACTTAATCCCACTTGGAGAAATTATCCAAATAAAGAATATTTGGTTTTCTTCAAAATTATCTCACAACTGGATGTGTATTTAATCAACCAGTACCACTATAGTCGATAAATTCATGACCGAACATGATGGCAAAATTAAAATTAATGGCGAAATTGTACAGGCCAGAAGACTTGTCACACCAACAGTTCGACTTATACTATCAATTGTGACCCCCGCAATTCCTCATAATCTGATAATAAATGAGCTAAATAATTTAGGCATCAAATCACTTTCCTCGATGTCATTTTTAAGAAGAAGCTCAAATCTTCCTGAATACAGCCACATCTATAGTTTCAGACGGCAAATATTCATAAGCCCACCAACAAATTCATTACCTGAATCAATTTTAGTGACCCACAACAGCACCTCCTATAGAATATTTTTCTCAGACGATTCTCTAATATGTTACTCTTGTAAAAAATTAGGACACTCAGCAGCTAATTGTCCAATCCAGTCCGAAACACCAAATAGTCAAACTAATACATCTCACTCGCCTACTGCACAATCTGAAGCACTTCTCAACAACCCATAATCAGCTAGCGCCGAGGCGAATTCCCAACAGTATAATAGCGAACCAAAAACTTTCACCACAATCACCCCACAAATACCCTTTATCAACCCCCAATAACATAGAAAAACCTCACTTATCCCAAAAATGTACCTACATTCGATGAAATCACCACGCTGTCCCCTCAACCTGATGCCGAAGAGAACACATTGCAAACAGATCCTTTCAGCAAGCCAATCCTCAAAAAATCAAAAAAAAGGAGCAGCTCCCACGTCGGCACTTATGGAAACCGTCAGACAGACTATCGCTGAACAGAACCCTCCTTATGTTCTGGACTTCGATCAAATATCGGACCTCCTTGAAAATGTATACGGATCCCCCGATCCCTTAAGTATAGTTAAAGACTACACAACGGACTTTGCCGATCTAATATACATGCTGACAAATATTTACCCACATTTCAAAGACAGATGCATAAAAACTAGATGTACAAAACTAAAAAAGAAACTTTTAATACATCTCCAAATGACCTCAGACATGGAGGCCTCAGAACCAGATAGGGATTCCTCACAACGATCCAGCTATTAACTTTCCCCGTTCAATCTGTTCACTTCAATTTTACAGTGGAACCAAAATGGTTTCATTCGCAAACTTCCGGAGCTACAGCATATAATAGACCAGGAAACTAACTTGAAAGAAGACAAAGTTCAAGCTTTAAGCCAATATCAGAAATTCTGCAAACATCGTAATGGTTCTCAGAGAGCAAGCGGTGGAGTAGCAATTCTAACTCGTAATACCATCGAAGCTCACAAAATTCCTCTGCAATCAAACCTAGGAGCGATTGCTATCAAAATTCACGATACAAACGACATCCACATCTGCAATATATATTTCCCACCCGCACTTCAACTCCATGAACATGATTTTAATGATTTGCTAGACAAGATACCTCAACCGAGAATCATCGTAGGGGACTTTAATGCACATAACTCCAACTGGGGGTCATCATCCTTAAACAATAAGAGTAAAATCATAGAACAAACAACTGATCGGCACAACCTTGTTATTTTCAATAATGGAAGACCTACTAGATTCAACATTCAAACTGGAGACTCTTCGTGTATTGATCTCTCGATCTGCGATCCAACATTGTTACCATTACAAACTTGAAATATACCACAAATCACCTACTCTATAGATGTTTCACGTAGATGGACCAAGGTCAAGTTATTTTATTAGTATGTGTTTCAGACAAGCAGATGGAAGCACCATTGAATTTTAGTAGTATTGTAAAATCTTCTGTTTTATCCACTCACCGCTGCCAAATGTCAATAATTTTGATTTATAACCACAAATCGAGGTGATTTGTGTTATAACGATTTATAGTTTTATTTTTCCTATTTTATCAGTTTTCGTTTTCAAATGATATAATGTCAGTTTGAGTGATAAATTTCAATTTTTAATAATAGTGTATGTCAGGTTTTATGATGCCACGTTATATGAAATACTGTGTGCCTAATTGCACACCAACATCCAAACATCTAATATTAGATATATGATTCCAAATCCAAATACAGACTCCCAAAAATTCAAGTCAATGCAATAAACTATGATGAATTGAAGACAATGGAGCCGTTAGCTGTATATCAAGCAAAGAGAATATGCCATAAACATTTTGAAGTGCTAGTACATCCTTATTTTTACCTGGTAAGAGAAAAATGTAGTGAACAAATATTAATAAACATGTGATTTCTTGAAAAAATTTCAGACCTACATTATATAGGTATCACTGGTAAATTATTTTTTTTAAACTGCAGTTATGTCACTTGAAAATACACACACTCCTGAGTCTTTGTTACTGCCTTACAGTGGTATGTATTTCTATTATGAAATTAATACAAAAAGCAGTAAGTTTATATTATAAACTTTATAACTTTGTAAAATGGCTACACAATCATAAATTTATCTTATGTTTTATATTTACAATATTCTTGTTTCATGATATGCCTCTGATTTATTTTAATGCAATTGTAGCTTGTTGCAGTAACAATAGTAGCTAAACATTCATCATTTTACTGTTGAAAATTGCCAAATTGCCAAAAAACTGTTAATTTCTTTAAATATTGCTCAGTAAATGACTTGATTTTTTTAAAAGTCTAATATATTTATCTACAATGATAAATCGCAATTTAAATTTAGCGCCCATTCTTCTTTCCCTAGTAGCGACTTAAGGAACAAATTACCCACTACTTAATTGTGTTTCAGTTCTATGGATGGCGCTAGTTTTTTGTCATTTCAAGAAAGCATTGTCGTGAACTATGTATAGAGTAGGTAATTTGTGGGATAGACTAGATTATACATACAATAGCGATCACTATCCCATAATTATCTATAATAACTCCAACAGCAGTAGTGACAGCCCCATCGCTCCCGCATGGAATCTAAAAAATGCAGATTGGGATCTTTTATCATCCTTAATTGAAGATAAAATCGAATACTGTACAGTTTCTTCTGACATAGACAAATCACTAAAACACTATGATCATAGATTCCGCAACTAAGTCAATCGGAGAAATAAACTATCATTGTGAGAAACGCTCTGTACCATGGTGGAACAACGAATGCAAAACCGCCATCGAAGCTAGCAAAAATACTTTTAATAAATATAGAAGACTGGAAACAGTACAATGCAAAGTAGAGTTTTTGAGACTGCCCGCAAAATCCCGGTATGCAATAAAAAACGCAAAACGCAAATCATGGGCGGACTACGTATCATCACTAAATTCGGATACACTAATGACCGAAATTTGGAACAAAGTAAGAGGAATATCTGGAATAAAAGGCAATAATAAAATTAACAGACTTGAGGTCGAAAGCCACACTTTAAATAACAACACTGACGTAGCAAATGCCCTCGCTAATGTCTACGAACAGAGCTTCAACGAAATCAACCAGAACATATCACTTAACCTTCACAAAGAATTCCAAGGTCAAAACAACTTTGAAATTAAGGCAATCAAACGTGGAGTGACCAGTCACGAACGTTTGGAAATGAGAAACGAATTCTCTGTGTAAACACACACAGTACAAATTAAAAAACGCAATGATAATAAACTTAAATAACATCAAATCTAATGAAAGTACCTACTATTTTTAAATATAAGTAATATTGTGATAGGTAATACATTAAAAAATAGAAATAAAACTTCTTAATTCTTCAATGATTTCAAATTAAATGCTCGAATAAATCCCCGTTTTGAGCTAAACAGCAACATTGAGTGACGTACCCAGTCAGTACCCAGATGTAGAGATAAACATCCTCAAGAGGCGCACGCGCGATTCGTATTCGTCTGGTATAATAATCTACGCTGGCTTTTGATTTTCTGTCTCACTATTGTCTTTCTCTAACACACTGGTAATGCCATGTAACCCATATATTTTCCCGTTGACGATGAGAGAATTATCGTTTTACGTTGAAATTTAATGAAGAATGATTCCTCTTATAAATAAAAAGGAATGTTTTAAGGGCACACTTCCAACGTGTAGATAGAAAATTAAGAGAGGTGATGGATAAAAATAGAAGAATTACGGCTGTAGACGAAATCGTTTTATCAGGAGCGTAGGAATTATAGGCGGTTTATTATTGAGATATTTTTGTAAATAGATTACATTTATAATACATATATTAGCATACGACTTAATTCGCCTCTTATGATACCCCATTAAAGAAAATGGTGATACACTGAATATACTTGTTTCATCACAACATATTGTCGCTTTTGGACTCTGTATTGTTGCCATAGAATATTCCTTATGATGTTAATGAAAATTATTATGCTTATATTCATTAATTGCACTCTCAATATCGACGAATGCCATTTTTTAAGATTTTTGCCGTTGGTTGATATAAGTTATCAATGAACGCTATCCTCCAGTGATTTAGTGGCATATTATATCATCCAGTATAATTCCATGAGTTGTTGATGCTTATTGCCATTAGTTGACAATATTGTTTGATAAAACGGCTCTTTGAATAATATTAATATGTAAATTTTGGAAAGTCTGGTAGTTGGGGAAGCATTTTTTTTCATAATATAGATACACTTATTTCAAATACCTACTAGGTAGGTTTTAACGTATTGTTTAAATCATTTAGCGTATACTAACCGAACTAATATAGTGAATTAGATTATTACTTCTGAATTATTTCTTTGTAAATTAATCTGGTTGTTATAATGAAGGGATAAATAAAAGTAATGTTGATTTTTTTATTGTTCAATGCAGCTATCAGTTTAGTACAATCTTATTATTTCTCCATTAATAAGCAAAACTGTCTACATTACACATCTGTATTTCTAACCTTAACTTCTTTATTTGCGAACTGTTACATAATGAGTTGTTGTTTATACAACATTTTGCTGTGGTAAACTGGCTAGTAATAGCCTGAATGAAATGATTGTTTATTAAAAACTGGAAGTACATGCCTACCAGTCATATGTTTAGATCTATTGCAATACACTGAATATATATGTATTTGTCTCTTTCTAACAAATTGACGATAAAACATATGTACCCTCAGAATTTTCCTAAAACTGTTTATTACATATATAACTGTTTGTGGGTATGGTGTACACACTAGATGTAAATTGAGTGAATACAAACGACGAGTACTCAGTGTGTGTGTGTTTATTAATCTGCAGCTAAGCGCTTCCGGCCATTAAGCCATTATCAAAGCTGTCGTCATTAAAAAAGAGATCCAAAACAGGTGTCAAAACCATCCAGTTGATAAAAAAGAAACAATGCACAAAGTTAAATCATTGTTACGATGAAGTCATTAAAATGAAAACATTAAAATAACGCTGTTAAAAGGGTGTACAATTATAATTTACATGATGGAAATTCCCATTCCCATGAATTATAATTGTACACCCTTTAACAGGGTTATTTTAATGTTTTTATTTTAATGACTTCATCGTAACAATGATTTAACTTTGTGCATTGTTTCTTTTTTATCAACTGGATGGTTTTGACACCTGTTTTGGATCTCTTTTTTAATGACGACAGCTTTGATAATGGCTTAATGGCCGAAAGCGCTTAGCTGCAGATTATTAAACACATACGCACTGAGTAGTCGTCGTTTGCATTCACTCAATATTACATATATACTTAAGCCATGATATAAAAAAAATTAGAAGAAGACATCTAAAGAGATTTGTTTTTTTCTGATGAAGGAAACAATTTTACGACAATAAAAAGGCTTTTGACTTTAGACGTGATTCTCAAATCCTAAATACCAATTAAAACTTCTTCTATAATTGAAAATAATCTTTGTCTCAATTGTGTCTATTGTTGTAAAGAAGAAGAATAGTACAACTTTCATAACTCTGATCTCGATTTTCATTTTTCAGTCATCCAAAATACAGGCAAGCACTAGAAAAGAAGTTCCCGTCTCTTGTCTGTGGTGCTACTCATGATGATACGGTTTCCACTGCGACTGGTGTGACAGGTTCCGATGAGAAACCAGCGGCCTAAGCATCAGGAATTTCGTTTTTTACCATGACGACTGTTTTCCAATTTCGGTGCACGTTAACTTGACGATATGATAAAAAAAACAATAATTGTAAATGTGATGAAAAAAATATAGCAAAATACATAGAATGATGGACTCGCATTGTATTTTTGTTAACATTAAATCTTGCAAGCATGTTTATGTGTTTTTATTATTCCAAAGAGAACTGGAAGTATGAGCATCCAACCTGACCTGAGAAAATTTGGTAAAAGCGAAAAAAAATGTTTTTGACCCTCTGGGTAATCCGGTTTTAAGTTTTTAAATTTAAATAGAAGTACATTTTTTAATAAAATGTCAAAGTCAAATACTATAGAAAAGGTGCAAACATTAGATTATCTCGATTTGGTATCTAGGTAAGAAGACGAAAATGGAATCCTAGGCTATACCACCACTGATGAAAACGAAGAAGACACCAGGGTACATCGCCCTGAAGCACCTACCAAGACGAGGCCGTCATCAACGGCAGTTCCCTGATGAATGGAAAGAAGCGGAAGAGTAAAAAAGACCCCAAGCTCCCGCAGAACTACAGGTCCATCTATCTGCTCCTCACGATGAGCAATATAGCCGAGAAAGTTATCTTTGAGAAACTTCTAGAAGAAACCGAAGTTATTGTGATCCTGCCGAAAGAACTGTTCGGATTTATGTAGAAACCAATCCACGGGAACCATCTTCTTGAATATCAGCAAAGCTGTTGACCGTATCTGCCACGAAGATTTGATATTGAAGATGAGAGAAGACGAATATTCCAGAGCCCTCACGGTGCTAATACATAACTATTCGAAGAATAGAAGATTAAGAGTCAAGATCAAGAAGGCGAGATCCGAACTCGGAGGGATAGAAGCTGGACTGACACAAGGAGCAGCTCTACAACATCTACATCGCGGACATCCCCAAGACGGACAATTCTATCACGGTACTCACCGTTGACGACACATCCATCGCAACCAGGAGCGAGCACACAACCGTCGATGATAACACGAGGACTTCAGCATAATCTAGCCAAAATATCCAAAAAAGGCCTCCATTAAAATTTTAGAAGCATTTCATTACCTTCTAGCGAAAGGTGTTTTTCTACTAAATTGACACCGCTGAATCCGAAAATGCCGGTTGCCAAGGCGAAAAACGCAACCGGAAGTGAGTTATTCAAGACGGCCTACGAAATGGCATCAAAACCGAATTTTGCCTCTAAATATCACTTGTTTGAGGTAGGAATGCGACCAAAGGGTATTTTCATATATTTTCAGACATAACATGAAAAATTCAAAAACACACATAATAAACTTAGCGCAGATTTATATAATACATCTTTGGAGTTCGGTTCTGGCAACGAATGTGTAAACAGTATTTGTGTCAGCTCCTACATTTTTCAAATTTAACAGTGTTTACTGATCAAAGTAAAACTCAATCACAGGCAGTATTGTGAATATTGGTACTCCTCCATCGAACACGTAAGTCACTTTTGACTCACACCACATAAACCCGTTCATTTGTAATTAACCTGCATCATTTTATCTACTTAATACAAAACCGGCCAAATTTCACAGTTTTTCGAGTGATATGATAAATATAAATTGGAATACAGGCCCACATTCAGGCACCTAGCAACAATTATGGAAATTACATCCGGCGAGACTTCTGACTACAGAAGTTCTCAAAGCACCTACCCCTCAATCACTCAACAACAGTTTCCAAAAAAAACCAAGCAATATTTTTTTCCGCAGGTAATAATAAAAAAATTCAGGATTACTTAATCCCACTTGGAGAAATTATCCAAATAAAGAATATTTGGTTTTCTTCAAAATTATCTCACAACTGGATGTGTATTTAATCAACCAGTACCACTATAGTCGATAAATTCATGACCGAACATGATGGCAAAATTAAAATTAATGGCGAAATTGTACAGGCCAGAAGACTTGTCACACCAACAGTTCGACTTATACTATCAATTGTGACCCCCGCAATTCCTCATAATCTGATAATAAATGAGCTAAATAATTTAGGCATCAAATCACTTTCCTCGATGTCATTTTTAAGAAGAAGCTCAAATCTTCCTGAATACAGCCACATCTATAGTTTCAGACGGCAAATATTCATAAGCCCACCAACAAATTCATTACCTGAATCAATTTTAGTGACCCACAACAGCACCTCCTATAGAATATTTTTCTCAGACGATTCTCTAATATGTTACTCTTGTAAAAAATTAGGACACTCAGCAGCTAATTGTCCAATCCAGTCCGAAACACCAAATAGTCAAACTAATACATCTCACTCGCCTACTGCACAATCTGAAGCACTTCTCAACAACCCATAATCAGCTAGCGCCGAGGCGAATTCCCAACAGTATAATAGCGAACCAAAAACTTTCACCACAATCACCCCACAAATACCCTTTATCAACCCCCAATAACATAGAAAAACCTCACTTATCCCAAAAATGTACCTACATTCGATGAAATCACCACGCTGTCCCCTCAACCTGATGCCGAAGAGAACACATTGCAAACAGATCCTTTCAGCAAGCCAATCCTCAAAAAATCAAAAAAAAGGAGCAGCTCCCACGTCGGCACTTATGGAAACCGTCAGACAGACTATCGCTGAACAGAACCCTCCTTATGTTCTGGACTTCGATCAAATATCGGACCTCCTTGAAAATGTATACGGATCCCCCGATCCCTTAAGTATAGTTAAAGACTACACAACGGACTTTGCCGATCTAATATACATGCTGACAAATATTTACCCACATTTCAAAGACAGATGCATAAAAACTAGATGTACAAAACTAAAAAAGAAACTTTTAATACATCTCCAAATGACCTCAGACATGGAGGCCTCAGAACCAGATAGGGATTCCTCACAACGATCCAGCTATTAACTTTCCCCGTTCAATCTGTTCACTTCAATTTTACAGTGGAACCAAAATGGTTTCATTCACAAACTTCCGGAGCTACAGCATATAATAGACCAGGAAACTAACTTGAAAGAAGACAAAGTTCAAGCTTTAAGCCAATATCAGAAATTCTGCAAACATCGTAATGGTTCTCAGAGAGCAAGCGGTGGAGTAGCAATTCTAACTCGTAATACCATCGAAGCTCACAAAATTCCTCTGCAATCAAACCTAGGAGCGATTGCTATCAAAATTCACGATACAAACGACATCCACATCTGCAATATATATTTCCCACCCGCACTTCAACTCCATGAACATGATTTTAATGATTTGCTAGACAAGATACCTCAACCGAGAATCATCGTAGGGGACTTTAATGCACATAACTCCAACTGGGGGTCATCATCCTTAAACAATAAGAGTAAAATCATAGAACAAACAACTGATCGGCACAACCTTGTTATTTTCAATAATGGAAGACCTACTAGATTCAACATTCAAACTGGAGACTCTTCGTGTATTGATCTCTCGATCTGCGATCCAACATTGTTACCATTACAAACTTGAAATATACCACAAATCACCTACTCTATAGATGTTTCACGTAGATGGACCAAGGTCAAGTTATTTTATTAGTATGTGTTTCAGACAAGCAGATGGAAGCACCATTGAATTTTAGTAGTATTGTAAAATCTTCTGTTTTATCCACTCACCGCTGCCAAATGTCAATAATTTTGATTTATAACCACAAATCGAGGTGATTTGTGTTATAACGATTTATAGTTTTATTTTTCCTATTTTATCAGTTTTCGTTTTCAAATGATATAATGTCAGTTTGAGTGATAAATTTCAATTTTTAATAATAGTGTATGTCAGGTTTTATGATGCCACGTTATATGAAATACTGTGTGCCTAATTGCACACCAACATCCAAACATCTAATATTAGATATATGATTCCAAATCCAAATACAGACTCCCAAAAATTCAAGTCAATGCAATAAACTATGATGAATTGAAGACAATGGAGCCGTTAGCTGTATATCAAGCAAAGAGAATATGCCATAAACATTTTGAAGTGCTAGTACATCCTTATTTTTACCTGGTAAGAGAAAAATGTAGTGAACAAATATTAATAAACATGTGATTTCTTGAAAAAATTTCAGACCTACATTATATAGGTATCACTGGTAAATTATTTTTTTTAAACTGCAGTTATGTCACTTGAAAATACACACACTCCTGAGTCTTTGTTACTGCCTTACAGTGGTATGTATTTCTATTATGAAATTAATACAAAAAGCAGTAAGTTTATATTATAAACTTTATAACTTTGTAAAATGGCTACACAATCATAAATTTATCTTATGTTTTATATTTACAATATTCTTGTTTCATGATATGCCTCTGATTTATTTTAATGCAATTGTAGCTTGTTGCAGTAACAATAGTAGCTAAACATTCATCATTTTACTGTTGAAAATTGCCAAATTGCCAAAAAACTGTTAATTTCTTTAAATATTGCTCAGTAAATGACTTGATTTTTTTAAAAGTCTAATATATTTATCTACAATGATAAATCGCAATTTAAATTTAGCGCCCATTCTTCTTTCCCTAGTAGCGACTTAAGGAACAAATTACCCACTACTTAATTGTGTTTCAGTTCTATGGATGGCGCTAGTTTTTTGTCATTTCAAGAAAGCATTGTCGTGAACTATGTATAGAGTAGGTAATTTGTGGGATAGACTAGATTATACATACAATAGCGATCACTATCCCATAATTATCTATAATAACTCCAACAGCAGTAGTGACAGCCCCATCGCTCCCGCATGGAATCTAAAAAATGCAGATTGGGATCTTTTATCATCCTTAATTGAAGATAAAATCGAATACTGTACAGTTTCTTCTGACATAGACAAATCACTAAAACACTATGATCATAGATTCCGCAACTAAGTCAATCGGAGAAATAAACTATCATTGTGAGAAACGCTCTGTACCATGGTGGAACAACGAATGCAAAACCGCCATCGAAGCTAGCAAAAATACTTTTAATAAATATAGAAGACTGGAAACAGTACAATGCAAAGTAGAGTTTTTGAGACTGCCCGCAAAATCCCGGTATGCAATAAAAAACGCAAAACGCAAATCATGGGCGGACTACGTATCATCACTAAATTCGGATACACTAATGACCGAAATTTGGAACAAAGTAAGAGGAATATCTGGAATAAAAGGCAATAATAAAATTAACAGACTTGAGGTCGAAAGCCACACTTTAAATAACAACACTGACGTAGCAAATGCCCTCGCTAATGTCTACGAACAGAGCTTCAACGAAATCAACCAGAACATATCACTTAACCTTCACAAAGAATTCCAAGGTCAAAACAACTTTGAAATTAAGGCAATCAAACGTGGAGTGACCAGTCACGAACGTTTGGAAATGAGAAACGAATTCTCTGTGTAAACACACACAGTACAAATTAAAAAACGCAATGATAATAAACTTAAATAACATCAAATCTAATGAAAGTACCTACTATTTTTAAATATAAGTAATATTGTGATAGGTAATACATTAAAAAATAGAAATAAAACTTCTTAATTCTTCAATGATTTCAAATTAAATGCTCGAATAAATCCCCGTTTTGAGCTAAACAGCAACATTGAGTGACGTACCCAGTCAGTACCCAGATGTAGAGATAAACATCCTCAAGAGGCGCACGCGCGATTCGTATTCGTCTGGTATAATAATCTACGCTGGCTTTTGATTTTCTGTCTCACTATTGTCTTTCTCTAACACACTGGTAATGCCATGTAACCCATATATTTTCCCGTTGACGATGAGAGAATTATCGTTTTACGTTGAAATTTAATGAAGAATGATTCCTCTTATAAATAAAAAGGAATGTTTTAAGGGCACACTTCCAACGTGTAGATAGAAAATTAAGAGAGGTGATGGATAAAAATAGAAGAATTACGGCTGTAGACGAAATCGTTTTATCAGGAGCGTAGGAATTATAGGCGGTTTATTATTGAGATATTTTTGTAAATAGATTACATTTATAATACATATATTAGCATACGACTTAATTCGCCTCTTATGATACCCCATTAAAGAAAATGGTGATACACTGAATATACTTGTTTCATCACAACATATTGTCGCTTTTGGACTCTGTATTGTTGCCATAGAATATTCCTTATGATGTTAATGAAAATTATTATGCTTATATTCATTAATTGCACTCTCAATATCGACGAATGCCATTTTTTAAGATTTTTGCCGTTGGTTGATATAAGTTATCAATGAACGCTATCCTCCAGTGATTTAGTGGCATATTATATCATCCAGTATAATTCCATGAGTTGTTGATGCTTATTGCCATTAGTTGACAATATTGTTTGATAAAACGGCTCTTTGAATAATATTAATATGTAAATTTTGGAAAGTCTGGTAGTTGGGGAAGCATTTTTTTTCATAATATAGATACACTTATTTCAAATACCTACTAGGTAGGTTTTAACGTATTGTTTAAATCATTTAGCGTATACTAACCGAACTAATATAGTGAATTAGATTATTACTTCTGAATTATTTCTTTGTAAATTAATCTGGTTGTTATAATGAAGGGATAAATAAAAGTAATGTTGATTTTTTTATTGTTCAATGCAGCTATCAGTTTAGTACAATCTTATTATTTCTCCATTAATAAGCAAAACTGTCTACATTACACATCTGTATTTCTAACCTTAACTTCTTTATTTGCGAACTGTTACATAATGAGTTGTTGTTTATACAACATTTTGCTGTGGTAAACTGGCTAGTAATAGCCTGAATGAAATGATTGTTTATTAAAAACTGGAAGTACATGCCTACCAGTCATATGTTTAGATCTATTGCAATACACTGAATATATATGTATTTGTCTCTTTCTAACAAATTGACGATAAAACATATGTACCCTCAGAATTTTCCTAAAACTGTTTATTACATATATAACTGTTTGTGGGTATGGTGTACACACTAGATGTAAATTGAGTGAATACAAACGACGAGTACTCAGTGTGTGTGTGTTTATTAATCTGCAGCTAAGCGCTTCCGGCCATTAAGCCATTATCAAAGCTGTCGTCATTAAAAAAGAGATCCAAAACAGGTGTCAAAACCATCCAGTTGATAAAAAAGAAACAATGCACAAAGTTAAATCATTGTTACGATGAAGTCATTAAAATGAAAACATTAAAATAACGCTGTTAAAAGGGTGTACAATTATAATTTACATGATGGAAATTCCCATTCCCATGAATTATAATTGTACACCCTTTAACAGGGTTATTTTAATGTTTTTATTTTAATGACTTCATCGTAACAATGATTTAACTTTGTGCATTGTTTCTTTTTTATCAACTGGATGGTTTTGACACCTGTTTTGGATCTCTTTTTTAATGACGACAGCTTTGATAATGGCTTAATGGCCGAAAGCGCTTAGCTGCAGATTATTAAACACATACGCACTGAGTAGTCGTCGTTTGCATTCACTCAATATTACATATATACTTAAGCCATGATATAAAAAAAATTAGAAGAAGACATCTAAAGAGATTTGTTTTTTTCTGATGAAGGAAACAATTTTACGACAATAAAAAGGCTTTTGACTTTAGACGTGATTCTCAAATCCTAAATACCAATTAAAACTTCTTCTATAATTGAAAATAATCTTTGTCTCAATTGTGTCTATTGTTGTAAAGAAGAAGAATAGTACAACTTTCATAACTCTGATCTCGATTTTCATTTTTCAGTCATCCAAAATACAGGCAAGCACTAGAAAAGAAGTTCCCGTCTCTTGTCTGTGGTGCTACTCATGATGATACGGTTTCCACTGCGACTGGTGTGACAGGTTCCGATGAGAAACCAGCGGCCTAAGCATCAGGAATTTCGTTTTTTACCATGACGACTGTTTTCCAATTTCGGTGCACGTTAACTTGACGATATGATAAAAAAAACAATAATTGTAAATGTGATGAAAAAAATATAGCAAAATACATAGAATGATGGACTCGCATTGTATTTTTGTTAACATTAAATCTTGCAAGCATGTTTATGTGTTTTTATTATTCCAAAGAGAACTGGAAGTATGAGCATCCAACCTGACCTGAGAAAATTTGGTAAAAGCGAAAAAAAATGTTTTTGACCCTCTGGGTAATCCGGTTTTAAGTTTTTAAATTTAAATAGAAGTACATTTTTTAATAAAATGTCAAAGTCAAATACTATAGAAAAGGTGCAAACATTAGATTATCTCGATTTGGTATCTAGGTAAGAAGACGAAAATGGAATCCTAGGCTATACCACCACTGATGAAAACGAAGAAGACACCAGGGTACATCGCCCTGAAGCACCTACCAAGACGAGGCCGTCATCAACGGCAGTTCCCTGATGAATGGAAAGAAGCGGAAGAGTAAAAAAGACCCCAAGCTCCCGCAGAACTACAGGTCCATCTATCTGCTCCTCACGATGAGCAATATAGCCGAGAAAGTTATCTTTGAGAAACTTCTAGAAGAAACCGAAGTTATTGTGATCCTGCCGAAAGAACTGTTCGGATTTATGTAGAAACCAATCCACGGGAACCATCTTCTTGAATATCAGCAAAGCTGTTGACCGTATCTGCCACGAAGATTTGATATTGAAGATGAGAGAAGACGAATATTCCAGAGCCCTCACGGTGCTAATACATAACTATTCGAAGAATAGAAGATTAAGAGTCAAGATCAAGAAGGCGAGATCCGAACTCGGAGGGATAGAAGCTGGACTGACACAAGGAGCAGCTCTACAACATCTACATCGCGGACATCCCCAAGACGGACAATTCTATCACGGTACTCACCGTTGACGACACATCCATCGCAACCAGGAGCGAGCACACAACCGTCGATGATAACACGAGGACTTCAGCATAATCTAGCCAAAATATCCAAAAAAGGCCTCCATTAAAATTTTAGAAGCATTTCATTACCTTCTAGCGAAAGGTGTTTTTCTACTAAATTGACACCGCTGAATCCGAAAATGCCGGTTGCCAAGGCGAAAAACGCAACCGGAAGTGAGTTATTCAAGACGGCCTACGAAATGGCATCAAAACCGAATTTTGCCTCTAAATATCACTTGTTTGAGGTAGGAATGCGACCAAAGGGTATTTTCATATATTTTCAGACATAACATGAAAAATTCAAAAACACACATAATAAACTTAGCGCAGATTTATATAATACATCTTTGGAGTTCGGTTCTGGCAACGAATGTGTAAACAGTATTTGTGTCAGCTCCTACATTTTTCAAATTTAACAGTGTTTACTGATCAAAGTAAAACTCAATCACAGGCAGTATTGTGAATATTGGTACTCCTCCATCGAACACGTAAGTCACTTTTGACTCACACCACATAAACCCGTTCATTTGTAATTAACCTGCATCATTTTATCTACTTAATACAAAACCGGCCAAATTTCACAGTTTTTCGAGTGATATGATAAATATAAATTGGAATACAGGCCCACATTCAGGCACCTAGCAACAATTATGGAAATTACATCCGGCGAGACTTCTGACTACAGAAGTTCTCAAAGCACCTACCCCTCAATCACTCAACAACAGTTTCCAAAAAAAACCAAGCAATATTTTTTTCCGCAGGTAATAATAAAAAAATTCAGGATTACTTAATCCCACTTGGAGAAATTATCCAAATAAAGAATATTTGGTTTTCTTCAAAATTATCTCACAACTGGATGTGTATTTAATCAACCAGTACCACTATAGTCGATAAATTCATGACCGAACATGATGGCAAAATTAAAATTAATGGCGAAATTGTACAGGCCAGAAGACTTGTCACACCAACAGTTCGACTTATACTATCAATTGTGACCCCCGCAATTCCTCATAATCTGATAATAAATGAGCTAAATAATTTAGGCATCAAATCACTTTCCTCGATGTCATTTTTAAGAAGAAGCTCAAATCTTCCTGAATACAGCCACATCTATAGTTTCAGACGGCAAATATTCATAAGCCCACCAACAAATTCATTACCTGAATCAATTTTAGTGACCCACAACAGCACCTCCTATAGAATATTTTTCTCAGACGATTCTCTAATATGTTACTCTTGTAAAAAATTAGGACACTCAGCAGCTAATTGTCCAATCCAGTCCGAAACACCAAATAGTCAAACTAATACATCTCACTCGCCTACTGCACAATCTGAAGCACTTCTCAACAACCCATAATCAGCTAGCGCCGAGGCGAATTCCCAACAGTATAATAGCGAACCAAAAACTTTCACCACAATCACCCCACAAATACCCTTTATCAACCCCCAATAACATAGAAAAACCTCACTTATCCCAAAAATGTACCTACATTCGATGAAATCACCACGCTGTCCCCTCAACCTGATGCCGAAGAGAACACATTGCAAACAGATCCTTTCAGCAAGCCAATCCTCAAAAAATCAAAAAAAAAAGGAGCAGCTCCCACGTCGGCACTTATGGAAACCGTCAGACAGACTATCGCTGAACAGAACCCTCCTTATGTTCTGGACTTCGATCAAATATCGGACCTCCTTGAAAATGTATACGGATCCCCCGATCCTTTAAGTATAGTTAAAGACTACACAACGGACTTTGCCGATCTAATATACATGCTGACAAATATTTACCCACATTTCAAAGACAGATGCATAAAAACTAGATGTACAAAACTAAAAAAGAAACTTTTAATACATCTCCAAATGACCTCAGACATGGAGGCCTCAGAACCAGATAGGGATTCCTCACAACGATCCAGCTATTAACTTTCCCCGTTCAATCTGTTCACTTCAATTTTACAGTGGAACCAAAATGGTTTCATTCACAAACTTCCGGAGCTACAGCATATATTAGACCAGGAAACTAACTTGAAAGAAGACAAAGTTCAAGCTTTAAGCCAATATCAGAAATTCTGCAAACATCGTAATGGTTCTCAGAGAGCAAGCGGTGGAGTAGCAATTCTAACTCGTAATACCATCGAAGCTCACAAAATTCCTCTGCAATCAAACCTAGGAGCGATTGCTATCAAAATTCACGATACAAACGACATCCACATCTGCAATATATATTTCCCACCCGCACTTCAACTCCATGAACATGATTTTAATGATTTGCTAGACAAGATACCTCAACCGAGAATCATCGTAGGGGACTTTAATGCACATAACTCCAACTGGGGGGTCATCATCCTTAAACAATAAGAGTAAAATCATAGAACAAACAACTGATCGGCACAACCTTGTTATTTTCAATAATGGAAGACCTACTAGATTCAACATTCAAACTGGAGACTCTTCGTGTATTGATCTCTCGATCTGCGATCCAACATTGTTACCATTACAAACTTGAAATATACCACAAATCACCTACTCTATAGATGTTTCACGTAGATGGACCAAGGTCAAGTTATTTTATTAGTATGTGTTTCAGACAAGCAGATGGAAGCACCATTGAATTTTAGTAGTATTGTAAAATCTTCTGTTTTATCCACTCACCGCTGCCAAATGTCAATAATTTTGATTTATAACCACAAATCGAGGTGATTTGTGTTATAACGATTTATAGTTTTATTTTTCCTATTTTATCAGTTTTCGTTTTCAAATGATATAATGTCAGTTTGAGTGATAAATTTCAATTTTTAATAATAGTGTATGTCAGGTTTTATGATGCCACGTTATATGAAATACTGTGTGCCTAATTGCACACCAACATCCAAACATCTAATATTAGATATATGATTCCAAATCCAAATACAGACTCCCAAAAATTCAAGTCAATGCAATAAACTATGATGAATTGAAGACAATGGAGCCGTTAGCTGTATATCAAGCAAAGAGAATATGCCATAAACATTTTGAAGTGCTAGTACATCCTTATTTTTACCTGGTAAGAGAAAAATGTAGTGAACAAATATTAATAAACATGTGATTTCTTGAAAAAATTTCAGACCTACATTATATAGGTATCACTGGTAAATTATTTTTTTTAAACTGCAGTTATGTCACTTGAAAATACACACACTCCTGAGTCTTTGTTACTGCCTTACAGTGGTATGTATTTCTATTATGAAATTAATACAAAAAGCAGTAAGTTTATATTATAAACTTTATAACTTTGTAAAATGGCTACACAATCATAAATTTATCTTATGTTTTATATTTACAATATTCTTGTTTCATGATATGCCTCTGATTTATTTTAATGCAATTGTAGCTTGTTGCAGTAACAATAGTAGCTAAACATTCATCATTTTACTGTTGAAAATTGCCAAATTGCCAAAAAACTGTTAATTTCTTTAAATATTGCTCAGTAAATGACTTGATTTTTTTAAAAGTCTAATATATTTATCTACAATGATAAATCGCAATTTAAATTTAGCGCCCATTCTTCTTTCCCTAGTAGCGACTTAAGGAACAAATTACCCACTACTTAATTGTGTTTCAGTTCTATGGATGGCGCTAGTTTTTTGTCATTTCAAGAAAGCATTGTCGTGAACTATGTATAGAGTAGGTAATTTGTGGGATAGACTAGATTATACATACAATAGCGATCACTATCCCATAATTATCTATAATAACTCCAACAGCAGTAGTGACAGCCCCATCGCTCCCGCATGGAATCTAAAAAATGCAGATTGGGATCTTTTATCATCCTTAATTGAAGATAAAATCGAATACTGTACAGTTTCTTCTGACATAGACAAATCACTAAAACACTATGATCATAGATTCCGCAACTAAGTCAATCGGAGAAATAAACTATCATTGTGAGAAACGCTCTGTACCATGGTGGAACAACGAATGCAAAACCGCCATCGAAGCTAGCAAAAATACTTTTAATAAATATAGAAGACTGGAAACAGTACAATGCAAAGTAGAGTTTTTGAGACTGCCCGCAAAATCCCGGTATGCAATAAAAAACGCAAAACGCAAATCATGGGCGGACTACGTATCATCACTAAATTCGGATACACTAATGACCGAAATTTGGAACAAAGTAAGAGGAATATCTGGAATAAAAGGCAATAATAAAATTAACAGACTTGAGGTCGAAAGCCACACTTTAAATAACAACACTGACGTAGCAAATGCCCTCGCTAATGTCTACGAACAGAGCTTCAACGAAATCAACCAGAACATATCACTTAACCTTCACAAAGAATTCCAAGGTCAAAACAACTTTGAAATTAAGGCGGAAAATAATGATCCACTAAATTTACCTCTAACCATGGCAGAATATCACGAAGCATTATCAAGCTTCAAAAATTCCTCTCCTGGAACTGATCACATTCCTATCATTTTCCTTATGCATTTTCCCGAAAGAGCTCATCAACATCTACTTCAGTTATTTGATATTATCTGGTTACAACATAAATTTCCGAAAACTTGGCGAGCGGCGCTAATAATCCCCATAAGTCTCGGACTCCGAAATCAATTCACCAATCTTACCGCACTATTTAGCTCACATGTATCATGAGCAAATTCATAGAAAATATGATCAACAGAAGATTACTATGGACACTGGAAAAACGCAACCTAATAATACCGGAACAGAGTGGCTATAGATCAGGAAGATCAAAGTTAGATAATATCGTTGAACTTGAAAGCGAAATCAATGAAGCGTTTGCACTAAAGAGGAAATACCTAACGATATTCTTCGATATTACTAAAGAATTCGACACCGCCTGGCATAATTATATTATTAAACAGCTACATAGTTGGAATATTGTAATAAATACCAAAATAAGAAATATTGGGAGAATCATCCTGTATAACAAATTACTTTTTACATTGTAACGTTTAAACTATAGAAAGCGGTCGTTCACATTGATACAATGAAAAAACACTCGTTTAAGCGGTCTGGTTGCAGGAAGAAAAAAATAATATTTTAACCGGAAATAATAATTGCGTCAAAATAACGAAATTTTGCGGAATCAAATAAAAATTCAATTGTTAATCGAGGTAAAAAACCTATTACACAATTACGTCGAACGATAAGTTCTACCAATCAAAAAGTAACAGGTACAAAAAAAATAAAAGATTGCTGACTAAGGAGAAAGGTCGAAAACGGCTAAGGTGTAACAATTGAGGGGCAGTTGGTAAAAACTCGTGGTCGGGAACGGTCTAGTTTTTTTTGGGTTTCGCGGATAGCGGTTTTTGAGGAGTCCCGAGTTTCAGTAGTTTATAATTAAAGTAGTGTTTTAGCAATCTGGTATAATTTTTTTTCGAAAGGTGAAAAGAAGATTACAAGGTAGCGTCTACTGTACGCGCTCTGAAAGGGTTTCTTTTTTGTTCGAAACGCGAATCGTGTCCGTCGGCGTTTTTGTGAACACCCAGTCCGGGAATTGGTAAGTCTGATTTCAAAATTATACTAACTGTGTATTATGATTTTTTTTTGTAGTTTGGTCAGATTATTAACATTGCCAGAGCCCGCTTTCTATGATATTATATCTATATAATTTAATTTGTGTTATGATAGTTCATATCGCATACGAGTATTTAATGGTGATATTTCACCGTATGAATTAGGAATAGGGAGCACATTTGAGGTTGAATATTAGATTGTTAATATCAAAGTTTCATATATAGGGTACGCAAAAATATTCAGGTTCTGGCGATTATTATTAAAATAACAAATTTCTTTTTATTCTAAGAGTCATTCACGTTGATTTAAAAGGGTATCTCAAGTTTTCTCTCGATCCTATCACTGGTTTTATTTAATTACAGTCACAAGACTCTATATACGATTATTCCTGACGCTTTGTCAATTTGGTGTAATTTTTTTTTATTTCTTAAATGAGTTTAATAAAAAAATAAGAAAAATATAAAAATTAAAAAAAAAGCTGCCCCTATATGCCCTAAGGACATATGGTATCCATTGGTCCCAATCCTTTTGGTTGTGCGAAATGTAGTGGGAAAGCATATCTTTAATAACTCTGTGCATTCTCTCAATTTGCCCATTAAATGTAGGTGCGTAGCTTGCAGTGTGAATCTTTTTTATATTCAAAATTTCGCATACTTCTCTCATCAATTTGGACATGAAGTTACTACCTCTGTCTGTGAGTAATTTTTGTGGAGTACCGTGTCTGCACACTATGTCCTCTACAAATGCTCGGGCTATGGTTTGCGCCGTTTGATCGGGTATATGTATAGCCTCACAATATTTTGTCAGATGGTCTTGGAAAGTCAGCAAATATTTGTTTCCTCTATCTGATGTTACTAATGGACCAACTATGTCCATTGACGTAATTTCCCATGGTTTGCTTACGGGGGTGAATTTCTGTAGTGGTGCTTTTTTGAAATGCGAAGACGTTTTACGTCTGTTGCATGAATCGCATTCTTGGCAATACTTTATAACATCCGCCTTAAGTGTTGGCCAGTGAAATCTTTTTTCTATCGCCGTTATAGTTTTTTGTTGTCCTTGATGACAATATAAGGGCGTGTCATGGAAATCCTCTAGCGCCTTTACCTGTAGTGATTTAGGAAGTTTGTCAGAACCCTTGTTGTCACTTCGGTATAGTATGTTCTCTTTGTCTAAGTAATATGAAGCCGTGGTATCCTCATCCTTTGCATTTATTTGTTGTATGATTTTGTTACAAAATTGTCTTTTCTTTGTTCTTTTAATAGTATGGCTCTATCACATGTGGGTTCCCATTCTGCACTTTCTTCCATTATTTGTGCGATGTCACTGCTCTTGTGCTTCTGTATCTGTGAAGGTTTGAAGGGTGGGTGGCCCCACAGCACTTAGGCCACAATTGGCCCATTGTGCATCCTTCTGAGGTTCAAAACTTCCTTCTAGCTCGTCATCCAGCCAACTTCCTTGAAGTAGGCGATAACGTCGCCTGAATTAAGTTCCCTCATATTGGCGTATGTTAGCTTGTGCTCGCCGAATACTTGAAACCTAAAATGAGAGAGTGTCTGACATTCGCAAAGAATGTGTTCGACAGTCTCATCTTCTTGTTCACATCCTGTACAAAGTGGGGTGTTAGATAGACCCAGTCTGTGAAGGTGTTTTCGTAGGTGGCAGTGACCAGTCAGAATTCCCGTGGTTGTTCGTAGGTTCCGCCTGTTCATAGTCACGCATTTTTTAGCTACTTTGCTATCCGGATACTGTAGCAGTTCCTTGGCAAGCATGCAGCCTTCTGCGTCGTCCCATCTACCCTTAAACTTATTAAGGGAATGTTCCTTTAATAGGTCGGCCGTCGCTGACGCCGATAAATCAATGAGTGCCAGGTCCCAAGAGTTTTTGGGAGGCTGCCTTCCTGGCTAGCAAGTCTGCAATACGGTTTTCTTTCGATTTCTCATGACCCTTGATCCAGCCTAAAGTGACCGTGTTGTTGTTACAGGCTTCGATTAAGGCCATGTGACATTCTAGTACTAGGCCTGATGTAATACGTGGTCTGTTCAGGGCTAGTAGTGTTTTTCTACTGTCCGTAAGGATGTATATATTATTACCTGTGGTTTTCCTTTTGGTAATCTCTTTAGCAGCGATGCAGATAGCAGTGAGCTCTGTTTGAGCAACACTTGCATTGCAGCCCATTGTCCATTTTATGTTTAGATTCAGGGATCTAGAAAAAATACCACATCCTGAGCCCACATTGGATTTAGACCCGTCTGTGAAGATGCGGATTGCGCCTTCTTCCAATAGGTCTTGTGAGTTGTTTTTAAAGATTACCTTGTAGGGCCTGTTGAAGGCGTATCGCGGTGGAATCGAGTCCGTATTGGCCTGCAGCAGTGGGATCTCCCTGAGGGCCTCATGCCACAAGTTACGTCTCAGTTTACCGGATCCTACATCAGGTTGTATACCAGTAGAGCGCAGACGTGCCATGGTCATCAAAACAACCTCCTTGATGTATATGTCAAGGGGAGTGAGACCGAGGATTACCTCCATAGCTCTTGTTGGTGTGGTTCTCTTGCCTCCTGTTGTGTTGAGGCATGCTGTTCTTTGGATTTGGTCCAGTTTACAGACGACTGTCAGCTGGTTTGCTTTAGCTCCCCAGGCAAACGCGCCGTACGTTAGCATAGGTCAGATGATGGCAATGTAGATCCAGGCAGCAACCCTAGGTGACATTCCCCAGGTGCGGCCAATGGTTCTACGACACTGCTCATGAGAAATATATGGTGGGAGTTCCACGTTAACTTACTGTCAAAGGTGACCCCTAAATATTTCACCTCTGAAGAGAAATTAAGTTTGGTATCTAGGAGCTTTGGGGCTTGATGTCTGGCAAGCTTCCTTTTTTTAGTGAAGAGGACCATCTCAGTCTTTTTTGGATTTATTGACAGCGAATGGTTTCTGCACCATTGTACTATGATATTGAGAGCCTCCTGCATTAAAGCGCAGAGTGCCTCCTCGAATCTTCCTGTTAGCAGAATCACTAGGTCATCTGCGTATGCGATTGTGTAGCCCTTGTGCTTTTCCTCAATTATTTCTATTTTTGTGTTAGAGTTAAAAAATATGAATTCACTCATTTTTGCCACTTCTTCCCATTGTAGTCCCATGAGTTGACCACTTGATTTTACTAATGCTACTGCTGGCTGTTTGTTTGCCTCACAGCCTTCTTTGAGTTGCTTGATGCACTCCCACACATTTTCGTGGGAGGATTGATCTTCTACTGTACATTTTTCTATTATGTAATATATTGTTTTCCCCGTTGTATTCCATTCTAGGATACTTGGTACTTGTTGGTCTATTTCGATTTTCGGCCTTCCCATTATTTCTGCCATCTCGCGCAGTAACGCGTCATTTGGATGACCTTTTCTTGGTATAAACAGTACTTGTGCCTGTTGTTGGGGTGGGGTTTTTTTCTACTATAAGGTCTTTCGTTGCTACGGTGCTCACGTTATTGTTAATGTGTTCTTTATATTGTTTGTAGTCTGTGTTTATGAAATTGTTTGTTGCGTCATGCATTCTGCTAAGTGTGTCTACGTACGACCTGGCCGGTGAACTACTTCAAAATCATATTCTGACACTGTTAGTGCCCATCTCGTTAACCTCGAGCTGGGGTCTTTAAGAGATAATACCCATTTTAATGGTCTGTGATCTGTTATTATAGTAAATCGCTTACCATATAGGTAGCATCTAAATGCTTTGACACCGTATATTATGGTTAATAATTCTTTCTCAGTAGTTGAATAATTTAACTCTGCTCTATTTAACGTTCTACTTGCGTAAGCTATGGGCTTTTCATGTCCCACTCTTATTTGACTTAGGATTGCTCTGACGCCTATTCCTGATGCGTCTGCTGATAGAATGAATGGTTTCGTAAAGTCTGGAAATATTAGTAACTTATCTGTAGTTAATATTTGTTTTAATTCGTCCATTGATTTAAGTACGTCATCGGTTATTTTAAAATCTACGTCATTTTTCGTTAAGTTCACTAGTGGTGCCGCTATATCTGTGATGTTTGGAATAAATTTTTTGTACCAGTTAACTAATCCTAAGAATCCTCTTACTCCCCTAACTGTCTTCGGTAGGGGATACTTTTGTATAGCCTCAATTGTTTCTGGATCGGGTGAAATTCCTTCGTGTGTTATTACGTGTCCCAAATATTTCACTTTTTGTAGTAAGAAGCTGCACTTTTTTGGTTTCAGTTTTATATTTGCTAGTTGAAGTCTCTCCAGAATGTCTTCTATTCTTTCTATATGTTCTAGCTCCCCTGTATAGTTAAAGATAATAATATCGTCTAGGTATACCATGCAACTGGTTCCGGTTAATCCTGCTAGCGTTGTACTCATAAATCTTTGAAAAGTCGCTGGTGCGTTGACTAGGCCAAATGGCATTTTTGTGTACTCATAATGACCATGGAAAGTGCTAAAGCCTGCAAGAGGGATGTCTTCTTTTTCCATGTCAATTTGATGATATGCTTCTGCTACATCTATTACTGAAAAAAGTGTCTTTGTTCCTGCTTTATAGCCATGTAGTAGGTCCGATATGTTAGGCAACGGATAGTATTCCTTCTTTGTTACCGCGTTTAGGCCTCGGTAATCAATGCACATTCTTACTTTCTCTGTTCCATCCGCTTTCTTTTTTACTACTAGTACTACGGGGGCCGACCATGGGCTTGATGATGGCCGGATTATTCCTCCGTCTAGTAACCTGTCAATTTCGGTCTTCAATGTTTCCCGTTGTTGATATGGGATTCTATAGGGAGCTTTTCAAATTAGCTGGGCTCCTGTTTCTAGTGCGATTGCATGCTTTACTTTGCTTGTGCTTGTCAGAATTTCATCTTCGTCTTGAAATAAGTGTTGCTATTTCCTTAGAAGGCTTGTTAGCTTCTCTTTCGCTTCTTGTGACAAATGTGACATATCAAAGCCTTCCTCTATCCATCTATTATTTGATACATCAAATTTTGCAATCACTTGTGGTTTTATTTTTGGCTCTTGCTCTTCCTCGCATTTGTATGCTTTACCTATTTTCTCTCCCTTCCTTAGTTGTACTTCATTAAACGATACATTTATTATTCTCACCGGAATCATTTCCTTGTTTGGTACTAACGTATTTGCCATGCGTATAAAGCCCTTACTTGTGGCTTCACATACAATGTTTATGCTTTGGATCTCCTTTACCAATTTTGCCAGTGTACACACCTCAGTTCTATGTGGTATGAGTAGTGCCTTATCTAAAATTATATCCGTCTCTGTGCGTGATGTTTCTTTTTCTTCCGTATTGTTTTGGTTGTCATTAACCTCTCTTTTTGTTATTTTCGTGGATAGTTGCTCTTTTTGTTCATTTCCTGCCGATTGGCTTGATAAAGTCTGTTTTGTGTTTTTTTTATATTTCTTTTTCTTGCTTTTGGTGATTTGGCCTCCCTTCTTTTTTCCTTCATGACTTCTGATGTTTCATGCGGTCGTATGAAATTTTTTACTGTTGATTACCAGTTTTCACATTCTTTTCCTGATGTCACAGGTTTTCTTTCTTCTTCTGTGTTGTTTCTTTGTTGTCTTGGCTGTGCTGACTGTTTCTTCTGCTTTTGCTTCATGAACCTCCCTACTGTATCCAACCATTGTTCCCAGTCTTCATTTTTACTTACTTTATTATTTTGGACTGACATAATTTCCATTACTTCTCTGGTTGACCTCATTAGTATCTTTTGTCCCCATAGTAGTAGCGACGGTTCTCTTTTGTAAGATATTTCCGCTTCTTGTTGAGCTAAGAAATCTCTCCCAAGTAATACTTCTACGTCCTAAAGCATTTTGTCGTCACAGACTATTAGTTCGAATGACGTTCCGACTCCTCCTGTTTCTGTTTCTATGTTTGATTTTGTTGTTCCATGTAGTCGTATTTCATGTCCCGTGATTCCTCTTAAGCATAATGATTGAATGTCTTCCTTATACATTTCCGTTGGCTCCACTAGTGATTGTCTTATAAGTGAATAGGAGCCTTCTGTATCTATCAAGCTTGTTCTCAGCACTCCATCAATTTTTAGGGACACCATGTATGGTATTTGCTTTGTCCTGTAAAAATGTGAAATGCTGTTTTTTATTCCCCTTGTTGTTTCTCTTTTGAGGCTCGCTGGATGGGACCTTCCTGCGGCCTTATTTAATCTAAAAAATGTTCCTGAGACGCGTTGTTTCCTGCATTGTTGTTGTTGGTGTTTTGTCTGGTTCTCCACCAGCCGTTTTGCCTGCCACTGGGATTTGCGCCCGTGATTTTCCTTTGATAATTGTCATTACTATTGGGTGGACGTCTGTTTTGATACTGGTCATTGAATCCCCTCGACGTGTTGCATTCTTTAGCCCAGTGCCCTTGTTTTCCACATTGAAAACAAGCATTTTCGTGCTGCCCTCTTCCTTTTTGTTCGTTTGCACGGCACTCGGTTGTCAAGTGGCTCGCTTTTCCGCAGTGTTGACATTTCCTTATTTGAGTCGTTTGTCCAATGGTTTGTTTTGCCACAGGTGTAACATTTCCTTTGTGGGTTGTGTTGTCTTACGTTTCTGCAATTTCTTTTCTCGTGGTTATCTGTCCTACATATGTTGCACCATTTGTCTCGTCCCATGTACGCTACTGTGTCAGAATTTGTTTTTCCTCTAAGCATCATTTGGGTCATTTCCTGTAGAGCCACTATTTTCTTCTGCTTTCTCCAGGTCGAGATGTGGTTCCTTTAACATTAATACTCCTGTCTCTTTCATCAGGTCCTCCCTAAGCCCAATTTTAAATTGATTTAATACTAGATCCTTGTTTCCTCTTTTCAATCCTGGAATTTCGTCCTGTGACGCTCCAACTAGGTCATCTTCCAGAGCCTTCGCCGCTAGAAGCCGCAACCACGTAGTGAAGTCAGCTACCGATTCGTCGTGTCGTTGGTAACAATTACTAAGCCTCAATAAATTATTGCCCGGTAAACATTTCGGAGTAAATTTACGTATACATTTTTCTTCAAGTTCAAAGTAATCTAAGTATTGATAGGCAGCGCCTGTTAATTTAAATTTTAAAATGTTTAATGTAATATTTAGAATTTATACAGAACATAATTTCTTTAACTTTGTATATTTGCTCAATTAGAATGTATGAAGCCGGTCCAGTTCTATTAAATACTTGGTTTTGTATGAGAATTACTACGTCCTTGTTGTGTTCATTTTCCGACGATAGACATTAAAATTGTGTTGGTATATTTTTTTCAAATTACTAATATTATTCTATTAATAGCATTTTACAGAAGGTAGTAGGTAAATGACACTTAACTATGTTTTGTAACTTGATAACTGTGAATAGAATTGAGCTAACTAGACTTTATTTCTTATTTTCACTTTCAATATAAATTGTTATTAATACTCTAAATACTAAATAATTTCTAAATTTGTCAGATACTTATATGTACTATTAACTTGTTCTTCGTTTTCCTAGCAATATATATATATATATATATATATATATATATATATATATATATTTAAAGCTGTGTTTCAAAATAATTAAGTATTAAAATATCATTTCAATAATCCAACAGCAAACAGGAGTGTGTAGTGTCGTTTTACGATATTAATTTACCGACGGGAAATGAGGAATGTGGTAATGACGTAACCCTTCACTACAGAGAAATTATGATGGACGGACCCAAAAAAAATAAAAAAAATGCACAAACCGCTTCAGGAAAGATATAATGCCCATAACTGACGACCCTAAAAAAATCCGAAAACCGCTGTCACCATTTGTAATATCCCCGAGGAAAATCGCATGGTTAGGCAGTTATCAACTCAGTCGATGTTCCTGAGTAGGATTATTTTTTCGACCTTTTCTGGTCTAGATCCAGTGTGTTTTGCAGTAGCTGTGCTGCACGTCAGGCAGGGTGTGATTCTTCATCACGCACACTGGTCTTGGTCTAGCAGATGCTATGGTACTTAAGGCACTGTGTTGCGCAATTACTAGACTCTGGTTAAGGAAAACTCCGTTGTCACTCCTTCGTTGACCAAAGTAGTCCACCTTTACGCCGTTTGGCATGTTCACCTCAGGTAGGTCCTTAGCCTTGCCTGAGTATGGATATTTTCTCGACCTTCTCTGGTCAAAATCCAGTGTGTTCTGCGCCAGCAGTGACACCTCGTGCATGATGTGATTCTTCACCACGCACACTGGTCTTGATTTAGTAGAAGGTGTGGTCCCGAAGGCTCTATGTTGCGCGATACTAGACCCTGGTCGCGAACCGTCATTTCCCCTCCTTGGTATGGTAGCTGAAACGCTTGCCACCGCTCGTGGGTTGTGGCTCCAGACTACCGGTTTTACCTCTTACGGGGAAATGGTTCTGGACAACCACTGTCACCCTCCCTGGGGTGAGGTTGCACAGATCACCTCGCATGGGGTACGGTTCGACAATCGCTGTCACCCCGATAATAGGAAAGCATGCCGAGAAATGATTTTATTTGTTTTTGGTCTTTGGGCAAAGGGAAGTTTTAGATGGGCTTGATTTTATCTGGATTTGGTTTAATGCCATCGAGGGTTATGACATGGTCTAAGAAGGCAACTTCGTTTCTGAGGAATTCTGATTTGTCTATTTGGACTTTCAAATTATATTTTTGTAATTCGCTAAATATTTCTTTTATATGAAGAATATGGTCTTGGAGGGATTTTGAAAAGATTACTATCTCATCCATGTATACGAAACATTGTTTATAGAGAAAAGGACGGAGAATTGTGTCCTTGACACGTTGACAAGTGGCAGGAGCGTTCTTTAGGCCAAATGTCATACGAGAATATTCGTAGGGGCGATTATCTACCGTAAATGCAGTTTTTTCTGCCGAATCTGGGTGTATCTCAATTTGGTGAAAACCTTGTGCCAAATTCAAAGTGGAAAAGTAAGTACTTCGACCAGGATTGTCAAGAATTTCATCGATACGAGGAAGGGGATATTAATCTTATTTTTTTCATTTAGTTTTCGGTACTCGATAACTAATCGGAATGTTTTCTTTCCACTGGCGTCCATTCGTTTGGGGACGATGAAGGTAGGGAAACTGTACGGGGATATACTTGGTTTAATTATTTTATTGTCTAGGAGTTTTTGAATCTGATTTTGAATTTCTTGTTTTAAATGGTAAGGGTATCTATATGATTTTTGATAAATCGGTACATCATCGACTGTTCTAATGTGATGTTCAACTACATGAGTAAACGTTAAGTTGGAGTTTTCGTTATAAAATATATTTCTAAAATTTTTACAAAGAGAAATCATTGCATCTTTTCATCTTTTTCTTCGGGATTCAGATGATCTGTTCGAAGAAGTCTGGTAATATCAATATTATTATTATTTGATGATAATGGGATTGTTTCATCAAAATTCGATAGGGGTTGGACTGGAAAAGGTTCATGAATATTTATAGAAATATTATTTAAATAGATTTCTTGTTTTTTAGATATTTGACAGTAACCGTCTTTCGCCAGAGCAATACATTCAGGTATTATTATGTTGTTTAATTATAAATTTGGAAGAACTACTTGTTCATTATCGATATACATAGGAATATTTGAAATTATTTTATCTAGAGATTCAGAATAAGGGGTAAATAAATTGGGATTGACTTCCAAATCGAATGGCATTTCAATAGAATTAATATGTAATGAATTATCTTCGAAATTATTAACTATAAAAGTCCTGACTACCTACTAATGCATCGAATCTATCGTGCCAAGGTACGATAAACATATAGAACATCTATTAAATGCCGAATTTTTTCACAAGAGGGTATGTGCAGCTAAAATTGCCATTGCAAGTTGTTTTAATTGATTTAACGGAAAATTTTGATTCATAAATGGAATCTGGGGCGGTTAGCATATGATGATTAATCAGAAATTTCGTCAGTTTCTTCAATATTGAACAATTTTTCGACAACTACGTTCGCAGGTCATGTTTGTCTAAAAGAATTTTGTTGTGGAGGTCTATAAGTATTTGCTGTAGATAATATACTTATTGGGGTTGGTTTGTAATTACTCGTTGAAGGTTGAGAGGGACGATTAAAATTTTGATTATTAGGTTTTACTGTCTATTATTTCATTGATTATTTGGGTCTTTGATAATTATTTTGGTAATGGAATCTTTGATTGTTATCATTATATCTATTAAATGGTTTATAATTAGGGTTTTGAGGAACTTGTTGTCTTTGAGACGAATTATAATTATTAAATGAAGGTTGGTTTCTTGGTGATTGATTATATGAAGTATTATGTGTTGGAGGTGGACGATTTATTTGACCTTTTTGAGATCTAAGAAAGTTAGCAAATTCAATTTGGGATCTTTCGTTGCCTAATCTTCTACATTCGTACAATGCTTGTTCTAGAGATGAAATTGATATATGAAATAAATGATCTCTGTAGGGGTTTAAGAGACCTGCTTTAAATGCCATAAGGGCTTGGTCAGTATACATAGTTTCTTTACAAATTCTAACTTCTCTGTTATCAGAATTTATAGCAAGGTGTTCTTTAAGGACTTGTAATTTTTGAGAAATTTCATCATGAAATTTGGAGAATGATTGATGATGAGTTTGAATAGAAGTATTTAAAACGTGTGCTAATATTTCTTCAGACCTAGGATCGCTAAGAGCTGTTTCTAAATCGGACCATTCATCAAAAGATCTATTTATGATTACGTCTCTAGCTGGACCTAATAATTTAGATATGCCTTGCTCTAACAGAAGATTGTTGATTAAATCATTATTTTCGGTTTTTAAACGAGTTAAATATTTTTCAGATTGTCTTAAATAATATGCCAAATCCTTAGAACCACCGTTATATGTTGGGACAATATTTTGCTTGCCAACGATCATTCGATTTGTGAAATTGTAGTAGACATATAGGTATTATTATTTAAGTAACGACTTAGAGGTAATGTAGATTTGGATCGATGTACAGTTAATTGAGATCTGGATCGATCACGATTTTGTGACATTAAGAGATTGGCTTTGATAATATATTAATTTTATATAACCATCAAAATTGGAATGTTTAAATTGCAGTTAAAATAACACTTATATTGTGGTAAAAAAAATATTATAATATTCAAAACAATTATTAGCCGAGAAATAAAAAAATTAAAGGAAAAACTTACAGGATGATGCACTGAAGGATCATCTGTGAGGTTTTTCTTTAAACCACCGTCTTCTCCACTGGAGGAATGATGGGGTTGGAGTCAGCCTCTTCATACACCATAACACAGTTTATTGCTTCGGATACTGTCTTAATTTCTTGGTAGAAAACGTAGACGTTTTACCACACAGAAGGGGTGTTTTTCTACTGACAGTATCCTGTTTGCAGCACCAGTTGAATTTAATGAGTAAAAAATATACTTTTTAAAAAGATTTAATCAAACTTTATGATTAGTTACAGTTGGTGATACAATTATGACTGACTTCTTTTTTAGTTTACAAAAATAAAGAAAATGTGAAATAATGCTGAATACAGAAGAAAAAATAGATGATAAGAAAATTATAATAATTGTGTAAACAGGATGTCTCCACGTGTTTGCTGATTAAAGTTAAAAATTATTAATCCAATAATATGGGAAACGTCCTATCAGCAATTTAACAATAGTTTTATATGAGTTCAACAGGATGTCTCCATATGACTCGCGCATGGTTCTTCATACCGTTCACTGCACAGCTGATAACGTTGTTGTAATGACTAGGGACACTGACGTTGTGCTTCTTCTTACCTACCACTTCGCTTAAAAAAGTGCTCCCGTTTGTGGGTAATGAGTGGCATTGCACGTGATACCAAGTACATTCCTCTATATGACATATGCAGCAAACTTATGCCGGAGCAAGTCTGCCATCTTCTTGCTTTTCATGTAATAGCGGGCTGAGATTAGACGTCTAAGTTGGCGTCTATCACAAAAGTTGGAGCATGGAAGGATTTTTCTGGGACATACTACGAGCTTCTGGGACGCCTCCAACAGTCGCCACTTGAGGAGGTCGTCCTTAGCAATGTCGTGAAATTTGTCGTCAAATTGTATAAGGTAAGAATGCATACACTTAAATATTTTTCAGCTTCAATTAAAATAAAAGAAAGTACACAGAAATTCTACTTTTATATAGGTTGATTCCACATGCTCAAACGATGTCCGGCGTTTTTTATTTGGAGCTGATGCACTTCGCTTCCATATCAAGAGATGCAACCGCCAGGTAAGCGTACCAAAAACTCAATTGACTAAAATAAAAACGAAATTTGTGTTTAATGTATATTTTTTTTTAATTTCCGGTGTGTGTTTGGGTGAACGCGCATATCCCCAAAATGTCACTACCTATGCTACAGGACTGTGCCTATATTGTGCAGAGTCAACAATTTATTCTTCATTTAATGACCTGGATCCCGCTCCTAAGACGTACCAAGAAATAGTTGTCTGTTATTACAAAGAACATTGTAACACAAAAAATTGCAGTTGTAGAAAAGCCTCTTGGCTCAATCTGTGTATTCCTTGCAAACGTTCTTGCCTGAACTCTGGAGATACACAATAATTATCTTGTTACTTGATACTTTTTATTAAACAAGTGTTTTGAGTGCTAGGAAATACTATTTGCTTATACATAAAATGTCTTATGTGCATAGAGCGATATAATACATTAGTCACAGTACTACCTCAAATATGAGTGATTTAGGGGCAAAGTTCGGTTTTGATGCCATCTTGAATATTACTTCCGGTTGCGATTTCGCTTTGGCAGCCAGCATTTGTGGATTCGGCCGGATCGAAATAGCAGAAAAACACCCATTGCCAAAAAGTAACACGAAATATCCCAAAAGTTTGCCTGGTCTAGCAGGCCATGGGCCGAATCTACAACTAGTGTATAACGTGGAAGATCAGCATCAACGCCGACAACAGCAGTGTTCTTTGGGAAGACAGCAGAAAACAACGTGTACATTGCGGGAGAAGAAATCAACTGGACCACCAATGCCAAGTTCCTGGTAATCATCCTAGACCAAGGACTGACGTTCAAGAACCACGTCGACTACCTAGTGTTTCAAACCAGTTCCTGTATTCATGGAAATGGGGAATTTAGTTTTTAACTCCTTTTTATTGAAATATTTGTTGACAATAATTTTAAAATAACTTGAGCAATTTGATCTGAATTCTATTGAGTTAACTCTCTTAAATATAATGTAATGTAATTTTAGTAAAAATATGTAGTTTTGTGATAAATAAATTTTTTATTATGTGCAGGTTAATAAAAAAATTAGATATTTGCTGTTTTCTTATTTATCTAAATATTTTATTAATTTGTTTTTATACTATGTGCCGGTTAATAAAAAATTTAAATGTATGCCGTTTTAATATTTATTACCAAAATTATTTGTCTCACAATTGTTTATTATAATTATTTCATTACAAAAAATTAAATATAATTTTATTTTTTGGAATGAAATAATTATATAATAAACAATTTTAAGACAAACTGTAAAATTTACCTACCCATAATCCAAACTACCAAATTTAAATATCCCGCCTGTAAGAATTAGTTCCGACAACCGCAAGGGGTGCGCTGAGATCGACGCGATGCCAACTGTTTATACGGGAACGAATACTCTCTTAATATGTTTATTTCTTTATGGTTAAAACTAAAGGCAATCACCAGCATATTACATGAGGTACTACACCAGCAAGTGAGGCATGTACTACTTTAAAACTTGAAATTCTTAATGAAAACAAAATACCTGATCACAATGAATTAAACGATAATTATTTCTTTTGTTCTTCTTTATAATTTTTCCTTTTTATAATAAAAACTTGTTTATAATTTATATATTAGTCCAGTAAAAGTCAACGAGATTTAAAGTAGTACATGCCTCACTTGCTGGTGGATTACCTCATGTAATATGCTGGTGATTGCCTTTAGTTTCAACTGTGTGCTGATACCGTTTATACTCTGATCTGTCAGTGTGTTTTATCATGACATTTCATTATAGTTGTATGTGACCATAGATTATTTTAGTTAACTCTAGAGAGTTGTATTTATTGTATGCACAGACCGGATCCCGATACCCCAAAATCTAATAATAATTGTGATTTGTTAGGTGTGTAATTTTAATGTTTTAAGATAAATATATCTTCTCTAATTTGCCCTACGTTGGGCCGACATTTTATTGTGGATAGAATTGGTATGAGAGAATATTTAAAATGTTTTACAACCTATATTATTAATTAACCTATATGTAATTGATTCTATTTTAGTTTGAGTCTTGTTTTATAGTTATTATACATAAACTCCTGATTATTTTTGTTTTTGTAATTAAATTTCATATATATAATCAATAAGCAATGATTTTATGTTGGTAATGAAAATTCCCTAGCAGGCATTACTTCTTGTAAATATTCATTTCCTTTTTATACGTTTGGGCTGTGTTCCAATTATCTTTTCCATCTAGTTTCAACCCTTTGCAATGAATGAATGAAACATGGTATTCTAAACCTTTGCTACTACTAAAAAAATTATGTAAACAATGTTAAGTTATTGTTAAACTGATTATTCTTTTCTCTTAATTTAGGTTTCAAGCTATTATATGACGTTTCGTCCTGCAGAAATTGCTATGGCTGTGTTCAGTGTAATACGTAATTCCGTGACTTTGACAACCAATCAGAATTACTGGTACAGGTAATATTTACTATCTATTTAACTAATATAGTGTTGGAATTTTTATTCTTCATCCCTTTTTAAAACATTCACATCAATATTTCACCCGATTTATTCATATTTCAATCTTTTTATATTTTAATATTTGACTTGTTATTGAGTTGATTCTAATGGTTGTGTCTACTGACACTCCTTCCGTTACAATAAGACCTTTTTATTATGTTTATTTATTTCAATATATTTACAAAACTAGATGACTAGTTCAATATATATATATATATATATATATATAAAGAAGATGTAGGAATATCGCGTGATATGTAAACAACAACAACAAAGAGATTCATGAGTAATTCACGCAAAAAGAAAAAGGGCTACTGTTGAAATCCATTGTTTTGTGTTTTCCCATGTTTCGATTAACATCTTTGCTCCCAAATTTCACAACCTTATTTGGTTATACCGTGCTGAAGACGGCAAATGAGCCAGAAACATGCATGTCCGCGGTTACCGCTCTGTTTCAGTAGCCCTTTTTCTTTTTGCTTGAATTATCCATGAATATCTTTGTTGTTGTTATTATATATATATATATATATATATATATATATATATATATATATATATATTTATATATATATATATATCTATTTATATATATATATATATATATATATATATTATAATTGAATGATGATAATTATAATTTATGATAATTCTATGGCTAGCTCAGATTATATAATTTGTTTATTTTATTATAGTTTTATATTTTATCGGAGAACATGAGAAACTTCTCTCGTTGGGTTCTGGATATGATAATCAAAGATTGAAGAAATACATATACATAATCTTACCTTTTAATTATAACCTCTGAAAGAAATAATATCTATTAAATAAAACGATTGAAATATGATAATAGTGATATTGATACTTTAACCATAGATGTAAGAATAAAAGAAAACCAACACATTAATGTAAATATGTTTAATAAATGAATTTCAATTTTTAATCTGATTAGAACATAATAAATTATTTTGTAACTGTTAATTTATTTTGCACATTTATTCTTAAGGAATTGTGCCACCCTATATCATACATACATTCTTGGAAACAAAATGATATAATTTCTGCGTCGGCGCTATATCTCCAAACGCATGCGCTGCTACAGTATACATGTAAGAAAGAAGTTTCCTTCCATACACAACGTTTATATTCAACACACTGTTAGCGTGTCTGTGATGAAAATTGTTGGTTATAATTATTAAATGTTTTTATAATCAATTACATATAAGTAATACTTTATAAACTATATGTGTACGTGTATTTAAAAAAAAACAAGAAAGTGATAGATGAAAGTTATGCATGCAAAAGCTGAAAATAAGTAATGAAATAGAATTGAGCACGCATGATGTACGTGATATTTCACGAGGATAAATTTACAACAGGTGAGTTTCAATATTATCTTAAAATTATAATTCTCTATAGATGAATTTTATAATGCATTATATGTTACTGTTCTTTGGCCTTTTTATATGATATATATCAATTGAATGTTCTATTGAATTTTGAGTGTACACTTTAAAATGTTTATTGGAATTCCAAATAGATTTAATCAAAATACACAGACCTTATATTTCTTGCTATTACTGCCGGCTGCACTTACATCTTCCAAACTTGCCGATATCTCCTTAGAGATATGCTCCTACGGCACTCTTTAGTACTTACACAGGATCTGATACACTTATGATTCGTTTGTCATAAAATGTTTATATAATTTTAACTTTTAACTGTTTTTTAAAGAAAATTTTTGTAGAGAGCAATCTTACAGAGACGCATCCCTCATCACCATTCTAAATCCACTCCTTTGTTTTTCAAAATCAACAACTATCCCGGCTTCACTAGTCCATAGCACTCTTATTTGTTTTTTTTATCACAGAAATTGTTATTCTCCAGTCTTTTAGTGACTATTTTGAAAAAACATAAATTTATTGTCCTGGAGGGTATTGACACTGATTCATTTAAATCTCTATCGTATTAAGGAATTTTAATTAAGTCCTTCTTTCCTCTTACAATAGTCCATTTTCTTATATTTACCTTGTTTAGCTAATTTACAAAATGTTTATTTTTACAAATATTACAACCTATATTATTAATTAACCTATATGTAATTGATTCTAATTTAATTTTGCGTCTTGTTTGATACTTATTATACATATACTCCTTATTATTTTTGTTTTTGTAATTAAATTTTATATCTATAATCTATAAACAATGATTTAGGTTGGTATTGAAAAATTCCCTAGCATGACATTACTTCCTATAAATATTCATTTCCTCAATATGTTTGGGGCTGTGTTCCAACTATCTTTCCCATCTAGTTTCAACCCTTTTCAATGAATGAATGAATACATGGTATTCTAAATTTATGCTACTACAAAAATAATATGTAAATAATGTTAAATTATCGTTAGACTAATTATTCTTTTCTCTTACTTTAGGTTTCAAGCTATTGTGTGACATTTCATCCTGCCGAAATTGTTATGGCTGTGTTCAGTGCAATTCCGAATTCCATGACTTTGACAACCAATCAGAATTACTGGTACAGGTAATATTTACTCTTTAATTAGCTAATATAGTGTTGTAATTTCTATTCTTCATCCTTTTTAAAACTTCACATCAATATATTATCCAATCTATACATATTTCAATCTTTTTATATTTTAATCTTTGACTTTTTATTGAGTTTATTCTAATGGTTGTGTCTACTGACACTTCTTACGTTACAATAAGACTTGTTTATTATGTTTGTTTATTTCATTATTTTTACAAAACTAGAGGATTAGTTCAATATATACTGACAAACTACCTAAAACAAGGTACCTGTATCTCAGCTTTGAGTACAGCTAGGAGGCTAAATTTTTTACTTTAGCATCATCACCTCAGCGCCTCAGCGCCCGAACCATCTGACAAAAAATTCCATCGTGATCGGGGAATGCGTTCCTATTTTTTCTGCCATTTGAATGTTTACATTCTGTATTAAAATTAAATTACTGTATATATAGAGTGACTTTTCATGGTTTGATTTACATGCCGTAGACTACTTGCATCACTCGGCAACTACCATTGCCTGTGATTCTGCAAATCACTTTCAAAATAGACTTAACTTTTGCCACTATTTATTCTTCACACGGTAAGTGGGGCTTTGAGGTGCTTTTAGTAGATAATGTTCGGAGAGGAGAGACTATATTTGGTGCCTGTTTGACTCCAGCTCCCGTTGCTAGGTTGTAATGGTTCTTTGATATATAAATTCCCGTGAACATGTTTGGAGCTGTACGCTAATAATTTATTTGTTGTGGAACGACTCATTTCTAAGCATGCTTTTTGACATTCATCTTAGTAAAATATTTAGTGCAGTTTTTGAAACGATATGCAGTGTCGATGCACCGCTTTTCATGAACTCATAAGTTTTTTCATTGACCTTTACCCTATAATTCCCTAGATCCTACAAGAACATGTGTTCAATCGAAATTTTGAAACATTCCGTTACCAGCTTTGAAATTACTAGATATTCTAAGACAACTGTTAAAAATTAGAAGTTTCTGTCTTCAGTGAACTGAATCTTTACTCTAGAAATTATTCCAATACCTTTATTTATTTCATCTTATCAATTTAGTTGAGTTAAAACATCATAAGTATATGGTAATAGCCATTCCACGAACATTTTTCTTGCTACAGCTTAGTGACAACGCCATAAGTTTTTATAAATGAATGTACTTACCAATCATTTGATTAAAAATTGATATTTTATTGAAATTTTTCAAAATTTTGGGACTTGGATAGGTATGTTTTTAAAATTGTCGATGTCGAAGCTTGGTGTCAAAATAAAGAAAAAAGCAATTGTTAGATGTAGAGTCGGGATTAATGTTTTTAAATTGTGATGACCACTTTATCCATCTCCGCAACCGCAATAATTGTAAAAGTACAACAATTACAATCTAGTTGGTATATTTACATATTTGGTATATTTGGTGGAACGTTTCGGAACGACTTTAAATTTTTAAACAAAAGAATATTCTAGACCAAGAGTCTTTATTTATGTCGCATCCCGGAAGGTCGTAATAATTCAATAAATCTCGTCATCTAAATGTCATAAATCACTTTCCAAGCCTACACTGATGTCTCGCACGCGAAAATTGTGCCTACCAGTGGCGTAGACAAACGAAGAGGGCATTAGAAGTAGTATTTATAGCGAAAATAATTCATGTGTATTTAAAAGATCGTTGGTTGACTTTTAGTAAACCAGTATGCTTAATGGGGGTATTGACCCAAACGTTGAATACTGTAGACTGAGCTGTAGTTGAAATAAAAAATATTAACAATAACAATTTCTCATATACACCACAAAAAACATTAAATAATAACACATTAGCTGACAAAAAATTATGAATCAAGAGGTGCGTCGAATTATAAAAGGAGATAATGCCGAGGAAGGTCTTCAATAACAGGAAATAAAAAACGAGGATGTTCGATGACAGTAAAATACACAGAAAGATGCCAACAAGTTGGAAGCTAAAGTTCATTCTTTAACTTTGTAGGAAAATTAGTTTATATTCTAATATTTTATAAATAGATAGTCAAGAAATATTTAAAATACCTAAACACAATTTTTCTCTCTCTATTTGTGAAATACAGGCTGATAAATGGTACAAAAAAAATACACATTTTACTGCATACCTTATCGAGTATTAGAAATAAACTTGTTTATAGGTTACATTATCTTCAAGAGACATCAGCTTTATTAAGATTGTCAAATATAAATAAGTTATCTCAGATTGTTGGGGAGCTGGGTGGATTGAGCAGCTCAGTGAACTCACAGCCGGACTACCAAAATCAAGACCATCACACATATGAAGTATACCGGGGGGTGACTCGATCACCCATATGATTTTAACATGTGAAATCAGAAAATCCTAAATATTTGCTTCCCAGCAAAAGAGAACATAATAAAATTTTGTATGAACCTGTAGTACATTAATCATGACAATTTTGCCATAAAATAATCACTGTTTAATAGCAAATAAGTTCAAAATTTAAGAAAACTAATAAGAAATCACAGCATGTCATTTATGTACTTGCAATTGAAATTTTATGTTCGAGTCGGTTATAGTGCAGTGGTATGAGCGCTTGGATTTAATACCGTGGGTTAGGGTTCGAAATCAGCGAAATACATATTTTTTTTATTCTTAATATGATTTTTTTTTCTTTAGTTTCTTATTAATAAAATAATTTTTTTCACGACCACTTAATAATAAATCAATATTTTACCTCCTAACTAAAAGTATATGGTACCCATATATCACTAGAGTGATAAATATATGATAATTCACGCTTTTGCATTTACATAGCTTAAGACGGCACATCCCGATATGTGAATGGAGAGGGGTGATACGATACGATACTTTCACTTAGTAAACCTTAAAGTGTGCGTATTTTTGGTTTAGGAAATTTGTTTCTAAAATATATCGTATCGACAAAATATCGAAATTCTTAGTATTAACGCTTTTCATAACGATATTTTCTAATATTGATATGTTTAATATTTTACACAGTATCGCCTATCTCTATAGGTAACACGAATTATTTGACGTACTCCAGAAATTTATTAATTTGGAAATTAGAATTGTGAATAATACGAAACACCAAACGATTACGAACTTGCCGATCTGCCGATATACATAATATAGTAACGATGAATTCGGAAGGTGATGAAGTTTCTTGTAATCCAACATAAAATAGACAGATACATATAAGTAATAATGATGTTCAATAAAAACTTTCCGTTCTACACTCTCATTATTTACTTAAGAAATCAAGGGTCGCGGACAAAGTATAGTATTCAACTCGCAATTTATGGCCGACGAGTGCACACGCATTTTGTGCTATCTGGGTAATTAACGTTATATTCGTGTTAATTTCATATTAATCATTTTTATTGTATTGATAATTGTTAAAACTAAATATAAAAATGTGAACATTATAAACCAATTAGTGACCGTTTTGTTTTTCGATTTGTGATATTATCATCAACAAATAAATCAAGAAACATTCCAGTGTCGTAGCAGTACAACAGGTAAAAGCTATTTTCCTACTATTTAATTCACAGGGTCCTTTTGGACTCCTGTTCCTCTTTCAATTTTAAACGTCGTGGTTTTAGCATCCAGGACCACTCGTAAAATGGCAACTACCACCCAAACATCCTTATCTAACAAAATCATACGTTGATGCAACTTTAACAAAACCCCCACCACCTACGTTTTCTAAACACGAGCAAGCAATTGTCTTGCACTCTATTCCGAACACCGTTTTATTCGAATATATAAAAGCCATAGGAGATATCGTGTCCCCCAAAAATATCACATTTGCATCGAGAATCTCCAATAACCGTATCTGTATATATCTATCTTCAACAGAAACTCTAGATGACCTTCTTGAAACTCATCAGAACATTTGCATCAATTCCACAATAATTCCTATTCGAAGACTTATTTCGTATGCTAAACGTATTTTAATGTCGAATGTATTTCCTACTATCACCCATTCCGTTATCAAAAAAGCTCTCAAAGACATTGGACTGTAAATAGCCTCTCCAGTTTCATATCTTAAATGTGACGCGCAAGAAGATGAATACGCTCACATCATGAGCTTTCGCAGAATTACTTACGTTATCCCAGATCATGATAACTTTAGCTTACAAACTTCAATTCTTATTACTCACGTGGACACTCCGTATCGTATATTTTTTTCCACTGACAAATTGGTGTGTTTTCTGTGTGAACAGAGCGGACACACCGCAGACACTTCCACCAACACTACATCGTCACAACCACCAAACGAAATATCCTTCCATCCCCCTCGCTATCACAATTACCAGCTACTACTCCAGTCAGTGGCATTCCCTCATCCCTCTTTTCACCTTCCGAACCTCGATCGGATAATATATCAACAGCCAACCCAACTCATGTAGAACCATTGTCTAATCTTATATTGCCGCCCTTGTCCCATGGCCAAAAACGAGGTATTTCCTCTGACAGCAATATTGATACCCACAGTCAATTATCACCCACAAAATCTCCATTACCAAGAGATAAGCAAATGCCTCCACCCTCTTATACAACATCCCAAAACACATTTACGCACCTCAAGAAAAAACCTAAGAATCTAGTTCCTGAACATCACAAACTTACACCCAACTCTCAAACCTCTATACAGGACCTCTACAAGAACAACCCATCCAAATTCACGATCTCTGAAACGCAGTTCACAGCATTTTTAGACAATTCATACGGTAGTTCAGATCCTCTTAACGAAGCCCTGGAATTTACTTCTAATATCCAGGGACTGTTAAGTGATTTATCGCTTCTTTACTCCGTAACAAAAGTAAGATCGCTTAGAAACCGCCTCACACGACTACAGAAAAAACTTAAAAGACAACTTAATCCCAAGGACCTCTCTGATAAGAAAAGCGTTTCTTCTGATAGTCAAACTGATGAAGAGCTCAATTATCCTCTCTCACATGCCCTTAACAGCTAACTTCTTGAGCCATTCAAAGTTATTCAATGGAATTGTGATGGATTCTTTTCTCTCTTGGAAAGAATTCAACAAATAATATCAGACGAACGACCAAAAATTCTGTATTTACAAGAAACCAACTCTAAAATAGATAGACTTCCCAAACTAAAAAACTACAAAGGTTACCATTATGTTCGCACCAACTGCGCAAGGGCTAGTGGGGGCACCTCAGTTTTCATATCTGGAGAACTAGTTTCCACTCCTCCCCATATCACTACTGATCTTGAAGCTATTGCAGTTTCCACCTGGTGTCCAAATAAACTCATTATCTGCAGCTTATATATCCCTCCTAATCACCCTTTAAAAGAAATATAATTTCTAAACCTCATTCACCAACTCCTACAACCTTACATTTTAGTTGGTGACTTTAACGCCCACAATACAATGTGGGAATCCAATTACAACATTGGCAAAGGGAAACCCGTCGAAAATGTGATCAATTGTATAGGTTCTTACTTGCTTAACACCGGTTCTAATACACACTTGAATTTCTCCTCTGGTACCTTCTCCTCTATTGATCTTAGTTTTAGTGACCCTAAAATTGCTCTTTTACTAACAACATACTGCTAGTGATCTTTATGATAGCAACCACTATCCCATTATTATATCCTCCAATATCCCCAGCCATAATGATACTTTATCCAGATGGTATTGCGCTTAAATACTGCCGACTGGACTAGTTATACGTCTCAAGCTGGAAACAACTTGTCTGCATTGTCTTTCTCAGATAATATGAACGGAAACATTTTAAAAATCACAGATGCTATACTCTCAGTTGCCAATCTGCACATTGATAAAAATATTATTTCACATAAACAAAAAACTGTGCCATGGTGGAACTCCTCCTGTGCAAGTGCTATAAATCAACGAAAATGGCACTAAATTTGTATCGTAGGCATAAGACACAAGCAAATCTTACTAATCTCAAGAGATCCAGAGCCAAAACACGTTATATCGTAAAACAAAGCAAAAAATATTCCTGGAGAAATTATGTATCCTCCATAAATGTGAACACAAATCCCTCCCAACTTTGAAATAAAATTAGGCAAATACAAGGAAACAATTCGAATTTCAAAATTCCCTGTCTTATCTATAATAATACAGTATCTAGTTAATAAAAATGAAGAAATCAGCAATATACTGGCAAAAGCCTTTGAATTAAAATTTCAAAGTAAAGTTAATTCTACACTTACTTATTCAGATAAATCTCCTTCCCCATGTACTGTGTCAAAATCTCAAGATATTACTTCTATTAACTGCACATTCTCTTAATTAGAGCTTTCCCCAGCTCTCAATGGCTGCAAAAACACTGCCTCTGGTCCTGATGACATCCCATATATATTTCTTAAAATGTTTCCAACATAGGTTTAAGTAAGCTCCTAGAAATTTACAATTTAATATGGTCCACCAACCAATTCCCTAACCAATGGCGGACATCTACGATAATTCCCATTAAAAAACCTGAACAGGCTGTTACCTCTCCAAACACTTTCCCTCCTAAATCACTAACTTGTACCTTGTGTAAATTATTAGAAAAGATGGTTAATAAACGGCTCCACTGGTTTCTTGATAAATATAATGTTATCTCAAAAGAACAATCAGGATTTCAACGTAATAGATCAACTCAAGGCAACCTAGTCCTTTTTCAATCTCATATCTCTGCGGCAATAAACAGAAAACAATAAGTCATTGCAGCTATATTCCATATTGACGGCGCTTTTGATACTGTTAGCAGACAGTTGATACTAAATAAATTAACGTTACTTAATAACTCCGGACACATATACAGTGCCGGACTGGCCAGGTGAGATAGTGAGAAAGATCTCACGGGGCCCACCCCCCATTTGGGGTCTCGGGGCTCCCAGGAAAACAGACATGGAAACAATAATTTAAAATTATTTAAGAAAAAAGGTCAAATTTCGAAATCGGTTATTGCCAGAAACATGACAAACGCAAATATTCACTTTCGATTTGGTAGCATTTCTTCAGGACCTCTTGCAACGTGGCAACAGTGATGCGCGAGTATATATGGTCGGTGGGCGGTTTTGGTTTTGGCGCGCGGCGCGCTGGATTACTGATTAGTCGTATGCAAGACACTGAGACAACAGAGGGTAAAGCCTGCCTGTGTCCAAAAATAATTTTATTTGGCGTAGTTGCAAACGCGGCCAGGTAAATACAACTCTATATATCGGGTCGCTCAAAGTTTGTTATTGAGCATCATTAGTATGAAATTAATGTTTTAGATGACAGATAGCGAAGAACAAAATATTAATAAAAAGAGAACTTACAGATCTGGCGCAAATAAGCGTCAAGAGAAGCGACAGAAACTATTAGAAAAAGCAGGCACTTCGAAAAATCAGTCTAGCTTAAATATTTTCCTAATACCTAGTACATCATGTGAAATGTCTCATTAAATCAGAGAAATTGAAACAACGACGATTCCAGAAACGGCAGAAACTAATTCGGATACAACGGAGAAAATCCCTTTACAGTTTCCCAATACTTATCAATCTTCTTAGGCGAGTAGTGGCAAGACTGAAATTGATATTGATTGTGACACAATTCTATCAAACGAGGAGAAAAAAGGAGGCATAGATATAACATCAGGTCAAAGCACACATACTTTAAGTAATGTAAATGTAAGTAATTTAATTAATTTTAGTGACTTAAACAACCTAGTTTAAGCACGTCGATTAGTGAGAAATTACAATTTTTATCTTTTCATCCAATCCAGCCAACTCAAGATTCTCAAGATAATGGCATTGGCAAAGTATTGAAATTGCAGTTCAATCCCAATAAATTGTACCAAAAATTACTTCCAAATGGCGAAAACTTAGCTCGAAACTGGTTATCTTATTCAGTCGATCTTAATAAGATATTTTGCTGTATGTGTATGGCATTCACTACAAATAATCGAAACCATCCGATATCCAATTTCGTGACAGGTTTTAATAATTTTAAAGTAATCTATGATAGAGTTTCCATTCATGAAAATTCGCAAACTCATATAGATGCAGTCAAATCATATTTTCTTGCCAAAAGAGGACAAAACATCGTCAATTATATTAACAAAGGAATGCAGGATAAAAAGACTGAAGAAATATTAAGCAACAAAAAAGTTTTAACACGTCTGATTGACATTATTTTGTTCATTGGAAAGCAGGGTGTAGCTTATAGAGGGGACAATGAGAGTGCATATTTTCTTATAGACGATGAAGTTAACCAAAGAGGAAACTTTCTGGAATTAATTTTATTACTAGCCAAATATGATGATGTTTGAAAACAATACGTACAAGATGTTGCCGTCTAGGCCAAACAAAGAAAAATTAATAATCCTGATAGCAAGTTAATATTACTTAATGGTCAAGAAATTAAGTATAAAATTAGTCAAGAAATTCGCCATGCTGGACAATTTAGTGTCCAAATAGATTCAACTCATTGGAACAATGTTCATTGATAATGAGGTATGTATTTGATGGATACCTCAAAGAAAGACTTTTAGCTATTTTTGACGTTAAAAAAACGACCGGAGAAGTTTTACATTTATCTCTAAGGCGAGTTTTAGAAGAAAACAATTTGAAGGAAGAGAATATTATTGGGCGCAGTTTTGACGGAGCATCTAATATGCCGGGTCATTACAACGGCCTCCAGGCTCATATTAAAAATATAGCTCCAAATTCAGTTTACACTTGGTGTTATGCACACATACTCAATTCAGTACTCGTAGTTAGTGATAGCACCCAATGTAATGTAAGATTAAAAAATTATTTCGGATTGTTGAACAGAGTAGCTTGTTTTTTTTCCGAATTTTATAAGCGGATGAAAGTTTGGGATCAGTTTGTTAAAGAAGGAAATAAGTCTCACAAACGCCTGAAAAATATTCAAGAAACTAGATGGTGGAGTAAGAACATTAGCGTATTGGCTACTCGGAAATGTTCATAACCAAGATAACGAACTCTACTCAACGCTTTTACAAGCCCTCAACTATCTTAGTTGCTCATTTGGAATATGATGCAAAAACCTGCTTTGAAGCCACCTCCTTGTTGAAAAGCTTCTGTCAGTATGAAACCATATTAATGTCATTCGTTTTTCTCGAATTGTTTGGATATCTTAATCCGGCTTCTAAATACTTACAAACCGAGGGCTTAGATTTTATGCAGGCCTTCCACATAGTGAACAACGCATAACAAAATATCAAAAACATGTACGAAAAGTTCGACAATTTGAAAAACTTAGCTGACAAATTCATCAGATATTTAATTGACAAAGACGAGCTATCAGATGTAGACATAGAAAGAGAATTTCCAAAATTAAGAACACGCAAAAAGAAAAAGATGCCCGGAGAACATTTGTTCTTCTCACCAAAACAAAGGAATACCTAAAGTCATTTTTAAAATTGTACTAAATAAGTAATAATTTTATAAAAAACATAAAAATTTAACAAAAAAAGTAATGCGCACCACATTTTTGAGGCGTCAAAGCAAGTTATTTGTTGTGCTACATACTTACTTTTGTTTTTTGCCTTAGGAATGTTTAATACCAAACAATTTATGAAATTTATAATGCTTTCTATCAAAATAAAAAAGTCAGTAATTATATACGCGTCTTTTTACCAAGAAATGCACGATGTTCTATGTTTAAGTGAATTTTCCTGAAAGAAGGAATTTCGCTGATAACTTTATTCGTTAGATTCAAGTTCAGTAGGCTAAAATGTATAAGTAACATAGTTTTTTTTCCAAAATATGCCATGAATAATAAAAATGGCATCGAATTGGTAGCGGAAATTGCAAATGGGGCCTTTGAAAACTATTTTGGGCCTCTTCAATAATTTTCCCTTATTCCATAGAACTTGAACTATACGTAAACAGAATTTCATCCAATTCGGTCCACTAAAACGTGAGATATTAGGTTTACGAACAAGAAAATTCTTTTTTTCACACCGTGCGGTGTTAACCTTTGACAAACAACTCCTCTTCCTATACCCTCTACTCCTCCATGGACTAATAACCTCCCTAAATTTAACACATCCCTTATGAGATACGATAAACACACAACACCCAAAAAATTAATAAAAAATGCTTTTAATGAAATAATTATTAACTGTGACTATGAGTTAGTTTTATACACTGATGCATACAAAAATGAAACTGGAGTAGGCTGCGCTGTAACAACATCACGACTTTCTATCAAATCTTCCATAATCGCATAATTCTGTAGCATTCACACAGGCAAACTATTCAGCATACTCTTGGCCATCAATTCCATCTCCCCACCTTATAAACTTGTTTCCATATGCACAGATTCACTCGCTTCAATTCCATCCATCCAAAATATATTTACCGAACATCCTATTGTCCAATCTATCCATGACTCATACCAGCTTATCTCATCCCAAAAAATAGCAGTTACTATAATTTGGTTACCTTCCCACATTGGCATCGTAGGCAACGAACTTGCAGACCAATAGGCAAAAACTGCTTCTAAATTTACCGTTACCGATATTCTCACAATTTGTAAGGATGTAAAATCACATTTTAAAACAAAAGCACATGGCAGCAGAATTGGGACTCTGCCGGCGCACACTTATGCCAAATACAACACTCGATAGGTCATCCTCAACCATGTTGTTTTGCTGGTCTCTCAAGGCAAGAATTAGCTGTGATGAGAAGTGTTAGAATAGGTCATTCAAAACCTATTCATGGATACCTAATGTCTACTACCTCCAGACCCGTTTGCTCCAGCTGCAACTCCAACCTAACCATGAAACATATCTTGACGGACTGTCAGAAATATGCCACCCAAAGACAACAGTATCAGCTTAGCCAGAACTACAAAGATGTCCTGAACAACTCGGTACAAATTACCTACCTTTTTCAGTTTCTCAAAGATGTGCAACTTTTCCATAAACTATAGAACAATTGTGTAATTGTATACATATATATTGAATGAATGAACATTATAAAAATTATATTATTAATCTTGTAATCGCACCTGTGCAAGTGGTCACAGTAGCCGAGCACGTTAAACACGAATAAAAAAAAATTATGGTGACTATTCACTCGGGTGACTAGCGCCACATGCTTACGGCTCGGGATGCAAACGTCACCCTGCGTGAATAATGGCTATCATAAATTGCTCGTTTAATAATATACTATTATTTGTTATTACCACTTGAAAACAATAAAACAAATTAAGCATGTTATCACAGTAAACAGATTTAATGAAATTCACTGAAAAACGCAAAGTAAAAGAATAATAACAGAGAAAATTATGCGTCTAGAGTAAATGTTCAAACAATTCACCATAATTCGCTTAACACAAACCAAGTCTATCGTAAACATTTCGCCGCACATTTACTAATTGTTTATTCGAAATCTTCGCACATTCTTCAATTATTTTCCGCTTGAGAAAATCAATATTGCGGTGTCTTGTTTTGTAAATTGTATATTTTAAATATCCCCATAAAAGTAATTGGGTACCAAAGCCAGTGATCCACTATTACCAAAAGCCTTATTAACGTGTAATTTAGTTGCATTGGATGAATGAGCCGGACGTCTATTCTGCTGAAACCAAATAACATTCTCGCCAGCAACAGTTTCAATTGCAAGTTCGATATTATTTTTTAATAATTCTAAATATTAGTGTTTTTAAATGAAACTCAAGGTCTCTGGTTAATTCCACAATATAATACAAGTTATTGAAAATTCTAAAAAATTGACAATTGTTTCGATAAATCAATATCATCGTCAGAATGACAGAAGTTACATTTCATTTTATGCCTACCTGATGTTTAGTAGTTATATTTTTGGCTAGACCAAGAAGTAACCTAACTTGTGATTGGCTTAATATATGTTTATAGAAAAAGAAGAAGATGTGATATTACAAATATTGAAGCTTAGATATTATTAGCCCTATGGTGATATCCTGGATATCATTTTTCCAATTAAGATCAGTATAACTGTGCAATGATATAGAAAACCAGGAAAACTATATCTGCTGATCTTTACAATTATCACTTAAGAAGACAGTTTATTAGTGGAGAATTCCCTAGATTTAACTGTTCATTGACAACTTCATATTGTGGGTTTCTTAAATGTCTTCTAATTTCTAGTTCTTCAAGGAAATCCAGTTCTTGTTTCTTTTCACAAATATGCAGCACTTCTAGTTCTGTGTTAGGTGTCAATGAATGATTGGTGTCAAGTAGATGTTTTGCGTAGTGGGATTTATCTGGTTGTTTTAATCTGTAAGCTCGTAAGTGCTCACTGTATCGTATTTCAAAATTCCTAAGGGTCTGACCCAAATAGACAGCATTACATTCTGGACATAATAGTGGTATTTTTGTTTTTACATTTAACAATTTTGTACTAACGTTACTTTCTGTTTTAAAAGAAATTGTTGCATTCGTTGCTGAAGATATTATCTTTGAAATATTATTAGAAATATTTCCTGCATATGTGATGGTTTTATAAGTTTTAATTTCATCAGCTTGCTTAGGATATATTAGTTGTAATGCCACTTTTTTCTCTTTTTTACTAATTAGTTTATTTATCATATCTAATGGATAACCGTTAGATGTTGCTATTTGTCTAATTGTATTAATCTCTCTATCAAAATTACATTTGTTCATAGGAACTGAAAAAGCTCTATGTATCATTGAATTATATGCTGCTAGTCTGTGTGAGACAGGGTGGTTAGAATTGAATGGAATTGTCACATCAGTCTGTGTTGGTTTTCGGTAAATTGAATAATCAAGTACATTATTAACTCTTTGAATTTTTAAATCAAGAAAATTGATTGAGCTATTTTCTTCAATTTCTAATGTAAATTTAATTTTCGGGTGTAAATTATTGATGTGGTTGAAAAACACATCTAATTGTCGCTCACTACCCATAAAACAAGCTAATATGTCATCCACATATCTATACCAAAATAAAATATTTTTCGAAATATTACTTTCAAAGATCTTTCTTTCTAAATTGTCCATAAAAATGTTTGCTAAAATAGGTGATATAGGGCTTCCCATTGGTAAACCTTCATTTTGAATATATATCTTATTGTCAAAAGTGAAATAATTCTGATTAATGCATACATCAAATAAATTAAGTGTATCTGATATTATTCCTGGATTAATATTTTTATCTTCTAGTAATTTTCTTACAAGTATTAGAATGTCTAATACTTGTAAGAAAATTACTAGAAGATAAAAATATTAATCCAGGAATAATATCAGATACACTTAATTTATTTGATGTATGCATTAATCAGAATTATTTCACTTTTGACAATAAGATATATATTCAAAATGAAGGTTTACCAATGGGAAGCCCTATATCACCTATTTTAGCAAACATTTTTATGGACAATTTAGAAAGAAAGATCTTTGAAAGTAATATTTCGAAAAATATTTTATTTTGGTATAGATATGTGGATGACATATTAGCTTGTTTTATGGGTAGTGAGCGACAATTAGATGTGTTTTTCAACCACATCAATAATTTACACCCGAAAATTAAATTTACATTAGAAATTGAAGAAAATAGCTCAATCAATTTTCTTGATTTAAAAATTCAAAGAGTTAATAATGTACTTGATTATTCAATTTACCGAAAACCAACACAGACTGATGTGACAATTCCATTCAATTCTAACCACCCTGTCTCACACAGACTAGCAGCATATAATTCAATGATACATAGAGCTTTTTCAGTTCCTATGAACAAATGTAATTTTGATAGAGAGATTAATACAATTAGACAAATAGCAACATCTAACGGTTATCCATTAGATATGATAAATAAACTAATTAGTAAAAAAGAGAAAAAAGTGGCATTACAACTAATATATCCTAAGCAAGCTGATGAAATTAAAACTTATAAAACCATCACATATGCAGGAAATATTTCTAATAATATTTCAAAGATAATATCTTCAGCAACGAATGCAACAATTTCTTTTAAAACAGAAAGTAACGTTAGTACAAAATTGTTAAATGTAAAAACAAAAATACCACTATTATGTCCAGAATGTAATGCTGTCTATTTGGGTCAGACCCTTAGGAATTTTGAAATACGATACAGTGAGCACTTACGAGCTTACAGATTAAAACAACCAGATAAATCCCACTACGCAAAACATCTACTTGACACCAATCATTCATTGACACCTAACACAGAACTAGAAGTGCTGCATATTTGTGAAAAGAAACAAGAACTGGATTTCCTTGAAGAACTAGAAATTAGAAGACATTTAAGAAACCCACAATATGAAGTTGTCAATGAACAGTTAAATCTAGGGAATTCTCCACTAATAAACTGTCTTCTTAAGTGATAATTGTAAAGATCAGCAGATATAGTTTTCCTGGTTTTCTATATCATTGCACAGTTATACTGATCTTAATTGGAAAAATGATATCCAGGATATCACCATAGGGCTAATAATATCTAAGCTTCAATATTTGTAATATCACATCTTCTTCTTTTTCTATAAACATATATTAAGCCAATCACAAGTTAGGTTACTTCTTGGTCTAGCCAAAAATATAACTACTAAACATCAGGTAGGCATAAAATGAAATGTAACTTCTGTCATTCTGACGATGATATTGATTTATCGAAACAATTGTCAATTTTTTAGAATTTTCAATAACTTGTATTATATTGTGGAATTAACCAGAGACCTTGAGTTTCATTTAAAAACACTAATATGAGCATATTCCACGAAGTAAGGGTCGAGACAGTCAATAATTCTAAATATTTGTCTCCATTAAGATCTCCCTCAATGAAGAATGGACCTATTATATTAGAACCCAATATCCCAATCCAAGCTTTAAGAGATTCACGATATTGGGAACGATTATTGACTCTTAAATGGCGGTTTTCTCGGTGTCAATTCCGAAAAATTTGTCTATTTGGTTCCCCATTTATGCAGAGTGTACTTTTATAGGAAAAACATTCGGTTGAGTTTATCTTCATCATAAATTTCTTGATGTACCAAAAATGTATACGATCTGTATTTGTGTGTTTTTTAAAATGTTAAGGATACTTGTATGGCGAGTAATGCAAAGTAGCGAATACGTTTACTTCATTATATTGTAAATCAACTTCTCTAGGCTCATCCGGTTCTTCAAATGAATGTGTATATGTCCAAGATTTCCATGGAACAAATACCGAACCATATTTGTTTTCATTTGGGATAATTATTTTTATAATTATTTCCGAAAGGATTGGTTTATCAGAATATGAACCTGCCAAGGTATCTCGAACTTCTTTGCAACGCCACTTGAATTAATAAAAAATTAAATTGGCCATGAAATTTAAAAAATCATATTGATAATCTAGCTGTCATTATAAATTTATTTTATCGTTCTCAACTTTTACTAACTTATTTTATTAATAATAAACTAAAGAACAAAAATCCTAATAAGAATAATAATCCTATTAATAAAAAAATGTATTTCGCTGGTTTCGAACCTCAACCGTCTGCGTCAAAACGAAACGCTCCTACCACTGCGCTACTAACTGACTCTAATTGCAATTCAAGTACATGAAAGACAGGCTATTTTTTTAAATGTATTTTCTTAATTCTTGAACTTATTTGCTATTAAACAGTGATTATTTTATGGCAATATTGTCAGAAACAATGTACTTCACGTTCATTCAAAATTTCGTAATGTTCTCTTCCGCTAGGAACCAATATTTAGGATTTTCCGATTTCCCATGTTAAAATCCTGTGGTCCTGAGATCGAGTCACCACCCGGCATATACACCAGATACTAGCGATCCTCAGATAGGCATCAAAAATCGATTCAACGAAGAAACAATAAACGAGAGGGTTGAACAAATGATACAACTATGCACACAATATTAACTCAGAATAAACATTTCCCTTTATCTACATTAATCACAAACATGTCTTGGATAACACACGTGGACAAAAATTAACACTCAACTACGTAATCACAAATGGAAATACTCATCCGGCAATACAGGGCGTGAGAGCTTTAGCTTCCGCGAGTGCTAGAACGAATCACCATCTTGTAATGGTATAAACACGAACAACAATGCATCGATTTCGCCGAAACAAAAAGCAAATTCAATAAAGAATCCTTATTCGACAACCTAACTATGTACCTATATCAACAACGGTTAAGAGAAAAAAATAGCCACTAACGATATGTAGAAACGATATGTAGAAACGACATGGATGAAACTGAGAACTAATATATTAGAAGCAGCTCAGGAAGCGTTTGGACGGAAAACAATACGGAAAGAGGAAAGCCAAACAGTAACTGTTGGTCCAACAAGAAGTTAAGACATTCGCTGAAGAGAAAATGAAATCATATTTAATATATCCAATTCTATAACATATAATCAAATGAATTATCAAACTGTAAGAAACAGAGTCAAAGAGAAAATTCAGAGAATAAAAAGAGAGCATTGAGAGAAATTTTCGAACGACATGTAACATGATCTGTACATAGGACCAATGAAAATATGGAATCTACTTAAAAATAGGAAAAAACCAAAAATCGAAATACAAAATTACGTCCGAAGAATGGAAAAGTTATTTTTTAGACGACACCATCTGAAAGTTGCTCGTTCTGTATTCATTTACATACCGAAAGTTGCGTTTTGAGCGTTCCATGTAGTGAAAGTGACAGTTCCGTACAGTAAAACACTTTCGGGACGCATATTACTTTTTGCAAATAATTAATAAATTAATATTGACATTGCAAATATCATTAAGTATATATATTGTTCAATAAATAGAATGTTTATAATTCTCCATTATTTATTTTCTCTCCTCAGTGTAATTGAAAAAGTTTTGGATCTTATGCATCGTCTAAAAAATGTTGGGTGTACGCCGCGGCTGAAATACTACTTTGTTGGACTCGTCTGTGGCTCTCCTCGTTTCGCTCGTCTCGCAATTGTCAGACTCGTCCAACAAAGTAACACTTTCAGTCCTTGGCATACAAATAACTATTGAAAAACTTTATAGCTCATCAGAAACCAACGCACCAAACACATAATGAGGAAGAAAACATTATCCAACTCCAAATTTGGACCATTCCTATTGTAGTGGTTATTAACCCCGAAGGTCAGAAATAATTCCTACGAACTGATGTGAACTCAAACCGTGTCGATGTTGATACAACTCGAACAATTGTTCAACTATTTATAATATCATTATAAACATAACCTATGTTAGTAAGATATTTTATCAACTAATCGTAAAACGTACTTAAAAATACAAATATTTACTATAAAAATAGGAGTTGGAAACATCTAGGAATCAATTAATATTCTGTTCTGTTTATTGTTACTAATAATTAATCACAATGTATGTTATTGGTACGAATTGAACTTGACCGTTCTTAGTAAATTGCAGGTCATGTATTAGTATAATTTAAGTTTTATTTAGTGCGTAAATAAAACCCAGTGATACTTGTCGAGATGGTTTATTTCCACCCTATAATCCAGATTGGGGTAAATCCACATTTGCATTAATGTATGGAATCATCTTGAAATTTATGGTCGTCAGCTATCTACATTACATACACTCCACCACTAGATCGATGCACTACATGATGATACTGCAAACTAAAGGTACTTATTGACCCTGTTGATGAACGAATTTGTTAGTATATGTCATATATCAATGTCATTGGTTGGTTATCAAAAATGGGTTGTAAAGCAACGAAACAAGAACTTCCTGAAAATGGGACAGCTAACAACAACTAGTCCAAGAAAAAGTAATCAACATACCACACAGTTTTACTTTATATAAAAGCAGTACTTAAATTAATTTTGTCCATCTGGAAAACGCATATAACGCAGCTCAAAAGGAGCATCAAAAGAAGCATCGGGACGCAGCAAACGACAGGAACCTTAAGAGTGTATAAATTGTAAGTTGTGTGAGATGTATTATTCATTTAAAAAAGGAATATAAGATATTATAAGCAAATCTCAATAATTATATTTCTGGTCATATAATTTTTAATAAACCCTGTATACAATAATATAAATTCCCGAAACAAATTTCCATAATTCTATTTTCTTCATTATTATTACTTTTTGATGAACACTGTATACAGTAGAAACAGTTTAAACAATTTTATTAAGGTTATGTCAAATGAATAATATTTCATGCAGAAATTGACGTTTATCAATAATTAGGTTAAGTGTAGCTAAGGAGTGATATTAGTGCGGTCTCGAAATCTCATAGAACGTGGTAAAAATGTCAAAAAAAACGTAACAATGGATAGGGTTGATTTAAAAAAAAACATTTATTTATTTCGACAAGAAAAAGGAACAATGAAAAAGTTGAAGGTTGTTGATTTTGTTGGCTTGGGGAGAAGCGTCGCAGGTGAGAAAGGATAATGACGAGAAAGTATTTACTTTCAATTAACTAAAGTTTAAAACTTATGAATTGCAAAAATAAAGTGGAATTTCAATAACTTATAAAGTAAACATAAGTATTAGCAAATATAATGCTATAATATCGTTAATTAAAGAAAAGTTTACTAGTATAAAAAAGAAAAATAGTGTTTAAGCTAACAATTTACCTTTCTGCTGAGAGAAAACAAACGTTTCAAAAAGAAACAATTTCACACTATATTTGAATTTCATTTCTGTATAGAAAATATGTTCTATCCCTACTACGAATAATTTTCCATTTAATCTCGTGAACCTTTTTTGCTCCTGATGTATTTGAAATCTTCATTAAAACGGACAATAAACTAATTTTTATTTAAATGTTAGGTTAGGTATAATGATATTATTTGAATTTGAATTTTATATAGTTATTAGATGCAATCAATCTCCACTAAATCTCGAATCTCATTAAACTTAACAAACATAACAATTACTTACCAATTTATTATCATTTTGAACAATAATAATTCAACGAATACATTACATTGTTTACACATAACTCCATTTTCCAAATCATTTAAGAGCGCGGACGGAACCTTACATTTCAACAAAACTGTAGAGTTGGGATTGATCAGGTAGCGTGATATCACGGTTCCATAATACTAACGCTCATATTTCAATTTTGCGTATAACAAAAGTTAGAAACAAACTTTTAGTTATGAGAATTATATTTAAATATTGTGCAAGGAATATATAATATCATCATAAAAACTGCATTATTTCTTTTAATTCATAATAAGGAACATTGGTAATGACAACAATTTTTCTATAATTCATTAAATGGTTCATGTCTGACTCTTTGTTTTCTTCAAGTATCTCTACCTATCACATTCCTGTTACTAATGAGTGCTTCGTGCCGGACAAATCCCTGAGGTATTAACGAAGAATAAAAAATTGAATAACAACAAATTGAATTGAATTGGTATTGGTTTCCAACCATACTAGTTCTGGCGCCCATAAGATAGATAAATAATAATTATAACAAAATTAAAACTGCAAACAAATTAACTATATATTTCCATTAACACTAAACATAAGAATGAATCTAATTAAAATTAAATTAAAATATGAACCCAAACCGTGTCGTTACAACTCGAACAATTGTTTAACTATTTATAATACTATAATAAACATAACACATGTTAGTAAGATATGTTTTCAACTAATCGTAAAATGTATTTAAAAATACAAAGATTTACTATAAAAATAGGAATTGTATCAATCCAGGGATCAATTAATATTCTGTTCTCTTTATCGTTATTAATGAATCACAATGTATGTTATTTGTACGAATTGAACTTGACCGCTCTTAGTAAATTACAGATCATGTATTATTATAATTAAAGTATTATTTAGTGTGTAAATAAGACCAAGTGATACTTGTCGAGATGATTTATAATCCAGATTGGGGTAAGTGCGCATTTACATTAATTCATGGAATAATGTTGAAATTTGTGGTCGTTACCGTCTTATCAACTATCTACATTACAAACAACACATGGCTATCCTGCCATGTTCTACCTCACCACGATCGATACAACACAATATGGAGAAACTAGCAGCGAAACTAAAAAATAGAAAAGGTGCTGAAATTGATGAAAAGAAGAATAAAATGCTCAAAAACGAAGGTGATACATTACTAGCTGAATTACTGATTCTCTTTAACAACATACTTACAGTCAAGAATATACCTCATCTTCGGGAATAGTAAACGATAAAGATAAAAGAAGAAATGTCTCGGTAAGTGGATAATTTTTAATCAAAATAAAGAAAAATGTATTGGGTGCGGTAGAATCAATCACCTATCTGGTGACTGTGCTTTCAAATGTTGCACTTGTTACAAATGCGACACAAAGGGTCATTTAGCTCCTCAATGTAAAAAAAGTAATAACCATTTTTTAGCTGACGTGGACAGTGATAATGATTTACAAGGTTTAAGCGATTGTGATTATGGTAATGATGCCAAGTCCATTTTTAATGTAAGTGATACCGATAAAATTGAAAGTAAAGATTCAACACAAAATATTAAGCCAACTTTTATTAAACTTACTGTCGAGAGTATCCCTATGAATTTCGAAGCGGACTCAGCCGCGCATTCAGTCATTTCTAAAAAAGTGTATCATAAACATTTAAAGGGTTTAAATTTAGAAAAAAATGATTTATCCCTTAGAGATAACATAGGCATAACAATTGAGCCCTCAGGATTTTTAAATCTACAGATAATTCTTGAAAATAAATGTTATTTATTAAAAACACATGTTATTGGGAATGGAGGACCTCCTCTTATAGGCAAAAATGGTTTAAAAATGTTAGGTTTAGGTATCAGTAAATTAAAAAATTCCAATATGTTACATAATATAGTAGGAAAAGATGTAAGATTTCCGACTCAGTTACAAATGTTGCTCCAAACCTATCAAGAAATTTTAGAACCTAAACTTTATTGTTTTAATAAGTTTAAAATAAAGTTAAAGATTAAAGAGGGCACTATTTCCAAATTTTGCAAACCAAGACCAGTTCCTTTTGCATTAAAACCAAAAATAGAATCCGAAATTGATAGATTAGTAGCAAATGGCATTTTAATTCCTACTCAATTTTCAGAATGGCCTACCCCCATTGTCCGTATTTTAATACCAAATGGTTTCCTGATGTTGTGTGGAGATTTCAAAATTACTTTGAATCCGCACTTAATAACATAACACTTTCCTCTACCTCGTATCGAATATTTATTATCGCAACTTCAAAATGGGAAAAAGTTTTCAAAAATAGATTTATCAGAAGCGTATCAACAAGTTTTGTTAACAGAGGAATCTCTAAAACTGGTTACGATTACCACACATAAAGGTATGTTTTCATACACACGATTACCCTATGGTATAAAAACAGCTCCCTTTATTTTTCAGAATATTATGGAACAACTGTTTTTGATACCAGGGGTAGCATGCTTTTTAGATGCCATCCTTATGACAGGGATGGATCATCAGGAGCACTTGGATAGATTGGGAAAAGTTTTTCAAATCTTGAAAGAATGTGGTCTTCAAATAAAAATGTTTTTTATTTCAAAACTCAGTTAAATATTTAGGGCATGTAATTGATAAGGAAGGGCTACATATATCCGATGAGAGAATTTCTGCAATTAAAAATGTCGAAACGCCAAGGTCAACCAGCGAGCTTAAAATCATTTTCAGGGTTGGTTAATTTTTATTGTCGGTTTATACCAAATATTTCAGATATTTTAAAACCGTTGTATAACTTATTAAAAAAGGTGTTAAATGGCATTGGAGAAATTGTTGCAGAAATAGTTTTGACGGCATTAAAAAGATATTATCGTCCTCAGCAGTTTTGTCACATTTTGACGCGGAAAAAAAGATAAAATGAATGGTGGATGCATCTAGTTATGCCCTATGTGCTACCCTTAGTCATGTTTTTAATGACGGGTCTGAGCGACCCATTGCATTTGCTTCCCGTGTTTTGAATTCTGCAGAACAGATTGAAAAGGAAGCGGCTGCAGTTATATTTGGAGTTAAAAAGTTCTTTCAATATATTTATGGTAGGAAATTTTTATTATATTCAGACCACAAGCCACTTTTATCAATTTTTGGGGATAGAAGAGGTTTACCTATTCTTGTAGCAAATAGTTTGCAAAGATGGGCCCATATACTATCTGCTTTTGATTATGAAATTAGATTTGTACCTTCCTCAAAAGACATAGCAGATTGTTTATCAAGATTACCAGAGAAAAATTATTTTTTAGATGTTCAGGACAGTATTCTTAATTTAAGTATTAAAGTTTCATTTTTGAGCTACATTCAAGAATCGGAAATTCCGATTGACTTAAAAAAATTATAAATGCAACTAATAGCCACCCACTATTAATGGAAATCATGTTGATAAAGCCAGCCTTTTGATGGTTTTGACTTTGACACTTTCGGTAATTTCTCAAACTTTCTCTTCGATAATCCTTTTGACAGTGGATTGAAAATCTCCAAATAAAACGCTAGTTCGTGCAAGATTAACTTCTGACAAGGATGACTGATTTATTTATTTAAAGTTGACAAAAATATAATTATTTACAAAGTTACTATGCCGCTTTAATCAGAAAATTGGTAGATCAGCTCGAATACTAAATGTAACTAAAATGACTAAGTACTTACAATTGGCTTTTTCCACTTCAAAACACTTAATTTTATTAATAATTATCTACTGTAATTATCCGCGCTAGGAATGAAATTACAAATTTCTTTATTTAAGGGAAGTAACGCTCTGCGTATGTGGAATAATTAATTGACACTTTTTTTTTGACATTTCTCTTTTTTTTAATATCAATCAATTTTTTGACTGACAGGCCTTGCCTATCTAAATTTAAATGAATAATATGTTCGGACGTGTTCCGAACATACTCCCGCCCTGTTGAAATATCGGATTTCAATAGGAAGGAAAAGCAAGGAAAGGTGGAACAACGCGCGAATGAAATGACGCGACGATACTATCATCGAAAGACAACCCGAGAACGCAATCAACGAAGCAACTGTGTGCAGGTTGATTACGGACTAGAGTCTGCACTGGGCAGAGGATAAACCTTGGTAATCGGTCTAACGAATGTGCCTTCTTTGGTACGGAGTTTTATAGCACGCACTCTTTGGTCCACGCCAGGAATAACCTCGACAATTCTTGCCAAAGGCCAGTGAAGGGGAGGAGTATCATCTTCCTTCAACAAGACCAAGTCATTGACCTGGAGATTCTTCGAAGGGGCTAGCCATTTGGGCCGATTTTGTAAACGGTTTAAGTACTCTGTAGTCCATCTTTTCCAGAAGTATTGTTGCATTTGTGAACATCTCTGCCAGTGTGCAAGTCTGTTTTCAGGCAGGTGTGTGAAACTGTGGTCAGGATAGGAGGTTAGAGGACAGCCAATCAGGAAATGGCCGGGAGTTAGGACTTGGAAGTCATTGGGATCACTAGATACAGGACATAATGGTCTAGAGTTTAGGATAGCCTCAATTTGGGTGAGAACGGTACTCAACTCCTCGAAGGTGAGTTGAGCGTTTCCAGCGATACGTTGCAAGTGTCTTTTCGCACCACGGACAGCGGATTCCCACAGACCTCCCCAATGGGGACTGCGAGGAGGAATGAACTTCCACTCGAAGCTGGCTTCAGAAGCGAATGTTTTGATGTGATCGGATAAATTGGAATTAGAGAAGAATTCGCGCAATTCCTTCAAATGATTTTTGGCGCCTACATAATTGGTGGCGTTGTCACTGTAGATAACTGTAGGAATTCCCCTACGTGAAATGAAACGCTTCAGGGTGAGCAAGAAGGCTTCAGTGGATAAGGAGGACACTAGTTCCAAGTGGATGGCCTTTGTGGTCATGCATATGAAAACCGCCATGTAACACTTTGTGATAGAAGCTTTTCGGAGGCGGGAAGATTTTATAAAGAAAGGGCCACCATAATCGATGCCTACCCTTTCAAAGGGTCTCGAAGGCTTGACTCTGTCTGCTGGCAAGTCGGACATAATTTGTTGAGCAGAAACAGCTCGGAAACGGAAACAAGTCATACATTCATGAATCACTCTTTTTACTTCCCTGATTCCATTCAGAGGCCAATATTGCAAACGGACGTTAGCAAGAACGGATTGGGCACCAGCGTGTCCCAATCTGACATGTTCTCTCTTGAGCAGGAGGGAAACTACGTGGTTTCTGGCAGGAAGGAGCACGGGATGCTTATGAGGCTCAGGAACGTCTGCATGTCGCAAACGGCCTCCGACGCAGATGAGTCCTTTATCATTAATAAAAGGATTGAGGGCTAATATGCCTTTGTCGGAAATGGGTTTCAGGGATTTCAATTCTGAAATCTCCTTGGAAAAGTATTTGAACTGTAAGTTTCGAAGGACCAGCACTAAGGCAGAATTTATTTCTGATATGGACAAGGTGCCGTGGAGTCTTGGTTCATTGCCCTTGGAATTGGACACAAACCGGAGTATATAAGCTATAGTATGCAACAACTTATTGAACGAAGAAAACTTTTCAAATATGGGGTTCCAAAATATGAATTCGCAGTTGGTGGTTGCCACCAACACTTGAAGCTTGTTGCCCTTTTGTTCGGGTACGACATTCGGAGGTTTCAACGTGAATTTAGAAAAGTCGACATTTAATTCGGACAGGAAATCAGGACCATTCCACCATAGCTCGGAATTTAAGAGATCGAAAGCGAGTACTCCTCTGGACAGCAAATCGGCAGGATTTTTAGAAGAGCGAACATGCCTCCAATTAGCTTGCGGAATGGAAATTTGAATTTGGGAAACTCTGTTGGCTACAAATGTATACCAGCGGGAAGGATGTGATTGAATCCAGCAGAGGGCTATCTGGGAGTCAGTCCACAGATTGATGGATTCGAATTCTACACAATTCTCGAATATCTTGAGAATCCTTTGGGTTAACTTAGAAAGTAGTACCATTGCGCATAGTTCAAGGCGCGGAAGTGAAACCGTCTTGAGAGGCGTAACTCTCGACTTGGAACTTACTAAAGTGTTGGAGACGGTGTTGTCGGAATAAATAGTTCTGAAATATAAACAGGAACCATCAGCTCGCTCGCTACTATCAGCAAAGCCATGAATTTGAACCTTTATTATTGATTTATCGGAAAACAGATATCTAGGAATTTTCAAACGTCTTAAGGAATCAATGGAGGATATGAATTTTTTCCATTCTTGGGCTAGTTCAGGAGTTATAGGTTCATCCCAGGAAAGCTTTGATAGCCACAATCTTTGAATGAAAATCTTTCCTACGACTATGAATGGGCTCAAGTATCCGATTGGATCAAACATCTGAGCTATGAGGGATAACGCCTTGCGCTTAGAAGGAGTTTCTGAAGGAATGAGTTTAGGTAAGGAGATGGCAAATTCGTCCGAGGACGGATTCCAACATAACCCCAAAACCTTGTTGGGAGTGTCTTCCATTTCTATTTCAAGTGGAATTGGGTTAGAGGAGTCACAATATTTTTGTCGAAATTGCGAGCAATTGGATGACCATTTATGCAGTCGGAAACCCGCGGAATTTAATAATGTATTGAGTTGGTGATAGGACTCTTCCAACTCGGATATTGAATCAACACCATGAAGTACATCATCTACGTACGTTTGATGTAACAAGGCTCATTGCGCAGAAGAAAACTCATTGGAATTGGAAGCGAGTTCTTTTAGAACTCTTGTAGCAAGAAATGACGAACAAGTGACTCCATAAGTCACCGTGGAGAGTTGGATGCATTTAAGATCCTCTTGCGGTGAGTTTCTCCACAAGATATTCTGGAAGTGCAATTGCGAAGGATTCATTCTAACCTGGCGATACATTTTCTGGATATCACAGGTCAGGACAAACTTGTATAAACGAAACCGACATAGTATGTCATATAGGTCCGGCTGAACTCCGTAGCCTTTGTGTAGGATATCATTCAAGGAAAATCCAGTCGAAGTTTTGCTGGAAGCATCAAAAACTACCCTGAGTTTAGTGGTTTCACTGGAATGTTTGATCACACAGTGATGTGGAAGGAAGTATTTGTTCTCAACGGGTTTGTCGTTGGCATCAAATGGAACGTAGGTTGCATGTTTCAAAGAAACACATTCATCAATGAATCTTTTATAATCTGAAAATAACTCTGGGTTATTTTGGAAACGTTTTTCTAAGTTGTAAAATCGCTTTTTTGCAATATGGAAAGAGTTACCGAGTGGATTATTACCGGTGGGATCTTTGAAAGGAAAATTCACTTGGAAAGTTCCGTCTTCCAAACGAACGTGTGTTTGAATGAAACTTTGTTCAGCCAATAATTCGTCAGCTGACAAGGACTTGACTTCTGAGAGTTCTTCGACTTCCCAGAATTTTGAAAGAATTGTGTCTAACGAGTCACCATGCTCGTAAGTATTTTGACAAAAAAGAGCAACTTTATTATCTTTAGAAGCACTTTGTGGAGGTAATTGTCCTCCAATTACCCATCCAAACCTTGTCAGCTGGAGAGTAGGAAGTTTAGGACCCAGTCGATAGATCTGTGGAAGTAAAATTTCATAATAAGCATCAGCGCCCAAGAGGATGTCCACATCGGACGGGACATGGAAATCTGGATCAGCCAGTTTGAACATTGGAGGAATGTTCAACTTATGTCTATTCAACGGAATTCTAGGCAATATAGAAGTAATTACAGGGAGTACTGCACATGAAACTTTGAGTTTATAATCCTCCTTAGTATTGGAGAAAATTAGAATGTCTATCATTTTGTTCGAAATTGTAGGAGTGCATTTAATGCCGGAAAATTGGATTTGATTATCATAGGTTTTGAGATGCATTCTTCTAACGAATTTTTCAGAAGCGAAAGAACATTGGCTGCCGTTGTCTAGAATTATTCTAGCCTTAACAAGGTTACCATTATCGGAAAGAACATATACGACCGCTGTGGCCAATAGAACTTCGGGACCACCTTGATCTACAAAGAGGGAGAATGGCCCCGAGGGCGGAGACACATTAACTTGAGCTTCAGACTCGGCATTTCGGAAAGGTATTGCATCTGTAGAGTTAGGAGTTGGCGATTGACAAGACTGTGCTCGCCGATCCTGGTTATAATTGGAGATTTCAACATTCCTAGGAATGGCTCCGGTACTATATTGTGGACTAGAAAACGCTCTCGGACTATAATTGGAATTATGAACATTTGGAGAACTATTAGTTGATACAGAAGTTCGGTGAAGGAGTGTGTGGTGTTTTTTGCCACATAAGGAACAACCTCTAGACTTACACTCTGTCAGTGAATGCTTTGCCCCCAAACAATTGAAACATAAGGATTGCGACTTCAGAAACTGATATTTTTCATCAGTATTAAGCCTGGAAAAAATGGAGCATTTGTAGATATCGTGATCAATAATTTTGCAAAGCCAACAAGTTCGTCGTTTACTCGTAGGCGAACTAGGAGACACGTTCTTTACATGTAACGAAGTTTTGGAATTTGCCTTTGAGGCACCTTTTTCGGTTTTTACTTCATATGAAGCGGAGTGTGAAGGAGTACTTAAGGATTCTAGGGCGTTGCATCTGGCTTCGATAATCTCGAAAAATTCCTTTAAAGTAGGATCTGATTTTGAATCTCTATTGGATTGATACTCTCTTTTAGAGCCATAGTCTAGCTTTCTCATGAGGATGTTGAGGACAATTAAATCCCAATGTTGGGTTGGACATTTTAGATTTTTTAAGGATTCTAAATTTTTTCGCACATTTACTAAAAATTCTCTCAAGGTAAATGGTGTACATTTAGTTATGCTAGGACTATCTATTATTGAATTTAAATGTGAATTTATAATAGCTAAACTGTTTTCGTACCTACTTTCTAAAATATTGACTGCAATTTCAAAATTGCCATTGGTTATTTCTAAGGATTCAATAAGAGATAACGGTTCTCCTTTCAAATAGGACTTTAGGTAAATTAACCTTTGAACATTTGTTAGCTGAACGTTATTCTTTATCAAGGCTGTAAACAATTGATAAAACGGGGCCCACTTAGTGTAATCACCGGCAAAGTGGGGTATAGAAATTTGGGGAAGTTTTACCCCTAAGTTTTGCTCATTTGTTATTGGAGCGGATTGATTAAGGTTAGGATTCGAAGCTGGAGTAGGAGGTACAGATAAACTGTGAATTTTTTGTTTAAGACAAGCAATTGATCTATCAAATTTATCTTGATATGAATCTCTATCTTCCGTATCTTTTTTATTAACGTCCAAATCCTCAATTTCATTTTGAGCGTCGTTATATTTAACTATCTCGCACTCCAATTTATCTAATTTAGTTTTAAGAAGGAAAATATCTGTTTCAGAATCTATATTTGCGATAATCCAATTTTGGGTTTGTGTGATCGCGGATTTAGCATTCTTTCTAGCTTTTAGAAAGGCTTGCATTGTGTGTTTTGAAACTAAAACTCAAACTATTGAAACTAGAAATTATACAACTATTCTAAAATGTAAGAACCGCGCAGGGTTCTGTGGAAAATGCACTTTTCGCTCGCTTTCACTACACGAAATCGAAGCTTCTTATGCGACACTAATGTTGAAGCGACCTTATGTAAAGCACTACAAACGTAAAGTTTTTCTTTCTTAAAAGAAACTAATCGAAATCAAAATAAAATATATCATTAAACAGTCAATAACAGTATGTAGGCGATATTATTTAAAACAAATAAATCGCTATGGAATGGAAAATTGTTTAGTACGGCCCTGGAATATTTACCACAACTTTTTTAATAATTAATTTACTAACTAAATGGAAGAAATTAAATTTTTATTTAATTTATGGATATTGAGTTCGAATTATTTAACATACGGGCCTGGAATTTCTTTAAAAAGAACAATATTACTAATTACTAATGAGCTGTCTACCTTGAAATAAGAAATATATCTGTAAGAAACTTAATCTAATTATAAGAAACAAATTTTAAAAATAAACAGACCAGCAGTATTCTCCAAACTGCCTAATGGAAATCAGGAACGGAACAGGAACGAGATATTTTCACCCAGAAAATATTTGTAATCACCACTTGGAAGGTCGTTGTATTTTTAATACAATGCAGGAACAAACAGGAACTATTTTTGTCAGAAAATATCTAATGCATCTAGGCTCGAATGACCATATGATAAAGCCAGCCTTTTGATGGTTTTGACTTTGACACTTTCGGTAATTTCTCAAACTTTCTCTTCGAAAATCCTTTTGACAGTGGATTGAAAATCTCCAAATAAAACGCTAGTTCGTGCAAGATTAACTTCTGACAAGGATGACTGATTTATTTATTTAAAGTTGACAAAAATATAATTATTTACAAAGTTACTATGCCGCTTTAATCAGAAAATTGGTAGATCAGCTCGAATACTAAATGTAACTAAAATGACTAAGTACTTACAATTGGCTTTTTCCACTTCAAAACACTTAATTTTATTAATAATTATCTACTGTAATTATCCGCGCTAGGAATGAAATTACAAATTTCTTTATTTAAGGGAAGTAACGCTCTGCGTATGTGGAATAATTAATTGACACTTTTTTTTTGACATTTCTCTTTTTTTTAATATCAATCAATTTTTTGACTGACAGGCCTTGCCTATCTAAATTTAAATGAATAATATGTTCGGACGTGTTCCGAACACATGTTTTATGTAAAAAATGGACGGCCAACTGAATGTTTTTCCGCAGAAATCAAGCCATATTTTTTACATAAAACTGAAATATCCACAAAGAAATTGTTTATGATGGGGATACCGTTTGATAACTCCTCAAAAATGCCATAGTAATATTTTAAATGAATTACACAGCACCCATATGGGGATAATTAAAATGGCATTGGCTCGTTCATACTTCTGGTGATCAACTTTAAATGCGAAAATTTAATATTTAGCGAGGAGTTGTAGGGCCTGCAATGCATATGGCTCAAATCCAAAAATAAATTCTTTGGTGGTATGGGAGTGGCCTAAGGAAGTGTGGACAAGGCTGCATGCTGATTTTTTTGGTCCTGTACATGGCAATTTTTTTAGTTATTTAGGATGCCACATTTAAGTGGTTAGAAGCCTTTGAGGTAAGAAATTTGTCTACAGCTAAAAAATTGAATTATTTCGGGATGTTTTGGGTTACCAAGAGAATTATGCACCGATGACGCTCGACCTTTCACTTCAGAAGAATTTCGAATATTTTTAAATCAAAGTGGTATAAAACATGAAACAGGTGCTCCTTATCATCCTCCTACAAACAAAAGAGCGGAAAGTGCTGTTAAAATTTCCAAAAAAGCCATTTTAAAAGCTAAGTATTAAAATCCTAAACTAGAAATAAATCTTATACTATAGGAGAATCACCTGCAAAAATACTTTTTGATAGGAATTTAAGAACAAAATTTGATTTACTTATGCCCTCGGCGGAGGAGATCGTAAAAGAAAATCAAGAACAACAAAAACAAAATTATTCGTCACGGGGAAGAGATATTATTTTTAAATTGAATGATAAGGTCTGGATAAGGGACTTTCGATTAAAATCTAGTTCTCCCTGGTGCTCTGGAGTAAGTGTGTTGAGTCGGATAACTTACATGGTTAAGACAGATAGTGGTATAGCTTGGAAAAGACATACTGATCAATTGAAATTGAGACATAAAACTTTAAATACTAATTCAGAAACTGTTTCAATCATATCTCGATCACAATTAGATAATAAGGCTGTTTCACCTGATATCCATAAAGTGAAAATCATGTTGATGAAGGGGAAGTGCTTCCGGGTAATAGTGAAGAAAATGAAAATCACGGTATAACTACAGAAAATAATATTAACGTAGCAAACAGTGAGGAATCCGGAAGGACTGTACGTCGTCGTAGCAAAATTGCAAAGCCGCAACGCTACGGTAAACATTATGTACATCTATTTGGCACCCAGGGCAATGCCATTGGTCAGATTCGAATTCAAAACCAATCACAGTTCGAGTGCGAAATGTGTATACAGAATTTAAATCGGCGCCAAACGCGCGTATTGAATGTCGACACTGACGAGATGGCGTTGCTGTTTATTTTTGTGAGTATTTAGGTATTTAGACACCTTAAGTAGTGAATTCAATTTTTAGTCTTAGTTTCTGTTTATCGTTGTTTCGGTAATATGGCTGCCGTCGACGATGTAACAGATTTACCATCTCGATTTAAATATTTTGAAATAGGTCCAGCAAAGTATAGGGCAAATTTGTTAAATGAGAGTGATGCGAAACAGTGGATGGAAGAATACGTTTCTTTAACAAATACCAATTGGAGAAGATTCAAAACCAAAAGTAATACGCCGCATTACATATGCAGGTATAATAGTTATTCTGTTAGCAGGCAACTACTCAACTAGTATAAGGTAGTTCGTCTATTTTCAACTATCAACTGATATTTCGATATTTCAGTCTAGAATACAATTGTCATGATACATCAAATCGCAGAGTGGAACCAAATAAAAATCCAAAAGGGAAATCAAAAAATTGTAGTTGTAGTGCGAAACTTAAAATTGCGATAAAACATACAACCAAAGACAAAAAACGACAAATATGTAAAGGTGAGGCGATTATATGATGTATGTGAGAGGGTGCAGATTCAAATTTCATAGTTTTGCTCACAGGAAGGAATGCCGGCCATCATTGTAGCAGGGCCGATCCTAGGGTATTGGCGCCCCCGTGCAAATACCAGATGTGCCGCCCCTCCAGAGATTTTTTTCTTATTTTGACTAATATTTAACGTTGACGTTATAAACTCATCTACCCGTATAACGTCCATATCACAGTTTCACACACAACGATTTTGGACATACTCAGTGCTTATACAGCTTTGTTCCATGGGAGGGAGGGAGGTCGAGTAATTCGTGGCGCGGGGGTGACAGAAAAGGAAAACGCCGCTGGCGAAATTTTTTTTCTGTTCAAGGTCAAATGCCTTTAAATTGATAGTTAGGCTGCAGTTTTGTCATTTCTCAGGACTTAGGATAAAATAGATTAGATAGTTACGTATTTTTATCGCATTCGTACGTCACAATCGTTGTGTGTGAAATAAGTGTAAGAAGTGAATCATGAGTAAAAATGCAAATAAAATTTGAAAACTTTATTTTGGCTACCTTATTAATAGGTTAATAGCAACAAAATACTTTATCAAAATAAAAAACAAACAATCATATCACGTTTGTATAAAAAAAGTACCCACTCAACGAAAAGTATATAAATCAGTTGTTCTACAGTCTACAGACTAGGTACCTAACCATTATAATTACCTAATTATAAATAACCTTTCTTGATTTCTGAGTGGCAAATTTATCAATAATTTCCGTAAAATCGATCTTTTCACAGATTTCGGATTCAATAGAGATGATGGCCGAATCTGAAAGCCTTTCTTGTGTCATATTATTTCTCAAGTAATTTTTCATAATTTTTAATTTGCTGAAACTTCTTTCTCCTGAAGCCACAGAAACAGGTAAGGTTAAAAAAATTCTTATTGTTAGAACAAAATTAGGAAAACAGGAAATGAGATCATTTTTGACTATGATTTCTAATACATCAGTTGGCTGTTTCTTACCTGGAAAAATAAAGTTATTTCATTAAACAGTTGTATACCGTCTATATCTTTCACGATACTTCCTTCTTCCTGTACCTGTAACTTAATATCTAAGTCCATGCAGGCTTTCATGAGATCATCACTAGAAATGTTGTGAAACTCATACAGAAAGCAGAATATTGAAAAGCACTCAGATAATAATGTAAATCTTTCATTTACCAAGGAGATCGCGTGATCAAGAATTTCAAAATAGAAAGAAGTCTTGAATTTCTGGAACGGATTCAAATGGGGTTCATCACTGCCCTTGTAACCAAATAAACGGACTTTTTTCCTGAGCCTTGAACTTGTAAATTCGGGATCAATACCTAAATCTCTAACAAGTGTTGTGGCTGATTCGACAAATATTTTGAAATTATCGTCTGATCTTTGTGAAACAAAATATTTTTCAAATTATGTAAGCCTTCAATGCATTCCGCGATGATTAATTTAGGATTTTGAAGCATTTTACTCAGAACATTGATTCTTGATAATAAATCATTCCAAATCAAAATTGAACACAAAAATTTGAATGATTCAAGATTCTTAACTATTTTTTGTTTTCGCCTCTCTGGTGGAATCTTCAATAAAGGCATTTAATGAGGTAATAATGTTTTTGAGGTCTTGCTTTAGAGGTCTAATAGCATTGATACGACTTTCACACCTTGTTTCACTTAATGGTTTAAAAGTTTTTCACGTATTTTTTTTAGTAAATCCTATTGATATGGGGACGCAGAAAGAAATTATATACCTCTTATACCATATCAAAAAATCCAGAAATTGCACCACTGAAGCCAGCGTCATTAACGACGAGGTTTAAGGTGTGAGCCGCACACGGCACGTATAATGGTCTAGGATTGATATCGAGAATCCGTTTCTGAAGCCCTATATTTTTCCCCTCCATGTTCGATTCATTGTCGTAGCCCTGACCACGTATATCTTTAACTTCGAGCTGCAGACTAGGTAATAGCTTCTTTAATAGAAAATTGCACAGACCTTCTCCAGTGGTATTAGTTACTACAAAAAATCCTAGAAAAAATTCTTAAATATCTACTTTACTTTCACCATCAGTAGAGTTCACACATCTAATTACAAACCTCATTTGTCCTGTATGACTAATATCCATTATCTCTATGATGCAACTCCGTACTAGTTTCTCTGAATATTAAATTTTGACTGTCTAAAAATGGTACTACAGCAATCATTCTTTCAATGATAGCGCGCCATCGTTTTTTCTCTAGGTATATTGTAAACATTCTGTTGTTCCGCGTCAATACTACATTTTTTTCCATCCTCGTCTTTATTTCGCACCACGATTTTTATTTACTACACTGTTACAAAACTACACAATAAACTGGTAAAAATAATATAATTAAAATCAGACTGGTTATAATAAAAATTGATCGTTTAATTTATATAAAAAATATTAGTTCGTCGGCATCGGATGTTTCATGGAATGTTGCCTTGGATTTTAGCAAACTCAGCGTCTAGGTGTAATGGCTTCGTATACAGGAAGTTGGCTAATGGGGTTCACTGTACTGTAACTTCTCCATCCCCTGGGGAAGTTTTGTAAGGGACGAACAAAACTTTGGTGTTCTCTTCGCCTTCTGTTGGTTTGGATTTTCTTTGGCCCTTTCTCTTGCATCTGTTATTCTTTTGCCTATAACAAAGATAACTTAGGAGAACTGTAACACCTATATAGATGGGGGTCATCCAGAAATGGTTGTGGCTGTAGTTCTATTTTTCGGCTTCTATTGGTTCCATTTGGTTTGCTTGCTTAATGAGTTCATGGAGGTCGTCTAAGGGCACTTGGTTTATCTTCAGTGGTTTAAATCTTGTTGGTTTTTGTATGTTGCTTGTTTTAATTTGTGGCAATGTTAATGGTTCGCCTTCAATAGTGGTTTTGGAATTAATGAATCTTTGTTCTAGCGTTCTGAACTCGCAGTTTGGTGGAAGTTCGATCAGGTGTACTTCTTGCAGAACCATTGGTTTCGTTGTGGAACATTTAGTTGTTATTTTTGTGGGTCCAGTAAATATTGCTACGTAGTGGGAGTTCGATAGACTTTGGATGATTGTGTTCTGTATTTGCACTGGAATATAGTTGCAAGAGGCTTCTGTATTTTTCAGTTGAAGAATCTGGTTGATGCAGTCTTCAGTTTTCGTTGTTGTTCGCAGCGCTTTTTCGTTGCATAAGTATTCGGCACTGTTTTTTTTTCCATGGAATTTCGGAGTATTGGAAGGTATCTTCATTAACCAAAAGGTACGGTTCTGGAGGGATAATTATGGTAGAATTTTGTGTAGGTATTGGGAATAGGTGGTAGTATGTGAAGGTCTTATTATATAAAATGGCAAAGTGTAGGATAAATACGATAGTGTGGTTCGTGTAGTAAGCGTCTACGCTTATTATATCGTAATAATTAAGGATGTCTTCGTCTTTTTTATATAGGAGATGATCTTCGCTGTGGTGTTCTAGCATTTTTTGTCACTAGCCATTCTAATTCATCTTTTCTCAGGACACTGTTGTGAAGGGTGTTTAGTCTGGAGAATGTGACTGCCTCTTCTTGATCGTTCAGGAGTTGAAGGATAATTTGGAGGAATAGGTTTAATTCATCCAGTACATTTCTGGCTTGAATAAAGTGATTGAAATCGAATACAAATTTGTTCAGATCTTTACTGATTTGATCTATTTCTTGGAAAATAGTTTCTTCGTTGTGTGTTAGAAGAGTCACAGTTTCGTTAAACTTTTCCAAAATCCTTAAATTTAAGCTCAGGTGATGATTTACTTTTTTTATAATATTCTACTGGTTTGTTTGGAGCGTTTGTATTGCTGTATTGTAGATTTCGGCGTCTTCCTGGTCTAGGTTTCCGGAGATGGATTTGATAATACTTTCCGAGCCGCTAATAATTCCTCGATTCCTTCTTGAGGTTGGATAAATTGATATTATTTCCTCTTTGGCTGATTTTAGTTGAAATTGAAGGGCTTGATCGAAATTTTGTAAGCTTGTAAAATAAGGGTAGTTTTGATTTCTTCCATTATAGGTTGTAGTTCGTAAAAGTGTATAAAGTCGTACGTGTTAGAGCGTATCTTTGCTTGTCCCAGGTTGAGGGGAAGCACTCCTGGATTTTCTTTCAAATTTCTCATTTTGATTTCTTCTGCCATTAGGCATGCGAATCTGCGAGGAGGATTTATAATTAGTTTTCTTTTCGGATTTGTGTTTTATGTTTTTCTTATGTACAGTAGCTGTCGGAGTGTCTATCGTTATAGCGTTATCTATTAGTACTGTCTTGGGTTGAAATCTAGGCAGTAATTTGTTTCTTTTCAAAGTTTTTCTAGTGTAGATTTTAGTAGATGGTTTGTATGAGATAGGGGTTTGTCTCGTTTTATTTCTGTTTTCTATAATGGCCTTTTTATTTTCGGAAAGGCGTTCGTTGATCTCCCTATAAATTTCTTTCGTTTTCTTGCGATGTTGTTCTATGTAATTGTTTAGTAAGGTTCTTTTTATATCTATGTCAAAAGGATCTCTTGCATTTAGGTGTCCGTTTAGTACTTCGATGGGTTTTAGTTTTGTTGAGGAGTGGACGGAGTTGTTGTAGCCTAGTAAAGCATATGGCATTTGTTCTTTGATGGATAACGTTGTTTTTGTGTTTCGGAGTATTCTTAAGTGTTCGATCAAAGTTGAGTGGAATCTTCCGATCATACCGTTGGACTGAGGACTGTCTGGGTTTGTGTAGTGGATAGATATTTTATGGGAATCGACAAATTCTTGCATGATTCCGTTTTTAATTTCTGTTCCGCTATCTGCAATTATCATAGAAGGTAGTCCATGGTGAGTTACAAATGTAAGGAAGGCGTTAATTACGTTTACGGCGTTTCCTCCTTCTATTGGGTAGGCCTGTCCATATTTGGAAAATGCGTCTATTATGGTTAGGAACTTCTGTCCGTTGGCTTGAAATAGGTCGATATGAACGATTTCCAATGGTTTGGTGGGTGTAGGTGTGACCATAAATTTTGGTTTTGGTGGGAGTCTCTCATATTTATTTTCTTGACAGATATCACAGAAATTAACGATGTCTTCGATATCTTTCTTCAAATTAGGCCAGAAATAACGTTTTCTTATTTGAAGTTCTGTTTCAGTTATTCCTCTATGATTAGTTATGCCTTGATGGTATTTTTTTATTAAGTCTTTTTGCCTTTCTTCTGAATTCACATCTTCTAGCTGAACGTTACATTTAATTAGCTCGTAAGCGTTGTTTTTGAATGTTCTTCTGATGATTCGCAAATTTGCTTATATAATTCGTCGCTTTCGAAGAGACATGCATATTTTCTTTTCGGTTGGAGGTGGTTCTTAAAAAAATTTATAATATCTGGGTTAAGGTCGTTTTTCGAGAGTTGGACGTACATGCGTTGTTTGTTTGGAAAGATGTGTAATGTTACTGTAGATCGAGGACTGTGATTAACTGTTTTGAAGATGATTTGGTTGTTGTAGTAGTTGATTGGTCTCTCAGATATAGGGATGCCTAATATTGGGTTTTCTATTGCAGTGTGGTTCGTTTCGTCGTCTGATGTTTCTCGTTGATCTTCCTGTATGTTTTGTTGTGATTCCTCTTGATTTTCTTCTTGGTTTCTTTGTGATTGATCTAAGTTCGGCTGTTCTAGTATTTCCTCGATAGAGGGGGGCAGTTCCGGAATATCTTCGTTGACAAAGTCTGAGAGTCTGTCTTCAGGTAGATTATTATATAAAGAGGCATTTTCTTCGTCCGGGGATTCTAATTTACTGTTCACTTCATCAACATATTTTGCTAGGTCAAACAGTTCTTTGGTGTGTATTTCCACTCTTGAAAGGGCGTCGGCGTTAGTATTAAATTTTCCTTTCTTATATACAACTTCGTAATCGTACTATCCCAATTTTAATCGCTATCTTACTAGTTTGGAGTTTGGTTCTTTCAAAGAAAAGAGGTACTGAAGCGGGCGGTGGTCTGAGAGAATTTTAAACTTTCTTCCGAATAAATAAGGGCGAAAGTATTTGGTGGCCCATACTATAGCTAACATCTCTTTCTCAATTGTCGAATACTTAGTTTCAGTGTCGTTTAGCGTTCTGGAACCGAATGCTATGGGTTTATCACTGCCCACTGGTCATTGGGAAAGTACTGCTCCTATGGCATAGTTGCTAGCATCGGTGGTTAGATTGAAGGGTCTTGTAAAGACCGGGTACTGTAGAAGAGGTTCGTTCATCAAAAGGTTTTTGCATGTATTGAAGCATTCTAAAAAATTCCGGAGTACGTTTGATCTTGGCATCCTTCTTCAGACAAGTTGTTAGGGGTTTCGTCATTTTTGCGAAGTATTTTATAAACTTTCTGTAGTATCCCAAAAGTTCTAGGAATCCTCTGATATCCTTAGCTGTCTTAGGTGTTGGATCATTGGCTATGGCTTTAATTTTGGTAGGGTTTGGTTTTATATCCTCTGAAGTGACGATATGTCTCAGGAAACTGACTTCTTTTCTTAGGAACTCACATTTGTCTAATTGTATTTTCAGTCTGGTATCTCGGAGACGTTGGAATATTTTGGTGAGATTAACTATGTGTTCCTGTAGAGATGTAGAAAACACGATAATATCGTCCATATAAACCAATCATATTTCGCCTTGGAGTCCTTTCAAGACATTATCCATTACCCGTTGGAATGTTGCGGGTGCGTTTTTAAGCCCGAATGGCATTCTCACATACTCATAGTGTCCGTTCTCTACACTAAAAGCAAATTTAGGAATATCTTCCTCGGACATTTCTATCTGGTGGAAACCACTCGCAAAATCCAGGGTGGTGAAATATTGGCATCGGCCAAGTTTATCCAATATGTCTGTTATGTTGGGTATTGGATACCGGTCGTCGATGGTTTTTTCCTTTACTTTGCGGTAGTCAACAACGATGCGCCATTTGATTTTTCCTGAGAAATCGGGTTTCTTTGCCACTATCAAATAGGCGAGGACCATGGAGCTTGGCTGGGTCTAATTATACCTTGATCTAGCATCGAGGTTACCTGACTTCTAACTTCTTCTTTGTGGATGTATGGATAGCGGTATGATTTAGTATATACCGGTATTTCATCCTTCGTTCTTACGTGGTGTTTAACTTGATTCGTAAAACTAAGAGGTGTATCTGGTTTATGGAAGATATCTGAATATTTTTTGTAGAGGCGGAGGATGTGTTCTTTTTCCATATTAAGATGGTCCGTTTGGATTAGATGGTCTATGCTATTCTTCGTACTTTGTGCTGGTGTGCATCGAAAATATGTGATATTCTTCGAGATTAATCTTGTTGCAATCTGTCGGCTCGGTAATAGCGAATTCTATTGGCTCTGAGGTAAAATTTGCGATTTCCGTCCAGGCTAGTTGGTTTTGAGCGTCGGAAAGGCTTTCTTTTATCACTGCACCTTGAATTTGTTATCTTGGTATAAAAACGGTTCCTTGATATTATTTAACTGGTAACCTAATTTGACTAATGGAGTTTGCTTCAAGTTGAATCGAGTAGAATTGCGTTTTCTTCGTTTCATATTATTTTAAAGGGATGGTTGAATGTTTCGTAGTAAGGATTGATTTAGGGAAATTTAATTGGGCATGAAAGAGTTTTAAGTTATCGAAACCAATAAGGCCATCAAAGGTTTCATGGAACTTGGATATATAAAACTTTAATTTTTCAGGAGATTTGAATTCTGGAAACGAAGGGATCGTGGCACTATGCTTTTGTGAGTAATTTTGAAAAATGGAAGTGACAGTAAAAGGATCATATTTAATAAAATTTTGGAAATAAGTGGAAGCTATTTTAGGGTTAAGGAATGATTTTGTGGAGCCTGTATCGATTAGGAGATTTGAAGGAGGGTCAGAAATTTCGATGTACGGGAGTTCTTTTTTTTTCGGAAAAGGAATGCAGAGCTCTATTATGTTTTTGCTTCTGTAATCGGTTCTATGGGAAAATTTTCGTATTCTTCATACGGGAGGTCTTGTACTTCGGCGAGTGATAATTCTTCTAGTGGTTGTTCTATTTCGTAAAAATCTTCTTCGTTGTCGTTTTGAACGATGTTATACAATTCTTCGACAGTAAACTTCGGCTGAGGTTGTTGAGGTTCTTGGTGTTGGATGGACAGTCTGCTCCTATTTGTGGCCGCTGTCGATATACTCATGGGGGTTGGTCTTAGTTGTTGAGATGTCCCTGGTCGGTTGGACCAGAAGTTCGGTTGATTAGGTGCCTTAAATGGTTGTCTTGTTTCGGGTCTTGGTTGATTGAACGTGGGCCTTTGGAAGTTTTGGAATGGTTGTCTAGGCGGAAATTGGCTGTTTATTTGTCTCTTTGGTTGCCTAGGAGGTAGGATCCAAATTACTGTCAAAATGTAACGTTGGCACTGCGTCACGAGTAAGGCCCCTGCAACTTTACAACTTCTTTCAAAGTGCTCTTCACACCCCACGTACTTTTTATATACTTCCTCCACCGAATACATATCATAATTCTGCGGACGTATATTTTCTAGCCACATTCCATATACTTTCGGAACAGTTTTGGAAAGCGATGCATTTTACCCATGCGATAGTCATAACCCGGTACACAACATTTTCTTAATTTTAAAGGGAGTTTATAGTTTTCATCCATATCAAAAAAACAATATATAATTTGTCTACGCAAAAAATTATCACTGCAAACACAGATCATATAACTACTATTATCAAAAGAGTGCAAGCACACGTGCTACAAAAATGATTTCGAAATGAATATGTTTTTTCTACTTCTATAAAAGAATACACCATTGCTTCTATTAGTCATAATTCATGTCGTCACAGATCACAGCCCAGCTGAATTAAGCTCTTTGACACTGCCATGTTTACGAGAATAGAGAAAGAAATGGTTTATTACTTGAAGTTGTCTTTTATATGGTACCCTCTACTAGAAAATAGTATAATTATAACTGCATTCAGCGCGCAGTGGTTGTGTCCCTAAGTTCTTAGGTTTTCGCGGGAACGCCTAGCTTTTCATTCTATCATCGTCCGTATTTTGTGTCGCACTCGAACCACAGCATATAAAACACAAGGCTATGCTCGAACTGTGATTGGTTTTGAATTCGAATCTGACCAATGACATTGCCTTGGGTGCCAAATAGATGTACATAATGTCTAAATGCCTACGGTAATGAATTAATATAGGTTGTTAAAAAAAGTTATAATAAACACATGTGTAATTTGTTATTCACTCAGAAAATTTGGTTAATTTTTTTTACATACCTACTTCGTAGAGGGAGAGTTTGTATAAAAGGGGGGGATATTGTATATTATTATTTTTACTAATAGCGCAAAAACTGGTTTTTTTATCTCTGGTTTTTATACATATTCTGTGAGCTTGAACTTGGAAATAATAAATTGATTTTTAAGTAGTCAGTTAGAAAATAAATTGTAAGCTGGAAGTTGTGTGTTATTTTAAATTAAATAACATTCACAAATTAACACAAACCAACAGGGTCGAAAAACACGACCGTTACTTTGATTTGTATATTCTCTTAGAGTAATTTGCTTTATAGACTCACTATTACCGACTTGTGGGTATAATTCCGTATAAACTTTCCTGCCAGAGTGGCGCACTGATTCGCCCTATTGGGCCCAGTAGACACCGAAGGGGGTAACTGCATACGAAGAAATGGTGACCGAAATTCATATGTTTTTGTCGACACACCCTGTAACTTTTATTAAAACTATTTATAAAAAATGTATAAAGAAGAAGGGGAATTATAGGGACTGCTTCAAAATATATTATGTATTTTAAACACGACCGAACTGTTTTAAAAATAATAGGTGTCGATGCGTCGTGAGTTTGGAGTCAAAACATTGATTGCGTTAGTATCAGCAATTAACGAAATGAATTAGGCCTTTTCGTTTATCGAACGAAATATTTTAGGGTATTTATAACAATAGTTTTAAGACGGTTGATGGTTTCGATATGATGTAACAAATGTTTAACCTAAATTTAAAAATGATGACATGACGTTAGTAGTGCGTTGGTTTTGATAATGTTTAAACGCTTTGTGCTTGATTGCTTCTTTATATACAAGTTTTATTATACAATAATGTTGTCCACGGCGATACCAAAGATTATAAATGAGTAAGATGACTACAATACAATTATGTGACAAAAAAAGAGTGAATGACCTTGTATTTTTAAATTGGGGGAGAGCCATGTTGTCAGATACTTAGATGTTCCTTATTTACCAATACTGTGTCAATTGGATAGTCAAATGGGAAATGCTGAAGCGTTTCGTCTCCTTGAACACACAGAACTGATTCATGGTCGATAAATATGCAAAGTGCGGGTGACTTGAATAGGTAATTTTTCATTAGGGTAAGAGAAGGGACAGGGAGATGGCTTGCTCTCAATTCTCTTTAAAACAGATATCTTTCGAGTCCTGAAATACTGGAGAAGGTCATGCAAAGATATGAGTATACCTGTTACAGACAGCAGTACCTTACATGCAGTAGCGTAACTTCAAATCCGGGGCCCCCCCGCAAGGATTTTACCGGGGCCCATCATATAATTGAGCAAATAAGTATATGTATTTACAAGTAAAGGGTAAGGAGTAGTCATGAACCAGCGTTTTCTAAAAATAATAACCCAAAAGACATACATAAGTATATAATTTAGAAAATGAAACAATAAGGCACATATAGGAAAATAAATGTGTACATTCCAAAATAAAAAATATCACAAAACGAGGTATATTCATGTGTTGGAAATACCGAACAAAAGTAGAAAAATCTAACATATAATACGAATACATATTTATATATTGAGATAAACAAACAAAACATCATATTATGCATAGCAATAGTATACCTATGCAAAACCTTTATTAGTTATTAGGTACTTTTGTCTCTTTTTACCATTGTGTTGTCATGATAACACAATTTTAAAGAGAAACAAAACAATGACAAAGGGTAGGTATTTCAAATCAAATGCTTTACATAGCTGAACAAGAAAATATTTAAAAAAGAAAAAAAAACCTGTGTCAAATGCCTGAACTAATTCAGATAAGTTCATTTTACTAGCTTCCATAGCTTCTATGGAAAGTAACCCCAATGCCTTTAGTCTAACTTGTGACATGGTGGAATGCATAAAGTTCTTTATAAGTTTGAGCTTTGAAAACGAACGTTCTGCACTTGCTACCATAACAGGCAATGTCAAAAATAAGACTAATACGGAGATTACTTCAGTAAAACTAGAACTAAGTTCCACATGTTTAATTAAGATTAAATTGAGTAACTCTCTTATCGTAAAAATTGAATCTAATTCGGATTTAAAAGTATTATTTAAAACAACTAATTGTAAAGCAAATCCTTCACTAATATCTTTCTCATAGTTTTCTTTTAATTTATTAGCATGTTCTATGATTTCGAAGTCATTTAGTTGCGATAAGCGCTGGGGTTCAAGAAACATAAACTTATCGCTTACATGAAACATTCCTTCAAACCTAGTTTTTAATTGCTGAGTAACAATATCTACAACCCTATAAAAAAACGTTTACTCTGTACATATCCTCAGCATTATTAAATCGCTGATCTACTGATAATTCGTCATAATGTTTTTTAACTGTTCTAGCTCTTTTATTAGAAAATATGTGTATCTCAATACCCCATTTCTGACAAGTTAATTTTGCCTCTGTGATTATATCCGAAAATTTCTCTCTGAGATCTGTTACATTAGTTACACATATTTTTAATAAATTGGTAGCATTAGATAAATCTTGATCGATTTTTGGTAATTTAGTAGAGGCCAAATTAGTTATAGTTAATAACTTTGTAACAATAATGAGCGTGATAACGAAATTAAAGGTTTCTATTTTTTTTCTTATGAGATAAAGCTTGATTACGTTCGTCGGCTTTTTTACTTTCAAAATTTATTTTTGTTAAGGCCTTTATGACATCTAAGAAGCGCAATTTAACAGCTGTACAAGATAATAATCGTCCAAACCAATAAGTTGGATTTAATTTTTTTAGTGTTACCTCTGATTCTGCAGTGATGCTTGATAAAATATCCCATCTATTGATACTGAAACCAAAAAAACTATGAAGCTCTTGCCAAACTGTAAAGAAATTTGATACTTCTTGGACACTATTCAGTGCATCGTTGAGAACGAGGTTAAGGTTATGTGCAGCGCAATGAACAAATGTAGCTGTCTTTTCAATTTGTTTTATCCTAGTTTGAACTCCAGAATAAGCACCACTCATTGTGCTAGCTCCATCGTACCCTTGCCCCCTACATTTCTTAATGTCTAAGCCTAAGTTTGAAATTATATCTAAAATTTAAGAAGACATATCACCGGCCGATTGGCCTATTACTTTATAAAAGCCCAAAAAAGATTCTACGATATTAAATATCGGTATTTGTTTGTTTTGATCAATTTTTACATATCTAATAATTATCCTAAGCGGATCTACCTTACTCACATCTTGAGTGGTATCGACAATGATGGAAAAAATGGACTGCGTAATATTGAATTAGTTAGGGTGTGTTCAAGGTTTTTGCCCAAAAGTTGAATCATTTCATTTTGGATTTGCGGACTTAGTTATTTGATAGTTCCCTTTGGTTCCCTCGTTTCATAACATCATCATATTCAGCTAACAAACATACATCGGAAATGAAATTAACATTATATACATCATTGACCTCGGAATGAACCAGAATTTTTAGCAATTTTAAGTGTAATTTTTATTAGCCTTTCTATGACTTGGGCCCAAAAACTACAGGCGTTTTTAGTCTGCTCGCTATCTAACGTAAAGCCTTTTTTCCATTGTTCATTTACTAAGCAAGCTTTTGCGTGATCCTCTTATTTTTCATGTTTTCTTATTTTTTTTGAAAGTCCTTGCCAGTCGTTGATACCAGATATCCAGCCTGATCCGTCCGATACTTGCCACTGTTCACAAAATAACCAGCAAGGCTGACAATATACCAATTTTAACTTAGGCGAGTAAGAAAGCCAAATATTTTGAACTTCAATACCTGCCTTTGAAGTACTTTTATAATAGTTTTCTGAAAAACACCGATTTTTTAAATCTCTTGGAAACGGACCTTTTGGTTGACAAGGTTCCATACTTAATATTAACCTTTTTTGTTCTGCAGTAGGTCTGTCGAGAAAGTTGGCTTTGTCGGAGGGATACAACTTGTTAGAATTAGAACTAGTAGTTGTGTTTTTAATTATTTTGTTTAAAATTTCACTATCGATGATACAGGTTTCTGAGGCCATATCATAATCAGTCGATTCTATGTCACTCGTTTTATTAATACTTGACTGATGCTCCTCACAAATGCCATCATCATCATTATCATAAGCGAATCCAATTGCCGATTTATCAGTCTCAGTAATTTATTTAATGGTAACATTTTCTTCATTTATTGACTCTTCAGTCTTTGACGTTGACGCCTTTAAACTTGTATCTTTTGTTTGTAAAAAAAAACTAGTTAATTTTGGTATTTTTGGTAATTGTTCATCTGATCTTTGTTTCTCATTTTCTTGTTTTCTTCGTTTATATGCACCACTTTCGCATCTTTTTTTTTCATGGCACGCTTGCATTTTTACCTATAAATAATTCAAGTTTTAAGATATAAATTTTATCTTACCTACTATTTTAATTATTATAATCGCACATTTAATACACTGAATATAAAGTATGTTTCGTTTGCAAGCAAAACTAAGAAAGAAAAAACAATATACTTACATAGTCAGTATTCCAGTATGTTCAATATTAACAAAATTATATTTCTTTTTACGTAATGTTTTTTTTCACAAAAGATATAAACTATATAAAAATAACTAAGACAAATTAACAATACAGCTTATTTTATAAACCAGGAACTACACTCATGACTGATCAACAAAAACTGAAGCGCTCTGCCTACACAATAAGGGACGAGAAACGAGAAACCATTTTTTACAACTATAAAGATAAAAATAAATGTGCTAGCCACATGTTTGTAATGTATATCTAAAGTATGAAATAAACTGAAAATGTATTCAAAAAAACCTAAAAGAGGTCAATTTTTATTAGCATTAGCAGATAGATGAGAGATGCGTAACTGATAATAATTATATCTCGTAGTGGAAGTGGGTGCTGCCATACTACCATTCACCGCGCCTATGCAAATATAGTACCTAATTGAAAGTAAATTAAATTTAAAATATTGAGGGTTTGGTCTGTAAAATAATGAGTTTTTAGTTTAGTACTTTCTTTTGCGCTGGCGCTTGGTGTCCCCGGGGCCTCCAAAACTACGCCCCCCCCGCAACTGCGGGCCCTGCTGGCCCTTAGTTACGCCACTGCTTACATGTGAATTAAAACCAGAAATCTAAGAAGATCGTCAATCAACGACGACCCTCATTATTATGTATGGCTCGAAATATAGACAAGTAATGAAAGTGTGTGACCCATAAAATATTCCCAGGTCCGGATTAAAATATCTCATGAAATAATTTCGCATTTTTATAATAGTGGACTCTATTATTTTTTATACGTGTGTGAATAATGAAATTTACTTACCTGGCCACCAGACTTTCAGTACTAATGGGCTATTAACGAGATTATAATGGTCTATGTAAATTACCTACCAGATTTGGCCCAAACGCGACTACCACTGAAACTAGCAACCCCAGTGACAGCTTCCCCCCTTGGACGGTTGGATTAAGGCCCAAACGCGACTACCACTGAAACGTGCAAATACAGCAACCCCAGTGACAGTTCCCCCGTCGCTCGGCTTGACTTAACTCTCTTCCGATAAGTTCGGCGGACGAGAACCTTATACCCCTGTATATGTATAATTCGATATAACCACGGATTTCTGGTGCGGTCGGTTGGTCCAGCGGAGGCTTCTGGTTGTCGTTGCTGACGGTGACGGCTCTGAAACACAACTGACTTCTAACTCGAAGTCGGATACACAGATAACCCACAGTCGGATATAGGCTTACCTACATATCCCCACCAGAGTGCGGACGGTCTTGCGTAGAACTAATCTATGGACTTGGTCAAAATTAGAAAACGTCTCTGTTTTCCAAACGGTCGTGTTGGAGCTATTTCTCGTTGACGGTTATTTTTGGATTACCTGCCCTTTCAAAATTAATTCTACTTGGTACCTGCTGTTAAGTAAACATATGTGTATTCCTACCTTAAAAAATATTACTGCCGCCCGACACAAAGTAATCTAATTTAACGTTATTCATTTATATTATTTTGAGAGAAAGTGCTTTCGCCTGGCGGAAAAAAGTAACTTCGTTACAAAATGAAATGTAAATCTACCGCATGCTATATTTATCACCACTGCATATTAGTTTGGCTGCAATGTTTCATAGAAAATTTTACTTCAAAAATGTTTTAAATATATGTCATTCCTTAGGCTTCATACAAAGAGAGCACGTTATACGAAGTTTCAGCAACTTTTGCATTTCCACCAGAAGCCTGGCAGTTCTATTCAATTTCTGCATAATAATGCTGACTTAAATATTAACACTATTGATGGTATCGGAAGGTTCCATTATATTGGGAGCATTGAAATAGTAACTCCAGATGATAGTATACAACCTAGACGACCTATCAAATGTATACTTCCACGAGTACTTACATAATAATGAAGTTGAGCGGGATATCAAGAAATTTACTAGAAATTAGCAAATAAATATTCTTTGGACGTATTTAAAATTCAGAATCATAATAAATTTCCAAGATCGAACGATTTTATGAATTTATTAACCAATACACATGATTTACCAATGCACATTATTTTATTATGTGACTAATTATTTTTTTATCATGTAGCTATTAGTGCAGCTCAAAGTAATTATAACACAATTTGGGGATAGAAGTAATTCAATAATATGTTCATCCCAATATGTCAATCACCAACTCCGAATAATCTCTTGCTAATGTTAGTGTTTTTAAAAGAAACTCACGGTCTCTAGTAAATTCCACAATATAATAAAAGTTATTGAAAATGAGCATATTCCACGAAGTAAGGGTCGAGACAGTCAATTTCTTGCTAATGTTATATATTTTCTAATTGCAAAAAAAAAGATGTGGAGCTGAATGTGGACGTTGAAAGAGCAGCTTTTACTATAGTGTCTCATGTTTACAGTGTAGCTAAAACAGGTGCAGTAATACTCCACCTATTATTCGAATAACTAATAGACCAATATCCCATGTCACTTTTAGAGATAATGATAAGTTTACGCCCATTGACCACTAAAACTTGTATTATGGCTGTGGACGATGCTACACAGACTCTAGTCATACATGATTTCCGGAGCGAAATGAAGGTAGGGGGATAACCAACCTGTTATCCAAAAGTGATGGAAAATTGGCATAAGTTTACGACTGAGGGTAGTGAGAACGCGAAGATTTCAGTAATCTGACGCCCACCTGTTGTCAGTTGTCTACAACGTGGTGTTCATTCGATGCAGCCTACGAAATATATCAAAAAAATTAGTTTACGACAGACATTGAGGGGAATTTTACCAGTATCCTTTGTGTGCCACAAACTTCGCCCGCCAGCCTTTTACAATGGGGCGCAAGGGCGCTGGACCCACCGATTTTGAAAAAATGTCTAGGTACTTTTTTATAAGTTTATACTTCAAAATTTAGGTACAAGTTCTCTTCAATGCTTAAATCGAGAATCTATAATCGTCGGTTATATACTCCGTGGGAAGAAGGTACCGTGTGCTTTAAAAGGTACACAAATATCCAGGTATACATAAATATTATAAGTTTATAAGAATTTGAATTTACACAATAGATGAATATTCCAAGATTTCTTCAAAAGAAACAAAGTACTGTTGTGCAATTTCCTTTTATTAAAATTTCGCAGAGCGCTTTCGGCATTATGCCATCATCAGTGCGGTCACTACAAATTTGTGAATTACAATTCGAGAAACTTGATAAAATTCATACATGCTTGTCAAAATTCCAAGACAGGGACTTCCAAATTTGTAGGTCTGTACATTTATTTATTTCGCGGTTCACATTTCAGGTTTTAGAACAGTGTTAAAAATATGTTTAAAAGATTAAAATTCAATAAAATCTGTACTATACATCTTTATGATCGACCATTTTGCCAAGTTGTCATTAGAAAAACTTATTCAGAAGAAACTGCAAAAACCCTAATTGGCATTCCATTCCATCAAGTGGGTTCCGAATCGTCGGAGCATAGACAAACATCGTGGTGGCATTGTTAAGTGAAGGGATTTCGTGTCCCTCAACAGACAGGCAACTACCATCAACCAAAAATAATAAATTTGCAGACAAACTTGATCTTCATCTGGTAAGGGCGGCGAAGTCTATGAAAACATTGGGATGCGCCAGACACGCGAATGAAATGATAATAAATTGAAGGACAAAAAACAGGGCTATAGGAGAAAATATAATTGATAAAAATTCGAATAAATGATAGATCCAGCGTATGAATGGAGGGATGAAGAATGGCAAGAATTGAAACAAACAAGAAGTAAGAACTTATGTGGAAGATAATAAAAAATGGACAATTACGATGTGTTCGCTGATGTAGTAGCTTTGGGCGAGATGCGACAGATATAGAGATGGAATAGTTAAGGTGATACTGAAGCGTGTTAATTTACAGGGAGATATACAATTCAGATAAGAGGTAAGCAAAGGAAAAGGTTATATTAACTTGTTTAGTCGAAATATTTGTGGAAGCAAAACGCCAAGAAGTGTACAGATGTTAAAAACTTAACTCGAGAAGGAGTAAATAAATTCATAAGAGAGGCAGATTATGGAATATATTTGATGGCGAAGGTATATTTTTAATCATTGTTTTATATGTATTTCAAATTACTAAATATCGATATCCTTTTAGGTCGTTTTAATATTGGGTATTTCTGGTGCTTGCCGCCGTGAAGAAGAAGAAGATGAAGGTTCCATCATGATTGTGAAAGTACCGGATACAGAAACGAACATACAACGAATTTTTACGTTTTCGAATCTAGATTATATCGATATTTACCGAAAATACGTGGCTCTTCGTCCAAGTATCAAAATAAGAGATTCATTAACAAAGTTGTTGGAATAAATTCTATTGGAGGGATGCCCAGCATAATAACAAAATACTTAAAATTACCAAATTCTGATGCTTACACAGGTTACTATTTTCGGAGAACCTCGGCCACACTTCTTGCTAATGCTGGGGGTGATATACGTAGTTTGAAGAGACACGGGGGATGGAAATCTTCCACCGTGGCCGAAGGATACGTGGAAGATTCTATCAATAATAAGATTCAAATATCAAATAAAATTTTAGATTGTGAAATTCCAGGATCACATGGTATCACCTCTAGCTTAAAAATTAGTAGTGTTTCAACCCCCAAAACCCCAATATCCCGAGCTGAACCTGAATTATCTGGTTTATGAATAAATATTGGTTCGTGTACTGGTTGTACAATTATTGTTAATATTGTAAATAATAACTGAAGTTATTGTAAAATTCTATCATTATTTTAAAAGTATTTAAAACCCCAATATCCCGAGCTGAACCTGAATTATCTGGTTTATGAATAAATATTGGTTCGTGTACTGATTGTACAATTAATGTTAATATTGTAAATAACTGAAGTTATTGTAAAATTTTATCATTATTTAAAAAGTATTTAATTGTTATTCATTTAAAAATAAATAAAAATTCGGAGTTTTGCTTCATTCTTTTAAAGATTTAAATACAAAAGTCTTATTAATTTACATGCATTGTGCGAAATACTTCGCACCCTATTGCGCGAAGTATTTCGCGCACGGTGTCATGATAACGTAAGAATCCGAAAAAAAGTGTCACTTCGCATATTGTTGTCAATGCGCAAACCTTGTCATTTTTTGACGTGGTGGTGTGGTTTATGTATATAATTAGTAACAATGTTAGTAGCTATGTGATGTTTCTCTGTGACGAATCAGTGATAGCGGACGTAAGGAAGTCAACATCTGTCAAAATTTTTTTAATAGCAATATCTTTCAAAATAATCGGTTCTATACTGAATTTAGGGCCAAGTGCCAAAAATTGAGATACATCCTCAGGGATGGTCGTATTTGAAATATGTTTTATCCAATTGCTATTAGATTTTAACAAAAACTTTACTTGAACTTCCTTTAAGTTATTGATCTTTGAAATGTTTTTAATGTTAACTCTATGAAAAACTTTATTATATTTGACTAGTTGTCTACTTTCAAAATTCCGAAAAAGAAATTCAGTAGTTGTGGAGATCAATGTCCTCCTTAAAGTCAAAAGTGTGTTTTCTAATTTGTTTACCAACAAGTGATTATTTGAAATTTCAATATTTAAAAGTTTTACCCCCAACCTCTGATTGCTCTCCTTATTTCTATGTGCTCCTTGTTTAATGAGAATATTGTCAATGGGTTTTGTGGCTTGAGAAATGTGTTTAGGAATGACACCCACCTTCCTGCACTGTAGTACGAAGCATCGTCTGTTATACTCCTTTGCGAGTTCTATTTTAGTTTTCGACCATAATTTGAATGTTTTAACACTTTCCTCCCCATACGTAGCATGGACGGATTGATAGAACCCCGTGTCTGTAAACGTAAAAAACGCTAGTCTTTGCTGACCAATTAGGAATAAAACTCAGAAATATTGGGGGGTGCAGCAACAGGGAAAATATAATTCTCTTTTCCCTGTTGCATATATATATATATATATATATATATATATATATATATATATATATATATATTGAACTCATCACAACATCTATAGGAGTTTGGAGGTGTTGGTGTGTGAGGTTTTCAAACGTGAATTTGGTTGTAAGTTGCCAAAACATAGGGAATTATTTGTTTTTCATCATATGAATGAAATTGAAATGAGTTATATATTGAACGTGTACCTATGATATCGTTTGTTTAATGTAAATATTGAGATGCTAAAATAATATTTACCATTGTGTGGGTGCTTCCTAAAATAATTCAAGTCATACTTGCATATCAGACCATAAGAATCAGCTTTAAACAATATAATAATTTGTAAGTTTGGCATATACGTCATAACAAGTATCTGAAACCTTAAAAGAATGAATAAATGTATTTAGATTATTATAATACATCATGTATAATAAGAATTAGTAGCAAAATCATCATTTTAGACGTTTATTATTATTATGACACAGATAACTGTCAACTGATTGGATGTCAAATTTACTTTCATAGCATGAAATGTCCGCGACCGAAACTTGACGCCGCCACAGAGTTCGATGTCAGCGACAGGAATTCGTTGTCATAGAACTATGTAATTCTGACAAGCGTATAAAGCGATGATGAAAAATAACACAAAGATTTTTGTAAATAGAAATTTCAGGCCGTATTTATAATGAACTCTAATTGTGGTAGAATTCTAATATAATTGGAAAAGGATTGCATATGTATTTCAGAGTAATCAGACCGTAGATTTGTTTCATTCAGAATGGAAAAGTTTTATACAATAAGAGGTTTTTTTTATAAATAAGGATAGTTTTAGAGAAGTAGCGGTTTAAATAAATAGATTGAATTATTTTGGAAATGAAAAGAACATTAAATATTCTAATATAGTTAAAAAAGATATTAAATTAAATAAAAGAACCTCAGATATGTAAATAGTTGTAAAAAAATCTAGTTAGATGATTCGTTTTTGTCCATAACAACGGGAGAAAAAAAGAGAGTTGTTGATGGGGAAGGAGAAGGGAGTGGTGTGATATTATGAAGAGCGGAGAGATGTAAGTGAAAATTGAAAAATTTAATAAAATATAAGACAAGTCCTCATATAATGCAAAGAAAAGTATCAGAAAAAGTAAAATAACGTTGAAGATGTGATTTGAGAAGATTTAAAAGTTAATTAGAGGAACATAAGATAAATAATTGAAACAGATGTATTGAAAAGGAATTGGAATAATAAACTAAAGCAGAGAGCATCATTTGAGAGGATCTCCAAACTAATGAACAAGTTTTCTAAATAGAAGAAGATAAATAAAACATTATAAAGTGTAACAAGAGTGTTGCAAATAAATGGAACGTTGAACGGGACACGGTGAAGAATTTCAAGACTTGCCTGGAGAAGTTTTGTCAAGCTGGAGTCCAGATTGAGTGAATGCAGTTGACACATTAATATGAGAGTTGGTGTTATTGGATATTGGCGATTGTCGGTGCCACAAGAAACCATCGTTAGTGAAAGGATAGTGTTAACCAATTTGAAATTTCATAATTTGGCCATTTCAAACAATATAAATTTGCGCAAAGGTACCTATTTGTTGAGTTATTAGATTTTAGTTGTTTGTTCCACTATTTTGATTTTAAATTTGTTTATATTGATACATGTATTTCTTTTCCAATTTCCAACGTAGTTTTGACAATATATAATTACAGTGCTAGTCATTTTCGTTTCTATACCCTCTATTAAAAATAGGAAATATGCATTCCATTAATTTCAAGTGACAACTAAAAACAGGAATATAATTGAATAATTCAAGAATCCAATCGAATCAATTTAATTTCGAAGGCTTTCCAGGCAAAGATCGTGGAAATTATTATTCCCACGATACGGGATATATACACTTTTCAGGATAGTGAAAAACCGATATTCTCACCATAGGGTATTCCCTCTCTTCAGGAACGCTTTTTGGAGGTTAGTATCACTGCTTTTATCTTATTTTACTTTAATTTTTAACAATTCTTAATAATTGTATCTAAAGAACAATGTACTTCTTTTTGATTTTTCAATACTACTCGTTCCCACTTTCTTTTTCTCTAATCAACAACTTTTTTCTAAACAAAAACCTCATTTTTATATTAGCCCTCTGTTTATTGAAATCATATAAATATTTGTAACCAATCAAAATAACTCATAGTTGTTCATTTAATAGATTTCATTATATTCTTGATCATCGATATTTTTTGAATTTGCTCTATCCCAGCTGACAAATACTTCAACAGATGTCAAAAATTTTATAACCCTAATGTTTTTATTTGGAATTTCACCCTTGGATATTATACAAAAAACATTTCTAGGGCTTCTAAATAGTTTGATGGTATCTAATAGGAATTTAATTTAATGCTTAAACATTTAACGGTTTCATTCGAAGAGTGGATTCATTTATTTTATAACAGGTGATGTTTTTTTAAATTTTTCTCTTAAATAGTTTGAATTCTTATTATATCAGTGTCATGTATATATGTACAAGGTACATTATAAAGTTTAAATGAATTTCTTTAGTTTGATTTAGTTTTTCTTTCAATAATCTTATAGTCATTAATATCTTAAGTTGTAATTGACTCGTGTTAGATATATACAATGTGTAGCATTATTTTTCCATATTAATATATATATATATATATATATATATATATATATATATATATATATATATATATATATATATATTGAACTTTGATTTGTTTTGTTTTCACTCACTTACTTATTATTTTTTTTTAAGTTTAGATAATTATTACTTTTATATGTAAAAAAATTTTGTTTTGATGTGGCTAGCTCAGTTAATCATTTTGATATTATATATGTGATGTATTGTTATTTTATGCAGGAGCATGAAACTCTCTCTACTCTTTGAGGCCTGGCATTTAAAAAATGTATTACCTTTATTTAAATAAAAAGAAACACCTCACTTTAAACAACATTTAATTTTAAAATAAAATTTGCAATTTAATAATTATAAGTTGAGACGCCAATGGTTACCTCTAAAGAAATTATCAATTTTATATTTTCTACTGTGCGCATGCTCAAAATCCAGTCATGCGGACTTCAAACGTAAAATGAACATAGTTTTTACAATGTGAGATAGAGCATCAGTGATCTTTAGATGCACATCATGTTATCAAATAAGAAATACTTAAATGGTTCAACACATAGAAGAATTTATGTGGAGAATATACATAAAAATATTACAAATAAGCTGTGGAAGAAATAGTATTAGAAGATTTATATATACATGGAAATATTATAAGATTTATATACAGATGGACATATTACATGGAAATAAATTTAAGCATCATTCTTATGATGATAAAATGGCGAACGTACGTATTTTTATTTATTTATATTAGGCCTTTTTGATAATGTTAATGATTTATTTTATTAATTAACTAAATAAAGTCCGTTTTCTTTTTTATTTTAGATCGATCATTGCTGTGAATGTTTATCAATTTGACGAAATTAAGCACTTATTTGAGTTTTTTCTCTAATTATTTGCCAATAATATTTTAAAAGAACACTGACCTGATGCTCTGGAATTGGGATAACGCTTCTGGACCCCAGGAAGACTCCTCTGAAGTTCCAACACCAATTTTGGAGGAATTTGACTGATTTTTGTAGAAAAACTGGATCTGATTATCTGTGAGTATTATTAGGATTGTTTTTAATAGTATTTGTTAAATTTTATCAAGTTATTTCGGGAATTTCACACAAAGTCCACATCTCTCGACGCCAGCTTCCAACCTCCTTACGCGTCCTCTCGATTCTCAACTTTTTTCAACAAACAAGTATATTGTTTTTTCCAGGTCACTATTTACAAAAGTTTGTTTCTTTACTTGTTGATTGAAAATTTGATCTGTCATTTTGTTCATAACCAATCAAATATTGTCCTATGCAATTGAATTATTTAATTTTGTTTACTTAGTCGAAATGTTCATACATTTACTATTTCACATTATTAATTCACTTGTAGAGAGTCTTTTGAGTTTTTATCATACAAATAAATTAACAATTGGTTATATACATAGATAGATACTTTTTAAATATTTCAATATCTAATATTGTTATTAACAGTCTATTACTGTTACAATTATATTACTTAAATCATAAATCCTTTTATATAATCTCTATCTAATCTTTGTATTAAATTATCTATACTAACTCCTTTAATAAATTATTATTTATTGTTTCTATGTTCATTTTACTGACACTATATCATTTCTATTTATGTTTTTAATAGTTTATCTATGAGAAACTATACTCCCTATTCTACTAAATATTTGTATTTATTTTATAATGTAACTGCTTATATTTATAATTATTGTGACTTGACTATTCTAATAATTGTTCCTTTTTAGATGAACAGCTGATTACGTTATAGAAGATATTCATCGTGTTAGGCAACTTTATTTACTCCATTACATTTGTTAGGCAATTTCTAAACTTTATGTTATTATTGAGGTAATTTCTTTATTTATTAAATTGTTATTGACTAATTATTTAATATATCTTTACTTGATATGCTTTTAATTAAGAAAAGTGTTTCCTTTTAATTATGTTTTCTTAAATTATATTAATTGCATATGTTTTCATATTAGCAACACACTCCTATAGAACTAATTCTCTTAATATCCATGATATCTGGTTCAATATATATATATATATATATATATATATATATATATATATATATATATTAATACATATACTCTATCTAAATTCTAAAGAAAACATTGAAATAAAGAAAAATGTACATATTTGGATGTAATACTAGTGATATACAATGTATTATAAATAATTTAAAAGATTCAATATGCAAATAAAATTTGACATTACAATTTCGAATGACAATAATGCAGAAGATACTTAATGATACATAGATTTTATAAAGATTTTAAAAAAGAATACAGATGTCGCTGGTAGCAAAATTACAATTAGAATTAAAGAATGAAAATCTTTCTTTGTTATATGAAAACATAAATTTGTATTTTTTTTTAAAAAAGGAATTTTTTGGTAACCAAAGGAGAACAGAATTATTTATGGAAAAAGTTTAGTTAGTTGATTTTGAACCCCTCTCGAGAGAACATCTAATATGAGTTCTCTCAAATTTGCTGAATAATATAATAGTAATTGATATATTAAAATAGCATCAGATTATAATAATTAGCATGATAAGATCAGTGCGTGAATAATTCCTTAAATAATTATATTGAAATAGTGTTAGTGATTTTTCCGGGTTCTAAATTATAAATTTAGAAAAGTTGTTCCGGCGATTCTAAAAGACGTGCTTAGAATCAGAACGAGTGATTCTGATACCTAGTTGGTGAGTCCAGTCCAGATTTTATAAATTATTTTTCAAGAATTAACAGGCCTTTAAATAAAATTAAGATAGATGCATCTATATCACATTTTTGAATACTGACAAAATTAACGATAAAGATATATAAAATTTCACCTGAAGAGAAGAGAAAATTTTTTGAATAGACAATTTTATCGCATATAGTTATTTGACATTTATACACGTCAAGTGTAATTTTCGACGATTTGAACGTTTAGAATAAGTAGTTAATTAGGTTGTTCTTCTAGTATATAGGTTGTTTTTTTTTAATTTTAAGGTTCGTAGAAAGTACGATTATTGTTCTTTATTATATTTTGGGAATAATAATTCATTTTTACTTGTTATCTGATGGTATATAATATATAATTTTGATTCCAACTCACTTTGGTATTAATTCAACTCCTATTTCATTGAATTTGAAAAATTTTGGATCCTATAAAACTTTTGATATAATCAGTGACATTTAGTTAATTTTCAGTGACAGAAAAATTGTAGATGTCATTAGATAATTTAATGGTCTTAGAATATATTGAACAAGCAGTCACTATAGATTTGCAATAGTATAATTGACAATTTTGGAATATTCTTTGGAAATTCATAAATTTAAAATTTTAAATTATTAATTTTTTTCAATCTTTGAACCCTCCCTGAGGTAAGAGCGAGTAAGTCGATTTTATAGTAATTTATCTTTCAGAATATAAAATTTCATATTCATCTGAGCCGGGCATAATAATTTGACAATTCCTGTCAAAATTTCAAATAGGTTATATTCAGTGATAAAGGTGTTTTCACATTAGTGTAGTTACTACCACGATTGTAACAACAGCATCTAATAATCAAATTTCAAATAAAATCATATAATACATAATTATAAAAACAGTAGAACATTAAATATATTATAATTTGGCGCCCAACGTGGGGCGAATTAAGAATTTTTCTTGATAATTAGGTTAACGTTAACATTATAATAATTGTCACCCAAAACGTGGGGTGATTAAAACTGTGCATATAATTATAAAAATATTAAAAATTTATTGACATTATTATAAAAAAAAATTTAAATATTTACGATGGAACAAAGAATGACGTTAAGAGATAGTAAACAGGTAGGAGTTGAAAGTGGATCCGATGAAGAAAGGGAAGAACAGGAGGATAGTAGACGGGAACCCCAAGGAGGAACAAATAGCAATGATCATTGGATGCAACAATTTCTTTTGAAAATGAATGAGAATATGAATAGGAAATTTGAAGAAAATAGGGCAGATATGAATAGTATGGAAAAGAATATGCGAGGAGATATGTATACAATGAGGAAGGAGATTAAGGGGGATATTAACAATATCACAGGAAACATGGACAGGCTGGAAAAGAAAATAGAAGAAGGAAAAATTGAAAATTTAAAGGAGATTAAGAACATTAGGGAAGAAAATAATGAATTTAGAAAGAAAATTGAAAAGGTGAAAGAGGATATGAAGGGCCAGAAGGAAAATTTGCGCATGGAAATTCAAGAAATTGGCATTAAAATCAGGGAAGATACAAACAAGCAGGTGGTAGAAGAAGTTCAAGAACTAGGAAGATGCCTAGAAGAAAATGTATCTGGAGTAATTCAAGTAGAAGTGAAGAAACAAAATGAGAATTTAATTGAAGAGATACAGTCCATTAAAGTACAAGGACAAACAAATGAAGAAGTAATGCAAATATATGAACAGAATTTGAATAAGAAATTTAATAATTTAAATGGAAGGATAGAGGAACAAACAGGAACGTGTATTAAAAGGAGTGTAAATATAGACAAATTATTTAATAAGGAACTGGAGGAGATGAATAGGAAACTGAAAGATACTATGGAAGAAATAGAACAAACCACAAAACAAAATGCCGGACGAATAATTTATACAGAAAATATCGAAATAAGAGTGAAATGTGACAGAAATATGAAAATAATTGATCAAAAAGTTTTTATTAATATAATTGGAAATGAAATAATAGGAATTGAGATTATGGTGGATAAGAAAATAATAAAAAATAATTTCAATGATATAGAAGAATTTGAGATACAAATTGTAATGCATTTCTGGGAAGAAAATACAGAAACGAGAATATATGATGAAGATAATGAGATATGGGGCAATGAATTTAAAAAGAACATAGTGGAAAAGTTAAAGAAATCTAGTAAACGAATATGGCAAAACGATTTTAAACAGAACATCATGAAAAATTTGAACATATTTAGGAAACTCATAGAGAATCAAACAATAAGAGAAGAGAATAAGACGAAGTTTAGGAAAAGAAAATAAAATTGAATTATATGACAGGATTATAGGAATAAAATCTAGAAAACGAAAAGGAATTGTACATGGTAAAGAATGGATATAAAAACAATATGTAAATAGAATATTTATTATTAACAAGTAATATTTAAAAACATAATATTTAAATAGAAATTATATAAACATGGATTGATAATAGAAGAAATGATAGACATGTTGATATGAATTATGGAAATGAAAATAGAAGTTACAGAAATGAAAAACGAATATATGGAAATGGAGATAAAATTTATGACAACAAGTATTGTGAGAATAGAAGAGATTTTAGCAACTTTGATAGAAGATATGATAATGAAAATAGAAATGAAAATTAAGCAACAAAATAGATGGACAGGATGAAATAATTACATTTATAGGAACAAACGAACGGAAGTTATATGAACTAAGCAAATATATGATACAAAAGTTTGAATTAAAGGATGAAAAAGGAGTTGATATGTAAGCATAGTCGATGAAGAACTTAGAAACAGACATAGTTATTGATGAATTGATGAAATATAAGGAAATAATTGATTTTGAATAGATAGATAGAATTAAATGGTAAAATAATTGAATTTGAGGAGGTAAATATGGAAGTATTGGCAATTGAAGAGGATAATAGGAAGTTATGGAATATAAAGAGGAATGGAATTATGGTAGAATTGGAGTTAATGAGTGGAAATAAGGAATATGAAGAGAAATTGAAGAGTTTGATGATGAAATATGAAGGATTGTGTGAGAAAGAAATGGGAATGGCAAATAATTATGAGTGTGAGATAGAATAAATGGAAGATGTGAAAAGTAATGGTAATTGAACAGATTGTAACGAAGAATATTATGAAGTTATAAATGAATTATTAAAGACGTATGAGAAAAGAATTTCGAAGGAACTAAGGGTTGCTTAATGAAAATATGGATAATCAAAGTTTAAAAAAAAATACTGAGAAATTTTGAAACAAAATCATATCCTGTAACATATAAGTTGTTTAGGCAGAGCAGAACAGAGTTGGAAACATTTGAGACCATAAAAAAATTGATCAACATGTATATAGGAAATTTTAGAATAGAATAACTATTATGTTACGTGAAATTTTAATAGATATAGTAGATTTAAGAAGTTTTATAGGAATTGGGAATAATAGTTTAATTTGATTGAAGATAAATTTTAGAGATAATTATTTGAAAGATATAACTATGTTACTGAGATATTAGTATGATATTTGGCAATTATGAAAGATAAATTATAATTATATGCAAGAATCGATTTATCATTCTTTTATTAGGGGGATTTAATACATATACTCTATCTAAATTCTAAAGAAAACATTGAAATAAAGAAAAATGTACATATTTGGATGTAATACTAGTGATATACAATGTATTATAAATAATTTAAAAGATTCAATATGCAAATAAAATTTGACATTACAATTTCGAATGACAATAATGCAGAAGATACTTAATGATACATAGATTTTATAAAGATTTTAAAAAAAGAATACAGATGTCGCTGGTAGCAAAATTACAATTAGAATTAAAGAATGAAAATCTCTCTTTGTTATATGAAAACATAAATTTGTATTTTTTTTTTAAAAAGGAATTTTTTGGTAACCAAAGGAGAACAGAATTATTTATGGAAAAAGTTTAGTTAGTTGATTTTGAACCCCTCTCAAGAGAACATCTAATATGAGTTCTCTCAAATTTGCTGAATAATATAATAGTAATTGATATATTAAAATAGCATCAGATTATAATAATTAGCATGATAAGATCAGTGCGTGAATAATTCCTTAAATAATTATATTGAAATAGTGTTAGTGATTTTTCCGGGTTCTAAATTATAAATTTAGAAAAGTGGTTCCGGCGATTCTAAAAGACCTGCTTAGAATCAGAACGAGTGATCCTGATACCTAGTTGGTGAGTCCAGTCCAGATTTTATAAATTATTTTTCAAGAATTAACAGGCCTTTAAATAAAATTAAGATAGATGCATCTATATCACATTTTTGAATACTGACAAAATTAACGTTAAAGATATATAAAATTTCACCTGAAGAGAAGAGAAATTTTTTTGAATAGACAATTTTATCGCATATAGTTATTTGACATTTATACACGTCAAGTGTAATTTTCGACGATTTGAACGTTTAGAATAAGTAGTTATTTAGGTTGTTCTTCTAGTATATAGGTTGTTTTTTTTAATTTTAAGGTTCGTAGAAAGTACGATTATTGTTCTTTATTATATTTTGGGAATAATAATTCATTTTCACTTGTTATCTGATGGTATATAATATATAATTTTGATTCCAACTCACTTTGGTATTAATTCAACTCCTATTTCATTGAATTTGAAAAATTTTGGATCCTATAAAACTTTTGATATAATCAGTGACATTTAGTTAATTTTCAGTGACAGAAAAATTGTAGATGTCATTAGATAATTTAATGGTCTTAGAATATATTGAACAAGCAGTCACTATAGATTTGCAATAGTATAATTGACAATTTTGGAATATTCTTTGGAAATTTATAAATTTTAAATTATTATTTTTTTTTAATCTTTGAACCCTCCCTGAGGTAAGAGCGAGTAAGTCGATTTTATAGTAATTTATCTTTCAGAATGTAAAATTTCATATTCATCTGAGCCGGGCATAATAATTTGACAATTCCTGTCAAAATTTCAAATAGGTTATATTCAGTGATAAAGGTGTTTTCACATTAGTGTAGTTACTACCACGATTGTAACAACAGCATCTAATAATCAAATTTCAAATAAAATCATATAATACATAATTATAAAAACAGTAGAACATTAAATATATTATAATATATATATATATATATATATATATATATATATATATATATATATATATATATATATTGAACTTATCATAATGAATATTCAAGAGAATGATACACAAATATGAGAAATTTGTAACTTTGTTGAATAACAAATAGAAATCACTTTCTTCAGACAGATAAAATTACTATTTATATTGACAATTATAACTAAACAATATGTATCATATCAAATCGAACATCTATGAGATTAATTATCCTTTATAATATAGAAATATATTAGCAAGATTAAAATTTGTTACCTTTATTTTCAGATTGTAAATAGTTATGAATCACAAAACCTTAACCCATTTTCTTAGTAAATTATAAATCCAAATTGTTATCAGCAACATAGACAATGAATTGTATATTCTATCTAGAATAACAAAAGAATCTGAAAAAGAACATAAAATTATTATTTAAACGATGATAAACAATATATATAACTGATACTAATATGAATACATGTTATATCATTTGTTGATTCTTATGTAGAAGTGTCAGTAAAAACTTCATGTCATGTAACACAGAATTAACAGAGCAGAAATATTTTCAACCATAGAGATATGTTATGTTCGAAGTATTGATTATTTTCAAAACAGCAGGAGTGTTTAAAGATTGATAACAATAGTAAAGGTTAAGCCAAAGTTTATATAAAATAATTGTTGAATTACATATAAAAGAGTAATTGGAAGACATTATAAAAGATTTTAAGAAGATTATGATTATAAATTCATAGATATTGTAATTTAAAGTGGGATAAAAATTATTATTGATATAAAAATAAGGCATATTTTGGAATGATATTGTATGTAAATAGATATAATGAATTATTTTAAAATTTTTCACAAATAATTAATAACAATAAAAATACGAGGAAAATAATTATAATTAATGTTAGACAGTAAATAAATTAAACCATGATATCTAGTTACTTGTTAGTTTTTTGTTGGAAATAACAAGGCTAGCAACGAGAGTTTTGTTGATTTGGGGAACAATGAATGAGGTGTGGTGGTTCAAAAGCAGATGGACATGTAAGAAAATTTTTCTAATAATTTGTTAAATTCTGCGGAAATCTTTAGAAATCAAAAGGCAAAATTGAATTTAAATGATAAATAATAATAATAGAGACATTTCTAGAAGAAAATATTTGTAAACATTCATTATTTGTGGAAAATGCAGCTAATCCATATTTTGAGAAGGGATGCTATGTCTGAATTTTATCAAAAGTCCACAATGGAATATTGATTATTAGTTTCAAAGACATTTAGTAAGATAATAAACATTATAAGTTGTATTTACTGAACAATTAAACCAAAATCTCAACTTACCTACAACAAACTATCAAGTTTGTTTTCCTACGATATTCAACAAGAATCCAGCTTCATTCCAGAGAGATGAATCCGAAGCAGAGTGCACAACAGAAACTTTAAAGTGATAGAAACAGGTCAGTGTATAAACAATTTATATGGTATACCATTAAAAATTTCACAAACATTATTAATTGGCCAAAAGTTCACTATTCGTTGTTTTATATGTATTAAAAATTCTAACCATTTCATGTATATTAGTTTATAGTAATAATTTGTTTCAACTGATTTTTCTTCATACCGATAGTGTTTTTCAATTCAATGATAGTTCGTATATATATAAACTAAATTTCATTTCATATGTTTGTTTTTATTTTAACAATTGACATAAATAGTTCCAGAAAATCATCATAGAGGTTCGAATAGGTATGTTCCGCATAGATATTCAAAGCGTTTTCAAAGGAGTTAAAATAATATAATATTTAGTAAATACAAATTTCGCATATTATAATATCTGCCAGAATCTAAAGGGAGTTAAGAGTTCTCATGTTTTCCAATAATACAATAAAGTAAAACAATATAATCAAAATATCCTGAGCTAGCCAATTTACTATATAAATCCATCGACAAAAATAAAAAAAACATAAAGTAATTAAAAATAATGCAATAGACAAAATTCAAAAATAAATATTGTTTAAATATATTTATTTATAAACTGATAAATACATAAAATTCACATAATAAATGGCGCCCAACGTGGGGCAAATTAAGATTTTTTTCATGATAAGAAGGTTTTAAAAACATTAAAATTTCATATAATAAATGGCACCCAAGAACGTGGGGCGATTTTAAAATATTTGGTAGGTTGTTTTTTGTTAAGGGAATAATTAAAAGTATACAAATATTAGAAATTTTATTGACTATATTATAAATATAAGATGGAAAAGAAAATGATGTTAAGAGACGGAAAACAGGTAGGTACGGATAGTGGATCGGAAGAGGAACGAGAGGAAAGAAGACATGGTAGAGGGGATTTCCAAGTACATTACTTAGAACAGGGACAATCTGGAGAAAATGTACCAGAGGAAGACTCAACAGGAGATGAGGAAGCACAAGAACAAGAAGAGAGGATACAAGAGAGCAGGGAAAAACAAGGAAGAACAAGTACAAATAGAGATGATCAGATGATGGACAGGATGCAACAATTATTTATCAGAATGGAGGAGAGAATAAATGGAAACATAGATACAATGAGAGGAGATATCAACAGGATAGATGGAAAAATGGACCAGATGAGTGGGAACATAGACAAATTGGAAAAGAAAATTGATGATGTGAAATCTGAAAGTATTAAAGAAATCCAGAAAATCAGGGAAGAAAACGAAGTATTTCAAAGAAGAATGGATAAGGTGCAACAAAATATTGAGGAGCAAAATAAAAATTTAAGAACAGAGATTCAAGACAATGGAATCAAAATCCGGGAAGAGATAGAAAAACATGTTGATCAAGAAATTCAAGAATGGGGTAGATGTTTAGAAGAAAATCTAACAGGAACTATTGTAATGGAAATCAACAAACAAAATGAAAATATAATTAGAGAAGTGGAACATATAAAAGTACAAGGACAAACTAATGAAGAAGTAATACAGAAGGTGGATAAAAAATTTCAAGATTTAAATGTGAGACTGGAAGAACAAACAGGAACATATGAAAAAAGGTCGGAAGTCATGGGTAGATCATTTAATAGGGAATTAGAAGAGATGAATAGGAAACTACAAGAAACGGTAGAAGAAATGGAGGATACTGTGAGAAGAAATGGAGGAGGAATCATATACAATGGGAATATGGATGTAGGTGTGAAATTTGATGGGAACATTAATTTAATACACCCAAAAGTTTTTATTAAAATTATAAAAAGTAAATTGAGGGGAATAAAGGATTTGATGGAGAAGAAAATAGCGATAAGAGGTATGTTGTCAGGTCACGCATTACTCTGGTTCTGCAATAAAGAAGAGCAGATCAGAAATATGGAAGAATTTGAAAATCAGTTCTTAAACTATTTTTGGGGGGAATTACGGCAAGCAAATTTTAGGGAAAAATTATACTTTGGTAAATTCGACTATAATAAAGGTAAAAATTTGAATTCATATGCGATGCAGTTGTATAATATGGCACAGTATCTAGAACCGGTGATGAAAGAGGAGGAACTGGTATTATATGTAGGCAGACAATTTAATGCAGAAGTATCGGAGACTATTGCACTTCATAATATCAAGACGATGGATAGTTTGTCATGTTACCTACAGAGAGTGGAGAGGAGTATTGTGAACACAAATGGAATAAATCGATACCAGAATAGGAATGAGGAGATAAGAAATGATCGAACAAGAGAGAATGGAAATGGATTTATCAGAAGGGACAATAATAACAGAAATGAATATAGAAATTATGGAAACAGGAATTTTGAAAACAGAAGAAATACAGGAAATGGAGATAGATATTATGGAAATGGAGACAGAAACAATGGTAGGCAGTATGAAAATAGAGGAAATCAGGCAAATTTCGAAAGAAGAAATTATAATGGAAACAGGAATGGAAATTGGCAACAGAATAGAGGGGAAGGAATAAACAATTATAGTGAAAGAAGAAACTATAATCAAAGGAACCCAGAAAGGAATTATGAACAAGAAAATAATAGAGAGGAAGAGAGAAGACAGGTGAATCATATAACACAAGAACAGGAAGGATCAAGTAATGATCCAAACCAAGAGCAAAGCTTGGTAAGAAATTTTGCGTAAATCGTCCTTACATTCGTAATATTATCTATTCTTCTCATTATCAACATCCAAGAGAATTTATAGATGAAAGTTCACAATGTACTGAAAACATAAAATTAATTTTCATAGAAGGGTATTTATTTGATGTGAAATGTAAAATTTTATTAGATACAGGATCGGAAGTTTCTATAATAAATCAGAATGTAATAGAAAATGTGAAACAAGATGATATTACGGTGATTAATACTAACAAAATATCATTAGTAGGGGCGAATGATAGAAAACTTTATGAAACAAATCAAACTATTATAGTTAATTTAAAAATAAATTCAGAACATATTCCAGTACAATTATTGATAGTTAAAAATTTAAGATATGATATAATATTAGGAAATGATGAATTAAATAGACATAGGATAATTATAGATTATAATCAGGGATGTATTAGATATCAAAATTCAATTATACATTTTATAAAACAATTTTCTAATAATGATATACAAAATTCGAACATAAAGGAAATAAACCAAATTGGTGAAGAGATAAAAGTTTTAGAAGAGTTATGTAACAGAGAATATCAAGATAGGGTGTATGAGCTTTTACAACATCATAAACGATTATTTAACGAGGAAGTACGTGTAGCATCTAGATATGTACATAAATTAGAAGTCACAGAAGAGATAAAAAATTTCAAAATAAAAACATATCCAATACCATACAGGCTGAAGACAGAAGTATATGATGAGATTACAAAGATGCTGAATGATGGAATTATTGAAAGATCAAATTCGCAATACATCAGTGCCATCACATGTGTCAAGAAGAAAACAGGAGAAATTAGGTTATGTTTGGATGCTAGAAATATTAACAGCTATACAAAGAAACAATATGAAAGTCCATTAAATATAGAATGTATTTTTGGTAGAATTACAAAAGCTAATATTTTCTCAAAACTGGATCTCAAACACAGCTTCTGGTTAATTCCTTTAGATCCAAGAAGTAGACCGTACACTGCTTTTATGGTGGATGGAATTGTTTATCAATTTTGTGTAGTACCATTTGGGCTACAAAGTTCTTGTGCTGCGCTGGTACGAACTTTACATACTATCTTGAACCAGTATGAAGATTTCACGTTGCACTATATCGACAATATCCTCATATTTTCTGAAACAGAAGAAAAACATCAGGAACACTTAAAAATTATACTTAAAGAATTGGAAGAAGCAGGTTTGAAATTAAATTTAGATAAATGCCAATTTTATAAAAAGGAGGTAGAATATCTGGGATATATTTTAAGTGATACAGGAGTATCAATGAATCCAGAAAGAGTTAAAGCGATACTGGAATATCAAACACCTAAGAACCTAAAAAATTTGAGGGGGTTTCTGGGGATTTTAAATTATTTTAAGAGGCTAATTCCAGACTTAAGTAGAAGAGAGATTCCACTAATTGAGTTGTTAAAGAAGGATACAAAATGGAAATGGGATGAAAGACGAGACAAAGCTTTCCAGGAATTAAAAGAAATATTTCTGAAGAAACTCAAACTTTATCACCCACAATATGATAAACCTTTCATCTTGAAAACAGATGCATCTATGGAAAGATTGGCAGGAGTTTTGGTACAAATTCAAGATGAAGAGGAAGTTCCCATAAGTTTTATATCTAGGGTAACAAAAGCAGCGGAAAGAAAATATTCCATAACTGAGTTAGAAATGGCAAGTGTAGTATTTTGTGTAAGCAAACTAAGATTTTTCTTACTAGGAGCTAAATTTACATTAGAAACAGATCATCTAGCACTAACATCTATATTAAAGAACAGATATGCAAACAATCGAATACATAGATGGATTCTACTTCTACAAGAATATGAGTTTGACATAAAATATGTACCAGGAAAATTAAACATTGTAGCGGATGCCTTAAGTAGAGTTAACGATAATGGAAGCGAACCAAGAAGATTTCAAATAGGAGTAAATACATTACACCAAACTGAAGGAATATTTACTCTAGAAAGAGTAAAAGAAGATCAAAGACAAATAGATAAAATAAATACCAGAGGAGCAGTAAATATAGAAGATGTATGGTATAAATAAATTGAGGATAGAGAAGTATATATCATAACAAGAGATTATGCTAAAGAAATTATTAAACATTTACATATAGAAAATGGACATATAGGAATAAGAAAATTGTGGATGTTATTTAGAGAAAATTATATAGCTAAGAAAGATTTAAGTATTGTAAAAGAAGTATGTAAATATTGTGAGTTTTGTCAAATAGGCAAAGAAAAGAATTATCATAATTATATGACAGCGAAATCTATTATAACGAGTAAACCATTGCAAATAGTGGCAGTAGATTTTATTGGTAATTTAATTAAAAGTACAATGGGGAATAAACATTTATTAGTAATGGTTGATGTATATAGTAAATATGTTAAAATATTTCCATGTAGAAAGACAAATGCGAAAGTAGTAATTGATTGTTTTAAAGAATATATAGAAGAGTTTGGAACACCAGAAACAGTGATACTTGATCATGCGACATATTTTGAGAGTAGGAAGTTAAAACAATATACTGACAGTAAACAAATAAAATTACAATTTATAAGTATCAGAAAACCAAGTTCTAATCCAGCAGAACGATATATTAAAGAAATCATCAAATATTTAAGAATGTTATGTCAAGAGAACCATAAAAGATGGGATGAATACTTGGATAGAGTAGAAAAATTCATAAATGAATTACCACATGGTGTAACAGAGGAGAATCCGATTTATATTATGAAAGGAATACAGCCAGAACGCCACTGGATTTTGAACAGAAATTCAACTATGACAAGTGTACTTGAAAAGGTTAATCGGAGAATAATACGAAATGCGGAGAAGTATATTAAAAAAACAAGATAAAAAGAAACCTAGGACAACACAGTTTAATAAAGGAGATATGGTGATTGTCAAATCTTTAAGAATGCCAAAGAAAGATGAAGAACAATGTGTGAAATTATTATATCCATTCGAAGGTCCATATATCATAGATACAGAAAACGGTAAAAACAGTTATCGATTAATATATCCAGGTACTAAAATATTAAGGGGTATCTTTAACATAGAACACATTTACAAATATTATTCTTAAGGAATATGTATTGAAAAACGAGGAATAGATAATATTACAAGTAATTTAAAATCATAGGAAATAAGTTGTTTGTAAATAGTAGATTAAGATAGGATAAGGATACAACCAAGAATTAGTCTAAGAAGTTTCTAATATTTTTATAGTAAATAGTGAAGGAATGATAAGTTTGTTTGGGAAATTGAAATTTAAACAAAATTAACCATGTTAATATTTATTAAATTTAAATTTGAGGGGATTTGAACTTATCATAATGAATATTCAAGAGAATGATACACAAATATGAGAAATTTGTAACTTTGTTGAATAACAAATAGAAATCACTTTCTTCAGACAGATAAAATTACTATTTATATTGACAATTATAACTAAACAATATGTATCATATCAAATCGAACATCTATGAGATTAATTATCCTTTATAATATAGAAATATATTAGCAAGATTAAAATTTGTTACCTTTATTTTCAGATTGTAAATAGTTATGAATCACAAAACCTTAACCCATTTTCTTAGTAAATTATAAATCCAAATTGTTATCAGCAACATAGACAATGAATTGTATATTCTATCTAGAATAACAAAAGAATCTGAAAAAGAACATAAAATTATTATTTAAACGATGATAAACAATATATATAACTGATACTAATATGAATACATGTTATATCATTTGTTGATTCTTATGTAGAAGTGTCAGTAAAAACTTCATGTCATGTAACACAGAATTAACAGAGCAGAAATATTTTCAACCATAGAGATATGTTATGTTCGAAGTATTGATTATTTTCAAAACAGCAGGAGTGTTTAAAGATTGATAACAATAGTAAAGGTTAAGCCAAAGTTTATATAAAATAATTGTTGAATTACATATAAAAGAGTAATTGAAAGACATTATAAAAGATTTTAAGAAGATTATGATTATAAATTCATAGATATTGTAATTTAAAGTGGGATAAAAATTATTATTGATATAAAAATAAGGCATATTTTGGAATGATATTGTATGTAAATAGATATAATGAATTATTTTAAAATTTTTCACAAATAATTAATAACAATAAAAATACGAGGAAAATAATTATAATTAATGTTAGACAGTAAATAAATTAAACCATGATATCTAGTTACTTGTTAGTTTTTTGTTGGAAATAACAAGGCTAGCAACGAGAGTTTTGTTGATTTGGGGAACAATGAATGAGGTGTGGTGGTTCAAAAGCAGATGGACATGTAAGAAAATTTTTCTAATAATTTGTTAAATTCTGCGGAAATCTTTAGAAATCAAAAGGCAAAATTGAATTTAAATGATAAATAATAATAATAGAGACATTTCTAGAAGAAAATATTTGTAAACATTCATTATTTGTGGAAAATGCAGCTAATCCATATTTTGAGAAGGGATGCTATGTCTGAATTTTATCAAAAGTCCACAATGGAATATTGATTATTAGTTTCAAAGACATTTAGTAAGATAATAAACATTATAAGTTGTATTTACTGAACAATTAAACCAAAATCTCAACTTACCTACAACAAACTATCAAGTTTGTTTTCCTACGATATTCAACAAGAATCCAGCTTCATTCCAGAGAGATGAATCCGAAGCAGAGTGCACAACAGAAACTTTAAAGTGATAGAAACAGGTCAGTGTATAAACAATTTATATGGTATACCATTAAAAATTTCACAAACATTATTAATTGGCCAAAAGTTCACTATTCGTTGTTTTATATGTATTAAAAATTCTAACCATTTCATGTATATTAGTTTATAGTAATAATTTGTTTCAACTGATTTTTCTTCATACCGATAGTGTTTTTCAATTCAATGATAGTTCGTATATATATAAACTAAATTTCATTTCATATGTTTGTTTTTATTTTAACAATTGACATAAATAGTTCCAGAAAATCATCATAGAGGTTCGAATAGGTATGTTCCGCATAGATATTCAAAGCGTTTTCAAAGGAGTTAAAATAATATAATATTTAGTAAATACAAATTTCGCATATTATAATATCTGCCAGAATCTAAAGGGAGTTAAGAGTTCTCATGTTTTCCAATAATACAATAAAGTAAAACAATATAATCAAAATATCCTGAGCTAGCCAATTTACTATATAAATCCATCGACAAAAATAAAAAAAACATAAAGTAATTAAAAATAATGCAATAGACAAAATTCAAAAATAAATATTGTTTAAATATATTTATTTATAAACTGATAAATACATAAAATTCACATAATAATATATATATATATATATATATATATATATATATATACATATATATGTTATAACGGAATTTGTAAGCACCATAGAGAGCGTATTTTTTGACGGATAGGAACCAAACTCGCTACAACAATCGGTTAGGCCAAAATCTTGGACGAGTTTGTTAATGAGCCAAATCGGCCCAGTAAAAACAAAATGGCGGCTTGTCAAAGTTGAAAAAAGATCGTTTTTCCTTTGTTTTTCATTTGACGCAAAAAAGTTACGGAGCTTTTTCTTAGACCTTAACACGTTCTACAACTTTAGTATTTAACATTTTTCTCTAAATCGTACATTAAAACATTTATTTAAGAAAATTCCACAAATTTACCAGATTTTTTTTTATTTTTTTGTTTTTGATTTGATGCCAAAATGTTACTTTGGTTTTTTTTACATCTCAAAACATTCTATTCCTTTGGTATCTAATATTTTATTTTGGGTTTTATGCAAAAATGTTACTGAAATAAACCTGTCCAATTGGTCTTGTGCCATTGGGATTTTTTTTATTTTCAATTGATACTTACAAAGAAATATTTTCCAAATAATTCTCAATTTATTGACTGAAATTATTTTTATATATACATAGTTATATTCCATATATTTTAAGCAGATCTAAAAAATCATTTTGCAAGAAAAAATGGCCCAATTTTTCCAGCCTTATACCAAAAGTTGGGCCAAGTCTTATAGTTTTTTACATCAGCTTTAAATTAGTGGGAAAATAACTACGTATATATAAAAAAATTTCTGAGTAAATTTCAGTCAATAAATTGAGAATTATTTCGAAGAATATGTCTTTGTAAGTATCAATTGAAAATAGAAAAAGTAGGCATTTTACGTGATTTCAAAAAATTTTGTGATTTGAATATCATTATTTTAATTGTTTATTAAATGGAAATTTGATTCTTTCTAGAGTCACTTGAGATGTGTAAATGGCGCAAAGTTTTACTGACATCCATAAATGGCAGTTTTGGTAGTTATAAATATTTCGAAACTGTATTCAGATTTGGTGCCAGTCAAACATTCTATTTATTGATTTTATCATTTTTGCATAACAAAAATGGGACAGACTGGAGATATATGTTAAATGTTTATATCAAAAATATCATTTTAAACATTTTACGTGTAGAAAAATGATTTATTATTTCAATGTAATTGTTATTAATTAAATGTTATATATGCAGTCAGAGGTTATCTGTTACATAAGAAAATAAACAATGTAATGCATCGAAAGCTGTTAAAAAATTCCGGAAGTCTTGCGTCAGTAAAATTATTTATTATCTTAGATGGATCCACGAATAACTTTATTATGTGAGACTGTTTAAAACCATTGTATAGAGATAATAGGTTTGGTAAGCTATAAAATTAATTTAAACTAAAAATCATACTTTGTTTTTGTAAAAACAAGCTGGAATTAAATGCCAAAAAATCAAGATATACAGGATGTCCCGGAAGTAATGAGAAAAAAGTGGGGAGCGTATAGTATGAGCCAAAATAATGCTAGTATTTCATATAAACGTTTTCAATACAGGCCCTCGTTTTAGAATGATAGGCCTCCAAAGTTTGAATTCGTTATTTATTCTTTATTTTCGTACAATTTATTTCATATTTATTGTTGGAATTTCATAAAATGAGCGTTTGGCTGATATTTATTATTTTACTAGCCGACCCGGCAGACTTCGTACTTCCTCAATCGATAAATAAAAGACCTAAACTTTTGTATAAATTAATTTCAAAACAAACAAAACGTATTGAATAAAAAAGCATTTTTTTAATGAAGCATGAAGATTTATTATTATTTTCGACACATCATGTTGCTTACTTACCTAACCTAACCCTGAAGGAGGTGAATGTGCTCATGAAACTCAACAACTTTCCCCAAAGAACAAAGGTCAAAATATGAAAAAAATTTGGCCCTCCCTTACAAAACTGACTACCAGTTGATTGATTTACTATGGAAGGGCCAAATTTTTTTGGAGCGTAAAGGATCTGGTGGTGGGACCAATTGTGGTAATTTTACTTTGCCTCCAGCACAACATAATCCAGTAGATTCACCAGTGTATTTGAACGCCTTACAATATTTACAAACTATTTTCATTTCCCCTATTGTAACCGATTTGTCGGCACAATAATCAATTGCCGGATCATAGTGGAATGCAGCTCGTTCAAGAATCACAGGAGCACTCCGTCTGCGGATTCGCTCAATTTCATTATGTCGTGCTCGCTGTTGTTGTGTTTGATGTGCACGGACTCGTTGCATTCTAAGCCTATCCACTTCATTGTCACTCACTAAATAACGTAATTCTGACATAGCAATACGACTATTTTTTTGATCTGTCTCTCTCTGGTCATCAGTGCGGTTAGCACGTGAGGTAGCTCTTCGCACATTTGATTGACCTAAGTCAGGTCGTCTTCTCCTCGGCATCGTGACGTGATTAATCAAAGTGAGAAAATTTCTCGCTCACTTAACAGTAACTTAACAGTAAAGTGTCACTATCACAAAATATCAACAACAAAAAGAGCACACTACTTGGAATGTCACTATCACAAAGGATCACAAAAGTAAAGAAAGTTCTCGCGCACGTAGCGGTAATCGTCACTCACAAAGATAGAAGGATGCACTCATAGAATATCGTAACCATGATCGTAACACAATATCGTCAATCGTAATACTTTTTTCCTTGTTTTGATTTTTTTATTTATTTTTTTGGAGTTTACCTTTAAGCCATAAATCTCCGTGTTCTGAAGTGCGACAGAATGATTGACATATTAGTTAGTTGTCAAATCTAATGTCAAATATTATGGTTATGTTCAGAAACTTAATTTCTGCCAAACTTAAGATTTATCAAACTTAAAAAAATAATCTGATACAGTTACAACTGAAGTTAGCTAAAATTAAGTTTCGCGAAGTCGACCAAATCAATTGGAAATCAGTACTACTAATAGTTTATTACATTTTTTGTCGCGTTCGCGATTAACTTTTGTTTATTCTCGGAACGCGACATTAGATCCTCCAAAGCGCACGCGAAGACTATTTTCATAGATATGATTGAATTTGAACTTTATGCAGCGGTAATAAATTGCAAATTGACTCTTTGACGTTAGGAACACACCTAAATTGCTTAGACAACAGTGAGTGATTATAATTTAATATGAACTTTATTGAATAGCAATAAAGTTCAAATTGACTCTAGTTTGTATGGGAAATAGAAAAGGGCTGTTTTTAGGGTTTTCCCGGAAATTATTCGATTTTTTCTCGCCTTCCCTAGACCTCCACGAACATTTCAAAGCTAACATAAGATAGTTTTAGTGAGACTAACGAACAGCAATTCATTTTTATATATATGTTTGTATGGGAAATAGAAAAGGGCTGTTTTTAGGGTTTTCTCGGAAATTATTCGATTTTTTCTCGCCTTTTAAACCTTCCCTAGACCTCCACGAACATTACAAGACTAAGATAAGATAGTTTTAGTGATACTAACGAACAGCAAGTCATTTTTATATATACGTTTTTATGGGAAATAGAAAAGGGCTGTTTTTAGGGTTTTCCCGGAAATTATTAGATTTTTTCTCGCCTTTTAAACCTTCCCTAGACCTCCACGAATATTTCAAGACTAAGATAAGATAGTTTTAGTGATACTAACGAACAGCAAGTCATTTTTATATATACGTTTTTATGGGAAATAGAAAAGGGCTGTTTTTAGGGTTTTCCCGGAAATTATTAGATTTTTTCTCGCCTTTTAAACCTTCCCTAGACCTCCACGAATATTTCAAGACTAAGATAAGATAAATCCGTTCAGCCGTTCTCGAGTTTTAGTGAGACTAACGAACAGCAATTCATTTTTATATATTTAGATAGAAGATAGATTAACGCGATTCGAACCCATTTGCTCATTCACCATTTTTATGAAGATTTGCTACGTGATGAGTTAAACGTAATTAATTGATACCATGTCTAAGATTCACTTACTGTAGTAGAAATGAATAACTTAGCAATAGACGATAATAAAAATATTGACAAATAATTCCATGGTAATTGAGTAGGTAGAACGTCAAAAATACAAGTTATAAAACACTAGATTGAAACTAATCCCTAGCCAACAAAAAACTAACGTTAATCTAATAAATGTTCACGATGAGCTCCTGCCACTTCCACGCACTAAGATGGTTGTTTCTTTGCACTTGAAAGAGCGATCCTATATTGTGTCTAATAGAATTGCAGTGTAACACAATTCTAAATTAAATTTTGCCTTGTTTGCTCAGGTGTTGCGTACACTTTATTTCTGAGATGACTGAAATGAACCACCCCAACCAATCCATCTATTAGGAAACTTTGTGTTCAAATGTTGTCGTACATCTAAACTGAAATGAGGAGTGATCCCATCATAAATTCCCACGAGGTTCCATAACTCGTTTTGCAAAAAATCCAAATATTTCTGCGAAGTCAAAGTACCATGAATAAAGTATGGCTGCATCAAATGATTGCCAACTATTTCTGACCAAACATTTACTATAAATCTGTGCTGGATCCTTGTTTGGATAATCTCATGTGGATTCTCATCGTCCCATAAATGCATATTATGAGAGTTAATCACTCCATCTGTGGTGAAACCGGATTCGTCCATGAGAAGAACGTTAGAAATAAAGGAATTGTATGCTTGCTTTTGTCACAGAAACCAGTACTCGAGTCGTGCAAGATAATCGGCCGTTGTCATGTTATGTAGTTGTTCTGCGTGAAAAGGAATCAACAGTTGTTCTTTTAGGACGCGATGAACAACGTTTTGTTTTCTACACCTGTAGCGATCGGTTGTCGAGTGCGAGTGTTGGAAAAAGTGGTCAGTTTGCTGATAAGCAGATAAGTAAATTATAGTTAATTTGAATTGTACAGGTTAAATACATAGGTACTGTTAGTTCTTCTTCTTCTTCCTGCTGTGTATAGGCATCATTGCCTGTTTTTCTTCACATCATTGCCTCTGCTCAGTCACCTGGGAGGTTGTCACTCCATCTTTTCCTAGGTCTTCCAAGGCTTCTTTGTTCTGCTGGTGATTTGTCCTTTGATATTTTCACAATTCGTTCTTCCCTCATGCGGTCAATGCGCTCATTCCATTTTATCTTTCTATCCAGTACCCAATCATTGATGTTATCTATCCCGCATGTTCGTCTTATGTTTTCACTTCTTTCTCTATCCATTAGTGTTCTTCCCGCTATTCTTCGAACTATTTTCATTTCTGTAGTCTCCAGTATCCGTTTCGTTTTAGAGGTCTCAGGTCGGGTCTCTGCTGCATAGGATAATATAGGTCTCATTGCGGTCTTGTATATGCGCGCTTTGGCTTCAGTTCGAATGTATTTATTTCGCCAGATTGTGTCGTTTAGGTATACTGCTGCTCTTGAGGCTCTTGTAGCTTGGTTTCTTACTTCCGTCTCCACGTCCCCGTGTCCAGATATTTCGATTCCCAGATATTTAACTTTCATTTCCTGGTGTATTATTTTGTTATCCACCACAAGCTTACATCTGATCGGCGTCTTGGAAGTAACCATTGATTTTGTCTTTGCCGCTGATATTATCACATTGAACTTTTTTGCTGTTTCGTTAAATTGGTATAGTAGTCTTTGCAGATCGTCCTCGTTCTCCGCCAATAGTACCGCATCGTCTGCATAGCACAGGATTTTGACCTCTTTATTTCCCATTTTGTATCCTCTTAGTTTGCGTACTTGTTTTATGATTTCATCCATCACTGTGTTAAATAAGAGCGGGCTGAGAGAGTCACCTTGCCTAATGCCCATTTATTTTTGCTTGGATCGTATTTTTTGAGTATATATTTTCGATTATTTTAATGACATTATATGGTATCTGTCTATCATAGAGAAGGTGTATTATGTCTTTTAATTGTATTCGATAGAAGGCCTTCTGCAAGTCAATGAAACACATGAAGGCCGGTCGATTACATTCGATCGATTTTTCCGTTATTTGTCTTATGACAAATATTGCGTCCGTGCAGGATCTTCCCGATCTAAAACCCTGTTGTTCATCTGCTAGTGAGATACATTCATTTATTTTATTTGTTATTATCTTTGTGGTTAATTTCAGCGTTGTGCATAGTAGATTTATTCCTCTATAGTTCTCGGGCATTTTTTATCTCCCTTTTTAAATAGTGGAATCGTAATGTTATTTCTCCACTCATCTGGTATTCTGTGTTGGGCAAATATTTTTTTGATTAGAGTTGTTAGTTGTTGGTTTAGCTTCTCTCCTCCATATTTAAGTAATTCGTGCGATCTTAGTTGATTATCAATATTATTATTTTTTGAAATGGACGTCAATACAGGCGGGGATGCCGCGCCTGATAAAGATAAAAATTCTAATAATATTATTAAACCTAATTATGATCTTAACAATAAGTATCAATCCACCGATAATGGACCATATTTTGTAATGATAGAACATACAAATCAAAATGTTGGCAGATTGTTTCCAATAACAATTGGACACTATCTACTCGAAGAACATGAAATTCGTGAAAATATCACAGATATCAGATTTGCAGTGTTCAACAATTCAAATAATTTTCCCCCCTTACCAGAACCGAAAATCAATTATCAATTACAAAAACCTACTCCTAGAAAACCTATCTTCCAATCTACCATCAATTCACAGATACATAGTCAACCAAAAAAATCTAATGTTAGTCAATTTAAAAAACGCAAAATTATTTCACCAAAACATACACCCATAGATACTCCTTCGTCATCAAAAATCTCCTCAGTTCTCCCCAATCCTTATCGGGATGAGTATATGTCATATAAAGATAAGATTTCAATCGAAATGGTAAAATTAGTCCAAAATGTGATCGAGAATAACGAAAGTTTTAATGAATCTAATGTTAAAGATTCGGTATCCCAAATTCTAAAAATTCTGGATAACAGTGATAAAAATATGGATATTCTAAATCCAACTAATTCAGATAGTGACGATAAGTCTGAATATTGAAATGGCTACTAGAAGTAATATAAACAAAGTCAATATTCTACAATGGAATGTTAAATCGCTGAATGCTAGAAAGACGGAACTACAAAACTTAATTAAAGACCTTAATATCAATGTAATAGTTTTATCAGAGATTCGGTTGAAGGAAAATAATATGATTAATTTTAAAGGTTTTAATGTTGTTAAAAAATGTAGAAGGAGTAGCAATACTCATCGCAGATAGCATTGAATTTAAAAAAATAGGAATTAAAAAAACATATAATCAAGGTATTGAAGTGTGCGCGGTCCAAATTAATCGTGGTGAGCTAAAAGTAGTTTCAGTGTACAAACCCCCTAATATTATAGCTAATGTCCAGGACTGGGATAATATTTTTAAACAATTCACACAATACAATATTTTCCGGCGATTTTAATTGTCATAGTCGTTAATGGGGCTGTGCAGATAATACCGCACAAGGTAATCGATTAATGGAATCCTTAGATAACTACGATATAACTGTCATAAATGACGACAGCCCGACAATAGTCACTAGACCTGACCAAAATACCTCAGCTGTAGATCTTACTATAATGTCACCTAATTTAATTAATAAAATGTTTTGGAAAGTACTACCTGATTCATGTGGATCCGATCATTTTCCTATTACAATAAATTCTATTATTAAAAATAAAAGTAAGAAAATATTTCCTGTTACGAAATGGTGTGATTCGAGTGTAGATTGGGCTCTATTCGGTCAAACAATAGATGTTGCATTACATAACATTAATATTGGTGAAATGTCTTCTCCAGAAATGTTTAAAACATTTTGGGATACTTTAAATAATACTGCTAATTAAACTATGATTATAAATAAACCTTTCATTACCTCTAGCAATAGACCTTACCTTACTGATGGGATAAAGATTGTACAAATATGGTAAACAAACGTAAAGAAGCTCTTAAAGTTTATAAATCTTGTTCCAATTGGGCAAATTATTTATCTTACAGGAACATTGAATCTGCCTGTAAACGTCTTTGTAAAAAGAAACAACGAGATAGTTGGGTAGCATATCTTAATAAATTGAATAGAAGTACATCTATAACACAGATTTGAAACATTGTTAAATCAATCAGTTACAAACATGTTTCTCAAAAAAAGCAAATAGATGATGAAGTATTCACAAAAGTTTTAAATAATTATGCTCCCCCTTGTGTTGGCCGCAAGCCACCCTTAAGCACATACGAATATTTATCCATAGAGCCTAACAATTTAAATAAACCCTTCAGTTTGTTGGAACTAGATTTGTCTCCCAAAAAGACAAAAAACACTTCTCCTGGTTTAGATCGTTTCACCTATAAAATGTTATATAATCTACCTGAAAATGCAAAATTACTACTTTTAAATATTTTTAACGATTGGTGGTTAAAAGCTGAAATAATAAAAGAATTAAAGAAATGCGTGATTGTATTGATTCATAAAACAGGCAAAGATCCAGAACTACCTTCTTCTTACAGACCAATTTCTCTTATGTCGTGTGTATTAAAGACATTCCAGAGAATGATCAAGTCGAGATTAGAATATTACCTTGAAGCTAAGTCATTACTTCCTAAAACACAGTTTGGTTACAGGAGAGGTTTAGGTACACGCGATTCTTTGACGGAACTCAATACGGATATTCAACTGTCCAATTCTAAAAACAACTATCTCCTTCGCTTATTTTTAGATTTAAAAGGGGCCTATGACTCAGGGGACTTAGGAATTTCTTTTAATAAAATAACAGATTTAGGTATTGATAAAAGCACGGCCTATAATATTTATGAGATTTTTAATGGTAGAGAAATATATGTCAGAAACCATTTCAACGAACTGTATGGGCCCAAATTAGTACATAATGGTCTTCCACAAGGTTCGATACTCAGTCCCATACTTTTTAATATCTATACGTCAGCATTGTATAATAAATTAAATAATATTAATAATATCAAGTTGGTACAATATGCTGACAATATCTGTATATATACCAGTCGTAGAAAATATGAGCAATGCTTAAATGACTTTAGCAGTGTTATACAAATATTATATTATTAAATTATTAAAAGATTGGTTATTTGAAATGGGTTTCACAAAGTCGCCTGAAAAATCTGCTGCTATGTGCTTTACAAGACACTGTCAAACATACAAGCACACATATACAGTTAATGGATTTAAAGATACCTACAGTCACTGAATATAAATATGGTTTTAGATCCAAAACTGCTCTGGACGAGACATATCGAATATTTAAAAAATCGTTTTGAAAAAGGGTTAAACATTCTTCGTTGTGTTACTAAAAAATCTTGAGGCGCTGTCCCTCAAACAGCATTACTATTTTATAGATCATTTATCAGAGCTATAATTGACTACGGCTGTATATTTTACGGATCGTCGTCAAACACAAACCTAAAAAAAGTCGATCGCATACAATTCAAAGCAATAAGACTTTGTATCGGAGCCATGAAATCGTCTCCTACTAATGCAATCCTGGCGGAAGCGAATGAACCATCTTTACGTTTTAGGCGACAATTACTAGCCTACAAATATATTACCAAGTTGAGCACATATAATTCGTCCTTTATGATCAAAATTAGTAACTTCAACACGGAAATTTTAACCAACCGCTACTGGAGAATTAAAAACTCTCCTTTATTGACATCGGCCTTTCTCAAAACCAATGAATTTTGTCAATTCATTGTAACAATGGATATATTGCTTGTATTCATGCATAACTATGAATCGATTTTTCCAAAGCCCACTGTCATATTTCCGAACTATAATGAATTACCCTCCTATAATAAAACTTCATTACATTCTATAATCAGCAATTATAATATATACACAATAATTTATACAGATGGAAGAATAATCTGAAAGGAGTTGGTAGTGCATTCTACGTAGAAAACAGTAAAGATATTTTTAAATTTCAATTACCAAAGATTTGTAGCATTTTCACAACTGAAGCCGTTGCCATACATAAAGCTTTGGAGTGGTGTGTGGAAAACAATGTTCAAAGTGCAATATTAGTATCGGATTCAAAGTCGGTGTTAGAGAGCATAAAAAACATAACAACTAAATATTATGATAATTTTATTATATGGAGGATTAAAAATTTAATATATCAGTTAGAACTCAAAAAAGTCAAAATTATATTTATATGGGCTAAAGCACACACTGGTATTTATGGTAATGAGATAGTTGATGAAGACGCAAAAGAAGCGAGGACATGTGTTATAGAGATCTTCACAGATTGGAATAACTATTACACAGAAATAGCAAAAAACTCAACCAGCTCATATTTTTCTATCTACAAAGAGCTGCCAAAGAAAACTTCACATATATTCGATGATAAAGTCAATAAAAAATACTGCACAATTTTAACTCGATTGAAAATGAATCATGTGTGTTTTCCATCTCATTTATATAAAAAAGGGATATTAGATTCTCCACTGTGTCCACATGATAACGAGGTCGCAGATCTAGACCACGTATTTTTCGGCTGCGCGGGTTTTTCTAGTAATGAGTTGGTGGATGGTCTTATAAAAGTAGGCGTACAATTTCCTACGTGTATTAAAGTGTTGCTCGCGACTGGAGATGATTCTGTTTATGATCTGTTTCACCATATAACAAAAAATAATATAAGTATTTAACCGTAACTTAATAGGTACTTAAAATTAATTTCTCCAATTTGTGTGTGGCTGAAGGCCATTGCCAAAAAAAACGTTGATAAAAAAAAAAGAAGATGTGATATTACAAATATTAAAGCTTAGATAGTGTTAGCCCTACGGGGATATCCTGAATATCATTTTCCCAATTAAGATCAGTATAACTGTGCAATGATATAGAAAACCAGGAAAACTATATCTGCTGATCTTTACAATTATCACTTACGAAGACAGTTTGAAAGTGGAGAACTCCCTAGATTTATCTATTCATTGACGACTTCAAATTGTGGGTTTCTTAAGTGTCTTCTAATTTCCAATTCTTCAAGGAAATCCAGTTCTTGTTTGTTATCACAAATATGTAGTACTTCTAGTTCTGTGTTAGGTGTCAATGAATGATTGGTGTCAACTAGATGTTTTGCGTAGAAAACTTTGAGATTTTAATTATACTCAAATTAAACTAATAACATTTTTCTTGGGTTTAAACTAAATTTATTCAAAACTTTCTTCACTATGCAGTCTTGATTTTCCTCCAAAACTTTTCGATGCACACTCATCAAACACAACCCAGTGAGTCTATAATCACTCATTGTACTCCTGAGCCAGAGTTTTACCCTTCGTAGAGTACTGAACGATCTTTCCACGGTAGCAGTAGTGGATGGGAAAGCACTTAATATTAGCAGTGCGTGCCTTGTTGCATTCGCTTCCTTCAAAAGTGCAGCCACTTCAATGTCCTTTAATTTGACTTCTGCTAAATTCTTTTTCTTCCATATATTGTGTTTGAAGACATTTTGAGCTTGCTTGAAAAATGAAGATAAGTTAAAGCAAATGCAGGTGTATTTTCGTTGGAGAATCTAGCATCCAAAGATGAAGTTATAGAATCAAGATAGGAGATGATTATTGACCGCTTCCAGTATTCAACTGCAGACTCAGAGGGTGGTTTGCTTCTGTGTAGTTGCTTTTGAGTGACTCGTGGAACTGACAACTCATCCCCTACTTTCTCTGCGATATCAAGTGATTTTTTAAATAAATCATAAGGTACATTTTCGACATCTTGTCGATCTTCTTTGATATCATCATGAATATCATCAATATGTTTCTTCACCATAACCAAATCCATACTCTTAACTTGTAAAACGTTTACAACGGGTTCCAAAATTGCAGATTATCTTGCAATTATGTTTAAGCCTAAGATGAATATTGGTCTAGTAACTGCACAGTGCAGTTGGTATGCAGATTTTCTTGTTGCATAGGTTCCTTTGACAGATAAGATGTTCTAGTGCTTTAATAATGTCAGTGAAGCTTTCTGAAAAAATGTTTATGCTCTTATATTTTTCCGACCATCTGGTCTCACAGAGCCTTGAAAGATTTGGAACCGATTTCCTACGGGCTGGCGATTCTCGAAATAAGGTTATTGTGTCTTTAACCGTTGCAATTGTGTTTCTTATTTCTGGTAGCTGGCTAGTATCATTGACAACAAGATTTAGTCTGTGGCTGGAGCAATGGAAAAATAAAGATTTAGCGTACTTTTTTTAAGAATGGCCTGTACATCAACTTCTTCTGAAAAACTTAGTATTGCGCTAGCGATTGTAGAAGCATCTTGACATTTTAACTCAATGTAGCCTACAAATTCCTCCCTGATTATTCTTTGGCTTTCATCATAGAACCTTAATCCAATAGAAAGCTGCTCTTTTCCAGTGAAATCTACTGTTTCATCAGCCATTACAGCATAAGCTTTTGCCCGTTTACAGTATTTGATTATTTTTTCTTTGATAACTTCACCGCATAATTGTATGATCTCATTTTGAATTGTTGGTGAGGTATAGACTGCATTTTTTTGACATTTATCCAAGTGGCTCATAAACTAATATCAAAACGAGGCGACAATATTACCTTACCACGACTGTTCTTAAAACCAAATCGACACTGGAAAAATGAAACTGATAAATCGTACTATAATGTACCTGTTGGAAGAAATACAATAAACGTATGGACTGAATCTGCTGCTGAGGCAATTGGCTTGAATGTTAAGGAAAAAAAGATAACAAATCACTCGAATATACCAACGGCTTTTACCGAATTGGCAAAAATGGGTGTAGAAGAACAGCAGTTGCTGAAAATTACTGGTCATAGCAATCAAAATTCTATGAAACCATACTAAAAACATAATAATAAATGTTTTATCGTGTTGAGTCATACATGTTTTTAACAAAAAAATTTCCGCCGAATATCCGTCGGACATTGACATTGCTTGGTAACAGCCTGAGCCTCCGGCTTTGGGCTGTCACCGAAGCCAGTGGCTGATGGACAGTTACCAAAAAACGAGCTTTTCGATTGCCATAAAATTATCTCGTCTATTATCAATGTCTTAGGGACATTACTACTGATAATTATACAGGGTGGTTTGTAAGTAATTGTACATAGAAATATGATAGATATTGACTTCAAAATATTACGATTTGAGCCAACTAACCTTAATAAAATATCAATAATAAGAGAGATACAGGGTGTCAAAGGTGGAATTTTCGAACACTTTTTTCAATAACTTCAACGTTTTTGAACAGTTACATAAAAAAAATTGAAAAAAGGGATTTTTGAATACAAAAAATCATAAGTTTGTATCTACTGAATTTTCCAGAGGGCGCCGCATAAGCCACATTTGTGGCATAAATGTGCGCTAAACTTTGTTATGCTTCAAGTCAGCGTTATTTTTATTGAAAAATATAAAACACACCATTAAATTAAAAAAAAAGTTATACCTGCCACTCACAGTTTTTGAAATAATCGCATTTTAGTATAGTAAGAATTGACGACAAAAATGTGTTTGGCACTTTGAATTATAAACATAATTAGGAATTCAAAACATTTAATTTAGGAAAGTGGAGAAAAATTAAGCAAACATTATAACTTCAATTATATTAAAGTCATTCCTATTCAGGTAGCCGAGGAGTGCACACGCATTTTGTACTATCTGGGTAATTAACGTTATCTTCGTGTTAATTTCATATTAAGCTTTTTTATTCTATTGATAATTGTTAAAACTAAATATCAAAATGTGAACATTATAAACCAATTAGTGACCGTTTTGTTTTTCGATTTGTGATATTATCATCAACAAATAAATCAAGAATTGTTCCAGTGTCGTAGCAGTACAACAGGTAACTGCTATTTTCCTACTATTTAATTCACAGGGTCCTTTTGGACTTCTGTTCCTCTTTCAATTTTAATCATCGTGGTTTTGGCATCCAGGACCACTTGCATAATGGCAACTACCACCCAAACATCCTTATCTAAACAAAATTCATTTCATATCACAAAATCATACGTTGATGCAACTTTAACAAAACCCCCACCACCTACGTTCCCTAAACGCGAGCAAGCAATTGTCGTGCACTCTATTCCGAACACCGTTTTATTCGAATACATAAAAGCTATAGGAGACATCGTCTCCCCCAAAAATATCACATTTGCATCGAGAATCTCCAATAACCGTATCTGTATATATCTATCTTCAACAGCAATTCTAGATGATCTTCTTCAAACTCATCAGAACATTTGCATCAATTCCACAATAATTCCTATTCGAAGACTTATTTCGCCTGCTAAACGTATTTTAATATCGAATGTTTCTCCCACTATCCCCCATTCCGTTATTGAAAAAGCTCTCAAGGACATCGGACTGCAAATAGCCTCTCCTGTTTCATTTGTTAAATGTGGCGCGCAAGGAGATGAATACGCTCACATCATGAGCTTCCGCAGAATTACTTACGTTATACCTGATAATGATAACTTTAACATACAAACCTCAATTCTTATTACTCACGAGGACACTCCGTATCGTATATTCGTTTCCACTGACAAATTGGTGTGTTTTCTATGTAAACAGAGCGGACACACCGCCGACACTTGCACCAACACTCCATCGTCACAGCTACAAAACGAAATATCCTCCCATCCCCCCTCGCTATCACAATTACCTGCTACTACTTCAGTCAGTGGCATTCCTTCATCCCTCTTTTCACCTTCCGAACCCCGATCGGATATTATATCAACAGCCGACCCTACCCATGTAGAACCACTGCCTAACCCTATATTGCCTCCCTTGGCCCATGGACAAAAAAGAGGTATTTCCTCTGACAGCAATGTTAATACCCCCAATCAACTATCACCCACGGAATCCCCATCACCAACAGACAACCAAATGCCTCCCCCCTCTTATACAACATCCCAAAACACAGTTAAGCACGTTAAGAAAAAACCTAAAAATCTAGTTCCTGAACATCACAAACTTACACCCAACTCTCAAACCTCTATACAGGACCTCTATAAGATCAACCCATCCAAATTCACACTCTCTGAATTGCAGTTCACAGCGTTTTTAGAAAACTCATACGGTAGTTCAGATCCTCTTAACGAAGCCTTGGAATTTACTTCTAATATCCAGGGACTGTTAAGTGATTTATCACTTCTTTACTCCGAAACAAAAGAAAGATCTCTTAAAAACCGCCTCACATGACTACAGAAAAAACTTAAAAGACAACTTAATCCCGAGGAGCTCTCTGATAATAAAAGCGTTTCTTCTGTTAGCCAAACTGATGACGAGCTCAATTATCCTCTCTCACAACTCTCTCAACAACTAACTTCTTAAGCCATTCAAAGTTATCCAATGGAATTGTGATGGATTCTTTCCTCGCTTGGGAAGAATTCAACAAATAATAACAGACGAACAACCTGATATCCTGTGTTTACAAGAAACCAACTCAAAAATAGATAGACTCCCTAAACTAAAAAACTACGAAGGTTACCATTATGTTCGCACCAACTGCGCAAGGGCTAGTGGGGCACCTCAATTTTCATATCTGGAGAACTATTTTCCACTCCCCTCCATATCACTACTGATCTTGAAGCTATTGCAGTCTCCACCTGGTGTCCAAATAAACTCACTATCTGCCGCTTATATATCCCTCCTAATTACCCTTTAAAAGAAATAGAACTTCTAAACCTAATTTACCAACTCCCCCAACCTTACATTCTAGTAGGTGACTTTAACGCCCACAATACAATGTGGGGATCCAATTACACCATCGGCAAAGGGAAAACCGTCGAAAATGTGATCAATTGTACAGGTTCTTGCCTGCTTAACACCGGTTCTAATACACATCTGAATTTCTCCTCTGGTACCTTCTCCTCTATTGATCTTAGTCTTAGTGACCCTAAACTTGCTCCTTTACTAAACTGGCATACGGCTAATGATCTTTATGATAGCAACCACTATCCCATTATTATTTCCTCCAATATCCCCAGCCATAATGATACTTTATCCAGATGGTATTGGCGCTTAAACACTGCCGACTGGACTAGTTATACGTCTCAATCTGAAACCAACTTATCTGCATTATCTTTCTCAGATAATATGAACGATAACATCCTAAAAATTACAGATGCTATACTTTCAGCTGCCAGTCTGCATGTTGGTAAAAATATTATTTCACATAAACAAAAAACAGTGCCATGGTGGAACTCCTGCTGTGCAAGTGCAATAAATCAACAAAAAATGGCACTAAATATGTATCGTAGGCATAAGACACAAGAAAATCTTACTAATCTCAGAAGATCCAGAGCCAAAACACGTTATATCGTAAAACAATGTAAAAAATATTCCTGGAGAAATTATGTATCCTCCATAAATGTGGACACAAATCCCTCCCAACTTTGGAATAAAATTAGGCAAATACAAGGAAACAATTCGAATTTCAAAATTCCCTGTCTTATCTATAATAATACAGTAGTCAATAAAAATGAAGAAATCAGCAATATACTGGCAAAAACCTTTGAATTAAAATTTCAAAGTAAAGTTAATTCTACACTTACTTATTCAGATAGAGCTCCTTCCCCATGTACTGTGTCAAAATCTCGAGATATTACTTCTCTTAACTGCCCATTCTCTTACTCAGAACTTTCCTTAGCTCTCAATAGCTGCAAAAATACTGCCTCTGGTACTGATGACATCCCGTATATATTTCTAAAAAAACTTTCCAACATAGGTTTAAGTAAGCTCCTAGAAATTTACAATTTAATATGGTCCACCAACCAATTCCCTAGCCTATGGCGGACATCTACGATAATTCCCATCAAAAAACCTGAACAGGCTACTACCTCTCCAAACTCTTTCCGACCTATATCACTAACTTGTACCATGTGCAAATTATTAGAAAAGATGGTTAATAAGCGGCTCCTCTGGTTTCTTGATAAATATAATGTTATCTCAAAAGAACAATCAGGATTTCGACGTAATAGATCGACTCAAGACAACCTAGTCCTTCTTCAATCTCATATCTCTGGGGCAATAAACAGAAAACAAGAAGTCATTGCAGCTATATTCGATATTGACGGCGCTTTTGACACTGTTTACAGACAGTCAATACTAAATAAATTAACGTTACTTAATATCTCCGGACACATATACCATTTTATTCAAAATTTCCTATCTTCAAGATCATTCAAAGTCTTTGCTAATGGTATTTTCTCGTCAGCCTATGGCCAGAGGGATGGAGTTCCCCAAGGGTCGGTTATAAGCCCCACTCTATTCAATCTGGCTATCAACGATCTTTGCTCTGATCTCCTCCCTCCCATCAAGTATGCCTTATATGCAGACGATCTAGTTGTTTACAGTCATGGCATGTCTATGACGACTACATCTAATCTAATTCAGTCAGCAGTTAACACCGTAAGTAAAAAAACGACCACCCTCACAATCTCCTAGTATCTTCATTAATAACGTACATCTTCCCGTCGTGGATCACTGTAAAATACTAGGCCTAACATTTGACTCTCGTCTCAACTGGAAACAACATATTCGAGAAATCAAAGGCGACTGCTTCAAAAGAATGAACATTATTAAAACACTCTCGCATTACCACTGGGGAGCAGACGAAAATTTTCTTCTTAAAATATACAGGTCCCTTATTCGTTCAAAATTAGATTATGGTTGTCACATATATATCTCTGCCACTAAATCAGACCTCGACCTTTTAAACTCGGTGCATAATACAGCTTTACGTCTTTGTCTTGGAGCTTTTCGATCTAGCCCTGCAGAAAGCCTTTATTGCGAAGCTAATGAGCCTCCGCTTTGGATTAGACGACGCCAACTTCTGCTTTCTTATGCTGCCTCTGTATCGTCTAACCCGTACAATCCTGTCTACCCTCTATTTACATCAACTTCTAACAATCCACACAACTCCTCAACCATACCAATAATAAAACCGATCTCTCTGATTTTATCGCAGCTACTAGACGGCGTTAACCTTTCACATACAAGTCCTCTTCCTATCCCCTCTACTCCTCCATGGACTATCAACATTCCTAAATTTAACACATCGCTTATGAGATACGACAAACACACAACACCCAAACAATTAATAAAAAATGCTTTTAATGAAATATTAACTAACTGTGACTATGACTTAGTTTTATACACTGATACATCCAAAAATGAAACAGGAGTAGGCTGCGCTGTTACATCAACACGAACTTCTATCAAATCTTCCCTAATCCCATCAACCTGTAGCATCCACACAGGCGAACTATTCAGCATACTCTTGGCCATCAATTCCATCTCCCCACCTTGTAAGCACGTTGCCATATGCACAGATTCACTAGCTTCAATTTCATCCATCCAAAATATATTTACCGAACATCCTATTGTCCAATCTATCCATGACTCCTACCAACTTATCACTTCCCTAAAAATAGCAGTTACTATTATTTGGTTACCTTCCCACATTGGCATCGTAGGCAACGACCTTGCAGACCAACAGGCAAAAACTGCTTCTAAATTTACCGTCACCGACAATCTCACAATTTGTAAGGATTTAAAATCACATTTTAAAACAAAAGCCAAAGTAACATGGCAGCAGAATTGGGACTCTGCCGGAACATCCTTACGCCAAATACAGCACTCGATAGGTCATCCTCAACCATGTTGTTTTGCTGGCCTCTCAAGGCATGATTTAGCTGTGGTGAGAGGAGTTAGAATAGGTCATTCAAAACTTACCCATGGATACCTAATGTCTAATACCTCCAGACCCGTTTGCTCCAGCTGCAACTCCAACCTAACCATAAAACATATCTTGACGGAGTGTCCGGAATATGCCACCCAAAGACTACAGTTTCAGCTTAGCCAGAACTACAAAGACGTCCTAAACAACTCGGTACAAATTACCTACCTTCTCCAGTTTCTCAAAGATGTGCAACTTTTCCATGAACTATAGAACAATAGTGTAATTGTGTATATATATATATATATATATATATATATATATATATATATATATATATATATCGAATGAATGAACCTTATACAAATTGTATTGTTAATCTTGTAATCGCACCTGTGCAAGTGGCCACAGTAGCCGAGCACGTTTATTATGAATAAAAAAAAATTATATTAAAAAAACCGTTCGATATGTTCACAATTCTCCTGGATGCATTTATCCCTACGTTTCATAAAAGACTGTCACACATTGAATAACACCATTGGTTTAAAAGAAACTGCCGTTGCATTGATTTCTTTCCAAAGTTGGTCGCGGGTATTCATGAGATTCTCATAAACGAGTTGTTTCATTGCGACCCATACACCGATATCGAGAGGATTAAAATATGGGCGTCGTTTTGGTCAAGGAACTGGCTACCACGACCAATCCAACGTTCAGTTGGTATCTAAATATGTTCTGAATTCTCTCGTGCACCAACTTGCATTAACCACATATTTTGCCTTAAGTTCAGTGGCAATTCTTCCAGCAGATGAATGAAGTCGTTTTGTAAATAATGCAAGCAGTTCTAGCCGTTCAAAGTTTGCGGTAACTCGTATGACCATAAGAAATGGTGTCGCAAATGACCCAGTCCATTCCTTTATTTTGAACTCATGTTGAAAATGCCTTTCTCTATTATCATGGGATTTTCAATTTCCCAGAAATGATTATACTACAAAATAAAAATTCTATGGCGTGTAAATGTAGGCACGTCCGTAAATAATATTCTATTGAGGAAGGTGTTGTCGAATATCACTTGCAAATTGGTATCTTATTGGTAGGACTGCTGGCAATAAATATTGTATAGGCGTAAAATGGTAGGAGTGGAAGTTTTCGAGATATATTCTTTTTAAAACTGAAGATTTACTCATTCCTAAAGCTGCAGATAAATGTCGTGTACTGATTCAAGGATTAGCTGCAACGTGAATTATTATTTCATCTTCTTGGTCAGGCGTAATGATTCTCGGTCGTCCTAAGTTATCACGTTTAGGACGAAATGAGCACTTTCGTTTAAATTCTTGAATAGAATTCGCAGAGTTTGGTGATTAGGTGGCAGCCTGTTTGGAAATCTCCTCAAATATTCCCGTTTCGCAGCACGCCCATGGAAATATTGTTGTCTAATTTTTGCAAATACAAGAATATTTAGTTGCCAAAATCAATATTGACGTACAACTACTACGGTAATACTTTTCGTGATGAATTAAATGACAATTATGCAGCTGATTTCTAAAATTCGATAATCTCGACAATCCCATTCATGTATAATAATTCCCATTTGTGAATACAAAAATCGTAGTTTGCTGTCGGCTAAATAGGAAGGAAGAGAGTTTGCAAGTGGATAAAAATATCGGATAAATTACGTTACCGTAGCAACCCTAGCATTTAGGTACTGTCTGTTTACCAAGCAATGCACGTCAATTTGACAATTATAAATGTCAAAAACAGAATGAATTAAACAGCATATAACAATTCCAAAAAGTATGTCTAAACATTATGTTTCTACTCATTGTTCATTTAGTTTGTTAAATAAAGTTTAATTGAATTGAGTTTTTTATTCATGGGATTGTCTTACCAAATACCACGCGAGCTCAGATTTAGCAGGATATTTTTTCCGGTGGTTTTCTCATACTTACTTTCATTGGCAATTTAACTCGATCTGTTCAGGCAAAATCACTCGAGCTACGCTCTCGTGATTTTGCCAGAACAGCTCTCGTTAAATTGCCAATGAAAGTAAGTATTCGAAAACAACCACAAAAAATATCCGGCTAAATCTGAGCTCTTGTAGTATTATTCCCGACAATTTTCGTCCTGTCAATAATCACATGTAAATGGAGTGCAATAATCGCAAAATTACAGCGATAATTGCATTGTAGAAAGCGAAAGAGCCCTGCACAGTTCATATATATGGCAATTCCATTGTACACTTTGATAATACAGCGACTATTTACAAGTAACGTCAGTTGGACAAGTATTGCAAACAATATTATTTATTAAAAATATCTCGTTTCCGTCGGCCTTCATTGCAAGCTATTAAAGATAATATATTGGAAAACGAAGCAAATAAGACAAAACAGAACAGAACATACATACGGCGTCACTTTATGAGCTTCTGTGCTGAGAATAACTATACTTTGAATGAAAAAACACAAATTAATGTTCTGGCAAACATTTTAACGGACTGGGCGTTTAATATGCGTAAACAGAATGGCGATGAGTACAAAAATTTTACTGTTAAAACGATTTGGAACGTAACCGTTAAATTATTGATGGAAAAATATTTCACTGAATACAAAATAAATTTTAACCCCTTTGACTGTCTCGACCCTTACTTCGTGGAATATGCTCATATTAGTGTTTTTAAATGAAACTCAAGGTCTCTAGTTAATTCCACAATATAATACAAGTTATTGAAAATTCTAAGAAATTGACAATTGTTTCGATAAATCAATATCATCGTCAGAATGACAGAAGTTACATTTCATTTTATGCCTACCTGATGTTTAGTAGTTATATTTTTTTGGCTAGACCAAGAAGTAACCTAACTTGTGATTGGCTTAATATATGTTTATAGAAAAAAGAAGAAGATGTGATATTACAAATATTGAAGCTTAGATATTATTAGCCCTATGGTGATATCCTGGATATCATTTTTCCAATTAAGATCAGTATAACTGTGCAATGATATAGAAAACCAGGAAAACTATATCTGCTGATCTTTACAATTATCACTTAAGAAGACAGTTTATTAGTGGAGAATTCCCTAGATTTAACTGTTCATTGACAACTTCATATTGTGGGTTTCTTAAATGTCTTCTAATTTCCAGTTCTTCAAGGAAATCCAGTTCTTGTTTCTTTTCACAAATATGCAGCACTTCTAGTTCTGTGTTAGGTGTCAATGAATGATTGGTGTCAAGTAAATGTTTTGCGTAGTGAGATTTATCTGGTTGTTTTAATCTGTAAGCTCGTAAGTGCTCACTGTATCGTATTTCAAAATTCCTAAGGGTCTGACCCAAATAGACAGCATTACATTCTGGACATTTGAGTTTATATATACCTGACTTCTTTAATAGTGGTATTTTTGTTTTTACATTTAACAATTTTGTACTAACGTTACTTTCTGTTTTAAAAGAAATTGTTGCATTCGTTGCTGAAGATATTATCTTTGAAAGATTATTAGAAATATTTCCTGCATATGTGATGGTTTTATAAGTTTTAATTTCATCAGCTTGTTTAGGATATATTAGTTGTAATGCCACTTTTTTCTCTTTTTTACTAATTAGTTTATTTATCATATCTAATGGATAACCGTTAGATGTTGCTATTTGTCTAATTGTATTAATCTCTCTATCAAAATTACATTTGTTCATAGGAACTGAAAAAGCTCTATGTATCATTGAATTATATGCTGCTAGTCTGTGTGAGACAGGGTGGTTAGAATTGAATGGAATTGTCACATCAGTCTGTGTTGGTTTTCGGTAAATTGAATAATCAAGTACATCATTAACTCTTTGAATTTTTAAATCAAGAAAATTGATTGAGCTATTTTCTTCAATTTCTAATGTAAATTTAATTTTCGGGTGTAAATTATTGATGTGGTTGAAAAACACATCTAATTGTCGCTCACTACCCATAAAACAAGCTAATATGTCATCTACATATCTATACCAAAATAAAATATTTTTCGAAATATTACTTTCAAAGATCTTTCTTTCTAAATTGTCCATAAAAATGTTTGCTAAAATAGGTGATATAGGGCTTCCCATTGGTAAACCTTCATTTTGAATATATATCTTATTGTCAAAAGTGAAATAATTCTGATTAATGCATACATCAAATAAATTAAGTATATCTGATATTATTCCTGGATTAATATTTTTATCTTCTAGTAATTTTCTTACAAGTATTAGACATTCTTTAGGAGGAATTTTAGTAAACATATTAGTTACATCGAACGATATGAGTTTATAGTTATCTTGCAAGTGGATTGATTTCAACTTTTTGATTAGTTCTATTGAATTTCTAATTGAGTACTGAGATTCATATCCGTAAGTATTGAGTATATTGTTGAGCTTTTTTGCCAATATATTATTAGGAGCATTAACATAAGAGACTACAGGTCTAATTGGTTTCGTTATTTTATGTAATTTAACTGTTCCATATAATTGTGGACAATGAGGATTCTTATGTATGATAGACCTCTTTTCGTAATCATTAAAAAGATAATTTGAATTATTAACAATATCCCTTACATTATTAGAAAACTTCTTTGTTGGGTCTGCTTTAAGAACTTTTACATCGCTGGATTCTATAAAGTTATATACTTTTTATTTGTAATTTTCAGTCGTCAAAATGACAGTAGCATTCCCCTTATCGGATTTTGTAACTGTTAGGTTATGATTCTCTATCTTCTGTTTTATTGCGTTTAAAACTGAAATGTCATTTTTTGTTTGACGTTTAACTTTTGAAGGTTCAATATTTTTGATTAAATTGGCAATTTTTAATTTCTCATAAAGAAAATTATTTGAATTAGATTTTAAAGCTATTTCTGACTCTGTAGCTATAATTTGTTTAATATTATTCGTAAATTTAGGTGGTATGCTGTACTTTAAACCTTTATTTAAAAATTCTATTTCACTATTTGTAAAATTAGTGTCTGAAAGGTTTTCAAATCGTGGTGCAAAGTGTGTTGGTATGTAGGTACTTACAGTTTCATGATGTTTTGAGTATTGAATTTTATGTTGTGTGTGTTCAAGATTCTGTAGCTTCTTTTCTTGTTTCTTAAATTTCATATGCTTCATAGTACTGATATTTTCTCTAATTTTGTCATCCAAACAGTCAAATTCTACTGGATGTAATTGCAATGTGAGTTCTGAATGTACAACTTTTATGTAGTTGTCTAAGGAGTCTCTAACTTTGAAACATTTCTTACATTCAGATTTTATCCAAACTCGTTGAGCACATTTTATAGCTTTTTGTGCTTGTGGTGTTTTAGTGTGACATTTTATATTCACATAATTTGGTATTACCTTTTTTCTAAGGCATTCTTGGTTAAACCAAATGTTTTGTGATGCTTTGTAACGTTTTTGTAGTAACTTCTGGTACAGTCGGGTCAAATCTTCTCTCGAAGATTTTTTAATGAAATTGACTGTCTCGACCCTTACTTCGTGGAATATGCTCATATTAGTGTTTTTAAATGAAACTCAAGGTCTCTAGTTAATTCCACAATATAATACAAGTTATTGAAAATTCTAAGAAATTGACAATTGTTTCGATAAATCAATATCATCGTCAGAATGACAGAAGTTACATTTCATTTTATGCCTACCTGATGTTTAGTAGTTATATTTTTTTTGGCTAGACCAAGAAGTAACCTAACTTGTGATTGGCTTAATATATGTTTATAAAAAAAAGAAGAAGATGTGATATTACAAATATTGAAGCTTAGATATTATTAGCCCTATGGTGATATCCTGGATATCATTTTTCCAATTAAGATCAGTATAACTGTGCAATGATATAGAAAACCAGGAAAACTATATCTGCTGATCTTTACAATTATCACTTAAGAAGACAGTTTATTAGTGGAGAATTCCCTAGATTTAACTGTTCATTGACAACTTCATATTGTGGGTTTCTTAAATGTCTTTTAATAATTAAAATAAATACAAGGAATGCAGTTTAATCTTGATGTGAACTATTTATTCAGTAAATTAACATAACTGTTCGCTTTTGACTGACAAGTTAGAAAAATTAAAATTGAAATCAAATCATTTATTTGTAGTCAAGGTAACGACTACCGACTGTCTTTTAGAACAATTAACATATAAAGTACAATTTTACTTTAACACTTTCCCTTGTTAATTGTTGTAATAATAATGAAATAAACAAACAAAACATCTTAGTACCCACTATGTTACTTTAAACCCAATTTATCGCGTAATATTTGTAATCGTATTGCACCCAAAGGCTTCGTCATAATATCTGCCAGTTGATTCTCAGAAGATATTTGTTGAACTGCTAATTCGCCTTCGGTTACCCTCTCTCGAATAAAGAAGTGCTTGATGGCTATATGTTTTGTTCGTCGATGAAATTCTGGATTTTCGCTTAAACGCACTGCTGCTGTATTGTCGACCTCAATTATTGGAACTTGCTTTAAAGTTACAATATTTTTAAACAATCTTGAGAGCCAAATAATTTCTTTAGCTGCTTCACTTGCTGCAATAATTTCAGCTTCGGTAGTGGAAGTGGCTACCGTAGGTTGTCTTTGACTCATCCATGAAATAGCCCCTCCTGCATACTTAACTACGACACCAGAAGTAGAGCGACCAGTTTTCGTGCATCCTCCAAAATCAGCGTCACTGAAAGTCTCAAGAATACCCCTTTTTACCTTACGAGTATAGGTTATTCCTTTCGTCAATGTGCCTGCTACATAGCGGAAAACTCTTTTAACGCGAGCTGCATCTTCCAAAGATGGATTTTCCAGTGATCTTGATAAAAATCCAACGCTGTAAGTCAGGTCGAGTTCCTAGCATCAAATACATGAGAGCTCCGACCGCCTGTCTGTAAGGGAAATTATGTGCTTTGGAATTTTCTTTCCCTGATTGAGAAATCTCAGAAGCTTTCAACATTGGCGTAGAGACTGGTTTGCAATCTGAAAAATTGAAACGTTCTAGAATCTTTTTAGCAAAAGCTTGTTGATTAATTGTAATGTAATCATCTGTTTGTTCAATTTCTAGCCCTAAAAAGTATGAAGCTTTCTGTGAAGTGATCTTGAATTCTTTGCTTAAATCTTGTAAGAAAATCTTCAAATCTTGAGGATCTGTTGCGGCAACTAATCCATCATCTACGTACAGAGCCATGATAATACTTTTGTCATTTTCTTTTCGCATGAACAAACATGGATCTGCATCACTAACTTTGAAGCCGAGACTGATAAGATACTTGCCAAAACGTTTGAACCAGCATCTTGGAGCCTGTTTCAAACCATACAAACTTTTTTGAAGTTGACATACCTGATTAGTACCGTTTTTGTAGCCTTCTGGTTGCTGCATGTAAATAACCTCTTCAAGTTCGCCGTATAAAAATGCTGTAGATACGTCAAACTGTGCTAGATGCATCTGCTCACTTGCAGCTATGCTTAAAATCGACCGAATAGTTGCCATTCTTGCTACTGGGCTGAAGGTCTGGCTATAGTCAATGCCGTAGCGTTGACTGAAACCTTTTATAACTAGTCTTGCCTTGTATCGATTGACCGAACCATCTGGATTGGTTTTAACTCTGTAGGTCCATTTACATGGGATCGCTTTTGCTCCTTGTGGCGAAGTTGACAGCTTCCATGTGTGATTTTCATTGAGCGATTTCATCTCATCATCCATGGCTCGTTTCCACTGTAAACTTTCCCTACCTGAAACAGCTTCTTGGAATGATTGAGGAGTTACATACGTGTCAATAAAATCAGTGTTTTCAGCAATGTGTGCATATTCTTGTAGGTAACTTGGCTTTCTCAACTTCGAGCGATCTCTCAAAGTTCTTGCAGGTACTGGCGAGGGCGTCGCTGGCTCTTCCTCGTCATCGGTTGCCGATTCAGGTTCCGTGCTTTCCGACTCGTACTCAAGTGGTTCATCTTGTTGAACTGGTATCTCGGGGTACTCCAAAGGCTCTTCTAGTTCGACTGGAACCTCAGGATTTTCCTCGGTGTTATCTTTCTGTAAATGAGAATCTTTGAGTGGTAACTGAACCTCATGATCGCAATCTCTCGTTAATTCGCGAAATTGAACGTCTCTTGAGACAATAACTTTGTGCTCTTCCTTGACATAAATTCTGTATCTTTCATCGTTATCGTAACCTATCAAATAACCCTTGATTGCTTTCTCGTCCATTTTTCTTCTCTTTTCTTTAGGTATATGAACGTAGCAAGTTGATGCAATGATGCGTAAGTGCTTAATTCTCGGCTTACTTCCAATCCACAGCTCGTAAGGACTCACACCGTCTACTGATGATTTGCCTGTTCTGTTCAATACGTACGTAGCTGTAGTGACTAATTCTGCCCAAATGGCTTCAGGAAATTTCACGTCGGGATTGGAGTACTTGAATGTTCTAGCCATTTCAACGATTGTGCGATTTTCTCGTTCAACGCAACCATTTTGCTGTGGTGTATACGGAGCTGTCAATCTGTGCGTAATTCCATTTTTCTCTAGAATAGCCTTGACCTCCACATTGTCGAACTCGCCGCCGTTGTCACTCAGCAGCGCCTTAATCGAATGACCTTGCTGTTTTGCGTGAGCAATCATTGACTGTAAAGCTGCTGTGACGTCAGACTTCTCTGCAATTATGTAGCAATATCGAAATTTAGTGAACATATCTTTGAATATGGCCATATACCTCTTCTTGCTAAATGATACATCAAAAGGACCACATAAATCTGTAGCAATCAGTTCTCCAGGTTGGCTTGCTTTTCTTCTAGTACCGAAAGCTAAACGATGGGCCTTACCGTAAACGCACGGTTCACAAATTTCTCTGTCTAACTTGACGTTAATACCCAATTCTTTTTGTAACAAGTTTTTCACGTGCTGCTTGTCCTGATGTCCCCACCTCTCGTGATACAGCTGTAATTGAGAACTATCAGTAACAGCAACATTGAAACTTACATTACCAGCGGGAAAAATCGGTTTGATAGCTGCTTTGAATAGTGTTCCGTGAACATTTCGGACTCCACTTAGCAGTATCTTGTTATTCACTTTGAGCGAGCACCACGTAGCTGTTGATTCAAACATACTGTTTAGGTTTCTGTCTTGAGCTGCTAGAACAGAAAACAAATTCTTCGATATGTCGGGAACGTACCAAACATCGTGCAAGGTTAGGATGTATCGCTCGTCGTTCACTGTTGATACAACTTTTACGATGCCTTTCCCTACTGCTTGCAAAAGCTCTTTTCCTGCAGCCTTTATGCCACACGGATTCTTGAATTTTTCAAAATCTACAAAGAAATCGAAATTATTCGTTGCGTGCCTTGTAGCACCGTTGTCGATCCACCAGTCTGTAGTGTTGATCTCAGTATTGAAAATCTCTGAAAATGACAACACAAGACCTTCCTTAACCTCAACAGCATTGCTCTGAAATTTGTTTTGGTTATTTTTGTGGTTAGCTTGGTTTTGAGAGTCATTAACGGACTTATTTTTGGATGGTCGTCCATCTGCGATCCACTTTCTGCATTCACTGACCCAATGGTTTTTCTTACCACAATAATTACAGGTTGTACCTGCTCTCGACTTCTTTTTCGCGTCTTGTTTTTGCGTCTCGCCTTTTGCCACTAGAGCTTCTTGAGAAAATTTGTCGTTGTTGGTGCTTTTCTTGAAATTTCTTTCGAACATACACAACTGTGTAGTCAGCTCGTCAAAGGTTTTCTCTGTGTCTTTGGTGAGCAGCATCCAACTGGACCTAAATGTCTCAAATGCAGCAGGTAAAATATTGAGCGTTTTACACACAAGCATTAAGTCTGGTAACTTGTTTTCATTTCGAGCAGTGAGACCGTTGTTGAGATCACTCCAAAGACTTCTCAACTTAGCTAAATGTGTAGACACGTCCTCACCTAACATCCAACTAAAAGCGAAAAATGAATCACAAATTTGAAAAACTTGATCCTTGGATGTCGCTTCAAACTGCTCTTTAAGGGCCTCGAAAGCATCACGCGCGGTTTCTTTATCGATGATTTTCTCATACACCGCATCTGTAACTGAGCTAGCAATCATAGACTTTGCGTAGCTATTTGCCTTTCGAAAGAAATCATACTTCTCTTTGAATTCTTTTTGTTTAGCCGCACTAGCGCCGTCAGCTAGAGGTTCTGGTTTTTTAATCTTGTTATCAATAACGTCTAATGCACCTTCATGATAATCGAGCAGATCACGAATCTTCCGCTTCCAGATCGGCCAGTCTGCCTCACCGGCCAAGGGTTTGATGTGCTTCGCCAAATCCATCTGTGGCTATTCAACGATACTTCACAATCCAACCGTTTCTTATACGAATTTATTCTTTCTTGAATAAAAACGATTCTAGTAAGCGTTCTGGGCCCATAACCAATTAAAATAAATACAAGGAATGCAGTTTAATCTTGATGTGAACTATTTATTCAGTAAATTAACATAACTGTTCGCTTTTGACTGACAAGTTAGAAAAATTAAAATTGAAATCAAATCATTTATTTGTAGTCAAGGTAACGACTACCGACTGTCTTTTAGAACAATTAACATATAAAGTACAATTTTACTTTAACACTAATTTCCAGTTCTTCAAGGAAATCCAGTTCTTGTTTCTTTTCACAAATATGCAGCACTTCTAGTTCTGTGTTAGGTGTCAATGAATGATTGGTGTCAAGTGAATGTTTTGCGTAGTGAGATTTATCTGGTTGTTTTAATCTGTAAGCTCGTGAGTGCTCACTGTATCGTATTTCAAAATTCCTAAGGGTCTGACCCAAATAGACAGCATTACATTCTGGACATTTGAGTTTATATATACCTGACTTCTTTAATAGTGGTATTTTTGTTTTTACATTTAACAATTTTGTACTAACGTTACTTTCTGTTTTAAAAGAAATTGTTGCATTCGTTGCTGAAGATATTATCTTTGAAATATTATTAGAAATATTTCCTGCATATGTGATGGTTTTATAAGTTTTAATTTCATCAGCTTGTTTAGGATATATTAGTTGTAATGCCACTTTTTTCTCTTTTTTACTAATTAGTTTATTTATCATATCTAATGGATAACCGTTAGATGTTGCTATTTGTCTAATTGTATTAATCTCTCTATCAAAATTACATTTGTTCATAGGAACTGAAAAAGCTCTATGTATCATTGAATTATATGCTGCTAGTCTGTGTGAGACAGGGTGGTTAGAATTGAATGGAATTGTCACATCAGTCTGTGTTGGTTTTCGGTAAATTGAATAATCAAGTACATCATTAACTCTTTGAATTTTTAAATCAAGAAAATTGATTGAGCTATTTTCTTCAATTTCTAATGTAAATTTAATTTTCGGGTGTAAATTATTGATGTGGTTGAAAAACAAATCTAATTGTCGCTCACTACCCATAAAACAAGCTAATATGTCATCTACATATCTATACCAAAATAAAATATTTTTCGAAATATTACTTTCAAAGATCTTTCTTTCTAAATTGTCCATAAAAATGTTTGCTAAAATAGGTGATATAGGGCTTCCCATTGGTAAACCTTCATTTTGAATATATATCTTATTGTCAAAAGTGAAATAATTCTGATTAATGCATACATCAAATAAATTAAGTATATCTGATATTATTCCTGGATTAATATTTTTATCTTCTAGTAATTTTCTTACAAGTATTAGACATTCTTTAGGAGGAATTTTAGTAAACATATTAGTTACATCGAACGATATGAGTTTATAGTTATCTTGCAATTAGACCTGTAGTCTCTTATGTTAATGCTCCTAATAATATATTGGCAAAAAAGCTCAACAATATACTCAATACTTACGGATATGAATCTCAGTACTCAATTAGAAATTCAATAGAACTAATCAAAAAGTTGAAATCAATCCACTTGCAAGATAACTATAAACTCATATCGTTCGATGTAACTAATATGTTTACTAAAATTCCTCCTAAAGAATGTCTAATACTTGTAAGAAAATTACTAGAAGATAAAAATATTAATCAAGGAATAATATCAGATATACTTAATTTATTTGATGTATGCATTAATCAGAATTATTTCACTTTTGACAATAAGATATATATTCAAAATGAAGGTTTACCAATGGGAAGCCCTATATCACCTATTTTAGCAAACATTTTTATGGACAGTTTAGAAAGAAAGATCTTTGAAAGTAATATTTCGAAAAATATTTTATTTTGGTATAGATATGTAGATGACATATTAGCTTGTTTTATGGGTAGTGAGCGACAATTAGATGTGTTTTTCAACCACATCAATAATTTACACCCGAAAATTAAATTTACATTAGAAATTGAAGAAAATAGCTCAATCAATTTTCTTGATTTAAAAATTCAAAGAGTTAATGATGTACTTGATTATTCAATTTACCGAAAACCAACACAGACTGATGTGACAATTCCATTCAATTCTAACCACCCTATGTCACACAGACTAGCAGCATATAATTCAATGATACATAGAGCTTTTTCAGTTCCTATGAACAAATGTAATTTTGATAGAGAGATTAATACAATTAGACAAATAGCAACATCTAACGGTTATCCATTAGATATGATAAATAAACTAATTAGTAAAAAAGAGAAAAAAGTGGCATTACAACTAATATATCCTAAACAAGCTGATGAAATTAAAACTTATAAAACCATCACATATGCAGGAAATATTTCTAATAATATTTCAAAGATAATATCTTCAGCAACGAATGCAACAATTTCTTTTAAAACAGAAAGTAACGTTAGTACAAAATTGTTAAATGTAAAAACAAAAATACCACTATTAAAGAAGTCAGGTATATATAAACTCAAATGTCCAGAATGTAATGCTGTCTATTTGGGTCAGACCCTTAGGAATTTTGAAATACGATACAGTGAGCACTTACGAGCTTACAGATTAAAACAACCAGATAAATCTCACTACGCAAAACATTTACTTGACACCAATCATTCATTGACACCTAACACAGAACTAGAAGTGCTGCATATTTGTGAAAAGAAACAAGAACTGGATTTCCTTGAAGAACTGGAAATTAGAAGACATTTAGGAAACCCACAATATGAAGTTGTCAATGAACAGTTAAATCTAGGGAATTCTCCACTAATAAACTGTCTTCTTGAGTGATAATTGTAAAGATCAGCAGATATAGTTTTCCTGGTTTTCTATATCATTGCACAGTTATACTGATCTTAATTGGAAAAATGATATCCAGGATATCACCATAGGGCTAATAATATCTAAGCTTCAATATTTGTAATATCACATCTTCTTCTTTTTTCTATAAACATATATTAAGCCAATCACAAGTTAGGTTACTTCTTGGTCTAGCCAAAAATATAACTACTAAACATCAGGTAGGCATAAAATGAAATGTAACTTCTGTCATTCTGACGATGATATTGATTTATCGAAACAATTGTCAATTTTTTAGAATTTTCAATAACTTGTATTATATTGTGGAATTAACTAGAGACCTTGAGTTTCATTTAAAAACACTTTAACCCCTTTACTAATATTGAGGTCAAAGCAGCCAGAGCTGCAAACAATGTACGATGAATTCTAAAATATGGTTCGTGGTTGTGATGAAAACACCACATATGGTTTCGAGAAGAAGGTATGTTTTGTTTTTGCTTTTGAATTAGCGTGGCGTGGCGGAGAAGGCCGCAAATGCTTCATTTCATACTTTACAGAAGAAGAAAAAAACAGGAAAAATTATTGACGATCCCGTGTTTACTAAGACGACGCAAGGAGGGAAAAACCGTGTGCTTCATTGTAATGGTCAATAAACAATAATGTCAATCATGATTTGGGTTCAAATCAACTGTACAAAAAATTCCTGGAAAAGCGAGTTGGAATAAAAACAAAACGACCCTTTCTCAATGTAAATTCCGCTTGGAAGTTGAAAAGAAAATGGACTGATCAACAAGCCAAAGTTTCTGGTTCAAATACAGAACATATGGAGCTTACTAATCATTCGTTACGAGCTACGGCCATCTCCAATCTCGCAATCTCTTATATTTTTCCATTTTCTGGATGGTTAATTAGGACAAGCTGAGAATTTATAAATTAATAACGTCACTTTGACAAGTTGACAGTATATTTGGGAAATATTCCCCCGAGTTACACTTGTGCATAAGAATAACCAGATAATTCCGCATTCCAGCGTATTGTCTTTGAAAAACTACATTCGGTCTTAGTAGATATGCTAGGGCTAGGGCTTTGGGCCAATTCTTGCGTAAAATAACATGGGAAAACGGTTCATTCTTCACTTTTTCCACCAAAGCTAGGTTATTACAGCTGTGACGTGTCAATCCCACTGCTGGAATGCACATACGTCGAATGGGGCGTGCTGTCCTCAGTCCTCCATCACATGTCAGCAATCATGAGTCATCTGTCACGAAACAAGTATCTCTGTTATCAATGGTAGGATTGAAGTGAGACGAACGGTACTATGAAGAAAAGGGAGTATGACGTGTTCTGTGTTATATGTCATGTGTATTAAAAAATGACATAGAGTCATGTCAAAATAAGAACATTTTGAATAAAAAAAACCTTCGGTGTCGGGCTTTTTAACAAAAAATGAGAATGAACAGTTTTTTGACAACACGCTGTCATGCAAAATTATTGGTAATTTTGATATAATTGTGCAATTAATTACAAAAACTGTTGAGTCTTGTGGTATAACTTTTAGGCCTATTTCAGAATGAAAAAGGGGCTATTGCAGAGAATAGCATGACGCGACTACGGAATTTGTAAGCACGATAGAGGGCGTATTTTTTGACGGATCGAAACCAAACTTGCTACAAAAATCGGTTAGGCCAAAATATTGGACTAGTTCGTTAATGAGCCAAATCGACCCAGTAAAAACAAAATGGCGGCCTGTCAAATTTGGAAAAAAATCGTATTCCCTTTATTTTTCATTTGGCGCAAAAAAGTTACTGAGCTTTTTCATAGACCTTAACACGTTCTACAACTTTTGTTTTTAACATGTTTCTCTAAATCATACATTAAAACATTTATTTAAGAAAATTCGCAAATTCACCAGAATTTTTTTTTATTTTTTTGTTTTTGATTTGATGCCAGAAAGTTACTTTGGTTTTTTGTACATCTCAAAACATTTTATTACTTTTGTATCTAATTTTTTATTTTGGATTTTATGCAAACATGTTACTGAAATAAGCCTGTGTAATTGGTCCTGTGCCATTGGGATTTTTTTTTATTAAATGGTATGTCTTTGTTATGTTTCATTAAATATAGCTCGAAAAAGTTTTGCGCGTATTTATGCCACAGTTGTGGCTTATGTTGGGCCCACGAGAAAATTGATCGAAGTAGATGCCATATTATGATTTCTCATACCCAAAAACCCCTAGATTTAAATTTTGTATGTTACATGTACAAAAACGTTGTAGTTATTCCAAAACATTTATTTGAAAATTCCATCTTTGACACCTGGTATATCTCATTATCAATATTTTATTAAGGCGAGTTGGCTCGGATCGTAAAATTTTGAAGTAAAAAATATACCATACTTGTATGTACAATTATTTAAGGATCACCCTGTAGAAAATTTTTAGTTGAAATATTCATGGTACTTTAATCGCAACAATAAATTGAAGATATTCCGCCCCTCTTACGTAGTACCGAGACTGGTTAATACTATTTTTTTTATTTCTTTACCGTCTAGTTCAGCAATTCTTAACCAGTGGTCCGCGGATCACCGGTGGTCCGCAGGAGCCAAAATATGGTCCGTGAAATATTTTAAAGTCAAATATAGCCGGCGATACATCGCATTTTCTGCAAAAAAAAATTATAGCCCAGGCAACGAAAAGATATAGAGGGAAATGTTTGGAATACAATTTTTGACTTCGTAACTTTGTTTGGAGTAGTTAGGAGGTGTGGACATATCAAAAGTCCCCGCCCGTAGCCTTTGAGCCGTGGAGAGGCGGGGGGTTTCAAGGTGCCATTTTTCGGTTTTTCGCTCAAATCTTGGGTACTATGCGTTCTAGTAAAATGACCATTCTATACAAAATGAAAGCTGATTAAATTATTTCACAAACACCACAAATGTTGAAACATACTTATTTACATTTAAGAATATTGTAATAGATTACACTTAGTTGGTCAATATCAGATCTAAAATTGATAGAGTTTTTACAGATATTCACCTGAAACATCTCCAGAAACAATCGACGTCTATAATTGCTTTCAAATTCAAGGATTTTAACCATATCGTAATCAAATGTATGGTTCATATTTTTAACATGTGATGCCAAAGCACATGAAATCTTCCCTATACGGCAGTCACTCCTGTGCTTTACTAACCTTTGTTTTAGACTCTGCGAAGTTTCACCTATATAACAGCCCTGACATGCTGAACAGGGAACACAGTAATATTTAAACAAGGAGGGTACATTGAAAGGTAGTGTAGGAATGACAGAATCCAGTAGGTGGTCCATGACTATCAATGCCAAAATAGGACTAATTCGTGATCCCATTGGGATACCCAAAATTTGTTGGTGGAATTGATTATTGAACGAAAAGTAGCAATTATCGATAATAAATGCAATCAATTTAAGAAAAGTTTCTTTGGAAATACTGCAATGTGGTTCAATAAAATGCCATTGTTCATCTAGAATATCCAGTAATAGATCCGATGGGATGTTAGTCTATAATGAAATGACATCTAAATATATCAAAACAAAATTATCCGACAATTTAAAATCTCTTATAGAATTGACAAACGTGAAAGTATCACTGAACTGCAGTTCTATCTGAAAAAGCAGCAGTTAAAACTGTAGTGAGGTATTTGGAAAGATTGTAGGTAACTGATTTAATTGAACTGACTATATAGTCCAAGAGCTAGCTACATAAAAACGGCTCAAAACCAGTCCCAAGATCAGAGCCCAAAAGTTGTGAGTAAAACCCTAGTACATCACTAAATGGCTACTCTGCCGGTGCGAAACGTTTGCGGATGAAAATGCCAGCCGGTTTTCCACGTTGAAAAACTTGCGGAAAAGCTTGAAATGAGTCCCACGTGAAAATTGTTTAGAGGCATTCTTAAGGTCTCAACTAACAGCGGTAAAGCAATGGCAGAAGTTTAATCGTACAAAAAACCCTTGGCAGAGGCGATTGAAAAGTGTCGGAAAAGCCCCCCGAAAAATCGATACGAGTCCCGCGCCCAACTTTTTTCCCAACATTCTTTAGCCCTTAACTAAGAGTTGTGCGTAATGGCAGAAGTTTTGAATGACAATAAACCCTCGGCAGAGATTAATTAATCGGAAAATGTCAACAAATTTGTTAATACATGATTGTTCGCTAAGTTGCAAGTTGAGGCTAATTTCATGTATGCCATTACAATTATTTTCAAATTCTACCCCAAGTAAAAAAAAAAATTATCATGATACGATTAAAACTCGCCGAGAAACTCGAATTTTTTATCGCGCGTTCAATTTGAAACCACTCTCTCGTTTTTTGTAGGCCAGGATACAGCGTCTCCCGCAGCGTACGCTGCCGATCGCTTATGTTCATGCGTTCTACGACTGTTCATCACAAACTGGCAGCTGAGCGCGCTTGTTCGCAGGTATAAAACGAAGGCTGTCCAGTACCCCTCTAAATTGTAAGACCCATTGCGGAAATTTTGACCTGTTCGTTACATTTTCAGGATGGGTAGTACCTGCGCAAAACGACACTTTTTTTCTTCAAATGACGAATGACTGTTTTTTTCAACTTATGAATAATAACAAATAATAAAAGAATAAATTTTTGGCATAGTATTTCAATGATGAACAGTAAAAAATAATATAAAAATAACATATGATCGATGAAATAATAAATGAGCAAAAAATCAATCACGCATGAACATAAGCGATCGGCAGCGTACGCTGCGGGAGACGCTGTATCCTGGCCTACAAAAAACGAGAGAGTGGTTTCAAATTGAACGCGCGATAAAAAATTCGAGTTTCTCGGCGAGTTTTAATCGTATCATGATAATTTTTTTTTTTACTTGGGGTAGAATTTGAAAATAATTGTAATGGCATACATGAAATTAGCCTCAACTTGCAACTTAGCGAACAATCATGTATTAACAAATTTGTTGACATTTTCCGATTAATTAATCTCTGCCGAGGGTTTATTGTCATTCAAAACTTCTGCCATTACGCACAACTCTTAGTTAAGGGCTAAAGAATGTTGGGAAAAAAGTTGGGCGCGGGACTCGTATCGATTTTTCGGGGGGCTTTTCCGACACTTTTCAATCGCCTCTGCCAAGGGTTTTTTGTACGATTAAACTTCTGCCATTGCTTTACCGCTGTTAGTTGAGACCTTAAGAATGCCTCTAAACAATTTTCACGTGGGACTCATTTCAAGCTTTTCCGCAAGTTTTTCAACGTGGAAAACCGGCTGGCATTTTCATCCGCAAACGTTTCGCACCGGCAGAGTAGCCATTTAGTGATGTACTAGGGTTTTACTCACAACTTTCGGGCTCTGATCTTGGGACTGGTTTCGAGCCGTTTTTATGTAGCTAGCTCTCCGTCTAATAGGTCGGTGTGGAATGTCAGGTTTGTGAATTTTAGGAAGGGAATACAATTTAGCAGGTACCGCATTCTATATAGTGAGATTCCTAGCCGTTTCTTCACTTATTTAGTTTTTTACTTTTAATTCCTTTATGAACGCATTATACTTCCGTTGAATGTTATACGTAGGGTATTTATTTAATAATTTATATGTTTTCTCATCATTCAATAACATTTGTGTTTTCTCAATGTAAACTTTTTTATTGATAGCTACAGTGCGTCCACCTTTATCAGCTTTGAAAATGTATAGGTCTGGATTATATTTACGAATTTTTTTGTCTTTACATATAAGCTACTGAGATAACAAGGTGAATTGACATTAGAGTGAATAAGAAAATTAGTAACATGGTGAGAGAGATTCACTTATTAGAGCTAAAGTTACCAATAATGTTACTAATTTTCTTATTAACTCCAATGTCAATTCACCTTGTTATCTCAGTAACTTATATGAAAAAACAAAAAAAAATTCTTGAAGATAATCCAGACCTATAAATTTTGAAAGCTGATAAAGGTGGATACATTGAGAAAACACAAATGTTATTGAATGATAAGAAAACATATAAATTATTAGATAAAGACCCTACGTATAACATTCAACGGAAGTATAATGCGTTCATAAAGAAATTAATAGTAAAAAACGAAATAAGTGAAGAAACGGCTAGGAATCTCACTATATATAATACGGTACCTGCTAAATTGTATTCTCTTCCTAAAATTCACAAACCTGACATTCCACACCGGCCTATAGTCAGTTCAATTAAATCAGTTACCTACAATCTTTCCAAATACATTACCACAGATTCAACTGCTGCTTTTTCAGATAGAACTGCATACTATGTCAGTGATACTTTCACGTTTGTCGATTCTATACCTAAGAGATTTTAAATTGTCGGATAATTTTGGTTTGATATAAGTATTTAGATGTCATTTCATTATAGACTAACATCCCATCGGATCTATTACTGAATATTCTAGATGAACAATGGCATCTTATTGAACCACATTGCAGTATTTCCAAAGAAAATTTTCTTAAATTGATTGCATTTATTATCGATAATTGCTACTTTTCGTTCAATAATCAATTCCACCAATACATTTTTGGTACCCCAATGGGATCACCAATCAGTCCTATTTTGGCATTGATAGTCATGGACCACCTGCTGGATTCTGTCATTCCTACACTACCTTTTAATTTACCCTTTTTGTTTAAATATGTTGATGACATTATTTGTGCAGTTCCCAACCATTTGGAAACTATTTTTTGACTAGTTGACCTTTCGGAAATTGTTTATTTCCTTCATCAGAAAATCTACAATGGACAAAATTTTTTTCAAATTACTAAAGCTGAAAATATATTTGAAAAAAAACACAATTCACTCACCAAAATAAGTTTTGAAAACTTTCCATGAAGAACATCACAAGAATTTTATAGGAGCATGAAATTTATTAATAACAATTGAGATAAAAACACCTCTCTGACAGTCTAAACATTTGAAATGATCAAATCTACAATATTTTGTAGAAATGCAAAACCTTTGAACTAGCACAACTATTAAAATACAGTCAAAATGAATATTAAAAACGATATACCAAGGGAGAAAGGTATCTATTTCAAAGTCAGTAAGTATTGGTTTTTGTCAGGAAACAAAAAGAAGACCAAATCTTCTAATGATATTATTAGCAATTTAGGTATCGAATATATTTATACAGTAATGATATGCTTTGGGGCTGAAAAATAATATACAGGGTGATGTATAAATATTGAAGTCAAGGAACGAAGTAATTTAGTTATTCTACAATGATAATAGATCGGTATAGATTTTGCTAAGTCCATCAAGATCAGACTGTTTATTTCGACAGTTATTTAAATGTTTATGTATATGGCACATCTCAAGAAAAAGTCTCTTATTGTAGGTTTTTTCTTTTGCAAGTATTTTAGCATTATCAAAACTCATAGTAGTTTACCAACAATAACGTGCTCCGCCAAAGAACAAGACAACTTTGCAGTATTACAGTCGCTCTTGTGTGAAGTCAGTGTCCCATATAAACATCTAGAAGTCTGGCCTACATAAATTTGATTACACTCGTTACAAGGAATGCTGTAAACAAGATTAGAAACCTCGCCTATGCCCAACCTTGACGACCTTAGTGTAAAGGTTGTTAGTCAGAAATTAATTATAGGTTGCAACTTTAACAGTAGTTGAACCCTTCAAAACTTTAAGCAGGTCAGGTCTTAAACTAGGTATGTATGGTAATGAACCAAAACACAAATATGTACTGTGGGCTGAATCAGATACAACATCTTCATTTTTAATAAAAATTGTCAGAGTCAAAATTTGTATATCATTCTTCTAGGATATGAGTTTTGAAATAGAATGTCTTTCAATGCAATAAGATCGTTATTTAGAAAATCTGGATGAGATAAGTTTCTCACTCTATCCCGAAGGGAGAGAATTAAATTTAATTTCATTTTGGGAGGATGACATGACCAATAACTGATAAACCTATTACTGCGTATAGGTTTTCTATACCAAGAAGTTCTCATAATATTGTCCTCTCTCCTATGCACTTTCATATCTAGAATAAGTAGAATACCATTATCTTAATTCTCGACAGTAAATTGTAAGTGCTCATTATAAGAGTTGAACTAATTCAATGTAAACTGCACTCTATCATAAGGAAGAGCGAGAATCAAATCCTCCACATACCTTTTGATGAAAGGAGTTGGAAAATTCTAAGAATCAATAGAATGCTTAATGAGGTCATCCAAAATGAAATTAACTAATATTGGTGACATAGTAGACCCCATTGGGTTGCCAATAATCAGTTTATAAAATTTATCATTGAAAACAAGAACGTTAGAATCAAAAATAAATTGAAGTGTCTCTTTAAAAGCTGATAAAGTCAGTAGACTGAATATCCCAATGTGCTGAAATGTTGTCTAAAATGTCATTTAAGAGTAAATTTGTAAAAAGTGAGACCACATCAAAGCTGACCAGAACGAAACTATCTGGAATAACGAAATTATTTATAAAACTACTAAACATGAAAGAATCTTTGATAATAATAATCATTCAAATTATAAGATTTGGTCAAAATGTCAGTTAAATAATGTGCCCATTAGGAGAGTCCAGCGATGATATAATAGGTCTCATCGCTAAATTCTGCTTATGAATCTTTGCCAGTGAATAAAATCTAGGAATTATTGAATTGTAAAATCTAAGTTTTTGAGCAAACTCCATAGGAATTAATTTAGATTTGTCAAATGAGGAAACTAACTTTTTGTCTTCTGCTGCAATGTACAGACAGGATTCCTAGGGATGTTTTTATAATATTTAGTATCAGATAAAAATTGTTCAAAACGTGTTATATAATCCTCTCTATACATGGCAACAGTGACATTACCTTAATCACTTCTTACTATATATAAATTTGGATGCTTTGTAAGGGAATCTCTACACTCAAAAAAATACTTCTTCATGCAATGCCTGTCATTTTTGCGTTTATGTGAAAAATTAGTAAGAATATTAGTAAAGCGAGATCTCACCAAATCTTAAACCATTTTTCGTCATATTTAATATTGTTAAAAAGATCAGTTTTAATTACCTCAAGTTGTATTATTTTTGATTCTAACGTTTTCATTTTTAATGATAAATTCTATAAACAGATTTTTGGCACCCCAATGTGGTCTACTATATCACCCATATTAGTTAATTTCATTTTGGATGACCTCAGTAAGCATTCTATTGATTCTTTGATTTTTCCAATTCCTTTCATAAAAAGGTATGTGGTTGATTTGATTCTCGCTCTTCCTGATGATAGAGTGCAGTTTACAATGAATTTATTCAACTCTTATAATGAGCACCTACAATTTACTATCGAGAATGAACAAAATGGTATTTTGCCTTTTCTAGACATGAAAGTGCATAGGGGAGAGGACAATATTATAAGAACTTCTTGGTATAGAAAACCGATATGCAGTAATAGGTTTATCAGTTATTGGTCATGTCATCCTCCCAAAATGAAAACAAATATAATTCTCTCCCTTCGAGATAGAGTGAGAAAATTATCTCATCCAGATTTTCTAAATAACGATCTAAATGCATTGAAAGACATTCTAGTTCAAAAATCATATTCTAGAAGTACGATAAACAAATTTTTAAACATTAGTATCTGATTCAGTTCACAGTACAGATTTGTGTTTTGGTTCATTACCATACATATCTGGTTTAAGACGTGACCTGCTCAAAGTTTTGAAGGGTTCAAGTACTGTTAAAGTTGCAACCTATAATTTACTTACGATTAACAACCTATACACTAAGGTCAAGTCAAGGTTGGGCAAAGGTGAGGTTTCTAATCTTGTTTACAGCATTCCTTGTAACGAATGTAATCAAATTTATATAGGCCATACGCATAGATGTTTATCTGGGAGACTGACTTCACACAAGAGCGACTGTAATACTGCAAAGTTGCCTTGTTCTTTGGCGGAGCACGTTATTGTTGGTAAACATACTATTAGTTTTGATAATGCTGAAATACTGGCAAAAGAAAAAAACTACAATAAGAGACTTTTTCTTGAGATGTGTCATATACATAAAAATTTCAATAACTGCCTAACCAGTAAGTCTGATCTTGATGGACTTAGCAAAATGTATACCTATCTATTATCTTGGTAGAATAACAAAATTATTTCCTTTCTTGACTTCAATATTTAAACATCACCCTGTATTTTCTTTTACAACACCAATTCATATCATCACTGTATAAATATATTCGATACCTAAATTGCTAATAATATCATTAAAAGATTTGGTCTTCTTTATGTTTCCTGACAAAAACCAATACTTACTGACTTTGAAATAGATATCTTTCTTCATTGGATTATCGTTTTTAATATTCATTCTGACTGTATTTTAATAGTTGTGCTAGTTCATAATTTTTACATTTCTACAAAATATTGTAGATTTGATCATTTTAAATGTTTAGACTGACGTTAATAAAAAAATTCAAATAAACATTTCCCCCAAAATTTTGTACATCATTGCTTCAAATTTTGTACCGAATTTCTTTGAAGAAAATAGCATTGATACAATCAATTCCCATACGGATATTCACATTAAGGCTATAGAATTAGAAGCTGCTATCAAAAATTCTAAATGTGTATTCTTATTGTGATATAAATCACATCTTTTTAGGTTGCCTTAATAACGTCGTGAGATCCGAATGTTTAATTGAGTTGCTTATAAGGTTGAATTGTAGCCTTCCGCTAAATATTAGCCACATACTAAATAACGGTAATAGAATAATTTACGATTTATTAATAAATTTCTTGAAGGAATCAAATGGTACTACCTAAATTGAACAAAGCAATTTCCAAAATTATGTGGCAAATGGAGTAATTTCCGTGCAATCTTTCTCTCCTACTAACTAGTCCAAACAAAGTGACGAAGTCAAAAATTGTGTTCCAAACATTTCCCTCTATACCTTTTTTTGAGTATTCGTTTCCTGGACCAGTGCCGGATTAACCACGTAGCAAGAGTAGAATTTGCTACGGGTCCCGAGCAAAAAGGGCCCCGCAGGTTCAAACCCACTCATCTCTGCCTGAGGGTAATTTTTTACAGCACCATGTAACGTTACAGCTTTTCCTACTAAAACAATTGTAACATGTCAATCGACATGTTATGAATTTTCCATCAGTTGTTTCGGAGCGTTATTTATTCAGTTCAGTTACTCCCACCTCTAATTCGAAATTATTAACTTCGATTTAAAAACGTGCAAAAGACTGTTTTTACATTCGCAAGCTTCTATTTAATCGGTGAATTCCTACTCGATGGTTTCTTTCTGTATCGCTCGAGTAAGAAGCATTTATTTTTTCAGTCTGCAGATATCCTTGTTGTGTGCTTACCAATCAATCTATTCCGATTTTTCAAACTTTCATTTCGTTAATGTATTTCGATTATTTCAAAACGTTATTTTTTCGTGTTTCCAGTTTTTCATTTTATTACTCTTCTTAAAAAAACTAGGTGGTGTCCAACCTTTTGATTATTGTACTATACCTAATTTAAATTTGCATTTTCTAAATATATTGGGAATGGTACGGATAGATTAGATTTTAACGGGGTTACAATACACTGAAACCTAAGGTTTATTTTGCCCCCCCTATCAGAGCTTTTCTCGATACTACTACAGCTCGTCTTCCAGTTCCAGGGTTCTAATGAACTCTAGTATTTATGACGGCTTCAACAAGGTTAGATCCTCACTCTTACATGTTTCTTGTCCGAAGCATTTCTTGCGTTGGCTTGCAATGGCGAGGCATTCTAGAACAAGGTGATCTGGAGTTTCATCCTCCTCCCCACATAATCTACACTTGTCAATTTCTGCTGGACCTATTCTCATTAGGTGCTTCCTAAGGCGGCAGAATCCTGTTAGAAAGCCCATGAGGAGATGTAGCTTATTTTTACTGAGGTCCGAATATTTTTTGGATCTAGCTGTGTCAAATTTCCGCAGGAACTTTTTGGAATGTTCCAGCTCGGGAAGGCACCGCCAGAGTGCTTCTCTTTCAGTTTACTCTTTTTTCCGAAACTCTTTCTTATAGGATTATTTTCCGACACCACAGAAGGCTCCGGGCCAATAATGGGCGTTTGTGCTCCTTTCCTGGCAAGTGTATTGGCCTCTTCATTTCCCGTTATTCCGACATTTCTGATAGTTTCTTTTTAGGTTCATTTCCACGCATCTTTCGATCGCAAGTATTTTTGCCTGAAAGACACTCGGGAAGTAGTCTAACGATAATGAATATCTGGTGTCAGGCCCAAATACTCCAGCGCCTGCTCCAGTGGTGGTTTTTGAACCATCCGTATACCATCTAATGGGGTTTTATTTGAGAGTTTGGGTGGTGTTTTCCCTTTCCCAGTCTCTCCTCTCATTTAGCATCGTAGTGAAATTCTTTTCGATACTTACTTTCTTGATAATTTCGTCACTGGGAAGATTTGCTGATGAGATGTATTTTGTTAGAGAGGACCAGGCTCCCTGGTTTTTAATACTCTCATTGCATGAAACTTCCTTAGATATTCTAAGCATTGCCCCTCGGACAGATCTTTTGCCCTAGTTGGACACGTTCTCATAGCTCCAGTAATGTACACACAGGCAAGCCTTTGAACTTTGTCGAGGGTCTTCCTCGTGCTGTACTGACTTGCTTTTGTATGCCAAACTATTGCCCCATACGTAATTGCTGGTCTCACAATCATGGCGTACATCCATCGCATTCTTTTTGGGTTACAGTCCCACCTCTTACCAGCTATATTTCTGCACGCCATCAAAGCACTTGTTGCTTTACTAGCAGTTATTTCAACATGCTTATTCAACAGAAGCTTACTGTCTAGGGTTCTTCCTAGATATTTAACTTCTGATTTCCATTTCATGATTTCCCCGTTTAAGGATACGGGTTTCATGGCTGGAAGTGTTCTTTTCCGATTAAATGGAATTACTATGGTCTTATTTGGATTAATGTTTAGCCTTACTGACAACCACCATTGCTCAATGATTCTGAGGCCCTTTTGTAACAAATCACACAAGGTGATGTCGAACTTGCCTCTAACTATTAGAACTATGTCATCAGCATAGCCCACACATTAGAAGCCAAGCTCCATTAGCTTGTAGAGCAATTCATCTACTACGAGGCTCCATAGAAGGGGGGATATCACTCCCCCTTGAGGTGTCCCCCGAGTGGCTTTATCTGAGGTGGTTTAATTCCCCACCTGTGTCTCAGCTATCCTCGTCGTCAACAACTCATACATCCATTTTACAATGGTTTCATTTATTCCTCGCCTTTTTAGTAATTCTATGACAAACACATGAGTTGTGCTTTCAAAGGCCTCAGATATATCCAGTAATGCGTACATTGCGATTTCTCAGTTGTTCAGAGTTTTCTGGATGACTCCGGTCAGCTTTAACAAAGCCGTCTCAGTTGATAGACCCGCTCTGTAGGCATGCTGACATTTATGAAGTGATATGTTCTCCAGGTTCTCTGTTCTTATATAGTTATCCACTACTTTCTCCAATGTTTTGAATAGAAACGATGTTAGACAGATGGGTCTAAAAGATCGGGGAGTAGTACCCTATTTTTGCGTTCCTCCATTTTCTAGGTATTAGACCCACTGCTAGACTGCTTCTTGTAATCTTTAGCAGGTGAGGAAGAATCTCCTCTATCCCTTGCTGCAGGAGTGCTGGGAATATTCCATCCACTCTAGGTGATTTATATGGTCTAAAGGTACTTATTGCCCATTACAACCGTTGTCTTGTAAATATTTTCTTAGCAATGTCCCAAAATTCCTTGCGGGGTTTTTTGGTGTAATTTTTGCTATTTCAGTGCTTATTGCTGGTTCACTACCAGGAAAGTGGGTTCTAAGAAGAATAATCGATCGTTCCTCTTCACCTGCCGTGTATGATCCTTCTGGCTTTTTCAGCGACATTGTGGGGATAATTCCCCCATTTGCCATGACCTTTTTGTAGTCTGACCGCTGTGTGAGTGGAAGTGATATTTTCGCAAAAGGCTTGAAAATTAAGCCTTTTGGCCTTCCTAATTTCTTTATTGTACTGAGTGAGCTGCTCAGTGCACCTCTGTCAATTACCGTCACGTTTGGCTCCATTAAAGAGCCGACTAACCTCTTTTATGAGGTTTGGCAGGTTCTCATTCAACCAAAGAGCATTCTTTTATGAACGAGCTTTTTACAGTGGGCAACTGGAATAAAAAGCTTCCATTATTGCATCACTGATCTGTTCGACTCTTTGTTACAGGTCGTAGTGCAGGTGATATACCCCATTCACTTTGACGTGTTCCAAATTTTCCTTCAGATTGGTCTTGTAAAGAGACCAATCAGAATCTCGAGACGCAGAAGCGATCTCCGCATCCCCAGTCACATCAGCAGAGCCGGAGGAGATCTGGGGCTGACCCAATGTCAAGCTTTCGCCTTTTCCCCTTTTCTAGAAGTTCCGGATGCGGAGGGTATCTCCATGTCCTTTGGATCCTCCGCGGGGTTCTTTTTTCCCAGCCCCGAGACAGAAATACGCCCAAAACGGAAGTTTACCGCGTAACCTCCTGCCTTCAGAGCCTCCTCAGATTGGTGGTCGATCCCAATCGTGAGGATAGTTCTCTGTCCCTCTTTCTTAGAGTTCAGAATCTTCAAAGCCCCAGTAGCGAGGTTGGAGTTCTGAACCTCGACATGTTGTCATGTCGTGGCTTCTTGGGAATAACGCCGTTATGGTGACCGGTTTTGGGAGGTCGTCCACCAATTCGGGTCCTTCCCAAAAGTTTAATTTCGGCGCTGACCTCATGAACCAGTCTGCCGATTCTTGGGCTCACAGTCCACCAGTATCATTCCACAACGGAAATTGATGCCTGAGAAGTGGATTCCCTTCTCTTTGCTCTGGCACAGCTCTTCCACCAGAGTGTCTTCCAGGTTGGAGAGCTGCTTTGCTTTCAGGATGACCCCAGGATAATCCTTGGGCATTACTCCCACCCTAAAAGCCATCTCTGTTTCGACAGCTGCTGCGTAAGCAGTGGCTTGCCCGGTTACCGTTGCAACTGTTTTTGTTTTTTTGCTAAGAGGTCGCTGCGGAGGAGTAATATTCTCCGGGCCTCGTTTAAACTTCATCTTTCCCGTTGGTGGCTCCTCCGAGGGGGTTGGCGCTGAATAATCTGCTTCCTGGCCTCCTCAGGGGATATTCCCTGATTGAGGAGTCGCAGGTATTTCCGCACCCCTGCTCCACTGATGAATTTTCTCAGTGGGCCGTCTATGCCGTCTGGTTCTCCCAGTCTTGGGCGGTCGAACGGCATACGACCTTTGTGCCGTTTGGCAGTTTTTCCCTCTGTGAGGTGCCCGGATGAAGAGGTGGATGTTTTCTACACTACTTTTCTGGTGGAAGTATTACTGTTTCTTTCTCTTTCCATAAATGGTCCTACGAGAAGCTAGGGTCATTACGACCCACCGCTGCAGAGCCCCGCATGCAGAGGTAAGGGATTCAATACAATGGAGTTCCCCCCGGTGCTCCAAGGTCGAAACCAGTAAGGACTATTCTTCTATATAGCCACGCATTCTTCGGCCTGGTTTCCCACCTTGACTTTAGGTTTTTAATGAGGTTGTCTCTTCTTGGTCTGTGCAGTAAAACCAAGACCCCCCCCCCATCCCACTGGCCCGCGAACTTTCACCCGGCATCGTATCCCTGTGTGCAATCCCCTTAGCCACGATACTACAGCTGGGACAGGTAAATTTGGTCCGCGACAGGGTATTCGAGGGCTGCCAGTTGAGTTTTTAGATACAACGAGCCCCCAGGTATTTCCCCGCAGACCTCATCTTCATATAAAATCATCTCAGATGCCTTTCTCCTATCCGCCACCTGGAGACGCGCCCGGTTGGTGCTTCACCCCCTTCACATCAATAAATATCCCGACGAACAGCGACGAACCACGTACATACCTACTGATGTGGACCCGGATACTACGGATAAGAATGTATTCGTGTGGTTTTATTTTGAAAATTAAATTCAATTTTTGTATGTGTTGGAGTATTAGCTCCTAATCTGTTCATCTTATTCCTTCATATTCATTTTTTCTTCGTATTGTTTTGTAACGCGACAATCGATGTTTAAAATTTTAGGGATCGCGGCTAGACTCAAGTGGAGACGGGAGTGGTCCGTTCTCGAATTAAGCTGAAATTATTTCCATGTTTAAATGGGCGCCAGTTAAATTGAGCCCAAGCACCTAACCGTAATCGTACTGACCACCAATTTAAGACAAGGCCAGCAAAAAGTCGTATCAAGACAAAAAAACAAAGTCTCACTTATCTTAAAGTTAATTTAATTTCATTCCAAAATTTGCGCAAAATTATTGAGTACAGTGAGGAGATTCTTTTTACCAATATAGAGTAAAAAAAACGTAAATGGGATGCAATAAAGCAAACACTAATAATAAGAAAATAATACCAAATTACAAATCACACATTTGAGTGAAGGTTTACCATGCGGAACTCTAAGGGTTTAACTCTACTACTGATGCAACAATGATCTCTCTACATTAAGACAGTAAGGGGCAAACGTAGGCAGGTAATATATTTATAACTGTGGCGTTGCTTGAGCTCCGGCAACAACCCTTATGCACAAAATAATAATTATAATCATAATATATAAAGTAATAAAATCCGACACCCTAGTATACCGCTCACATAATATAAGTTTCTGTGTAACAAAAAAAAAATAGATATCTAGTTAAACAAAACTAAGAAAATCTACTATAAACTTACGTCGAGTAAGCCGAAATTCTTCTGAATTACTAAATGTCATTAAATACCGGGGCAAATACAATGCAAATAATTAAATAAAAATCCGAAAATAAAGAATTCAACAAAAAAAATACAAAAACTTGCGTGTTCCCAGCGGTGGTTGATAGACTCTTCCGTTGGCAGAAGCACTGGTGTACTACTCCAGGAGTTCTATCTTTAGAGCAGCAAAAGCAGACGATCAGTTCGCTCGGTGTACTGCTTCAGGGAGCATAGATTTAGCAAATGCAGACGAACAGCTGCATATGGTGAAGAAGGAAACCACCAAGGAGAACGTACGAACTGAAGGAATTCAGCACCAATTTAATATCCAAAATAAAAACCCTATAAATATAAATAACATTATTTCTGTAACAGAAGTATAACAAATTGTTATTTCTATTTAAATGACTTTACAAAATAACATGTTTAACAATAGTAATAATTTATTAAAGAGAACAAAATTCAATTGACGCAGAACTAATCGTATCAATATTTGTTTGAAAGAAATAATAAATGCCACTAATAATATATTTAACTTCGAAGATATTTATCAGGTTTGGCAACTATTGTGATCAATGAAGAAAAACCAGACCAAAATTAAGCCTACCAAAAAAACTAGAGGTGTGAATACCTTTTCAGAAAAATCGTGTACAATAAAACGAAAAATATTAAAAAAACAACAATTTTAAATCACTTACCCTGGCCAAGGGGCTTTTGGGTTGATGTATCGACTGGTGGGATCAAGTTTGGCGCTACTAGCAAAAAGTATTCATCTGTATTCTTCCTAGAACAATGAATTTCCAAATAAGATACGTTACAATATAACAAATGTATGAGAATAACTATATTTACAATATGATACAGCCGTTACTCATAAAAAAGAATGTAAATCTATTAATAACTTATTATTTCGCAATATATTTATGGGGAACGTGAAGTAACAAAAAGAAATAATCGTAAAGTACATACCTGTCGGTGTAAAACGCAGCGCCTAGAAGACACTTTGCACGTGTCGTGTAAAAATACTTTGTTTTATGCAATAACTTTGGGAAATAACAAAAAAATACCAAATACTCTATTGGCCATAAAACAATTACTAATCCCAAAATATAATATCGACTTTCAAGATAAAGCCCATGAAGGATGATTTTTTTTTTCAAAAAAAATCACGATTAAAATTGAAAGTCACACCACGATGTACAAAGGTCAAAAGCAGAATGCCCAGTATCTACTGGAATAAAGAACTTTTCACGCTTCAGCGAAAACAAGTTTTACAATTGTGGTATTAACAATTCATACTGGGTACACCTAGATGGCGTTTCCGTGGAAAATATCCAAAACGCGATAAAACAACTTAGAATATGGTACAGAGACTGTCATCTAAAATTTAAAATCCTAAAGAATTTAATCAGCTTCTTATAAACCTAAATTGCGCTGAAATTTAGCAAAAAAATAAATAATTGACAATAATAACTAACAAGAATTAAAAAGGGTCATTTGGCAACATGGCAAGTCAATTCGATGAAGAACGATACACATTGAAGCTTTGAAAAATTATTTCATATTAATTAATATTAATAGAGATGCGAAAATTCGTAACGTTATTTTTGAACCGTTACACACCCCCCTAACTACAAGAAAATTTACCCACATAAATTTTCACTGGCGCTAGCCGGTTTCAGATTTCTAATATTCCAAACACCTTTTTCTCTTCCATCTTGATCTACAAGTCTATAAGTCCAAGGCGATTCCTTTTTATGAACGACAAAAGGTCCAACCCATTTCGGAGCTAGTTTGCTAGAGAAATACCTCGTGGCATCTGATTGAACGAAATTCTTTCGCCACACATTATCTCCAAGATCTAACTGTGCTGGGCGCCTTCTTAAGTTATAAACCCTTTCACTTTTCTTGGCAGCGTCATCCAATCGCTTGCGAACATCCTCCAATAAAACTGAAAATTGAAAATTCTTTGGCTCTTATTCTTTCTTTATCCTCTCCTTTAGCTACACAATCTTCTAAATTTTCTCTCAAATTATCCTTCCTCTCAAAATTCTTCCCATCTAACACCATATTTCTCCCAAAGCAAACAAAATATGGTGACTGGCCCGTGGATTCGTGGACGGCGGTCCTGGTAGCACAAGTTAACTTTGCCAAATTGACATCCCAATAACGCTGATTATCGGTGATGTATGTCCTCAGCATTGTTTTAAGGGTACGGTTATATCTTTCCGTAGGATTTGCCTGCGGGTGATACAACGCATTGTAACGAACGGTAACTCCATACTTTTCCATAAAATTCGAAAACTCCTTCGAGGTATATTGGATACCATTGTCACAGATCAACATACGGGGAACCCCAAATAGCAGGAAAACACCTTCCTCGATCCTGTTGATCATCAGTTTAGCTGTAGCTGACCGCAGAGGGAAACTAAAGGAAAATTTACTAAAAAGATCTGTAACCACTAAAACATATGCATGTCCAGTGGTAGACCTAGGAAAGGGTCCCATTAGGTCGGACGTCATTATCTCAAAAGGCCTAGTTGCTCGCGGCTGTGGTGTCATAAGTCCACGTGGTCCACCCAAATCGACTTTATGTTCTGCACACTTCGAACAATTACGAACATATCGTGCAACATCACTCTTTAATTTAGGCCAGTAGAATTTCTCTGAAACTCTCTTAAAGGTCTTTAGAATACCCAAATGACCTGATAGTGGGGGATCATGTGACAATCGATACGTAGCCATCCTATCACACTTAGGCACGACATCTTTCCAATTATCCAACTCTTCACCTAGAACCGTAAATATAGGCTTCACATATTTAAAAAGTCTACCATTACACACTCTCCATTGGGCATACTTTATCGGATTTTGTGTAACCCTCTCTACCATGGAATCATACCAACGATCTTTTGCTACCTGTTCTACGGAATTTAGTACCGGGACAGAACGGGACAAACAATCAGGGACAATATGTTTTTTGCCTTTACGGTGTATTATCCGAAAATCATATTGTTGCAAGCGCACCGCCCACCTTGCGAGCCTACCAGTAGGGTCTTTTAAGTTCTGTAGCCAGACTAGGGAATAATGGTCCGTAACGACCTTAAAAGGAATTTGATCAATATAGGGTCTCAAAGTTTCGATACTCCACAAAACAGCGAGGCACTCGCGCTCGGCCGTGGAGAAGTTTGTCTCCTGTTTGGTCAGAGACCTACTGAGGTAACAATTTACGCGATCACCATCTGGGTGCTCATTAACCAGTACAGCCCCTAAACCGTAAGCACTGGCATCACACTGGACAACAAACGGCAAATCGTAATAAGGGCAATGAAGGCATGGAGCGCTAACCAAACACTCCTTAATTTTCTGGAAGGCATGGTCACAGTCTGGGGTCCAATAAAACTTCCTACCTTTTCTCAACAAAGCAGTAATCGGAGAAACAATGTTGCTAAAGTCGGGGACAAATCTCCTATACCACGAGAAGGTACCAATTACTGATCGAACTTCTTTAACAGTAGTAGGAGTAGAAATTAACAGCATTGCCTTTACTTTATCAGAGTCAATGTGAAGTCCATTTCGGTCGACGACATATCCTAAATATTTAAGCTCTGGACGACAGAATTCACATTTTTTCCAACTGACTGTCAATTTAACATTACGCAATCGTTCGAAAACTTGCTCCAATATACATAGATGTTTTTCAAAACTATCGGTGACCACAACTACATCGTCAAGATATGTGAAAACATAAGGCTCAAGATCAGGACCAAGAACAGTATCAATCAACCGCTGCCAAGTTGCAGGGGCATTGTGTAATCCAAACGGCATCCTTTTAAACTGAAACAACCCCCTTCCTGGAACAGTGAAGGCAGTAAACGGTCTTGGGGTCTCTGCTACCGGCACCTGCCAATAGGCAGATTTGATATCCATTGTGGACAAATAGTGAGCATTACGGAGTGTGGGAAATGTAGGGTGAGGGATAACTATCTCTTTCGGTGACAGCATTAAGTTTCCGGTAATCAACCACAAAACGAAATCTACCGTCCTTTTTCTTTATGAGCAGTATCGAGGAGGACCAGGGTGACTTATACTTTTCGATAGCGTCCAACTTCAACATCTCGTCTAACTCTCTGTCAATTTGAGCCTGCACAACTGGCGATACGGGATAGTATCTCTGCTTGATGGGAGTTGCGTGGCAAACAATGTTGTGCTCTGCGACATTAGTACATCCCAAGTTTGTACCCATTACGTCTCGATTACGATTAACCAGAGCATCCAGCCTTATCTTCTGCATCTCACTAAGGACAGTTTGACTACGAATATGATCTACGGAGTTAAGAACTACGGGCGAATCTGAAAAATGCCACTCGTTGTGTCTCAAATCCAATACGATACCCATGACTTTCCAAAAGTCTGCTCCTAGGATCAACAGGTGGGGTATTTCAGGGATTATCAAAACGGAAATAACTCGCAATTTATCACGAATGCTAAAGAGAACCAAGCATTCGCCTGTGACATCACAAACCTGACCATTAGCTACCCTGCAACCTGATTTCTTTTTACCATCCATAGTAAATCCTAAACTCTGATTTAATTTCCATCCACTACTACCTAAAATGGTTCTGGAAGTTCCTGAATCAAGTAAGCCAAGAATCTCTAAACCCAGTACTTTAACCTTAAGGTACGGGCTCTCGTCGTTCACACCGCGTGGTCTAAGATATAGGTTGTAATATGGCTGACTGTTCACTAGCGCTACTTATTCGACCTACTAGGTGCGCTTCACCCCGTTTCCCGGATTGCAATTTGGACAACTTCTTACAGTGTGGCCTTCCAGTTTACATTTGAAACATAACACCTTTTTAGGCATGGCACAACCCACGGCACGATGGCCTGGCTTACGACATCTAAAACATACAATTTTTGTCTCCACATCAGAAGTAGATTTGGGAGATGAACGAGAAGAACTAGTTGAGCATACCTCATCGAAATTCTTTTCCGACTCAATAAATGTTAAATATTTTTCCAATACGCCTATCCTCCTTCCTGAAGGCTCCACATAACTATTTATGGCGTCTCGACGCTCTTCCATCCGTCGACAAACTACACTAAGTTCCTCCAAACTAATTGGCATTGGGTCCCTGAGTCTATCTTGATTAAAAGGATGTATATTCTTTAAAACAATAGTAAGCTTAACTTTTTCAGACACCTGGCAACTAAGTCTACGAAAATAGCTATTCATTATCGACAAATAAACCCCAATTGATTCTGAAGAATTCTGCGTACTCTTCCGCAACTCTTCAAATCGTACATCATCATGGTAAGCCGGGATATATTCCGAGCGGAATTCGGCTACTAACTCATCCCAGGAATTTACTCGTAATTTCACATCTTTATAAAATTGGTAAGCTTTATCGCAAAATAAATCTATACCAGACTCCAAAAGATCATTCTTAGACACATGGCGCGCAATTCGTAGCTCATCAACCTTCTCAAAAAAAGCACACACAGAGAGTGATTTAGGAGTACCTGAAAACTTTTCCAATCCCCACTTATGAGGAGGTACCATTTTCCCCTGAGGCACAGAAGTTGGAACCACTCGTGAGACTGGAGAAGAACTAGCAGCATTAACGGCACCATTCTGAAAAGACTGATTTGTAACTATTGCCTGTAAAGCGCCGAGTGCGGGAGGTATCTGTACTGAAGCATTCGTAGGAAGTGGAGGATGAAGTTTATCGTGCAACGAGTCGAACAGCCACAATACTGTAGCTAGCAAAGTGGCTTTCCGAGATCTGTTAGTTGCTTCCACACCTACAACCATATTGTCCAACCTTTCCAACATATGCGACAATTTAGACTGAAGTTTAATAGCCTCTCCGCTCTGCGGACCACCTGTAAAAGAATTTATTCTACCATCTAACTCATCGCACTTTTTCTCGACTGCATCGGCATCCTCATCGAACAGATAGGGATAGTCCGGATATTTAAAACATTCACCTCTCTTCTCTAGTCTCATTGTCATAACTAAGCGTTGTCTCATCTCGTCTACAGTTCCTATTTCAACTCCTCTAACATTGAGTTCATATTCAAGTTCATCTTTGTCTAGACGACCAATTATCATTTTACGAGACATCGCAGGGAAAAAAATACAATCACAGTATGTACTACCCAATAAAAAAAAGTGAAGAATAATTTTCTTGTACTAATGTACACTCTTAAATCTATTTTATCTAAGTACCCCGTACTATCAAAATTAGAACAAATCCCTCACTTATATAACTAGTGTTTTATTTAAATTAAAGGTCGCACTTAAAAAGACAATAAAGTTCAAAACAAAAATCTATTGCAATATTTCAAACGTACTAATAGTTCGAATTAATTAACTCGAAGATTCCTTCATCTTCTATTTTACCCAAAAATCAAATAACTGGAGAATATATTCAACTTTATATTTTTGTAAAGTGAAACCAAGTCACCGCAAATGTTAGTCTTAAAAAGCTTCTAAATTAAAAAAAAACGTAAGAATTCGAATACAAGTCTTTTCTAGGCTTTCGAAAACACGCCCCACGTTGGGCGCCAGTTATGTAACGCGACAATCGATGTCTAAAATTTTAGGGCTCGCGGCTAGACTCAAGTGGAGACGGGAGTGGTCCGTTCTCGAATTAAGCTGAAATTATTTCGATGTTTAAATGGGCGCCAGTTAAATTGAGCCCAAGCACCTAACCGTAATCGTACTGACCACCAATTTAACAAACGGCCAGCAAAAAGTCGTATCAAGACAAAAAAACAAAGTCTCACTTATCTTAAAGTTAATTTAATTTCATTCCAAAATTTGCGCAAAATTATTGAGTACAGTGAGGAGATTCTTTTTACCAATATAGAGTAAAAAAAAACGTGAATGGGATGCAATAAAGCAAACACTAATAATAAGAAAATAATACCAAATTACTAATCACACATTTGAGTGAAGGTTTACCATGCGGAACTCTAAGGGTTTAACTCTACTACTGATGCAACAATGATCTCTCTACATTAAGACAGTAAGGGGCAAATGTAGGAAGGTAATATATTTATAACTGTGGCGTTGCTTGAGCTCAGGCAAAAATCCTTATGCAGAAAATAATAATTATAATCATAATATATAAAGTAATAAAATCCGATACCCTAGTATACCGCTCACATAATAGTATATTATACACCAAGGTGGTGAAGACTATTATTATCAACCGAGCACCAAAATTATTTCGCGAGGGGCTTTGGAATAAAGTGCGAGGTTTATAAATGTCTTCACCACCGTGGTGTATATACATTTTTTTCCACTACTAGCCAAATTTAAGACAAAAATAAAAAATAAAAAAATGTATTATAAAAATCATGTAGGTATAATTTAATCACACAGCAATAGAATACCATTATTCCTATTATTAAAGAAACCAATTATACGATCACATCTAAAAATTTCACAAAACGTGGTTTATGTTTTACTTTGAACTTTGAACAATTACAGCGGTAGTGCGTTCACAACACTTGGGTACAAAGTGAGCGTTCATAAAACATTTAACATATGCTTCACCATAGAGAAAGTAATATATTATTTGTCTATGTGGGTCAAGGTTATCTACCAGTTTCTATCAACAGAAGATTTTCATATTAGTGTTTTTAAATGAAACTCAAGGTCTCTAGTTAATTCCACAATATAATACAAGTTATTGAAAATTCTAAAAAATTGACAATTGTTTCGATAAATCAATATCATCGATGATATTGATTTATCGAAACAATTGTCAATTTTTTAGAATTTTCAATAACTTGTATTATATTGTGGAATTAACTAGAGACCTTGAGATTCATTTAAAAACACTAATATGAGCATATTCCACGAAGGGTCGAGACAGTCAATTTCAATAAGAAGATTTTCAAATTCCACTGGTGATAATGTTGAAGGTAAAAACATTCCTCGATCCTCGTTTTTCTAAAATTAACGGAAAATAAACAACACATTTCAATGTCAAATTTTGATAGTGTCGATCTACAAATCGTTCAAACTGATTTCTCCCTAGGCATTTACTCCGTCATCTGACTGACACTGACACTGTTTTCGCTCCTCACGTCACCCATATATTATGAACGCACTCCTTATGTCATCAGAAATTTTTGGTTGAGCGCGAATTTTAAACTAATGACAGTTTAATTGAAATAATTTTATCTTGTTAGGTAATTTCAAGCAGTAAATATGTTAAACACAATCTCCTGGGTATACAAAATTATGTTGCACTAGTTTTTGTTAAAATATTATCTCTGAATTCTCAAAACATTTGAATTTGTCCATTATTGACCTAGGTTAACAATAGAAAAAATTATTAACCACTAATAGAGAAATTCAACTTCTCAGTTGGCTAGATGACACAATAATTGTCAACTTCACAGCTAGTAGTGGAAAATATAAGTTACTGTGTAACAAAAAAAATCATAGATATCTAGTTAAGCAAAACTAAGAAAATCTACTATAAACTTACGTCAAGTAAGCCGAAATTCTTCTGAATTACTAAATGTCATTAAATACCGGAGCAAATACAATGCAAATTATTAAATAAAAATCCGAAAATGAAGAATTCAACAAAAAAAATACAAAAACTTGCGTGTTCCCAGCGGTGGTTGATAGACTCTTCCGTTGGCAGAAGCACTGGTGTACTACTCCAGGAGTTCTATCTTTAGAGCAGCAAAAGCAGACGATCAGTTCGCTCGGTGTACTGCTTCAGGGAGCATAGATTTAGCAAATGCAGACGAACAGCTGCATATGGTGAAGAAGGAAACCACCAAGGAGAACGTACGAACTGAAGGAATTCAGCACCAATTCAATATCCAAAATGAAAACCCTATAAATATAAATAACATTATTTCTGTAACAGAAGTATAACAAATTGTTATTTCTATTTAAATGACTTTACAAAATAACATGTTTAACAATAGTAATAATTTATTAAAGAGAACAAAATTCAATTGACGCAGAACTAATCGTATCAATATTTGTTTAATAGAAATAATAAATGCCACTAATAATATATTTCACTTCGAAGATATTTATCAGGTTTGGCAACTATTGTGATCAATAAAGAAAAACCAGACCAAAATTAAGCCTACCAAAAAAACTTTCATAAAAAACGTGTACAATAAAACGAAAAATATTAAAAAACAACAATTTTAAATTACTTACCCTGGCCAAGGGGCTTTTGGGTTGATGTATCGACTGGTGGGATCAAGTTTGGCGCTATTAGCAAAAAGTATTCATCTGTATTCTTCCTAGAACGATGAATTTCCAAATAAGATACGTTACAATATAACAAATGTATGAGAATAACTATATTTACAATATGAAACAGCCGTTACTTATAAAAAATAATGTAAATCTATTAATAACTTATTATTTCGCAATATATTTATGGGGAACGTGAAGTAACAAAAAGAAATAAACGTAAAGTACATGCCTGTCGGTGTAAAACGCAGCGCCTAGTAGACACTTTGCACGTGTCGTGTAAAAATCCTTTGTTTCATGCAATAACTTTGGAAAATAACAAAAAAAAACCAAATATTCTATTGGACACAAAACAATTACTAATCCCAAAATATAATATCGACTTTCAAGATAAAGCCCATGAAGGATGATTTTTTTTTCAAAAAAAATCACGATGAAAATTGAAAGTCACACCACGATGTACAAAGGTCAAAAGCAGAATGCCCAGAATCTACTGGAATAAAGTACCTTTCACGCTTCAGCGAAAACAAGTTTTACAATTGTGGTATTAACAATTCATACTGGGTACACCTAGATGGCATTTCCGTGGAAAATATCCAAAAAGCGATAAATCAACTTAGAATATGGTACAGAGACTGTCATCTAAAATTTAAAATCCTAAAAAATTTAATCAGCTTCTTATAAACCTAAATTGCGCTGAAATTTAGCAAAAAAATAAATAATTGACAATAATAACTAACAAGAATTAAAAAGGGTCATTTGGCAACATGGCAAGTCAATTCGATGGAGAACGATACACATTGAAGCTTTGAAAAATTATTTCATATTAATTAATATTAATAGAGATGCGAAAATTCGTAACGTTATTTTTGACCCGTTACAGTTTCTTCTTTCTTCTTTTTTGTCAACAGCTCTGCAGCTCGCACGTGGACCTATAACTCCGCTCTTGTACAAGAAGTCGCTACCTTCCAGAGTCCAGAATTCAGACCACCGACGGCTCAAGAAAACCGCAGATGTCGCTGAGAGCTGTACATCCCAAGTCTCTCCCAAATAATTTATCAACTTAATTCCAGTATATATAAAATCTTGAGTTGGACATTTTTATTGTTAGGCTGATTGTGAATACATAGTTTATGTGAATTTATTTTTGTGATCAATAAATCCATTTTTCCCGTAATTTTTGTTATTGATTCATCTTATCCCAGTTGAGGTAATAAAGAATAGTGTAACTTATGCCGAATTCCACAACCTGAGGGGAGTCCTAGGCCCGGGAAGAAGCTCACGTGACACAATCCACATCAGACAATCCTAGAACACGTGCAAGCGACTAGTGCTTCGCTGCAATCGTCTAATATAGACCTTAATACGGTTCACATCCTTTGAGAATCATTACATGGATATTTCCAAACTATGCGATCTAAATTTTCAGATATTAAAGCAAAAGCCAAAGAGCCGACAGGCTGACAGTGAATATCACCAACAGACTTCAAGGCAACGCAAGCGATACAAAAAGTACGACCATTTTAGTGGTTATAGTGCACTTGGCGAATTTGTTTCAAGAGAAACACCATTTGAAATGGACGTGTTTGTTGTTATTATTGATAACACACTATCTGCTTTAGATAAACGCATGAAAGCATATCAAAAACTAGTGCTTTGAAATATTTCGTCTGATAAAATCTATTATAGCAGAAGATATTTTGAAAAAAACTCCAATTATGATCAGTGCTTATGAAAATGATTAGGAAGACAGCCTAGACTACGAATTAGTGCAGTTTACCGAGCTGCACAAACCGGATGTGGCAGATGCGATTGACAGTGTGAAAAACGAAGCTGTGGATATTTCATATTGAAAATTCCTAATAGACAATTCATTAAAATCATGTTTCCCAAATTAGAGATTGCTTTGTGCATTTATTTCTCTGATGATCACTTACTGCAGTGGCGAACGTTCATTTTAGACATTGAAGCATCTGAATGGTCTTGCTTTGATGAATATAGAATATGATATGCTTAGAGAAATTAATAGGAATATTATTGAAATTGACTGTCTCGACCCTTACTTCGTGGAATATGCTCATATTAGTGTTTTTAAATGAAACTCAAGGTCTCTAGTTAATTCCACAATATAATACAAGTTATTGAAAATTCTAAAAAATTGACAATTGTTTCGATAAATCAATATCATCGTCAGAATGACAGAAGTTACATTTCATTTTATGCCTACCTGATGTTTAGTAGTTAATTTTGGCTAGACCAAGAAGTAACCTAACTTGTGATTGGCTTAATATATGTTTATAGAAAAAAGAAGAAGATGTGATATTACAAATATTGAAGCTTAGATATTATTAGCCCTATGGTGATATCCTGGATATCATTTTTCCAATTAAGATCAGTATAACTGTGCAATTATATAGAAAACCAGGAAAACTATATCTGCTGATCTTTACAATTATCACTTAAGAAGACAGTTTATTAGTGGAGAATTCCCTAGATTTAACTGTTCATTGACAACTTCATATTGTGGGTTTCTTAAATGTCTTCTAATTTCCAGTTCTTCAAGGAAATCCAGTTCTTGTTTCTTTTCACAAATATGCAGTACTTCTAGTTCTGTGTTAGGTGTCAATGAATGATTGGTGTCAAGTAGATGTTTTGCGTAGTTGGATTTATCTGGTTGTTTTAATCTGTATGCTCGTAAGTGCTCACTGTATCGTACTTCAAAATTTCTAAGGGTCTGACCCAAATAGACAGCATTACATTCTGGACATTTGAGTTTATATATACCTGACTTCTTTAATAGTGGTATTTTTGTTTTTACATTTAACAATTTTGTACTAACGTTACTTTCTGTTTTAAAAGAAATTGTTGTATTCGTTGCTGAAGATATTATCTTTGAAATATTATTAGAAATATTACCTGCATATGTGATGGTTTTATAAGTTTTAATTTCATCAGCTTGTTTAGGATATATTAGTTGTAATGCCACTTTTTTCTCTTTTTTACTAATTAGCCTATTTATCATATCTAATGGATAACCGTTAGATGTTGCTATTTGTCTAATTGTATTAATCTCTCTATCAAAATTACATTTGTTCATAGGAACTGAAAAAGCTCTATGTATCATTGAATTATATGCCGCTAGTCTGTGTGAGACAGGGTGATTAGAATTGAATGGAATTGTCACATCAGTCTGTGTTGGTTTTCGGTAAATTGAATAATCAAGTACATTATTAACTCTTTGAATTTTTAAATCAAGAAAATTGATTGAGCTATTTTCTTCAATTTCTAATGTAAATTTAATTTTCGGGTGTAAATTATTGATGTGGTTGAAAAATACATCTAATTGTCGTTCACTACCCATAAAACAAGCTAATATGTCACCTACATATCTATACCAAAATAAAATATTTTTCGAAATATTACTTTCAAAGATCTTTCTTTCTAAATTGTCCATAAAAATGTTTGCTAAAATAGGTGATATAGGGCTTCCCATTGGTAAACCTTCATTTTGAATATATATCTTATTGTCAAAAGTGAAATAATTCTGATTAATGCATAAATCAAATAAATTAAGTATATCTGATATTATTCCTGGATTAATATTTTTATCTTCTAGTAATTTTCTTACAAGTATTAGACATTCTTTAGGAGGAATTTTAGTAAACATATTAGTTACATCGAACGATATGAGTTTATAGTTATCTTGCAAGTGGATTGATTTCAACTTTTTGATTAGTTCTATTGAATTTCTAATTGAGTACTGAGATTCATATCCGTAAGTATTGAGTATATTGTTGAGCTTCTTTGCCAATATATTATTAGGAGCAATAACATAAGAGACTACAGGTCTAATTGGTTTCGTTATTTTATGTAATTTAACTGTTCCATATAATTGTGGACAATGAGGATTCTTATGTATGATAGACCTCTTTTCGTAATCATTTAAAAGATAATTTGAATTATTAACAATATCCCTTACATTATTAGAAAACTTCTTTGTTGGGTCTGCTTTAAGAACTTTTACATCGCTGGATTTTATAAAGTTATATACTTTGGAATTGTAATTTTCAGTCGTCAAAATGACAGTAGCATTCCCCTTATCAGATTTTGTGACTGCTAGGTTATTATTCTCTACCTTCTTTTTTATTGCGTTTAAAACTGAAATGTCATTTTTTGTTTGACGTTTAACTTTTGAAGGTTCAATATTTTTGATTAAATTGGCAATTTTTAATTTCTCATAAAGAAAATTATTTGAATTAGATTTTAAAGCTATTTCTGACTCTGTAGCTATAATTTGTTTAATATTATTCGTAAATTTAGGTGGTATGCTGTACTTTAAACCTTTATTTAAAAATTCTATTTCACTATTTGTAAAATTAGTGTCTGAAAGGTTTTCAAATCGTGGTGCAAAGTGTGTTGGTATGTAGGTACTTACAGTTTCATGATGTTTTGAGTATTGCATTTTATGTTGTGTGTGTTCAAGGTTCTGTAGCTTCTTTTCTTGTTTCTTAAATTTCATATGCTTCATCGTGCTGACATTTTCTCTAATTTTGTCATCCAAACACTCAAATTCTACTGGATGTAATTGGAATGTGAGTTCTGAATGTACAACTTTTATGTAGTTGTCTAAGGAGTCTCTAACTTTGAACCATTTTTTACATTCAGATTTTATCCAAACTCGTTGAGCACATTTTATAGCTTTTTGTGCTTGTGGTGTTTTAGTGTGACATTTTATATTCACATAATTTGGTATTACCTTTTTTCTAAGGCATTCTTGGTTAAACCAAATGTTTTGTGATGCTTTGTAACGTTTTTGTAGTAACTTCTGGTACAGTCGGGTCAAATCTTCTCTCGAAGATTTTTTAATGAAATTGACTGTCTCGACCCTTACATCGTGGAATATGCTCATATTAGTGTTTTTAAATGAAACTCAAGGTCTCTAGTTAATTCCACAATATAATACAAGTTATTGAAAATTCTAAAAAATTGACAATTTTCCTTGAAGAACTGGAAATTAGAAGACATTTAAGAAACCCACAATATGAAGTTGTCAATGAACAGTTAAATCTAGGGAATTCTCCACTAATAAACTGTCTTCTTAAGTGATAATTGTAAAGATCAGCAGATATAGTTCTCCTGGTTTTCTATATCATTGCACAGTTATACTGATCTTAATTGGAAAAATGATATCCAGGATATCACCATAGGGCTAATAATATCTAAGCTTCAATATTTGTAATATCACATCTTCTTCTTTTTTCTATAAACATATATTAAGCCAATCACAAGTTAGGTTACTTCTTGGTCTAGCCAAAATTAACTACTAAACATCAGGTAGGCATAAAATGAAATGTAACTTCTGTCATTCTGACGATGATATTGATTTATCGAAACAATTGTCAATTTCTTAGAATTTTCAATAACTTGTATTATATTGTGGAATTAACTAGAGACCTTGAGTTTCATTTAAAAACACTAATAGGAATATTATTATTACTAAATTTGCCCACTGAAATCTAGAAAAGTTACTTTGTAAAAGATTAAAAAATAATATAAGAAACAGATGAATAAATATAAAATGTAGACATAATTTGAAGTACACCATAAAATATAACATTAGCTATTCTTAAAAATATAATATACTTTGTATTAACTATAAACTTTGAAATAAGTTTTAAGAACAGAATTTGTGTACTACCGTCAGTTTTCAATTGTTAGTTTCTTATCAAAATTATTCTAAATTACCAGTCAATCTCGTCTCTGGCTTTTTCTACTTGTCAGAGCCTAATAGGGCCTATAGTAATCCACTATACTATTAATCACCCACAAAATTGTAACATATAGATGGCAAATAAACGTATTGAGGTATTGAGTATTTAATTGTTTTTTTACCACTGATTACTTAAGAACCCATTGCAGATCAGGAGGCTTTCGAAAGAATTTGCTACGGACTCCGCGCTTGCTTAATCCTGGACTAATATGTTTAATACTAAAATAATATTGTTAATTCAAATTACAGTTTTTGATTTTCTTTATCGGAATTATTCAGTTTATTTTTCTTGTACGTCGTGGTCCCTGCAAATAACAAAAAAATCAAAGTGGTCCCTTATCTAGAAAAGGTTAAGAGCCACTAGTCTAGTTGGACAAACTTTACCGTCAACACGGCAAAACCGTGCATTTTAAGATTTATACAATACTAAAAGAATATTGACACATCATAAGTTAAAATAAGATTTTTAAAATGTTCTCTTCTGAAGCTCGACAGTTGGGTTATAGAAGACCACATAATACAGTCTGCAACTTGTGACGGGTATATCCACCTGGTCAAGAGAAGAGATAATAGCCGTCTTCGCAATAGTCCATCGGATATAAACGGCCCTCTTGATATTCCTTTATTGGTGGATCGCCGGTCAACCAACACTCCTCAATCTCAGAGATGCAACTCGACCCGAGCGCTCGTCTGAATATCTCGCTGGCTCTCGGTCGACGTCTGGATCGAAAACAAAAATTCTCAGTTGGCTGTGATTCTTCGTATGTTGAGTACACGGCACGCTCTCTTATTTCCACCGCATTCGTTATCGCTCGCGATCTTCTACTGTTCATAAGTCGGACATTATTTGTGATTATGTTTTGTTTGTGTCTGGTGTTTTGATTGTTTTTTTTGTTTCGTTTTTTTAATTGTTTGAGACGAGCGCGAGTTTTGTTTCTTTGTTTTTATTTTATTAAAAGGTAAGTAGGAGTCGTGAAGCACGTGGCTTCTATTCAGGGTATGTTTGAAGTTTATTTTTAGAGAGGCATTAAAATAATTAGAAAAAAGGAAGAGTTTCTGCATCAGATGAACTTATGCTTTGTGAAGATAGTTCAACACGGAAAACAAAAATAGAAATGTTGTTTAAAAATAACGAAGAAATATTTCTATATTTTTATTTGAAATCTATTTTTTACCAGTATTTTATACGGTTTTATCACAAGAAGGAAAATATTGTTTTTTTTTTCGTTATGGAAACAGACAGCTACTTCGGTTTTTTTTAAATTTCAAATCACTTTTATGAAATACCAATTAAAAATACGATGACATGTAGTATACAATTTTCTTGTGGAACAAACACATTTTCTTTGTTGGGCGGCAACTATTTCTAAAACATAGTGAGTGAATCTTTCAAAATTTAAAATTTTTGTTTAATTTCTGTTTCTACTTATTCAACAATCAAGCAAAATAAAAAGATATCGATATTTTATTTATCTAAAATAATCGTTTTTAACTTCTTGCTTAAAATATTTATTGCTTTTGAAGATATAGGATCAAATTTTAGGATTTGCAGTTGTTTCTAATGGTATCTGTTATCTTCAAGGTTAATTCCTATTTTGGCAGTTGTTCCTTAAATTTCTTACAAGGAATACTCTAATAGAATACAATTTTTGGTCTATTTCAATGAATTATGTGTTTTTATAGAAATATATTTTGACTTTTCGGCTCAATTTCGGCCTTTATCAAAATGTTATACGACATTGACAGTTCTGATATATACGAGATAATATATTACTTAATATATACATTAATATCAAAACTGAATCTGTTTATTTACTTATATTGAGGACTTTGTTTTTAATTGCTAATGTACAAGTATTACTGTAAGAAGAAGAAGAAATTAACGATTTAAATTATTCATAGATACACATACAATTTATAAAACAGAATTATATATTCAGTCCAAATTGTTTGGAACTTTTTTATTATTAATATCTTTCTCATTTTTATGTATATAACCCATTTCTAAAAATTATCTTCTTTTATACTGTATTTGAAAATGGTAACAAAGATAAAGCTAAAAATACCTGCGATAACTCATTCGATCGGAAATGATGTCTTGAAAAATATGTATATAGAAACCGTTTTTTAGCACTTAAAATATTGCTAAAGTTATAAACACATGAAAATGAAAAAAGGTATTGTTTTTAGACAAATATTTCAGAATTAAGAAATAAAAAAAATTATGCGTCAGTATCGAAAAATAACAACGTTAGAAGAGAAACTTTTTATGTTACACAAAAACTGTTGATGAGTGCACCAACGAAAATTCTTATACATCAACAAAATAAAACTATACTTCTTGGAAAAAATATTTCCAAAAAAAAAACAATACTTTTTCGGATAGACGATAAAAAACTATTTACAATGAAATACAAACAAAAGTAAATATTCTTTTTAAGAAATTATTTTATTAACTGTTCGAACAAACCACCATTTTGAGCCAAACTCTAATTTAATTTTTATATGCTTTCGCAAATACTCCTATAGTGTCCCATAAAAAGTTTCACTTCAAGAGCCGATTCTTAAGGAGGAGATAATTTCCAATAAAAAAGTATCAAATCTCGAAACTCCATTATTTATAATTTTAATTTAACGCTAAAAATAGGCCTATGTCAATTTGGGGATGAGGACGCGGTCTCTATAGCGAGTACGTTACAAAATAACTTATTTGATGTACCTATTAAATATTAATTTGAAAATTTAAAAAAGTTATGGTGTATTCTGAACACTTGAAAGTATTTATTCCCATTGGAAATAAATCTTAAAGTGATTTTTTTCATAATATTTTCAAGACAACAAAATTCTAAAAAAATATTTAAAATGCTGAAGTAGTGTCAATTTGTTTATAAACAAATGACAGAAAATTTTTTAAAACTTTTATGACGTGATCTTATTAAGTAGTACTTTTGTTCCTTAGAATTCTAGAACTCACATTTCAGGTAAATACTATTTATTTTTAAATGAATTTAATGTGTCTCAGCTTTAGAGGCCGTTGACACAGTTACAGTATTAGTTACAGAGTAGAGTGAAAATCAATAAAATGTTAAATACTCGACTTATCTAAAACTGATTACATTTTGGTACTGAAATTAATGTCTTTTTAAGTATTTGAGAACGTTATGTATTTGATCCGGACAATTCAGAATTTCCGATAGGGTCTTTAATAGACCTATAGTAAAATCGCAATCGGTGCGGAGTAATAAAACTGTCGGAACAAGTCATTCAGGGGTGGGTACCTATTATTATTTTTAAGGTATGATTACTGAAATATTTATTATGAATATTATTGATTGCCTATATTATTTTGGTGTTTTCGGTTGTAATGAACACTTTTCAAGAACTACTGCGAGTCTTAATAACCTCAGGTAGACGGGGTGGGATTATAATTTCAGAGATAATTCTCCTACCTGACTATGGAATTTGTGTATTTTTGTTTCAAAGGTAGTTGCAGTCTGTCAGTCATTATTCATTTAGTGAATTTAGAAAGAAAGTGACAATGGCAGAAAATGTGCAGTATGGATCCGGGTTTACACCTGTAAAGTGTACGAAAAAGTAGGCGTAGTTGGTGAACGAGAAAGTAATAATAAACAATGTTTATAATTACTTAAGAACTGAAAATCCTTCAGGTTCAGTTGATGACATTGTTGCAAAGACAAGTAATATGACAGGCGTACGCAAATCAACAATATACAAAATTAGAAGTGAAGCGAAAAGTGGAGTTATTAAATCCGCAAAGAAAAATGCTGGCGGTGAAAGCAAGTAGAATTCACAGAAGAAATTAAAAACGCAATAAGAAGAAAAGTGCACGAATTTTATATTAGGAAAGAAATCCAAACACTAGCTAAAATTTCGGTTGAAATGCATAAATATAGATATTTCTCTAAAATGGGCCGAACGAAACTACGGGAAACGCTACAGGAATTAAAATTTAAATGGGCAAAACACGATAGAAAAGCGATTCTAATTGATACTGAGGAAATTATTTGTTCAGACGGAGATGTCTAAGAACAATTTTTAAATTACGTGCAGAAGGCAAACCAATATTTTACTTGGATGAGACCTGGGTGAATGAAGGCTACACTGTCAGTAAAATGTGGCAGGATACCAACATTCAATTTTCACGACAGGCTTTTTTGGAGGGATTATTTACAGGATTGAAGAGTCCATCCGGCAAGGGACGACGTCTAAACATAACTCATATTGGCAGTGATAATGGGTTTTTAGATGGTGGTTCTTTATTATTCCAATCTAAAATAACTGGAGACTACCATGAAGATAAGAACGCCGACGTTTTTGAGGAGATGATTGACCTAATACCAAAAGGTTCAATCATAGTATTAGATAACGCTAGTTACCATTCTCGTAACATTGAGAAGGTGCCAAACACATCATGGAAAGAACAAGAAATCATTGAATGGCTAACAGACAAAAATATTTATTTTCCTCAAAAATCAGTCAAACCAGAACTACAAATTGTAAAATTGAATAAGCCTTCTGCTCGATATGCAGTGGACGAACTAGCAAAAAAACGTGGTATTGACGTAGTGCGACTTCGCCCATACCACTGCCAATTAAATCCGATAGCACTGATATGGGCACAAGTGAAAAGTTTTAATACTACATTCAAACTAAAAGATGTGCAAGCATTATTAGACAGGTCACTATTACAAGTTACTGAAGAAAATTGGCAAATCATGTATTAAAAAAGGAAGAAAACATATGGAATCTGGACAAAATCTAAGATGCAGACATTACAGAGACACCATTAATAATTTCAATAAATAATGACACCTCAAGTGATGTTTGTGATTCCGGCAGTGATTTACAGACATTTGCACTTACTAATCTAGACTAAGATGAATGAAGAACTATTTAAAACAATTTACAAGTGGCATGTTCATATTAATTTGGTAAGCAAATTACAATTAGTACCTATCATAACATTGTATTATTTAGAATTCGAGCCATAATTTAACGGTCAACATTATAAACTACACTTATTTAATAGGAGATCTGCGTATTTTCATAATTTAAAACTTAAGCAATACAACAAATATTAACAATATATACCTACGAACCCATAATAATGTTCCTAAACCTACGCCTATTAAACCCCTAGAAAGTATTAAGATAAGACTCGGTCATTGTTATCTTTCTACAACGCCCGTCGGAACAAATAAATTTCTTATTTTCACAATATTCATTACAGCAGGTAGGGTAAAATTACATATTTTGTTTGGTCCACTTGTGGTTAGCAAGTTATATAAAATTTTGATTTATTACTCCGCACCGATTGCGATTTTATTATAATTGTCTTCTTTTTCTGAATATTGCTGGTTGCTGGCAATCAATTATGATGTATTTAACAGAAAGAATGGTGTTACAATGATGACATAAAGGAGGAGGTTCCAATTCGCAGTCTTCTCATAATTATGTTATCTCTTCTTGGTAATGAGGAGAGGTAGAAACTGTCTGACGGATTGATAGGATTCACGCAATTTCGACGGCAGATTGTATTCGAAGAACTTAAGAATGAATAAAGCAGTACATCTAATTATCTTTTATGAACGTTTTTGCAAACTAATATCTATATTTTCTAGTATTTTTACTCTTATGCAAGAAAATCTGACAACAATGCGGCTAGCTAGATTGTTTACATGACGTTTGAATCTGTAGGTTACTTGAAAACGAACCAGCGCTATTTCTTTCTAAAAAAAATGAGCAGTAGACACGTTAAAATTATTATTTGTATAAATTTTTTCCTATACTAATTTATAGAAATTAAAAATATTTATACTAAGAATATACAAAATATCGTTATACTACTAATATTAATGAATATCACCACTTTTAAAAAACTAACAATGCGATGTTGCCGTATATCTTGTAAGACAGACTGTTTCAACCTTAACAAGTTACAAAATTCTGACTAGCACCAAGGCCATTTTAAAAAGTACATATTTTTTTTCTGTCGAGACTATCCAGAACTGGCAGGGGACGCTTTAAAATTATTAATGCCATTCGCCACTTCTTACCTATATGAATTAATGTTCTATTCAATGGTGGACATAAGAACTAAAAAGAGAAATATACTTCAATTGGAAAATGATTTAAGTAGTTATTTGTGCCTAAAAAATAAAACAAATTCGACAAATTATTACAGGCACAGTCTTTTCACTAAACTTGTAGCTTTTTTAATGTAGTGTAGCAACTACAAATACTTGCCTTTTCATTTTACACGCGTCACTTCGTGTAAGGCTTTGCGACCCCCCTGGGGGATTGCTACCCACAAGATGAAAAACACTGTTGTAAGAAAATCATAGCTGTCGGATTTCGGCTTGTCCGTGAATTCCTCACAATTGTACTTTCCGAAAATTAATCTCGAATATTTAAAAAAAAATCACGGTAACAATAGATTTGTTTGCATAAAAAATTGTACGAAGTATACAATTTCGAAAATTTAATTGTTTTCATTTATATTCTATTTTTTCTCTTGTAATTCGAAATAGTAGTTTGTACTCTTCAACATACTTTAATTTGGATAATTCAACTCCAAATTTAATATTGGTTATGCATCCTCAAGTTAATAATTTTATTATTCCCTGAATTTTAAGCGCGAATATTATCCGGCAAATGACAGAAATCTGTTCACAAATTTATTTCACCCAATTACATTATTAATAATTGCTCATTAATAATAGCCTTCTTGATTTATGAGCGTTATCCATTTACAAAGCCCGACCAACATTAAAAGCTTTAGCAGCTTTTGACAATGAATAAAGTCCAAAAATTTTACGATTCGGGAGGTATGAATGACTAACAACTATATATCAACTTTTATTATTTTTGAGAGGCAGAGAGAGAAAGAGAGAGAGTAAAAAGTCCATCAAGAATATAATGGAATGTTATTGTGATGTACTGCAGTACTTAATTACGTAACCTGTTATGAAAAGACTGATTTTATTTGACGAATGTTATTTCTGAAGAGGAAGTAAGCGAGTTTGGAAAAATGAGTACATAAATATAATTAGTTATTTTATGCGGTGTTAAATATAAAATTTAAGTTACGTATGCATGGTACAATTTTTATTGATAGTTTATTTTTATTGCAAATCAAACTGAAGAAATAAGACATTTGTTGAATAGAATACATCAAAATATGTATATTTTTAATATTAAAATGGTAATTTCAATATTATAAACAAATTACAAATAGCGCCGTTCAATTCTTTGGTGATGGCACTCAATTATTTTGCAATTTTAAAATTAATTAATATTTCTGTGTAGTAGAAAAAATTTATGAATATAAACAAAATTAATATTTATTCCTTAAACCATAACTCCAAGTTCATATTTCTAGTTTTCTGCAAAAAAAACAATTTATTTAAGATCATGCTACTTTAAACAGAGAAATTCCTGGCGACAATATTTCTCTGATCTATGAAGCTAAAATGTGGGTTTATTCTTTAATGAATCGAACCGATTTGATAAACATACAAACTATATTTTGCAACAAGCCTACGTCTACTAGATGTTCTTTGGAATAAACATATTGTAATATTTTTCTAATTTATAAACGGGTGGGATAAGTTTATACACACAGTGTACATCTACTTACGTAATTTATTTATACACTTAACTATTCACTAATTTGTATTAAATACACTGTATATTCACTTACACCTTATTCATATAAATTCTTCACTACTGATTATGTTTATGTTCACGTCTATTCATCAGGCACTTTTGTGTAGCCGGTATTGGTTATTTAAATCGACAACTGGACCCATGTCTGCACTTTTCGGTCGTAAGGAAATAACAGGGCACCCCCTTCAATGAGTACCGAAAACGAGGGGTATAGCTGCAAATAAGTATGTTGATAACGGTATCTATCGTGTTCCTGATGACTCGCCAATCCAACTGGTTGCTCTCTATCCAGGATATTGCTAGTTTCTTCACGGGGGATTCCAGAATATGATCTCGAAGGCTTCATAGCGCTTCCCACACAGGTAGGTGAATCGATTTGGAAATTATTTTCTAGTTACCAGGTAGAAGACGTACCGCGAATTGTATTTGAGTCCCAGTGTCTTGCCAGGGGCTGGCAACTGATCTTCAAGTTTTTCTATTTGCCCAAACTTTTTTCGAAAGACGGTTGCCAACCCTCATGCGTGTTTTTACTGGTGGAGATGTTATGTGCCAGAAAATACTCTTTCGGGAGCGTGAACAAATCTTGTCTGTGTTCTGTAGTGATTCTGTATCTATTTTACCCAGTACCTGCGTATGCGCTAATAAATTCTTCGAAGGCTGTGTCAAACTCTTGTTGTATATGGTTCACTTCTTCATATTTATCATGGCCTGCGTCGAATGGTGTTAGTTTTGGTGGACTACTCTCGGTTTTCCATTGGGGATCTTGCTTATGCAATAGATGACGTTGTTGATCCTCTTCTTGATTAAGTACGGACCTTCCCATGATTTCTGTAATTTTGGAGAAAATCCTTTTCTCCTTGTCGGGTTGTGTAACCATACTTTGTCATCTTCTTTGAAACTGTCTTCTGTGGCAGCGCTGTTGTCCTGGTCTTCTTCATTCCTGGCTTGTCACAAATTTCCTGGAATACCTGGATCTCAAAATTTCTTCCTTAATCGCTGTGGACTTCGAAGGACACTCCATATCGGTTGATAAATTCTTTCACCAATACGTCCGCGACTGTTGCGGCTTCTTGATTCGGGATTGCGTAAATTTCCAGCCACTTTGTGAAAAATTCTATTCCACCGGGATGTATTCACCAACATATTCTGTCGTCGGAAATGGTCCAGTGATGTCTAAAGCAATCCTTTCAAAAGGGCTTCCAACATTATATTGTTTCATGGGCGCTTTTCTCTTGCGATGTGGTCCATTACTGCTAGCACAAGTCGTACATTTCTTACACAAGTCCTTCACATCGTTTTAGTACTGCAGCTCATAGCTAAATGGACTATGTCATTGGGCCAAAAAACATAAAACAAAACAAAAGTCCTTCACATCGTCGGAGTTGTTCATCTAATAAAACCTTTCACGGACTCGCTGAAGGGTTTTCTACACTCCCAGATGGCCTCCTGATGGACTCTCGTGTATCTTCCTAAGTACCTCAGCTACTCTCGTTTTCGGGAAAACTAGCTGTCTTCTCGGAACCATCATCGACTCAAAGATTTTTTTCAACAGGCCTTCTTCCATGACAAGGGAAGCCCACTGAGCCCAATATGCCTTGAGTGTCGGTGAAAATCTTGACACTTCTTGCCATGTAGGTCGCCGATTTTCTTCCTTCCATTGTCGAATCATATTTAGGTGAGGATCATTCTCCTGATCTTGCGGCTCCCTTAGATTCCGCCTTATTGCAGTGAGAACACTCTACATGGCATGACCGTCTAGGCAGATAGTCGGCGTTTCGGTAATTCACACCAGCTCGATGTTCGCCCCTGCCTTTTCCTGTGACTGGAGTTCTTGGATTGCAGGAGGACTCTTTCCAAGTTCACGATCTGGTACAGTCTGTCTTCATCACCTTCTTTTTGCATGGTCCTGACTTTGTTGTACCGGAAGCCTCCGTGGCTGCTTTATATTCAAGAGGTTCTTGGTTTGCAGGAGTCATAGGGCGCTCAGCCATTTTTACGTAACTATTTATTTATATTACCCCACACCTGACACCAATGTAATATTTTGCTTATTTATTTTAATACACAACGGGTGGGATAAATTTATACACACAGTGTATATCTACTTACGTAATTTATTTATACAGTTAACTATTCACTAATTTATAGTAAATACACTGTATATTCACTCACACCTAATTTATATAAATACCTCACTACTGATTATATTTATGTTCACGTCTATTGACTAGGATATTAAATAGTCAAAAGACTGTCCCGCTGGTAGGTAGTCTCTTATATATTAAACGTTTTTCTAGTGCCTTCAATTCTGGAAACTTCTCGATTGCGGCTCCCAACAAACAATCGACCTTCCTGGATATCTCTATACAAACGATCGCAAAAAATGATTATTTGCCGTTTTAAGAAATCGGCGCGCATTCGCCAAAATTTTAACTTTCGTATATAGTATCAGACAGAGTCGAATTCAGGGACTACAACAGTGTGCGATTTCGAAACAATATGTATTAAACCTAAACTCGGTTCCACATTAATTATCTCTAAATTATTGTATAGCATAAATGTCTATCATGCCTGTCTGACTCTTTTAAATCGAAATCTGGACGTCAAATTATACAAAAGTCATGTTGCAGGTTCACCATAACCTTACAGGATAGTAAATGTAATGTATTTAATTTGTTCCATCTATGTTTAAATTTTATTTTTAACTGTGTACATCAATGCCACTTTATCTATATAGGAAATTAGTGTTTAAGAAGAGTACACTTAATGTGAATATTTGCAATCAGCTTTATCTTACCAGCGTCTGTGGAAACTTTTAAAAGCGTGTTAAAAGAAAAGCTACTTACTTACTTAATTTATTCATTCTTGATTTTGCCAATGTCTTTGTTATTGTTGCACATAACTGTCTTCAGTACTGTACCATTTTATTATTTATGTTTCCAAATCAAAACTCCATTATTTTGTTTGTTCTTCCACATTTATTTGATATTATGCTGCATCATGTTAAATAGGTTAAGTATTTTAATAAGTTGATTTTGTTAATTGGATAACTTACTTCTCTATTTTATTTGTTCTATTATCTATAGTCTCATCTGATACCACTGAAAATTAAATCGGAAACATAACAGATTCACATAAAAATAATAAAGCACCAGGCGTGGATAGCATAAAGGTTGAGATCTAAAAATATAGCAAGTATGAAATAATACCACAAATAGTTCATTTCATTAACTCTATATTTCGTGTGGACAAATGAGTCCCAATCAGTTCAAAAAGACAATCATCTTGCCATTAGAGGCGCTAAAAGCATTATGTCAAATTACCGACCAATTTCCTTAATAACAAATTTAACAAAAATATTCGAAAAAACTGTAATACAAAGATTGGTTAAATTTAAAGATAAACGGTTTTAAAGATTAGAACTAACTTTTCCGCACTTGACTATACACTCCAGTTGCTGTATCGTGCTACTATACCGAAATTCCTCTAAAAATTACCAAAAATTATCAATAATTACCAAAAATTACCAAAATTTAACAAAAATTACCAAAAACTACCGAAAATTACCAAAAGCCACTAAAAATTACCAAAAATTTATTTTTCCGCCCAACCTATGTAATATGCGAGAAAAGTATTGGTTTACCCTAAAAAAGTTGGAATTTTGGATTTTTTTTGAGTTATTTTCACGGTTTTCACCAAGAAAAAATCGAAAAAATGGTTTTTAGAAAAAAAAATGCTACGTGTATGTCGCCGTCGTCGTTGACGTCGGCCACTTTTCGTAACATGGTCTTGTTAGCACGATACATCCTCCGGAGTGCAACAAGTCACCAATTTTATGACTGAATATTATTCAGGACATTTCACAGATGAGCCTTATTGATTATAAGCTCACCAGACCCAGTACAACGGGTTCTATGGTACTTGAAGTACGATATTTTTCTCATATTTGTAGAAATTTCAGTTTGTTAGCACGATACAGCCTCCAGAGTGTCCACAAAGGACCAATTTTATAATTGGATATTGTCCAGGGCGTGTTATAGATGAACCTTATTGATTTTCAGCAAACTAGAACCAGTACAATGGGTGCTATGACACTGAAAACGCCTAATTTTTGGAGAAATGTCGGGTTGTTAGCACGATACAGCCTCCTGAGTGTATACAAGTGACCAATATTATAATTGAATATTTCTCCGTGTTAGTGTTTTTAAATGAAACTCAAGTTCTCTAGTTAATTCCACAATATAATACAAGTTATTGAAAATTATAAAAAATTGACAATTGTTTCGATAAATCAATATCATCGTGTTATTCACAGGCAAATCTTATTGATTTTCAGCTCACTAGAGCGAGTACAACGGGTCCTATAAATCCATATATACTACATTTTTGGTAATTTTGGGAGAAATTTCCGAAGTATATATAAGTGACAATTTTATGATATTGTTCAGGGCCTTTCAAAGATGTGGAAAAGCTAGTTTTGATCTTCAAAACCGTTTATTTTCTTTAAAAACCGTGTTTTTCATGTGTTCTTGCTGAAAAACGTAGAAATAACTCAAAAAAATCGAATTTTCAAATAATTTTTTGGGGCAAACCAATACTTTTCTCGCATCGAAGATAAGGTTGGCGGAAAAGTAAAAAAATAAGTACCTATATCTTAAAAAGTCAGTATGGGTTCCAGGAAGATTTATCTACAAGCGACGCAATATTGGAATTAACAAATATAATCTATCGGTTTGTTGACATCTGTAAACCAAGTATCTGTGTATTCCTGGATCTAGCCAAGGCGTTTGATACCGTTTCACACGAACAGCTGATGGATGCCTTGTGGGATCTCTCACATGATCTTCTCAAGGATTATTTGAGGGACAGGCAGCAACAGGTAAAAGTTAATGATGTTATCAGCAGATTTCACAATACAACTTACGATGTCCCCCAGGGCACCGTATTTGGACAACTTTTGTTCAGTGCATATATTTTAGTGATTTAGATTACCCTGATATAATATTAATTTCCCCTGGGGTTGGATGCGTTTGATTCGGGTATCGTTTATGCTGCGCTCGCAGATGAGCTGGGTGTTTTTGGAGGGTAGGCTGAAAAACAGTGGCTAAAAAAGTGTCTAGAACGAGATGGTAAAAAAGTGCCTGAAATTGATTTTTTAAAAAGTGTATGAAATTGAGATTGATGGAGCGGGCTTTTCGCTAGAAACTTACCGGGAAAAAGGCTAACTCGGTCAGCAACGGGGTTAATGCTAGGATTGATTCCAAGTACACGGACTACTTATATATCAAACTATGTAATTTCAATAGGGCCACTCTACGTTTGCGCATTTGCTGTAACGGTATTTTTGGGGCGCTTTAATATAAATTCATAGGTAGACATATCACGAAAACGTTAAGTCGTGTCGTTTCAAATAGACGAGAATATTAACAGAAAAATATATCAAAAATGTTAGGACGTGGTAAAGGCGGTAAAGATAAGTGAAAGGCAAAGTCTCGCGCAAATCGTGCTGGATTGCAATTTTCAGTAGGACGTATACACCGATTGTTGAGAAAAGGAAATCATGCAGAAATAGTTGGTGTTGGAGCTCTTGTGTACTTGACAGTGGTAATGAAATATTTGGCTGCCGAAGTATTAGAATTTTTAGGAAACGCTGCACGTGATAGCAAGAATACCCATATAATTCCTGGACATTGCAATTAGCCATTCTTGATAAACGATCAACAAAATAGCTAATTAATTAATCAGGTAGGTATTATTTCCACCTGCCAACCGACTGAAAATATTAAAACGGCTTTTATTTGTACTCTAATGTATTATTTCCATAAGCTCCACCCATTGCATTATTCGCATTTATTAAAACTTTCTAAATGTAACTACTTACCAATTTTAATCTAATTGTGTTTCTAAATAGTGATATTATATAATTATAAAAAAATATTTTACAGTCACCGATAAACATTTTCGAATGTTTTAATTTATTATTATTATACATGTGGGTTATGTGTTACCTTCCAAAGTTCAAATTTCATTTAAAAAAATTATTTTAAAATGCTAAAGTTAGTTTAAACTAAAAGTAAGTATGTTCACAATGAAGTTATGTTTATACTCTGGCGCTACAAATTAAATAATCTGTCCGCCTCTGGTTTATTGGCGGTTTGTGCTATCAATGTAATGCAAACGAAGTATATTTATAATTGAAGGACAAAAATATGCAATTTTTGTGTCTAGATCGTAATAAAAAATTAGCTTGTCAAAAACATTACACAAATCAAAATATACTTGATTTTCTTTCTTAAAAAATTGAATTCTTCTTCCCATCTTGTCTTAATGTTCCCAGTTTTTCCAGTCCACTCTATTTCTTGTTTTCATTTCGTTCAAAGTCTTGTCGTTTTTTGAGTTTACGGCTTACATTATTTTTTTGTAATACTATCTGTCAATAATATGTCCAAACCAATTTAGTTGTTTCTTTTTTTTGTTTCCCTGCTATCTTCGTTAGATAGCTTTGCGCTTATTTTACTTTCGTCTTTTTTCTTTAATATCCAGTTTTCACTTCCTAATGTTATTATTGGCAACGTTATCGCATTATGTATTTGCATTTTTACTTCCTTGTCAATATCTTTGTTTCCTAGTATAGTGTTGATCAATGAATACTCAATTTTCGTTGCTTTATTCGCTCTGTTTGTTAATTCTGAATCCTATTTAACTTCTACTACTATGCTCCTTAGGCATTAAAATGTTTCTCTTTCCAAAGTTGTCTTTACACTTTATTATGTAGGTTATCCTGATTTTTAGTTACAATCATACTATTGTCTTATCTATGATCATCACCATTCTCATGTTTTCAATTTCTCTAGTCCAAATTTTTATTAATTTTTGCATTTTTATCCAATTCAATAAAAAATCGAATTAAACCAACAAAACCTGAAATATAAAATGTATTGTGTTACATTAAATTCTATGAAAAGTATCGTATTTATATATTTTGTATAAATGACAATACTCCGGAAATAAGATAACGAAATGTTTTGCCTACCTGTGATTTCTCTATTGTTCGTTTAATACATCCCCATTATATGAAACATCTACCAAGAAACACAACCATTCTTCGCACTTGAAAAAATTAACAAAAGAATAGTGAGAAATTTCAAATGAAAGCTGAAGATTTCGAATAACGTCAAAAAGGCGGTAAGTTTACTTTAAACCTCATGGAATTTACCTTTTAAGTGTTGTATTTCTAATCGCTATGTTCTTCTCACCGACAAACATGCTTAGAAATAAAATAGTTATTTATAACTGTAAATGTTTATTGCTCTTTAAAGTTATTTTCTATACAGCAGAAGCTTGTAAATAATATAACAGATGTATTCGTTAATTTATTGTCTCTACCTTAAATAGACATTTGAACAGGTAAAGTTCTTCCAAGCAACAAATTTCGCAGGATCGAAGCGACATCGACTGAGGTGCATAGACGGAGATTATTTTATTTAAGTATTTAAATATTTTTAAAAACTGAAACAGTATATTATTCAACGATTGAGAGAGTTGGTCATTCCATGAGGATACAATCACAGAAAACCCACATATAGATGAGACACTGATTGTGGCGCCATCTAAAGAGCCTGTCGACTAAACAATTGAGTGATGTTGAAAAGATTTCTATAATTTTAGGTTTTTGCGATATATTATACTGTTTTAAATGAAACTTACTGTTTCTAGTTAATTCCACAATGTATTGAAAAGATTTTAAAAATTCTAAGAAAATTGACAATTGTTTCGATATTAAATATAATTGACGGTATATTCAAATCTACTGTATTTTAATTATTTTATTTCAAAATAGCAGTTTATAGTCCATCATTTGACATTTCATTCAATTTAACTCAATAATGATTAGATGTTGAGCTAAGTTAAACGAAATATTAAATGATGGACCATAAACGCTTAAAATGGAAAAAATAAAACAATAATCATATAAACAGTTTATTTATTTTGGTATCAAAATACACAACAAATAATGTCTTTCACAAAGTACTGTTACGAAACAGCACACTGGTATAGTCCCTAAAACCGACTCTGTCTTAGCCAGGTATAAAAGTTAAAATTATAGCGGATACGCAGTTATAAAAAAACTGTTTACGAGTTTACGACTATCATAGGTAAACATTGTTTTTGTGACCAGAGTTATCTAGAAAAGGCCAGAAAAATTATTTGTGACTGTGTAAGCCGCAGCCCAGAATTTACTCGTAAAAACGGCTTTACTATATAAGGGACTGATCAGGAAGAGTTAGTTCAGTTTATAATTTGACATCGTGAGTTGAACAGTAAATAAGTGCATATAAATTAAGTGATTATATAAATTAGTTTAAGTGAATGTACTGAGTATATATAAATTAAGTGTTAGTGATTAGTTTAGTGCTCAAATAAATTAAGTAAGTGAACCTACCGTGTGTTTAAAATTTACCCCACCCGTTTATTGTTTAAATAAATAACAAAAACATAACAGTACTTTTCTTAACAAACAGAATATATAATGTAAAAACAATGCAATAATCAAAAATAATTTGAGTAACATACATTCTAGATTGGGGTATTATTAGATTTTTAAGTGATGTTAAATCAAGATAAAAGTAGAAAATTATTTATGATAAGTTTATATTAATTTATTTATTTATTATAATACTCCTATGACCACACAGAGCTGGACAAAATAGTGGAGTATAACTGCTACTACTCAATCAAAAAAAGTGTTAGCAACAAAAGTTATTAAAATATTTTTAAAGGGAACGTAGTTAACTACTGCCCAGCTCTGTAAATACAAGGTACGAAGTAATAACATATAAAGGTACGGTTTATCTGCAGTGATTAATCGACACGATTAGACGTAGCGATAAGACGCGCTGGTTGCTGATATGCGTATGTGAGTAAGCGGTCTATTTTCTGTGACAAGTCGCTACAAGTCGTAGCAAAACGCCGCGTCTCACAGTCGACTTGTTTCGGAGGCAACTTAAACGCGCACGTTTTGCTAATCGCAATCTTTTTGAAGTTGTGTATAGTGTCAAATACAGTGCCTGTTGAATTCTCCATATTATTATTATTTTAAAATATGGCGAAACATAATAATAGAGGGCACAGATTACGGTTTTCAAAAGAAGAAGATGAAAGACTGATCAATGAGGTCGCTCAACATCCTGCTCTCTACGACCGTAAACACAATCTATATAAGGATGAAAATGTACGAGATAATACCTGGGAAGAAATTTCACAGCTGGTAAGCAAAAATGGTTAGTATTTGGTGGATTAAGAGTCGATTATAAAATGAACTTAAAATATGTATTTTATATTTAAGTTGAGGAGTGCAAGAAGATATGGAAAAGTTTTAATGATGTGTATTGGAAGAAGAAAAAGGAAGGCAAACACAGAACTGGTGAAGCAGCCAAGCGAACCACCAAATGGGAACACATGGATGCGCTAGCTTTTCTTGATAGAGTGACGACATACAGACAGTATGAACACATAAAATTGTTGAGGTAACTAATTTTTATTGTTATTTTTTAGAACAGTAACTAATGTAATAACGGCAACAAACGAGGCAAATAATAGAAGGGGAAGCATCTCAAGACACTGAAACAGTGGACGAAATGGCAGAATCTCAATACCGTCAGTAGGGAACACAGTGGAATCAACTCAATTCAGGCCACCAACGGAAAGAAAAACAACTAACGAAAAGCCGTTGGACACTATCAAAAAGAGGGCAGAAGGTCGTTTAGTTTTCTTCAAGAAATTGGAATCGGCAATTGAAGACAAACCTCATCCGATAAAACTGTTTTTTGCTATTATGGCAGAAACTGTCATGCTTTTTCCGCCAGCGCTTGCTGCTCGTGCTAAGATGCGAGTGATGGAAGTCGTCCATGAATTGTAGTTGGAAAATTATAGAGTCAGTTCTACGTCATCGTATGACTCCCTAAGCCGAGTGCCTACCCCTGCTACTTCTTTGAGTTCTACGTCATCGTATCACCCTACAAGGCGAGAGTCAGATACTACCACATCTTATGTAGACTCGTGTTATTCGGCACCAAGTTCGGTTGAGCCGCCTAGAGTTTACGAAGACTGTGCTGATTCATTCAGCAGCACAACTTTCCAGTAAAGACAATACGCTCATATTTTTTATGACTTTTATTAATAAACGTTACTGAATATCAGTTCTAGTAATGTGCCTCATCTGCCAACCAACAGTTCCCAAACTACTATTGAAATAGTCTTTAAAAGCATTTCTGTTTTGAAATGTTCCCACCTGTGTGACGTAAAGGTATCATATTTTCGGTGGGCATTTCAATATCAATATCATCTTCTTCTTGATTAGCTGTACTTGAACCCCTGAGTAAGTTGTGCAAACAACACGAAACCATAACAATGTCATCTACGAGTGTTGGATTCGTTGCAATAGGTGTATAAAATATACGAAGAGTTTGACATAAAATGCCGAAGGCATTTTCCGAGGTTCTTCGGGCTCGACTCAAACGATAATTAAAAATTTTCTTTTCCCTGTCTGCCTTAGTTTCATCTCTAGGATAAGGTCGCAACACGTTTTCAGTCAATATAAATGCTTCATCCCCAACAATGACATGAGGTAGAATAATATCAATCCTAGGTAAAAGAGTAGGCTCTGGTAAAAAGTTGTTATTGTGTATGAGTTGGTAAATAGAGGACCTCTGGAACATTCCACTATCTCCTTCTTTGCCATAAGCACCAGCATCAACCCAAGTAAATTTGTACCAAGAATCAATTATTGCCAATAAGACAATAGAACCATATGACTTATAGTTGAAGTATAGGCTTCCACTCTCCTTCGGGCAAACTATGCGTATATGTTTTCCATCAATTGCTCCACAACAGTTGGGAAAATTCCATCTAGCGTTAAAATCCTCTGCTATTTGCTTCAACTCTGTTGTCGTAGGCTATGGCAGATAAATCGGGAGCAACTTGTTAAGCAGTTCTTTCAAAACTTCTCTGACGAGTTTATTTATATGGTTATGAGAAATTCTAAAATTAAAAGCCATGGACCGAAATGATTCTCCGGTAGCAAGGAATCTGAAACAAACCATACCTATATGTTTACGCACATACTTTCTCTTGAATCGAGATTTTCTGTAGTTTGTTGAAATTATTAATACCTCAGGGTTATGGCAAGCTTCTGACAAGGTGAAATAGGATATTTCACAAAGGTAGAGGGCATTGTTGTTATGCCCTCTGATATATATGACAATATACTGAAGAACTGACTCTTGGTGAGTTCAAAATATTCTTTAAATTTAGTGTCATCATCCATTAAGTGTATTTGAATCAGTGTATTGAAACATCCCTCGCTTATCCTATTCAGAAAAATTTTATTCGTTTGGCATCGTGGTTTACAGATGGTTGTCAATAAAACCCCTTCTTCTTCCTCTTCCTCCTCTATTAACGCTATTGCAGCCAACACTATATTGTTCATTATGATTTTCAAATTACAAAAAACACTACATTGCAGAATACAACTAAATACTGACTCACACTGGAATTAATCGTTTCCACTAATCGTTGCAATTGAGACCATGCCTGAACGAATTATCGCTGCATTTACTCGTAACGTTTGTTCGCTTCGATTAATCGCTGCAGATAGACCGTACCTTAAGACTGCTAAACAGCACTTATGACTGTACAAAATATTAAATAATATATCTAACATTTCATTTCCACTTAAAACACATCTTTATTTCTTTACTGGAAGTATTAAATAGGTTTCATGCCTCTTAAAAATCCCACCGCCTTGTGGAAATCCTTTGTCGTTTCTGGAAGAGCTTCTACAATTAACAACAGTTATATAAGTAAACGCACAAAATAACAACAGTAAATAAGTAAACAAACAAATATGATTGAAAATTTATATCAACAATAGAAAACAAAATGTGCTTACTATTGAAATAATAATCAAAAAATTTTTGAATGTTTAAGTTTTTGATTTTTTTTTAAATCATGATTTGTTTTTATTTCTGAATAATTTCTTGACTTAAAGGTTTTTTTGTTTTTATTGGATTTTTGGTTACCTCTAGACCAAATACTTAGGCGTTATGGCCCAACAAAAGTTAATACTGACTGTCCCATAAATTGCCATACCATGGGCTATATATGAAAATCGTTTTTTAAGGAGTAAACCCAAAATATAACTACTAAGTGGAAACATAGTGTTTTTGCTAATTGTAAAGCATTCATTTTTACTTTGTAAATGCCTTTAATTGAATGTATTGGAATTAACTTTGGCATTAGATAAAATTATCAATTTTTACTACTTACTGATCAGTTAAAATAAATGAAAAAAATATAATAAACAAGATTGTCAATTTTACATATATACGATTATGAGCATTTACATATTTAGTAATTTATTTCTTAAAATTATCTACCTACGTCTGAAAAATGAAAAGACTTTATGCTGATTAATGGTTTTTTCGCTTCGCAACACATTTAGATAAGGTGGCAAGGACTCAATCTCAATACCTTCCATCCCATAACTGGTGGAGGGAATTTTTTGAAATCTACCGATTTTAATTACTCGACAGGCTCTATAGATGGCACCGTGTGCAGTGTCCCTAGCCTGGATACAATTTGCGATACGAGCAACTATATACATTAACCGCACCGTATTTATTTCTCGACTTTTGTGGCAAGAGGTTAAGTGTTGTAAGTTTGGCAGCCTCTTGCACGTCTGGCAGGGTGCAGTTCTCTATATCATCAAACATTTCCATTTTTCTTGAAATATTTTGTAGAGGTGGAACAAACGCAGATTCGATGACAAATGTCATTGTCAATTAATTTTTGAGAAAATAATGAACCGTCCTATAATTCTCATAGTAACAATAAATACTACCGGTGGAGAAAAGCAAAATCTCGTCGTCACAGTGGAGAAAGTGTTCAATTTTCTCCACAGTTGAAGAATGAGCAACTTTCTCAATTAAAAACGTATCAGAAATATACAAATTCTTCAGTATGATTAGAAAAAAATATACACAACTCCTTCGAGTGTGTGAGCCCCGGTGGCATATTCGTTAACTGCACCCATTATAGACCATTCGAAAATCCGAACGTTGCCTTGTTAACTGCAGACGATATAGATAAACTTCGCAATTATATCGTCTGCAGTTAACTTATTCTGCAATATTGGTATTCTGTCATTTATGAAGTAAACTACCGAAGTTAGGAAGAACATTTGTTATTATAGTATCCGCGCGACCGTGATAAGTAATTAATAGTCAAATTTTCAGAAGCAGGGATTCATTGCCAACAGATTTTCACTATCATAAAACTGATAGTACTACGATTAGGACAACTTTAGGAGACAAAGAGGCAGTAGAGGTAGGCGAAATATTAGTTTAAAACTACAATAATATGCTAAGATAATTTATTCCTGTAAAAAAAACACGGTGTTCATAACATAACCTAGGTTTTTCGATCTCACTTGGTCTACCAGTTATAGTTTTTGTGCTGGTGTTATGTAGGTAATTGATAATTAACTATTCTACCTCAATAACAATCATTAAAGTTAAGTTTAAAAGCTAGTAGTGAAAAAATAAAATATTTTTTATACGCGACAATGATAGTTGTTGTCTACTCGTTTCATTTCGCGCATTGGCTTACATTAAGGGGAAGCGAAATGGGTTTGATAATTTTAAAAAATCGTAAAAAATAGACGATTAATCTAATCCAAATAAAAATTTTGCATTTAGGTTAAATAGAGGGCCTTTATAATCACACACGTTATTAAAGTAATTGGTGTATGTTTAAGGGGTGTTAATAAAGAGGTTTGAAAATTAAAAAAAAATATATAAACGAATTAACCAATTTAAATAATATTTAGTAAATAGGTTAATTATAGGGATATTCTTAATTATTCATAATATTAAACTTATTAGCTTACGTTAAGTAAGCTGGTGTTAAAGGGGGTTTGAAAAGTTTTGCATATACCTATAGGTTTAAAAGGGGGACCCTGTACGTAAATTTCTACCATACTCTTATATTTCAGGATTGGATTTCGGAATTCGAATCAAAAACGAAAATAACATGGCGAATAACCAAAACATTCAATAATAAATGTCTAGGGAGGAAAAACATTTTCAAACGTATTTACCATTGCCACTTTAGTACGAGATCTTCAACAATACAAAATAAAACCTCTAATACTCGAAAAAGCAGAAATACAAATTGTCCAGCTACGCTTACAGTAATTATAAAGAGATTCATAAAAAATACTAAATCTAAATGTAAGGATGATCTTACGGAAAAATGGCCTTGCGTTATAACATTTAGAAATGATCATAATCACACTGTTCTTAGCGCTGTAGCCTTAAAAGAAAGACCCATCCGACATGAGACTAAAACCGCAATATTAGAATTATTTGAAAAAGGTCATAGTGTTGCATCAGCATATCACACATTCTATTTATCAAAAATGGAAGAATTGGGTGATAACTATGAAGATTTTCTTTTGGATAGGCACTACTTCCCTACAAAAAATGATTTTTCCACGTTGTGGAAAGCAAATTTTAAAAAATCGTTTGGCGAACGTTCTGGAAAAAAAAATGCTTGAGCACTTAGAAAAGAATTTGCAAACTTCTTTTAACATGCAAAATGTGAACTATAAAATCAGTAGAGTTGGAGACCATTATTCGGTGTCAATTTGTACCCCTATTATGCAACGCGTAGCTCGTTGTTTAGTGCAGGCTTCGGAAGTTTTATTTGTAGATGCGACCAGTAATTGTGATGTCCAGAACCATAAGGTTTACTTCTTAGCGACCCATTCTCCTGCTGGTGGAATTCCTGTGGGATGTATTATGAGTAGTTCTCAAAAAATAGATGTATTCAATGCAGGTGTAGAAGGTCTAATCGAAATTATGCCGATAAAAATCTCTCCTGCTGTAATTATAACAGATGATGATATGGGTGAAAGAAATGTTCTCAAGAAAAATTGGCCACAATCAACTCTATTACTCTGCACATTCCATGTGTTGAAGTCATGCTGAAAATGGTTAAAATGCGAAAAAAATAAAATAAATCAAGAAAATGTTCAGGACCTTTACAAGCTTTTTAGAAATATATTAATGTCTACAACTGAAGAGGACTTAGAAATGCATAAAAATATTTTTTTCGTTTCATGTAATGAACCCAAATTTAAAGAATATGTGAAAAACATGATAAATAGAATAGAAACATGGTGTCTGTTTTACAGACGGCAATACAAATTACGTGGGACCGATACGAATAATTATGTAGAGGTAATGTTTAGGTTATTCAAAGACATTACTTTAGAAAGGACAAAAGCATTTAATCTATGTCAACTAACCGATTTTGTAACTACCAGCTTTGAATCTTATATCAAACAGAGGATCTTAGATGTTATTTTAGATAGACTTAAAAAGCAAAAATCAAAGAGATATGAGATAAATGAAAAAGACGTTACTGCAAGCCAAGTAGCCGACATAGGAAATATGCAATATGCTGTACAGAGTTGTAAAGATAAAAATAAAACTTATTTTGTCGATATGCAGACTTGCATTTGCACTTGTTACGAAGGTAACACTGGTAAAATATGCAAACACCAGGCGGCAATTATAAAGCTCTTTTTTATTGAGTCAGCAGTCAACGTTTTATCAAATGACACAAAAAGAAGATTGTATTTTATAGCTACAGGAAAAGAAGCCAACGAAAATTTGATGGAACCCCTTTTAATCAAAAACGTGAAAAATGCCTATAATCCAGAAAATCCTGAAAACAAAACAGCATCAGACCATGTATATCAAGAAATTAGTAACGAAATTAACTGCGAAATTAACAGCGACCAACCAGTACAATTAAGTATTCCATCAGACCAAGAAGTTTTAGAGGTGAAAGAAAAATGGAAAGATTTTTCTGAAGCAATACTAAAAAATCTAGATGACGACACTGCATCATTTTATCCAGCTATCAAAGTTTTCTTAGAAAACCGAAACAAATATGCTCAGTCCTCAGAATCGTTGTTGTCAGGACTTTACACAGCTTTTAAATATTCTGGTAAGTTTGCAAATTATTTAATTACCTCTATATTGATATTTTCCCAATATTTTCAGGCCTGCCATCAAAAGCTCAAAAAACAAGATGCCAAAGAAAAGGGAAAAAATTTCCGTCCAACCAACTTCAGTTTCTCGAAGGAAAAGTAAATTTTAAGGGAGAAGATCTCAACAGGCTGGTCGGAAAATTAATATGTTGGACAAAAAGAAAAGAAAAGCACCTCATGCCCTAAATGAATGTGTTGAAATGAATGTTCTTCTAGGAGATAATAAATATAAAAAATAATGTACTTCATGTTTTTTAAACAGTATTTTTTTTGTTTTGTATTTTGGAAAATAAAAGTGACAATGCTTTCTACTGTTTACTTGGTATAAAAAAAATGATGTTAATTGCAGACGATATAGTTGAAAAGTTTGTCTATATCGTCTGCAGTTAACAAGGCAACGCGCGGATTTCCGAACGGTCTATAATGGGTGCAGTTAACGAATATGCGCCCCGGTGTGTGTCTAAAGAGCCTAAGCGTTTTACACTTGGCCCAATCGGAGATGCATGTTTTGGCGGTGATTATTGCGATGTCAACGACTGGTTCTGGCCCGATGAAGACAGAGTCGGTTCCTTTTCTGGCGAGCGCGTCGTCATCTTCATTACCCTCCACGCCACTGCGCCTTGGGACCCAGGTCAAAGTAATTTTGATCCCCTTGCCCAGGTTGTCAAGGATCTGGGTAGCTACCGAGTCTGGGATCATTCCAAATATGTGGTGATTATTGATTTCACCCAGCAGATCCGTGTGATCTCTTTGTAGCTTCTTGTTGCCGTGGCTACTTGACGTTAAGAGTCTGTAGGTGCCCGTCGTAGCTTTCCACTCTAGCTCTCTATACAGAGGAGTTAGGTTTAGTATAGTCTCCCTGGCAAGAGCGGTGTCGTCGACATAGCTCCCGTAATGGCCAGGCACGCGAGGCGATGTATACCAGACAGCATTTTAGACGTCCGTTGCAATCGTTTCTGCCACCAGACGACCAAGCCATACAGAACCATTGGTTTTAAAAACCGTTTGATATATCCAGTATAGCATCTTGGGACTTATCACATATCCTTCTGATATTCCTAATTTTGTTTTCCAGATGGGAGTTGGAAGTCAATTTTTTGTCTAGGATAATACCCAGATATTTGACCTCCTCCTCAAACTGGATTGGCACTCCAAATACTAAGAGTATCGGTAGTTTATCTAGTTTTCTTTAGTGTGAATGGAACGATTACAGTTTTGCTAGGGTTTACAGACATCTGTTCCCTGTTGCACCATCTGCTTATGTACAAGTACTCCAGAAAAAGACCGGCTTGAAGAACTGGAGAAGATAAGAAAAGGCAAATTAGAAAAACAAAATACTAAAAGAAGACTAACTGATGTCAAAGCAATGAAGAAAACACTATCCGAAAGAAGGCAATAAAGTAAAAAGGAAAGAAGAAATCTCTAGTGGAAAATTCCTCATCAGATTCCGATGTTGAACTTACTAAGAATTTAAAAAAAAATATAAGAAAACGTGAGTTCTTCAGAATCAGATTGTAAGGAAGAATGGGAAAATATTGTTCTGAGAGATTTCTTACTTTTCCAATTTGCCCCAAAAAGAGAACAGTCTACTATATAGGTCAAGTAGTTGAAATATAATAAAATCAGGAATATAAAATCACCTTTTTACGTAAAGCACAAACGGGGTTCAATTTTCATCAAATTGAAGATTGTTCTACAATAGCACGAGCCGATGTTATTGCTAAACTTCCACCTCTAACCCCAACTGCGGGTACATCCAGAGAGGCCACAATTTTAAAGTTTAATGTTAACTTCTTTGGTTATAACATTCAGTAGTAATGTTCAGACTGTTATGAAAACGTTTTAAGGAAGCTCTTTATTTGTCCGAAACTACCCCACCTCGTCTATTGGTTTTCACATTGGACGTTCAAAAGCAACACTTTCATCTGTTCAGTTGAAAGTGCAACTAAAATCAATCAATGTTATTATGGATCGCGAACAAATTATTGCATTGTGGGTAATTTATCGTCATCGAAAAAGAAAAAGACGCAATCATCTTAATTGGGTTCAACTAATTAAGACGTGAAGAAGTTGGGACGTTCTACAGTTTATTTGAAGACCTGAAAAGTGATGACCGTCTATTAATCCCATTGTTCCATACAAATGGAATAGGTTCTCCATCTTCTCAGTTTTTCTACCCCCTGGAGGGTGTAGAGATACTATTTAAGGTATGTGTTTGAATTTGGTGTTTCCATGGAATAGGTACATACTCTGAAATTAAACACTAACGATTAAAAATCGTGTAATGTGAAAACGTGCGTTTGGTCACGTAAGCCACTGAACTTGAGAGATGATAGGATTCCAGTGTGGCTCCAGTGACAATGGACGATTGCAGAATGGTTAAAAATCGTGCCCGTGTTGTAATCGTACAATGTGAAAGCTAGTATATTGTTCTTCAGTCGACTAAGAAAAACTGCCGGTCCGATGTTTTCCCGTACGAGCAAAATCGTATAATGTGCAAAAGGTGTAAGGAGTGCTAGTAGGTAAAAATCAAATAAAAATGAAAAACTGATACAGGGTGTTGAATTTGAAGTCATCGAGTAAAAACTATTTTAAATTGATGACATGGAGAATGTCTAAAACATAAAAATTTAAATATTCCAAGATCACAGACACTTTATTGTAGGCTTATAATTTATTGTGCCAAATTTAGTCAGTAACGTTGTTGTTTACAAGAATATCGTGATTAACTTGAGACAGTTTTTCTGGGACAATATGTCAAAATCTATTAAAATATATAAAATCATATGTTCATCTTAATTTATTTATAACTTTTGCAATTTTTATGTGGTATTAAATACTTTCGATAAATTTTTCTAGACAAAATTCCGAATCCAATGAACTATCACACATATTTTTAGGGGCTTTATCTCTTATTTTTCTAGAATCTCAAGTTGTCGACCATACTATGTCGACTATACTATGTGTTAAGACATTATTAGTATGTTCAGATTGTTCAGCGCTTCTACCTTTTGCTTTGTTGTTATAGGTTGTTATCACTTCACTGATATGTATTTGGAGATCCTTATATAACGTTGCGTTGGACACAAACGGCTTGTTGGTTACATATTGTTTTTTTAGTCTTTTTTACGTTGTTTGCTAGTTTATTGTTCAAACATCTTTTATTTAATCCATATTATAAAACAATTGTTTTTATTATTCAATTATTAAGTTCATTTTCTATGTTTCCAGTGCTGTTGACTGTTTATTCTTGTTTTAGTTTCTCTATATTTTTGTCATCTAAGCCATAAATAGCCCGATCAATTTCACACCAACGGTTTCTAATGTTTTGTTATTTGTTTTGACAGCTTCTTTTAATTGACTTAACATTCTTCACTCGGGTATATTTAGCGTTCCATCTTACAACATAAAATGTTTGCTACTTGTCCAATTTACGGGTTAGATTCATATAAATGGCAAAAAGTACAGTGCTGTACATTAATAATTCGAAATTTTGCTCATGCAAAAAATGTGGTTAGTTCAAGCCACAATTCATAGCAGCTATTATACACATCATGTAAAAACGATTGGGGTTATTTCATGAATGGAGTTTTATGATAGCACAGGAATAATTGACCGGCGATATTTATTAGTTTCTTTGAATTTGAAAACTTATTATAAAGTTGTATGTTACTTTCTGGTTTGATAATATCTCTTAAAATAACTAAGATATCGGGTTTTTGTATTCGAAATGTGTTTCTTTCACCATTACCTTCAAAATAAGTTGAAACTTGACAGAATAAAACTTGTAAAAAATTGACTGTCTCGACCCTTACTTCGTGGAATATGCTCATATTACTGTTTTTAAATGAAACTCAAGGTCTCTAGTTAATTCCACAATATAATACAAGTTATTGAAAATTCTAAAAAATTGACAATTGTTTCGATAAATCAATATCATCGTCAGAATGACAGAAGTTACATTTCATTTTATGCCTACCTGATGTTTAGTAGTTATATTTTTGGCTAGACCAAGAAGTAACCTAACTTGTGATTGGCTTAATATATGTTTATTGAAAAAGAAGAAGATGTGATATTACAAATATTGAAGCTTAGATATTATGAGCCCTATGGTGATATCATGGATATCATTTTTCCAATTAAGATCAGTATAACTGTGCAATGATATAGAAAACCAGGAAAACTATATCTGCTGATCTTTACAATTATCACTTAAGAAGACAGTTTATTAGTGGAGAATTCCCTAGATTTAACTGTTCATTGACAACTTCATATTGTGGGTTTCTTAAATGTCTTCTAATTTCCAGTTCTTCAAGGAAATCCACTTCTAGTTCTGTGTTAGGTGTCAATGAATGATTGGTGTCAAGTAGATGTTTTGCGTAGTGGGATTTATCTGGTTGTTTTAATCTGTAAGCTCGTAAGTGCTCACTGTATCGTATTTCAAAATTCCTAAGGGTCTGACCCAAATAGACAGCATTACATTCTGGACATTTGAGTTTATATATACCTGACTTCTTTAATAGTGGTATTTTTGTTTTTACATTTAACAATTTTGTACTAACGTTACTTTCTGTTTTAAAAGAAATTGTTGCATTCGTTGCTGAAGATATTATCTTTGAAATATTATTAGAAATATTTCCTGCATATGTGATGGTTTTATAAGTTTTAATTTCATCAGCTTGCTTAGGATATATTAGTTGTAATGCCACTTTTTTCTCTTTTTTACTAATTAGTTTATTTATCATATCTAATGGATAACCGTTAGATGTTGCTATTTGTCTAATTGTATTAATCTCTCTATCAAAATTACATTTGTTCATAGGAACTGAAAAAGCTCTATGTATCATTGAATTATATGCTGCTAGTCTGTGCGAGACAGGATGGTTAGAATTGAATGGAATTGTCACATCAGTCTGTGTTGGTTTTCGGTAAATTGAATAATCAAGTACATTATTAACTCTTTGAATTTTTAAATCAAGAAAATTGATTGAGCTATTTTCTTCAATTTCTAATGTAAATTTAATTTTCGGGTGTAAATTATTGATGTGGTTGAAAAACACATCTAATTGTCGCTCACTACCCATAAAACAAGCTAATATGTCATCCACATATCTATACCAAAATAAAATATTTTTCGAAATATTACTTTCAAAGATCTTTCTTTCTAAATTGTCCATAAAAATGTTTGCTAATATAGGTGATATAGGGCTTCCCATTGGTAAACCTTCATTTTGAATATATATCTTATTGTCAAAAGTGAAATAATTCTGATTAATGCATACATCAAATAAATTAAGTATATCTGATATTATTCCTGGATTAATATTTTTATCTTCTAGTAATTTTCTTACAAGTATTAGACATTCTTTAGGAGGAATTTTAGTAAACATATTAGTTACATCGAACGATATGAGTTTATAGTTATCTTGCAAGTGGATTGATTTCAACTTTTTGATTAGTTCTATTGAATTTCTAATTGAGTACTGAGATTCATATCCGTAAGTATTGAGTATATTGTTGAGCTTTTTTGCCAATATATTATTAGGAGCATTAACATAGGAGACTACAGGTCTAATTGGTTTCGTTATTTTATGTAATTTAACTGTTCCATATAATTGTGGACAATGAGGATTCTTATGTATGATAGACCTCTTTTCGTAATCATTTAAAAGATAATTTGAATTATTAACAATATCCCTTACATTATTAGAAAACTTCTTTGTTGGGTCTGCTTTAAGAACTTTTACATCGCTGGATTCTATAAAGTTATATACTTTGGAATTGTAATTTTCAGTCGTCAAAATGACAGTAGCATTCCCCTTATCGGATTTTGTAACTGTAAGGTTATTGTTCTCTATCTTCTCTTTTATTGCGTTTGAAACTGAAATGTCATTTTTTGTTTGACGTTTAACTTCTGAAGGTTCAATATTTTTGATTAAATTGGCAATTTTTAATTTCTCATAAAGAAAATTATTTGAATTAGATTTTAAAGCTAGTTCTGACTCTGTAGATAAATTTGTTTAATATTATTCGTAAATTTAGGTGGTATGCTGTACTTTAAACCTTTATTTAAAAATTCTATTTCACTATTCGTAAAATTAGTGTCTGAAAGGTTTTCAAATCGTGGTGCAAAGTGTGTTGGTATGTAGGTACTTACAGTTTCATGATGTTTTGAGTATTGAATTTTATGTTGTGTGTGTTCAAGATTCTGTAGCTTCTTTTCTTGTTTCTTAAATTTCATATGCTTCATAGTGCTGATATTTTCTCTAATTTTGTCATCCAAACAGTCAAATTCTACTGGATGTAATTGGAATGTGAGTTCTGAATGTACAACTTTTATGTAGTTGTCTAAGGAGTCTCTAACTTTGAACCATTTCTTACATTCAGATTTTATCCAAACTCGTTGAGCACATTTTATAGCTTTTTGTGCTTGTGGTGTTTTAGTGTGACATTTTATATTCACATAATTTGGTATTACCTTTTTTCTAAGGCATTCTTGGTTAAACCAAATGTTTTGTGATGCTTTGTAACGTTTTTGTAGTAACTTCTGGTACAGTCGGGTCAAATCTTCTCTCGAAGATTTTTTAATGAAATTGACTGTCTCGACCCTTACTTCGTGGAATATGCTCATATTAGTGTTTTTAAATGAAACTCAAGGTCTCTAGTTAATTCCACAATATAATACAAGTTATTGAAAATTCTAAAAAATTGACAATTGTTTCGATAAATCAATATCATCGTCAGAATGACAGAAGTTACATTTCATTTTATGCCTACCTGATGTTTAGTAGTTATATTTTTGGCTAGACCAAGAAGTAACCTAACTTGTGATTGGCTTAATATATGTTTATTGAAAAAGAAGAAGATGTGATATTACAAATATTGAAGCTTAGATATTATGAGCCCTATGGTGATATCCTGGATATCATTTTTCCAATTAAGATCAGTATAACTGTGCAATGATATAGAAAACCAGGAAAACTATATCTGCTGATCTTTACAATTATCACTTAAGAAGACAGTTTATTAGTGGAGAATTCCCTAGATTTAACTGTTCATTGACAACTTCATATTGTGGGTTTCTTAAATGTCTTCTAATTTCCAGTTCTTCAAGGAAATCCAGTTCTTGTTTCTTTTCACAAATATGCAGCACTTCTAGTTCTGTGTTAGGTGTCAATGAATGATTGGTGTCAAGTAGATGTTTTGCGTAGTGGGATTTATCTGGTTGTTTTAATCTGTAAGCTCGTAAGTGCTCACTGTATCGTATTTCAAAATTCCTAAGGGTCTGACCCAAATAGACAGCATTACATTCTGGACATTTGAGTTTATATATACCTGACTTCTTTAATAAAAATATTAATCCAGGAATAATATCAGATATACTTAATTTATTTGATGGATGCATTAATCAGAACTATTTCACTTTTGACAATAAGATATATATTCAAAATGAAGGTTTACCAATGGGAAGCCCTATATCACCTATATTAGCAAACATTTTTATGGACAATTTAGAAAGAAAGATCTTTGAAAGTAATATTTCGAAAAATATTTTATTTTGGTATAGATATGTGGATGACATATTAGCTTGTTTTATGGGTAGTGAGCGACAATTAGATTTGTTTTTCAACCACATCAATAATTTACACCCGAAAATTAAATTTACATTAGAAATTGAAGAAAATAGCTCAATCAATTTTCTTGATTTAAAAATTCAAAGAGTTAATAATGTACTTGATTATTCAATTTACCGAAAACCAACACAGACTGATGTGACAATTCCATTCAATTCTAACCATCCTGTCTCACACAGACTAGCAGCATATAATTCAATGATACATAGAGCTTTTTCAGTTCCTATGAACAAATGTAATTTTGATAGAGAGATTAATACAATTAGACAAATAGCAACATCTAACGGTTATCCATTAGATATGATAAATAAACTAATTAGTAAAAAAGAGAAAAAAGTGGCATTACAACTAATATATCCTAAGCAAGCTGATGAAATTAAAACTTATAAAACCATCACATATGCAGGAAATATTTCTAATAATATTTCAAAGATAATATCTTCAGCAACGAATGCAACAATTTCTTTTAAAACAGAAAGTAACGTTAGTACAAAATTGTTAAATGTAAAAACAAAAATACCACTATTAAAGAAGTCAGGTATATATAAACTCAAATGTCCAGAATGTAATGCTGTCTATTTGGGTCAGACCCTTAGGAATTTTGAAATACGATACAGTGAGCACTTACGAGCTTACAGATTAAAACAACCAGATAAATCCCACTACGCAAAACATCTACTTGACACCAATCATTCATTGACACCTAACACAGAACTAGAAGTGCTGCATATTTGTGAAAAGAAACAAGAACTGGATTTCCTTGAAGAACTGGAAATTAGAAGACATTTAAGAAACCCACAATATGAAGTTGTCAATGAACAGTTAAATCTAGGGAATTCTCCACTAATAAACTGTCTTCTTAAGTGATAATTGTAAAGATCAGCAGATATAGTTTTCTTGGTTTTCTATATCATTGCACAGTTATACTGATCTTAATTGGAAAAATGATATCCAGGATATCACCATAGGGCTCATAATATCTAAGCTTCAATATTTGTAATATCACATCTTCTTCTTTTTCAATAAACATATATTGAGCCAATCACAAGTTAGGTTACTTCTTGGTCTAGCCAAAATTAACTACTAAACATCAGGTAGGCATAAAATGAAATGTAACTTCTGTCATTCTGACGATGATATTGATTTATCGAAACAATTGTCAATTTTTTAGAATTTTCAATAACTTGTATTATATTGTGGAATTAACTAGAGACCTTGAGTTTCATTTAAAAACACTAGAATAAAACTTGTGTTTTTATGACCCTTTAGCGATCAACAAATTTTCAGATTATTTTCTTCACTCGTGTAAAATTTATGGCCCCCGGAATTCTTGGAAAACTTTATACATCAGATCAAGATAACAGCGCAGTGTTGAGCTTGAAATAAATGTTTTAACACTTCACTGCTAAATAAATTAGTGTGTTCATTGATGTGATTATCAAAACATATTCCGTCGTCGAAATATTTCTTTAAGAGTGAATACCGTGTCAAATCCCGCAGTACGCCTAATTGGTATAATATTCTTTAGTACTTAGTATTACTACAAGATAGTAAATATTTATTTTTAATTAATAATAAAAAATATAACGAGTCTTTAATTTGATTACATCCTATACTGACAGAATTAAATAAGAAATTTTTATTCACGCGCAAGAAAAATATGAGACTACCCTCTCAACTCAAGTTTACATAAAAATTCAAAAGAAGAAATTGTATAATTTTATCAGAATTACATTATAATTATTTTTTTGATAATATATTTTATTTAGAAATTTGAAATAATATTAATACGTACGTAATACGTAATATTATTATTTCTTAATGAAGGACAGCATATCAGCTTTTTGCATTTCTCAGCAAATGAAAATTTTGTCAACAATTTTACCTACTGATTACTGATTGTTATTAGAATATTTGGGTTTCTTTTATCGATGAAGTTAACATGAGCAAATTTGTTTTTATTCAATTTGAACGCCATTTTCTAGTCCATGTTTTAATCTGGTCAGCCAGAATGGCAGTATCATCAGCAGACGTTGCAATAATATTGCTCAGATCTAGGCATGTCGCTGGTAAGGTGAATTGTGCTATTAGCGGCCCACTTAAGGAAATTTTAAATTTAGCTTCTTGGATTAGTGTAAATAGTTCGTACTTTATGTAAATTTATCATTTTATAAGGCAAAAGGGGAAGTTTTCTGTGAATTTCAATTAAATAAAAATAACAATTTATATTTTTAATACCAATTTTCTTTTTAATTTTCCTTTTTTTCTATTACCGGCCTATCAAGAAATCTCCTAAAGTAACGCCGGCCTAAGCTTAATCTAATACCGGCTTATTACAACATTTTGTGTTTTATGACGAAAAAATAAACAAAAACTGCAGAAAGTACTTGACCACCTTGTATATTTTCAAAAACGTATTTAAAAAAATAATATTTTTCACATTTTGAACAAATATATGAATTTTAATCGAAAAATAAGGTAGATTATCACTTATAACTTCTTTCCTTAATTTCAGGAACTGCAACCCTCTTGTTAATAGGCTCAGGTGGTTCTATTTTGGAGATCACTTCATCTAAATCATACCATATCACATCTTCATGATGGGACCATTTCCAATGACTTCCAATTTTTTCCATTGCTTTTATGTAATACGATTTTGATTTGCTGTCTTCTATTAAACCAGGGAAATATTTTCCTCATATTTGAAGATAACGTAGTCCCCTTTTGTAAAACTAGTAGTTGTATTTTCTGTTTTTTAAGTACTTCGTGATCTATTATTTCCATTTCTTTTTCTGTACTTGTTATATCTTCACTCACTTCATTCACCATCGAAACATTCTCAATCAGCTTTTCCGTAAGTTCCTTTAAACTGTTTGATTGAACTACGGGCACACTTTTGGGTTTCTTGTTTTTTTTCTCCTTTTTGTTCTCATCTTTTTCAATAGCTTTTCGTTTTCTCTTTTCTAGATTTTCTCTTTTTTTTTGTTCTTTAGTTTCTTTTTCCAGGTCTAATCTTCTTTGGTATTCAATGAACTCGTCTGAGATTGCGACGATCGGAGTTAATTTTTCGATTACTTTATTTTGCTTGCATTTGGTTTCTTTGGGAAAAAGAAAGCGTTTTTGAATGGTGTTGGTAATTTTGGAGGCGTTACGATATAATCTGATGTATTCCCTTTTTCTAGTTTTTTTGGTTCTAGGGTTTTTAAGCATCATTTTCTACTTTCTGATTTTGTAAACAGTGTAGAGGTGATCTTTTTGAACTCGGTTCAGCAACCTGTGGTTTATCATCGGCTTGAAAGTTAATGTTCTCTTGATCGTTTTCATTTATTGATTCCGCGTTGCCATTTTCACCGGGATTAACAGTTTCAACATCTTTAACGGGATTTTCTGCAGAATTGAGATTCTCAACAAAATTTAGATTGTCAACAGAATTAAGGTTATTCAGATTTTCAATAGGATTTAGATTAGTAACGGGAATTATATTTTAAATGGAATTAATACTGTCAATTCTCAGAACCTGAATGTTATTAAATATATCTGAATGTTTTATAAATGTATCAAGTTCTAGTCCTCCATCTTCTTTTATTTGAAAAATGCTAATGTCAGAATCCATGTTGTTTATTAAGGTAGTATCTCCTAAATTATCGATGTCACTCAAGACACTTGAATCCGATTCATCATGTTTATCAAATTCGTTTAGATGGATATCATCAATGTTTTGTGAACATCCTTCTATTTCTACCCGTGACTGTGTTGATGTGCCTGGTATTTGTTCTTGTTGTGTCTCCCATTTCTCTTCTTCTGGTTGCGATTTCTCGCTTTTATTGTTACAATTTGACTGCCAAAAGTGAAGAGTTTGTCGTACCGAGCTTCTCCCATCCACGATGTACCTGAGTTGAATAGGAATTTCTCCAAAGTGTTTGGAGAAAGGCTTTCTTCAAATTTTTCCTTAAGACTGGATTTTGAGAAATCGCCCTGCGTATCGTTTTTAACTGAATCTTTGCTAATTGAATGTTCGATTTTAGCTTTTTTGAGTTTGCTATAATTAGCACTATCTGGACTGAAAGGAAATATTCCAGTGCATTTGAATGCAGACTGAATTGTACTTTCTTTTAGGCATTCATCAAACCATTCTTTGACGAATGCTGATACCGTGAGCGAACGACTTCTTCCTACAAACTTCCGCCTCGTACTCTGGGATGATCGACTCGAAATCCGTAGGGAAGTCGTCTATTTGGGAGTGAAATTCACTTACACTCTCAACTGGACGCCTGACCTAATGGACACTTTAAACAAAGTCCGACGGAGAGTTAATCTTCTCAAGGCGCTCGGTGGCACATTCGGACGCACACACCCTACCACCTTACTTCATACGTATAAAACATATATCCGTCCAATAATCGACTATAGAGCAAACGTCTACTGCACCCTTCCCAACCATCTTGTCAAAAGATTACGAACTTGCGAGCAGTCAATCTTGAGATACTGCCAATACAAAGCACCATACTCCCCCAGTGCCACCGTCTATGTCAATACCGACATCGAGCCAATTCCTCAACGCCTCAATAATTTACAAGCCCGATATGTCAATCGAACAATCGAATCGGGCAACGAAATCTTGACAAACACTCTACGCAATCCGTGGGTCGCCAATAGACGACCCCTCGGTAGAAAACCCAAGAGGAAGCTCCCCTTTCCTCCTCTACGCTTGTTAGCCACTGCCTACGACGACCTACCAGACGAATATACTAACTACCTAGACGAATCCCCAATTTCAATTCGTTAATTTGAATACAAACCTCACTATAATCTCACATCATCTTCTGACTACAACAAATTCTGCCCTATATTTTCCCTAAAACACTATTTCTTAGATAATCAGCCATACTCAATAACCTTCATTTCGAAACTCTCATTAATTTGTTCAACACTTTGGACAAACCCTGTACTTTTCACCCGCCCCACACCACCCACGTCGGTGTTGCAGGTTTTTTGCGGTTCTCCTGCATACTCTGTGAATTTATTCACTAGCCAAAAGGACCGACGATCGACGCACCCGCATTTTTAGATTTAAAATTATTATTATACCGCCGACCACCGTAAACAGTCCCAAACCACCGTAGGCACGTCACCGCAACTTTCCATCAAATTCCAACAAAATACCAAATTCCATACACTTTTGAAAAATGTCTCCTATACACTTTTTCACATAACTAAAAACCAAAAATTATAAATCTTCAGTATTCCTAATACATTGCTCTTAAAATATAGGAGACATTTCAAAACCAGTAAATAACACTCAATTTTCATAATTTCTGACACCTAGCCAGCTCAACGCTTATGTCTATGTATCGGCAACGATACATGGTTCGTCTTCAACACTTACAATCCTATCCTAGACACTTTTTGTCATATCATCTCCGCACACTTCTGAGCTTCGCTGCTTCCAGACATCTACTCTCGATACACCCAACACAGCACAACCCTCCAGTCACTTTCTAGCGAAAAGCCCACTCAAAAACTCTCAGTCCTATACACTTCTAAGCAAATTTTTCCTAGTCACCTTTAAATAATTTTTACTAGACACTTTTAAACCCCATTTTTATTTCTCGATCAGCGCACACCAAACCACCCAACACACCCCCAACACAGCCCTGAAGAGGAAACCTATCCTATACCAGGGCATCAACAAGAAAAGAACATTCTCAACCAAGAAAACTCCAATCCATCCCAAATTCATTTACGAACTTCTCTCTCTCTCTCTTTGATGTACGTATTCAAGCCGGCATTACCTTACGATTTTGCAAGAGCCGGTAATCACCCATTTTACCTTATTCAAATGTATGAATATTACTCTGCTCTTCAAAAACTGACCACGCGACAGTGCAATGTTGCCGAAAATCTTGTACGAAAATCACGACTGTCGAAAATCTTGTCCGTGAATTTATCACAACCGACATTTCGACAATCATTCTAAAATATTTCTCCAAAAACATTTTGTGCTTGAGGTGTTTTATTATGGCATTTTATATTTATATAATTTTGTATTACTTCTTTTCTAATGCATTATTGGTTAAACCACATGTTTTGTGATGCTTTGCAACGCTTTTTTTTTAATAAAAAGTATATGCTATTTTTTCGAGTAGTCAAATAGTAGCGTTTATTCTCAACATACTTTAATTTGGACAAATAGATTCAAAATTTAATATTAAGTATACATCCTTTTATAGTAAATAGTGTGGTACTAGTTCTTATATTATTATAAATTCTGAATAGGCTACCTTTAAAGAAAACTCCCTTTTACTAAAGAAAATCGGTACTTTGAAAGAAAGATTGTAGAATTAATTTTAGTTATAGTAATACAACACGGACAGGGTTCATTGATTGATTTATTGTCTATAAAGATGTCTCTACCATCTACTTCTACAGCTCGCCTTCCAGTTCTAGAGTTCTAATGAACTACAGTATTTTGGATGACTTCAAGGCTCGCTCCTATTAGTTTCTTGTCCAAAGCACTTTTTGCGTTGACTTGCCGAGACATCCAAATACTGTTAGGATCCAGCGTTGTCAAAGTTTCGAACGAACTTTTTGGAGTGATCCAGTCCGAGAAAGCACCGCCAGAGTACTTCTCTATCCTACATTTCTAATAGTTTCTTTCTAAGTTCATTTCCGTGGAACTTTCAATTGCAAGTATTTCTGCCCGAAAGACGCTATGACAGGAGCCTAACGATAGTGAGGATTTGGTGTCAGCCCCGAATACTCCTACGCCAGCCAACCATCTGGGTACCATTTAGGCCCAGTTGCACAGTCTCGGTTCAAGCGAAGCTCAAGGTTGAAACTTGTTCAAATTTCAAAGCTCAGTTGTACAAAGCTAGTTCAAGGCAAACTTTGGTTCACTGGCTGTCATTTTGTAAAGTTCAACTGAGCTACCGAATTTGGGCGCTTAAACCGAATTCTATCATAACATAACCTACACTTTTGTACTATTTTTGTCCTAATCGTTGTGGTATCAATATTTGACTATTGTATTTTTGTGCTAAATAAATATAATGGCTCACCAACTACCTGAAAATCTTGTGGAACTAACAGATGATGAAGACTTTGTTGAAGCAGTAGAAGTATTATTAAATGCTAGAAGACGTCCAAAGAAGTATAGAAATAGAATGGATCATTTTCTAGAATGGAATGATGAAGAATTTGTGCAAATATTTCGGCTTTCCAAGCAGGGTGTTCGCTTTGTTATAAACCAGTTTGAAGCATAAATCTCGTATCCAACAGATTGGTGAGTGCGTTTATTTTTCTTTGTATATCCATTTGTAACTGATATCATTTTAGGAATCATGCTGTAACTACTGAACAAATGGTGCTCGTAACTTTGAGATATTTTTCAACTGGAAACTTTCTCCAGACAGTTGGGGATTTTGTTGGCATAGAGAAAGGAACAGCAAGTCGTATTGTTTGGAAGGTAACCAGAGCTTTTGCTTGGCTTTATCTCCAGTATATTCGAATGCCTGAAACACAACCTGAACTACCTCTCAAAAGTTTGATAGCGTGGCACGATTTCACAAGTGTATTGGAGCTATCGACTGCACACATGTCAAAATCATATCACCTGGAGGATATAATGCAGAAATATTCAGGAATAGAAAAGGATTCTTCTCCTTTAATGTTCAAGCCATATGTGACTCGAAATGCATGTTTCAGGATGTGGTGTGCCGTTGGCCTGGTTCAACCCATGACTCACAAATATTTGCCAATTCAAACATCAGAGCTAGATTTGAACAAGGAGATTTCAAGGAATACACACTCTAGTAGGTGATAGTGGATGTGCAATTAAAAATTACCTGATAACACCCCTTGCTAATCTTGTGACAAGGCAAGAACAACTTTTCAATGAATCTCAGATCAGAACTAGGAATTGCATAGAAAGAAAATTTGGACAATGTAAAAGAAAGTTTCCTATACTTGCTTTTGGAATTAGACTGAAAAGAGAAAGAGTTGAGGCTGTTGTGATTGCAAAAGCAGTTTTGGAGAATATTGCTAAACTCTTGAATGAGCCAGATCCTCCAAACAATGAAAAAGAAGTAGAAGCAGCAGTTAACTTTGTTGACAATGTAAATATTCAACCATATGTGCATTTTCACAACGTACCCAAATTGAATTATGCTGTGAGACATCGGTTAATAAATTACTTTAATGAACTCTAAACACGAACTTTTCATTTCCAAGATTATTAATCAGCTCCTGCACAAATAAACTAGACATGTAAAAACTCCATTTATTAATGTACCATTTTATATATTATACAGTATTTGTTATTATTTGTCTAAACTTTTAAACCTAAAATAAAACAGTTTTAAAAATATAATTTTATATTAGAAAGAATCTTTACATCTACAACTACTATACTAAATCTTCTTATATATAAAAATATACATATTTGTTATCAATTGTCAAGTTTTAATATGTTTTTTAATTTCTGCAACATAACATGATTTTCTAATAATAAGAGTTCTTTTTTTAATTTATTACGTTCCGTTGTACCCTCAAGAGTTACTTCTGCCTCTCGTTCTAGTATTTGAACTTTTGCCTCTGACACTTTTCTCATAATTTCATATTCTGTATTGCACTTCCTTTCCAGCATTTCAATTTTTATTTTATGCTCTTCCTCAGCAAATCGAATTTTTTCGAATTCCAAATCAGCTAACCTTACCACACATGGTATCATATTCATTTCTTTTTCTTTTGTTTGATTCTTCACCTTAAAATAAAAGAATGTCTTAAAGTAAAATAATAATAATTGAAAAATAATATAACATTAGGTGATGTTATAACCATAGAAAGTCAGTCAAAGGAATATACAATTCATTCAAATAACAAAATAATGAGATGATGCAAAAATTTCATAAACATGTCTAAAGCAAGAATTTCCCAAAGCTACAAATACTCAATACTTTTTATAATTTTTTTTTCTCCGCCCTTATCGCCAACACCCTACCTTCCCAAACTTTTTCCTGGTAATGACCTTGACAATAGGTAGTAACACCTTATCCACAATTAACTAAAATTTTATTTTTCATTTTCTTACCTGTATTGAGAATCTTAGACTTTGGTGTTTTTAAATTTTTCACAGTATTCCTAGTCCAGTCGGATTTATTTTCCGTGAACTCTAAAAGAACAAAAAAATTTGGAACATCTCTTTGAATTAAATTTACTGGGTACGCTCCAATTAAAAATAAATACTTATAAAGAGGTGTCAAAGAAACCTCTTTTTTGACTTGTATCATGTTATTCCATGAAAATAACAACAAAAAAATGTTTAGGTAGTAGATTGAAATGAAAACATTGATGTACAATATGTACATGCGTGAACAAAAAATCGTAAAGCTCAGTCAAAAGAATGTTACATATATTTTATATGGTCTGGGCATTTAAGACTAAATTACCTGTACAATGTTCTTGTACATACTTGTACCCTGTACATACCTGGAATACTTTATTTTCAAACACACTAGGTAGTTTTGAAAGACTTTTGTCGGATTTTTATCATATATGAAATGTACTGTGGGTGGTTTATAATCAATGCTATAATTATATTTTAAACCTTTCACTCATCTAGTGAAAAATACGAGGTAAAATACTTACTGCCCTTTTCCTTGTTGAAGGTATCAATTCTTTCCCCCTGCATATCTTCCACAATTGTTTTGTCCATATTATCATCAGGCATGTTTATGATAGTAATTATCTCTGAAAATAATGTATAATGTAACTGACTAAAAATAAGTAAGAACTAAGAAATGTTGAAAATAAAATTTTATTGCTAACCTGAATCACCTCCAAATTCGCTTGGAAAACCATCAATTCGCTCTGCCAATATCTCTTTAATTTCCATATCAATATCGGTAATATCTGATGGATTCTTTGGAGATCCTCCTCCAGTTCCTAATGCATAGCACTTTTCATCGGCAAATTTCTTTTTTGTCCTCTTCTTCAGGTTTTCAAATTTTTTCCTCAAGATGAAAGTATCTCGATAAATCTGTCCACTGTCATTGTTGAATTCAGTTTCAATTTGTTTACAGCATTCTAGCTTATTTCTGTTGATTTTACTATCGGTCTTTTTATTTTCTAGTATGTGTTTATACTTTTTTACCAAACAAAGTAATATTGTTTCTTCTGTGGAAGTAAAATTAGCTGATCTTCTACCCTCAGCCATATCCTCCTAAAAGTTGTTAAACTTCAATTTTTTGGCTATTTGTTAAACTTACAGTATATTCTTACGTTTTGTGTGTATATTATGTTGAAAAAAGTCGTAGATTAAAGTTTTTATTCGGCAGTTCTCACTTCAGTCTTCACACTTAATACATACAACTCATGAAAATCTCAAATTCTTAAAATAAAATATTATTTTTGACAGAAAGAATCAACTGCGCATGTGCAAACGCTACCAACGTAACATATCTTTCCTTAAACTAAGTTTTGTAGAGCTGGGCTCAAATATGACCTGTACAACGGAAATATATTTTTGAACCGAGTTCATCCCTGAACTTAGTTCAGCAGAACCAAGCCTTGAACCGTAACTGAACAACTGGGCCTTAATGGTATTTCCTATGAGAGTTTGGGTGATGTAGTCTCTTTCCCACTATTCCTTCTTACTTAGCATCGTAGTGAAGTTCTTTGCGATGATTAGTATCAGTACTTGAACCTTCCCTAGATATTCTAACAATGGCCTCATGGTCTGAAAGGATCTTAAGAGCCCTAATTGGGCACATTCTCAGAGTTCCAGATACAGGCATTTAAATTTGTCGATGGTCTTCCTCGTGCTGTTCTAACTTGCTTTGGTATGCCGTATGCCAGACTATTGCCCCATACGTGATTTCACAATGGTGACTTACAATCATCGCTGTATTTAAGGGTTACAGCCCCACCCGGACATTGTTACTCATAAAACATTATAATGTGTATATAAACTACTAGAACTAAAACTTATTTATATTTGTTGTTTATTTTCGTGATCAACAGCAATCTGCAATTTCCAATTTAATAACTCATGGTTTCAGTACGGAATGTCGAAATAATTTTTTTAAACTGTTTATTAATAACTCAATTCTGTTGCAGTCAGTCAAATTATACACATATTCATGCTTAAATATTTAAACCAATCAAATTAAGAAAAACGTCTAATTGTACGTCATCACATACATTACTCAACCAAATTTAAACTGCTATACATAAAACTGTCAAAGTTATTAAATTTCCCCAGTCTTAAATGTTACTAAACACTATAAAGATGTCAATTACACATTCATGACTGAACAAATGGATCGCTCTTCGTGCATATTGTTACGAATGGTCATTTTATGCAGCTGTCGTTTTAAACGAGACGTGTTGCTATTTTTATTGAGTTATAGATTTCTTGAAATTTGATAGCGACCGTATATCAGGCATAGCATTTCCCAAACAAAAATATTATAATACATTGTATTTTCAAAAATTAAATGATGTCGCTATTACAAAGCATTCATTTATTTTACAGAATACTCAGTTTGATTATATTTTAGTGACTGTCATCACCTTCAACATCTTCTGTTCTATATCAACATTGCTACACATTGCCGAGCTTGAAATTAGGGTCACTCCGTAATTTGAAATTATTCTCGGAATTTTTGTTTTCGTGTTTCTTTTTCGATTGTAATGGTAATAATAATGGTTATCTAATATACAAATATGCACTGGAAGTATATCACTGAGTGACTATAACTATTTGTATAACAAGGGTGGAGAGTGCTACTTTTCCTCCCGAGGATGAAGTAATCATTCAAGGGAGGAAAAGGCACTTTACCCCCATGTTATACATATGATTTTTCTACCTCACTCAAATAACAAGACATTTTTCAATAATTTATTTATGAAACTAACAAACAAAATTAATAAATACTACTTAGGATGGACTTTTACGAAACTTGGCTGGTCATCGAGGATGGACTTCTAAAATGCTTGGTTGGGCATCGAGGAGGACTTTTATAAAACTTGGCTGTGCATCGAGGACGGACTTCTGAAATGCTTGGCTAGGCATCGGGGATGTACGTTACGTTAGTTAAATATTCCATATGATGGTTCCATCGTAAGTGATTGTCAATGTAAATACCTAAGTATTTAATTCTTTGTGCAGGTTTAATTGAAAAATCTTGTTGGCTATTAAGATTGTATTTTGGCAGAGACGTTTCATGACTACTGTAGGGTAAGTATACAGTTTTGTCAAAGTTTATTAAGAGTAATCTGCTGTCGAACCAGTCTTTGAGTTTTCCAAGATCATTTTCAATATTTATTTTGAGATTATACCAGTCATTATGTTTGTAATAAATCACGGTATTCTTCCGCGAAGCTGATTATTTTACCGATTGTTTCCTGTTCAAATAGACTATTTAAGTAAATTACGAATAGCACCGGCCCCAATACTGTTCCTTGAGGTACACCACATTTAATGTTGATCTCTTCACTCAGATGATTTTTGAATTTAGTTTTTTGTGTTCTGCTTGTTAGATAACTTTTGAATAAATTATGAACTAAACCTCTTACACCCATATCTTCTAGTGTATCTAAAAGTATGGAGTGGTCGACAGTATCGAAGACCTTTTTTAGATTCAAAAAAACACCAATAGATGGAGTGCTTGAATCCAAGGATTCGTAGATGGTTTTTGTCAAGGAATGGATTGCATCATTGGTAGATTTGTTTTCTCTAACGCCATACTGGGATGTCGACAGCAGATTATAATTTGATAGGTATGTCGTAAGTCTTGTAATTTTTTCAAAGACTTTGCTTATTGAAGATAGAAGTGAAATGGGCCTATAGCTTGGAATGTTTTCTGTATCCCCATTTTTGAAAATTGGAGTTATAAGAGATCTCTTTAGAATCGAAGGAAATGTGACTGATTGGAAGGATTTATTTATGATGTCCGTCAAAGGTTCACATATGAATTTTGCAATAATCTCCAGAGTTTCAGATTTCATTCCATCAAGCCCTGGAGCCTTTTTCGTTTTTTAAGCTAATTATTGTATTTTCAACCCCAGTAGTATTCGTTGGTGTAAGAAAAAGTGAATTTTCATTCATATATTTTTTACTTTTGTAATTGGGATTTTGTCGTATGTTCTTTTCCAAAGTTTCCCCCACATTCGCGAAGAAGTTGTTAAATATATCAGCAGCATCTTTTGGATCTGTGACGATCTCATTTTTTTCATTCCTAATATTATTTATTATTCTTCCTGTCTTGATATTCAAAATTTCATTAACAGTGTTCCAGAGTTTTTTACTTGCATTTTGTTCTTTTTCAACAATTTTTTTATAATAATTTTCTTTGGCAGTCTTTATTTTCTTTCCCGTTTCTTTTTTTTTCGTTTAATAATCATTTTTCAAGTTTACATTATTTGGATTTTCTTTCCATAATAAAAATGAATGATTTTTTTGGTTGATGTTGATGATTTTGTTATCCAATTTTTCCTTTTACGTTGACTATTTTTTAATCTGAAGTATTGAGTTGATTTTTGTACACATGTGTTTATGATGTTAATGAATTTTTCTGTTGTCGATTCGATATCATGCATTGGGTATAATTCATTTTTCCAACTTAAACTATTAATTGCTTTTTGTAATAATTGTTCGTCTATTTTTTGAAAATATTTTTTGTTTATTGAATTGTTTTTAGTTTCATTCAGTACAATTTGTAACAACGTTATGTAGTGAGAGTGAGAGGTAATATGTTATTGACGATTTGTTGTTTTGTTTCAATGAATATATGATCAAGACATGATTTAGATCCATTTCTCGCTCCTGTTGTAGTATTAATAGTGGATTGAAAGCCATGCTCACTCATCATATGGAGATAATTTCTTGAATCTTCAGTTATTTTCATCAAGTCGATATTTATGTCACCTACAAATAAGCTATAATAATATTATGAAATTAACTGTCTCGACCCTTACTTCGTGGTATCTACTCAGATTAGTGTTTTAAATGAAACTCAATGTTTTCATTATGTTGTGGAATTAGCTAGAAACATTGAGTTTCATTTAAAACACTAATATAATAATGTTGATTACTTTCTCTATTTAGAATATCCCCAAGCTGGTCAAGAAAGACGTCAATTCGACTTGCTGGAGATCTATAGAATGCTAAAATGCAAAAACTCAGCTTATCCATAACCATTACAATTTTCAATAATATACCTCCGTTTATCTGAATATGTTCATGCGAATGGTATGAGTTTGTTTTTGCAAAGACGGTAACACCATCATTTTGGTTATAGCTACCTCCATTGTATAGGGTTGTGTAGTTGGCCATGTTGAGGAAGGACGTATACGGGACTCGCCAAGTTTCTGTTAAAACTATGCACTCGAAACATGTCTCAAGTTCCTCAAGATATATTTTTAATTCATCTATATTTTTGAAACACTACAAGTATTAGTATTAAGAATCTTGAAGTTATTCAATTTGTTATTCACAGACATAACTTCTTTTGCTTCATTTGAATCATTTAGGGGGTATATTGTTATTTTTTCTAGCATAAAATTTCTTATATATTCATCCATGTGAATGCACCAACCAGTAAACAGTTTTAAATTATTTGACAGTTGTTAAAGTGCAAATTCACTTGACCGACTATAAGCTGGGCCACTGCAATCCCTACCAACTAACTGCGTGAAGCGATGCGCAGACGAGCCAACGCGGGATGCGCTGACGACACAACGGACCATGCGCAGACGAGAAGACGGGGTCGTCGGTTTTCGAGCATCGTGGCAAGAAGATGCACTTTCATTTTCATCGTATTAAAATTGTCATTTTTATAAATTATTGTGAGTAAAATAAAGAATTGAAATTACAGTTCACTTAACTAACAACAAAATCATTATTCAACAACAGTCGTTACAATAATCATTTGGTTTCTATATATTGACAAAGTATGATGACATCAATAAGATTTTTGAAGAAGTTATTTAAGACAGAAAGTAAAACTAGTAAATTAACATACATAATGAAATTAACTGTCTCGACCCTTACTTCGTGGAATATGCTCATATTAGTGTTTTTAAATGAAACTCACGGTCTCTAGTTAATTCCACAATATGATAAAAGTTATTGAAAATTCAAAAAAATGGACAATTTTTTTAGAATTTTCAATAACTTTTATTATATTGTGGAATTAACTAGAGACCGCGAGTTTCATTTAAAAACACTAATATAACATACATAAATTATTTGATGCTTTGCGTAGAACCTGTGCGTGCTCTAGTATTTTTTTTTCCTCCCACAAATGATTGTTCCTCTTTTCTTCCGGAACCGGTTGCTAATTCTTTGGGAATAAATGATATTTGCCCAGTTGTTATTTTGGGAATGTTTGCCACTGCTTTATCTCGCTTCGGGGTGGCAGGCTCGCTATTTGATTTCGGTCTGTTTATTTCAGTAGTTTCTATTACTTCTAATTCTTCAGGAGAATATATTTTTCCGTCCACAAATAGTTTGTTTCTTCGTATGTAGCAGTTTATATGATTATTTGCTTTTTCCAGAATTAGGTGTTTTCTTAAAATCTTGTGCTCCTATCGCTGGATGAGTGTTAGGTCATTAGCTACGCTTATGTGGGTACCTTTGAGATTCTTTGCGTGTTTAAGTACTTCTGATTTTTTCAAGTATGAAACAAATTCCACTTTGACAGGGGCTCGTTCTTTCCTACCCAGACAGTAGATATTATTCAGGTCGCTCTCATTTATTGTAACGTGTACTAGTTGCCCTAGCTCGTTACAAATATATTCAGGCGTTATTTCCTCGGATTTGGTATCGAGTCCAAAAATCACTATATTATTTTCTTTCGCTTTCCTTTCAATGTTCTCAATCTTATTCAAAAGATAAGGGTTTTCTGCTTCTACTTTATTCATTTTTCTGTACAGATCTTCGATTTTTAGGTACAATCTAACCTCTACTGCTTCTATGAGTGATTTCAATTACTGTTTACTTGATATGATTTCTTCTAGTATTATTTCACCAGTTATCGAGATTATCAGCTGTATCACAAAGAATTTGTTTGGACTAGGTACTATCAAAATTAAAGTATGAAATTAACTGTCTCGACCCTTACTATAATTATAATTCCGGTTTACATTGTTGATTGATTCGCCACTGCAGTTTACTGTTTATAAATTTACTGCATGCGACAAAAGTGGATTCCAAATAGTTAATAGCTAATAAATTATACGAGTTTTTTGTTCATTTGACGATAATTTTAATCTTTCATAAATGCAATAAAAGACCAAATATCTTTTTTGAATACGAAAAGATTGTAGATTCACCTCCATATATAGAAAGTTCAGTCAATTACCTTTAAAATGATATATCTCACAACACAATTGACGACTTTTTACCATTAAAAATTCATAAATTAGGAGGACAAAATAAAATACGTCTACACTCAACACTCAATAAAAAATTTCGTACTTAAACTACTATAGCACCTGTTGTACGGGCTATGGTGAGCTGAAAGTCAATAGGGTTCATCTGTGAGACGTACTGAATAATATTCAATGATAAGATTGTTGACTTCGGAGGCTGTATCGTGTTACCAAACTGAAATTTCTCAAAAAATTACAAAAATGTCGTACTTCAAGTACCATAGCACCCGTTGTACTGGCTCTGGTGAGCTGAAAGTCAATAGGATTCATCTGTGAGATGTCCTGACTAATATTCAATAATAAAATTGGTAATTTTTTGTACTCCAGACTCTCCGGAGCCTGTATCGTGCTAACAAGACATGTAACTAAAAATTGACGATACAGTCACCAATTTTATGAATGAATATTATTCAGGACATCACACAGGTGAACCCTATTGATATTCAGCTCACCAGAGCCAGTACAATAGGTGCTATAGTACGATATTTTTGTAATTTTTGGGGAAATTTCAGTTTGTTAGCACGATACAGCCTCCGGAGTCTATACAAGTGAACAAATTTATGATTGGATATTATTCCGAGCTTCTCAAAGATGAACCCTATTGATATTCAGCTCACTAACGTCTGTACAACGGGTGCTATGGTACTTGAAGTACCAAATTGTTGTCATTTTTTGGAGAATGGTCAGTTTGTTAGCACGATAAAGCCTCCAGAGTGTACAAAAGTGACCAATTTTATGATTGAATATTGTTCAAGGTGTCTCACAGATGTACTCTATTGATTTTCAGCTGACTAGAACGAGTACATACAGCGGGTCCTATAAGTTCCAGATATACTACATTTTTTGTTATTTTTGGAGAAATTTCGGTTTGTTAGCACGATACATCCCCGAAGTGTATACAAGTGACAATTTTACGATAGAATATTGTTCAGGGCCACAGATGCGGAAAAGTTAGTTTTAAACTTTAAAACCGTTCATTTTTCTAAAAAACCGGTTTTTCGTGTTGTTCTTGATGAAATCGTAAAAATAACTCAATTTTATTTTTCGAAATTACAACTTTTTTTGGGGTAAACCAATACTTTTCTCGCATATTAAATAGGTTGGGCGGAAAAGTAAAAATACTTGAGGTAGATATAAATCCTATCTAATTACGTAGACAATAATAGAAAAACGTGTTGGTTACACTTTTCTCAATTATTTCATTACCTACAGATACGAATGAAAACTTTTATACGCCTATTGAGGGCATTTAAATTGGAGTGTATTGCAGTCTCTTATTATTTGTTGACTCCTGACTGACTCGTATTACCACGTATAAGTAGACCGTTGCAAGTAGACCGTTATAGATACAATGGGTGTTGGTTTAACGAAGATATAGCATAAAAGACAAATAACAACTGCAGTCGAAATTAAACTCGCATTATCTCCAGAAATTAAATGGATAGTAGAAAACAATGTACAATGAATAGGTCGAAGGTTGAGATATGAATGATGTTTGGCCTATATCATAATGATTTAGTGTAGGACAAGATAAGGGCAGAACACATGGGATAAAAACAATTTCTGATTCAAAACTGTACGACGGGTTGAAAAAGATTACTGGAAACATGTTATTTGAATCCCAGATTAAATAAAAGACGACGCCATCTTACGCTCAACGTCGTCCAGAAAAAGCAAATTGTTCACTTTGTTGATGCAGAGCCAAGTTTTCGAGTTACATTGAGAGAAACTCATTTTCAAAAAGATACAATTCGAAGAATATTAAGAAGAAATGGCTTATATCCATTTAGGCTTCCAAAAGTTCAAGTTTTACATGAGGAAATGGAAGGGGGAGGTTGGGTTTGTTCTTCGAATATATTTTTACTTTTTCGCCAACCTATCTAATATGCGAGAAAAGTATTGGTTTACCCCAAAAAAAGTTGGAATTTTGAATTTTTTTTGAGTTATTTCCACATTTTCCATCAACAACAACAGGAAAAAACGGTTTTTAGAAAAAATCCTGTGTGTATGTCGTCGTCGTCGTCGTTGTCGTCGGCCACTTTTCCTTACATGTGTTGTTAGCACGATACAGCCTCCGGAGTGCAATAAGTCACCAATTTTTTGATGGAATATTGTTAAGGACATGTCACAGATGAACCCTATTGATTTTCAGCTCACCTGAACGGGTACAACGGGTGCTATGGTATGGTAATTTCAGTTTGTTAGCATGATACAGCCTCCGGAGTTCAACAAATCACCAATTTTATAATTGAATATTATTCAGGACATCTCACTGATGAACCCTATTGATTTTCAGCTCACCAGATCCAATACAACAGGTGCTGCAGTACTTTAAGTACGATATTTTTGCCATTTTTGGAGAAGTTTCAGTTTGTAAGCGTGATATAGCCTCCGGAGTATATACAAGTCACCAATTTTATGATTGGATATTATTCAGACGTCTCAAAGATTAACCCTATTGATATTCAGCTCACTAAAGCCAGTACAACGGGTGCTATGGTACTGGAAGTACCAAATTTTCATAATTTTTGGAGAATTTTCAGTTTGTTAGCACGATACACCCTCCAGAGAATATACGATTGATCAATTTTATGATTGAATATTGTTCAAGGTGCCCACATATGTACCTTATTGATTTTCAGTTGACTAGAGCGAGTACAGCGGGTCCTATAAATCTAGATATACTAAATTTTTGGTTATTTTTGGAGAAATTTCGGTTTGTTAGCACGATATATCCCCCGAAGTGTATGCAAGTAACAATTTTATGATAGAATATTGTTCAGAGCCACATATGCGAAAAAGTTAGTTTTAATCTTTAAAACCGTTTATTTTCGATGGTTTTTGCATAACATAAACAATGATGCATATTTTATGGCAAATATTATGATGAGATAAAAGCCCTTACTGTTGAAACAGTAATATGAGTAGATTCCACAAAGTAAGGGTTCAAAGAGTAAATTCAATTCTAGACCCTTATTTCATAGTCACCAAAGATGATGGTCAATAAACATCTGGGGTAAGTTGGGTGCATATAGCAAATAAAATAAAATGCATAAAATAAATACACATACAAATAAAACGATATAAGGAATAATATAAGGAATATTGGTTGGCCAAAAGAAATACATGTTTGGCACCATAAAGAACAACCTCCCAGTAGGTTTAATTATTTACCAGCTTTCTTTCCCAATAATAAAATAAACAGTAGGGATCTAGGTACTTACGAATACACCATTAAATAACATAAGACATCCTACCTACCCGATTTACCACTGCCATTTCTCGATTAAGTTCCATTAGCACTAGATTGAGTTGTTTGTTGCAACATGATGGTGCTTCTACACACTACGATAGAAAAGTGAGAACTTTATTCATTCAAAAATTCCCAGACTGATGGATTTAAAGATGTGGACTGATAATATGGCCTCCTAGATCACCAAATCTGAATCCTTTGGGTTTTGCTTCTGGGGATTTTTGAAAAAAAAGGTTTGTACTTCGAATCTGTTGGGAGACCGGAAGATGTAGTAGCTCATATTCATGCTGCTCTGACATTTCTACACGAGAACATGCTACAGAGGGTTCGTGATTCAATGTTAAATAGTTTTAATTGAAGTAGGAGGCGATTTATTTGAACACCTTTTATTAATTAATATCTCGTTTTTTAATAAAGTTTAAGGATTGTTTTTTATAAATAACACGGTAACCAAGAAAAAAAACGCAAAATTTTAGTTCTATTTCATATTCGGAAAGAATTGGCGTCAATTTTGATACATAATTAATTATCTTAGGTCCTCAATTTTTCTTGTTCAGTATTATGGAAACCTTTACTTAAGTGAAATGAATAAAATAGGCATTCCATTAACCATTTTCTTTTTATTGCATTCTCGTTGTATTCAACCAGACGGATATTTCTGTTTTTTTTTATTGCAGCTGTTAGCAATTGTTCTAGTAGCCACGAAGGGTCAGTATCCCTAACAATTACGGAACGTTCCGGAATATTAAATCCAGCAAATGGATTGAGTTTTAGTTTTTTCACTCCTAAATTGCCAAGCAAAAAATTGGATGGCGAATATAAATTAAATTTTGATTGCAATTTTTAGTCGGAATTTTCTTTGATGCATTTACGAGGTTTAGGAATGAAATGGTATATCTGCGATTTACTGAAACGGTAGCTATAAGTGCCGACAGAAACCATTTCAAAATTTTTTGTTATGAAGACGGTTGGTATTCGAAGCATCAATTTGTAATTCTCTGTTTCATAATGAACGAGTGTGATGAAATACAAATTTGTAATAAAAGGGCCCATTAATCACGGTGGAAATATTGTTAATTGTTTGTATTATAAACGTTCAATAATACTTTTATAAACTCCGTATTCCAATTATTTAAGACCTACTCACCCCGAATCGGACCAAATTTGTATACAATAATAAGATAGAAGTTTGGTGAATGAAGTTGACAACGAACTACGGATTGAAAATAATCAAAAATAAAACACTAGAATTACATCACAAGAATCTAAATTGCCATGAAATTGGTCTATTTAAACGAGGAAAATACTAAACCCCTAGATATTTTATATAATTCTACAATTAAACACTGAATCATTGATTATTTCAGAAAAATCTCTAGATAGCATAGATATCGAAACATTAAGCAAGTGTCTAGAATTGGTGCAAACTCCAAACGAACTAAATAACAAATCTCTGGGAGACGAAAATAAAAACACCGTCAAACATCCGAATACAAGAAAAGTGTCTAGGAGCCAATTCACAATCTACCCAAAGCTTAGAACTTGTTATACCGACGTGTCGTGGAAATAATTAAAAAATAACTTCAACTCCTGACAAATCAGAAACAAATAGAAAACTAATTCCAAAAGACATCGAAAAATATACTATCGGATATGAATCAAGTGAAACTACATCAGAAGGCCATATCATTTCACAAACCAAAACGCAACCTATCAAAATGTCCTTCACACGGACCCAAACTCACAATCAATCTAACATATTCTGGGCGCAGAAAACCGAAGATCAGATCTAAAATAGCACCACCAATCCCACTGCCGCAAGTTCACATTCCAATATGAAACTCTGATAAAGAAAAGTAAGCATATCTCTGCTAGGAAACTAGTCATGACATCTAAAACAACTGAGGATATAAATGGAATAACAACTGCTACACATAATAAACATATGGAAGTGACAGAAATCACTCCACCTGATATTAAACCGAAAAAGTATAATATATTTACTACATTAATCAAACAAATCACCCAGAATCATCAAACAACCTCAATACAACATAAATATGACTCTTTATCGGAAGTTTCGGATGAAGAACGCTATGAGACTAATACTACTCAAAAGAAAAGAAACTAATTAAGGTTCAGGTAATACAACGCATCTTTCAGCAGCTCTGAAGACAATTGCAATAAGCAATATAGCAAAAACCAAAAAAATCAGCAACCACCTCCAACAAAAATTGCTCACCAAATTACCCACCCATAGTCATCTACGGCAATGTCTCTGCTCATAAATATATGGTTAAGATAATCAAATAAGAAATTAAACATAATTCCGATATTATGTACACAACTTATTCTACCATTATTATTACAAAAGACGTAGATTATTTTGAAAAATTAAAGGAGACTTTAAAAGATGAAAAACTGCCATTTCATAGCATTCACGGCAAAAGAAAAAAGCCATGCCTTGGTTCTACGCGGGTTAACAGAGAGACTGCACTTTGACGAAATAAAGATGAGCTCATCAAATCATACATAATCACAATGAAGGATATATTTAGGATGGCAACGAAATGTAGACCACTTTACCATGTAATAACCGATTCCCAAGTCACGTTCCACCCTCGATTAAATAAAAATGTAAAGGTAGCAGAACATACATGGGTTCAATGGAAGCTCAAATGACATACTAAACCGATCATTCAGTACCCATTGCCAGCGCTGGGGTCATGCCACTTCAAATTGTGACAGAGCCCCTAAATGTCCCAAATGTGCGGCTTCACATTTGACACCGGAGGGCTCGAAGGATATAAGTAAACCTGCGAAATGCGCCAACTGCAAGGGCGACTGTCCGGTTAACGCAAAAAATCTGCCCTGAATATATCAAGCAGTCGCAACCTCGGTTACAACCTACATTCCTGCTCCCATTCCTACTGTTAATCCCTGCACACAAAAATAGGGATAATTCAATTATATTACCATTTATATAACCAATTGAAAAAAGGAAACTACCCTGATATGTTCAAGATTGCCAACATTATTCAGATTATCAAAGCCAACAAACAACCATGTTATGTGGATATCTACAGGCCTAGCTCTTTACTAAACAACATAGCAAAGTTATAGACAAAATCATACTCGAAAGTACTCAAAATTTCAGAAACAAAAGATAATACCCCCCGAGTAATACGGTTTTAGAGGCGCGAATAGTACAATCGCACAAATTATAAACGTCTTCAACCACAAAAGAGAGAGATTTCGGGGCACAAACAAATCCGTCATGGTCACTATTGACATTCAGAAAGCCATTGATTAGATATGGTACGAGGGACTTATTTACAATCTAATTAAAATAAAATTGCCTGATTATTTAATTAAAATTATACACGCCAACATTACCGACCGCAAATTCTTTCTCAGATATTAACGAAGGCTATGCGGGACCATATGCCATACAAGACGGAGTTCCCCAAGAGTCAATGCCCTTTGCTATATTACCTTTCACCCATGACTTACCATTCTCCCTTCAAATTCTAGCTGCTATATACGCGGACGACACTCGCTTTGTCGCATCAGCAAAAACATCGGACACTGCACTACACAACATACAATAGCTATTTGTGTATTAAGAGCGAAAAGTGATACTTTGCCGCTTGGTGCAGAAAGTTGCCGAGAGCGGCAACGCACTTTGTGCTCGAATTGCACACAAGATTTTTTTCTACGATCACCTTATTTTTAGACAAATAATTAAAAAAAACATGAAAAAAGCCTTTTCCTGCGTCCCAAAGCTCTTCGTGTTCTAAATAAATCTGTACCTCGAATTTCCACGTACCATAGTTCTCCTGCCTTTTTAGACGCTCGATCAGCGGAAGCTGGCTCATGATATCACTTATTAATACAAAAATGCAACAACTTACGAACTCCAGAAGACAAATAACTTAATCTATCAAAAACGGCGTAAAAGCAACTAATGACAATTTAAAACTTACAAAAGCGGTAATTGGCATTAAGATGACATTTACAAGGTTAAACAAATTGACGTTCGAAAACTATAGGGAGTAATTAGTTATACACCTTAATTATTTTTTAATATCAACTACAACTATAACATATGTGTTTTGGATGGGTATATAAGATGGAAAATAATAATTAAAATGACGTCTGAATCAGTCTAATCTGTAAGGTCTTATAACACTGCGCCCTCGCGCGTGTTTGAAAGACCAGTTATCTACGAATATTTTACGCTATTTTTTTTATTGGTGCACTTTGACTTACAACAAAAAAATGGAAGTCCTTCCTCGATGCCCAGCAAAGTTTCATTTCATAAAAGTCCATCCTCGATGACCAGCCATGTTTCGTAAAAGTCCATCCTAAGTAGTATTTATTTTGATCACAAATGTATGTGGATTGATTTCCTCGAGCTCCGCTGCGCTCCGTTCTCAGGAATCAAACACCACCCGCGGGATTAAAGGGATTAAATGGGTCACTTTAGTCGCTTGGTGTATAATGTACTATTAATATACGTATTATTTACTAACTTTCTTTAGTTTATTGTAAATGAAAACATGTGAGCGGAAAAGTACGCTCTAGAGCGGAAATAATGTCAAATTATGACAGATCACGGGAAACTTTGCGATTAGATTTGAGTGTGCAAAAGCCTACTTTGGGTAGTGATCGTAGGAAAACACTTTTAAACACATCATCACACCGTACCTAAGAGAGAACAACCGAACTATCAATGCATTATTGACAGAGTACTTGTTACTCAGGAGACTGGGAAGAAAAAATAGCTCATTGCAATCTCAGCTCTGTATCGAAGAGGAAATTATTTCGCCCAGTAGCACCCTCAAATATCTTGGATACATGGTACAAGGGAACACAAACGCTAATGTTCGCATCAGCAAACAAGTGCATAAAGCTAAGATTGCAATGAGTAAAATATACCCCATAATCTGCAAAATAGTTGTCCCTCAACGGTAAACAAACTTTTAGGACATAAAGAGATCATCAAACCAACACTCACGCACGCCGCCCCAGTATATTATAACGCTACCAAACACAACTTCCACACATTGTAGGTAGTGCAAAACAAGTGCCTTCGCATAGCAATCAAATACGCAACATGCTACCTCAATCTTCCAAGAACCTCATGGTTACACGAACAAGCCGACATACCTACTATCAAGAATTTCATATAAAAAATATCCTGTAATTTTTACAAGCATTTTTCCCCAAATATCTTCGCGATAATCTCAAAGCCGCCGGTCGCGCAGAAGATACGAGTGATAGTGCGTGTAGGCTTCTGCTTGGTTCGTTACTCACATAATTGGTAGTTAATTTCCTACAACCAAATATAACCTAGTTGATACTCTAAAACTCATTTAATTACCCAGCAATAACAAAAATCTGTCACTACCAACATCTGCCATGTTGTCGACTCTCACACACTAACCCTACGTATCAACTTGAAATCCTGTTTTTCAGCTGATTTTCAGGGATTAGTCAATTGAAAAGCCATGGACCCATATTTCTATACCAGTGACAAAGTGCAAGCAGCCAAATTATCATCATCATACGTAAACAAGGGATGCAGAATTGCACGATCATAGGCTTAGCATGTGTTATTCTAACATAATATTACGAAATAATACACTGATGTAGTCCCTCAATCCGACTCTGTCTAAGCCATGTATGAAAGTTAATATTTTGATGAATGCGCGGGGATTTCTTTGAACTGTTTACCATAATTCGTTGTGACTATTCTCAACTAGACATTTCAAGTCTTATCTAGATAATTCCATATAGGCGATTCTTTTTGTGTAAGCCGCAATCTAGAATTATCTAGAAAAAAAGGCAGTTATATATAAAGAATAAGGAACAGCGGGAAAAGTCAGTTTATAAAGTGATCGCGTGAGATAAATAAGTGAACAAGTAAATAGTCTGAGAAAATCAACAGTAGTGAAATGTTTATATAAATTAGTGCATATACTGTGTATATAATATAAATTGAAGAAGACGTGATTCTGGGAATAGACGTAATGAATCTACATGGTTTGGACTTTAGAACAATTAAAGTGGGTTCCGAGGAGGTATTCCTTCATCCATATGAAGGCAGCACAGTGTTGGAAGCTATACAGGATTATACCGTTCTACCTGCACGAAGCGAAACCATGATAGTAGCGCGACTACAGGGAATCATGGACACCGGTTATTATGAAGCCAAGGAACCACGACGAAGAGGTTGGCAAAGGTGTACTAATTGGAAAAGGATTGGTTACGTCGGCTAAGGAGATCCCAGTACGTGTGATAAACGTGAACGATTACCCAATTATCATCAAGAAAGGAACCTGGATTGGATCCTGCGTTCCAGTGACGTCTATAGTTCGTCAAACAACGACCACTGACAATTCTAATACCAGATTCAAACAGATATTATTAGTAGCTGGTCCATCCTTGAATCGAGCTGAAAAAAAAAGTGAGTGAAAGAATTTCTCTTGCAGTATAGAGACCTATTAGTACCAAAAGGAGGAAAGACTGGTAGAACATCAGCCGTCAAGCACAAAATCGATACTGGTGATGCCAAGCTAATTAGGTAATCAGCTCGAAAACTACCACGAGCAAAGAGAGAGGAAGCTGAAAGAATAATTCAAGAGATGGCGGAAGAAAAGGTAATAGACCCATCTACTAGTCCATGGATGGAACTACGAGATTCTGCGTGGATTATCGCCAGCTAAACAACGTGACGAAGAAATGACGATACGAGAGATTTGGCCGGCAGCAAGTTGTTGTCCACCTTGGACCTGAAGTGTGGTTATTGGCAAGTGGAAATGGACCCAGAAGACAAAGAGAAGAATGATTTTGCCACCTGATTTGAATTATGGCAATTCAACGTCATACCATTCGGGCTCTGTAATGCGCCCGCGACATTTGAAAGACTCATGGAGAATGTCTTGAGAGGGTTGTCTTGGAAGACGGCATCGTGGTATTGGGGAAGACAATTGACGAACACCTGAACCTTCCCAGCTCATGTTAAACCCGAAGAAATATAGCTGTTCCAAAACCGAGTCAACTATCTAGGTCATATAGTGAGCAATGAAGAAGTGGCGGTGGATACAGAGAAAATTGCTTCCATTCAGCAATGGCCGCAACCAACCGACAAACATCAAATTCCTAGGACTATGCACATATTATAGAAGATTTATCAGGAAGTTTGGAGATATTGCCAAGCCTCTAACTCGACTTACAGAAGAAGCGCTTTCCAATGGGACGAAGATTGTCAAACGGCTTTTGAAACTCTAACCATGACGCCGATATAAGGATACCCATTACCAGAGGGAGACTTTATTTTTGACACTGGCGCAAGCAAGCAATTGGAGAAGTGCTCTCACAGATCCAAGGAGGGCAAGAAAGAGAGCTGGGATACTTCAGTAAAGTCCTCTCCAAACTAGAACGAAACTACTGCGTCACAAGAAGAAAACTTTTGGCGGTAGTCAAGTCCGTGGAACACTTTTACCAGTATCTCTATGGTAGGAAGCTCTTTATCCGGACTGATCCTGCAGCACTCAAGTGGTTGATGCAGTTCTAGATTCCCGAAAGCTAGATCGCTAGATGGATTGAACGACTTCAAGAGTATTTCAACACCGAACATCGAGCTGGTGTGAGTCACCGAAATGCCAACTCCCTGTCCAGACGGCCGTGCCTAACATACTGTTCCCACTGCAGCAAGGCGGAATCTAGGGAAGCTGGAGTTTAAAGAACTACAGTAGTCAACGAAGATTGGTCACCCACCAGGATCAGAGAAGATCAGGAGAATGATCCTCACCTAAAAAAGATTTGGCAATGGAAGGAAGAAAATTGGCGACCAACCTGGCAAGAAATGTCAAGATTTTCACCGACACTAAAGGCATATTGGGCCCAGTAGGATTCCATTGTCCTGGAAGACGGGTTGTGGAAAGGAGTCCTTGAAAATAATGATGGTTCCGAGATGAAACGACAAATAGTTATCCCGAGAACGAGAGTAGCAGAGGTACTGATAAAGTTGCGGAGGGCAGTAATCATTCGAGGGAGGAAAAGGCACTTTACACCCACGTTATAAATATGCTTTTTCCGCCTGCCTCAAATAACAAGACATTTTCAATAATTTATTTATGAAACTAACAAACAAAATTAATAAATACTACGTTTTTACGAAACTTGGCTGGGCATCGAGGATGGACTTCTAAAATACTTGGCTGGGCATCGAGGATGGACTTTTTTGAATCTTGGCTGGGCATCGAGGATGGACTTTTAAAATGCTTGGCTAGGCATCGGAGGTGTACGTTTTTATTTGTACTTCAAATCCCTTAGGATTTTAACTGTGCCTTTATATCCCTTGGGTCTAACATAGTTTCTAACATGTGAGACTAAAGTGACCACTTTAGTCCCGAAATTGCAAAAATTATTTTATTGATAACGTACTATGACGTCACTTTTACTTTTCCTCCCTAGGGAAAATAAAGTTTGAGGTTATGAACTGTCGAATCTTTAATAGGTCCATTTAAAATTATTTCTCTATTTGATATATCATTACTGCCATCACTACTACTATAATAATGTTCTTCAACGTCGATGTCTTCAGCAGAGAATGCCTATTCCGCCAATATATTGAAATCGGCAACTTTGAGTCCCTTGGCATGCATGTAATACCTACTTTTTCAATACAACCAAATAGAATGGCGACTGATGCGCATGCGGGCGGCGAAGTAGCGGAAGTGCTGCAACGCATGCGCATTTTATGAATAATAAACCAAATAATTAGCGCTAAATTGAGAAAAAATTCTAAAATAGAGACATTACGTATTTTTTGGTGATTATATACCTATAACTTGTAAATAGTTGTAGTTTCTAATATGATTTCTATTATTTCCTAATTTTTAGTTCTAATTTGTGCGTCCCCAGGAATACATTTCAATTACAAGTTCCATTATGTCATATTTAGACAAATTAGGAGAAATATGTTTAAACAAATTTTAAAATGAGAATGATTTGGAAGCTTATGATGAATTTATGCACATCAGGCCCAGGGTGAAACTCAAGCTTGATACTCGAAAGGCATATAGAAATTTCAGTGAGTAATAATAAAGTTAGGAAAACATAGGGATTTCAAATTTCTCTTAACGATCAAGCATACTCTAATTTACGGTACTCACACACCCTGATGTTAAACTAAAGCAAAACTACTTCTGCTATCTTTATAGCTGCATATAAGTCAGTTTACGAACTCTCTGTTAACGTTGTTGTTCATAATCTTCGTATTCCAGTTATTAGTATTCTCGGCTCAGCACCACTAAACAGGGAAATGTACTCTTAAATCAACAGTAATTGACTAGAAGCGTTTTCTCCCCAGAGACCCTCTAAGTCACATCAAAAATTACTCATCCTTAACACCCCAATTCTGTCATTAGAGAACATCCACCCCTACCTCAATTTATATTATTTATGTCGTATTAGGGTAGATATTTCCCTCAATAGTAACATACAGGGTGTAAAATAGTAAATTACTCTTCGTTCATATTATATGAAATCTCTACTAAGCTCGAAGTGGATGCATAAAATATAAAAATTACATATAATCAAGTTCAGTGACACGGTTTTTAATTAAGCGAAGTTTGCAACTTTGCATATGCTTTCATCGAGTTATGCTTGTTCTTATAATCGGGTCAATCACTTTTTAATATGTTGTATCGCTAGACTGAAAGTATATTATTATTAAAGATTATGTGAAATTCAGCAAGATGTTTAACCGATTTAGTGATAAATCAACAACTTTAATACGAAATGCTGTTTCACAATTGAAAAAATACAGATATATCAATGAATCAAAACAGAAAAGTTGATTCTTTTTAATAAAATTACTTATCGGTCTACAGATTTCAGAAAGAACGTATGTTGATGCAGACTACTTATTTTGACCCAAAAACAATTATTTATTACTTGGAGAACACTTTAATTCAAATTTTGACTAGATTGTTAACGGGATTCCATTGCACTGCAACCTTAAGGTTTTTTGTGCCCTCCTATCAGTGCTGCTCTCGTTACTTCTACAGCTGGCCTTTCTTTTTGCGTTGGCTTACAATTGCGACGCATTCTAAAGCTAGATAATTCGGAGTAGCACTAGGTGATCGGCGAGTCAGACAGATATAGACAATTAGAGTAAAAAGGATGTAGAAGAACAATCATTCACGGTGTCAGGTATCTCTGATAAGCATCTAGACAAGTGCAAAAGAAGAGATCGATGCTTTAAGAGCTGTATTTGTTCGTTAACTAAATTGGCATTGAGGAGAAAGTTAATAAATTTGAAAAATGAGGAAATTGATGAACTGGAAGATCTATTCTTGAGATATGATACAACAATAAGAGAGCTCAGAGGATCAGTACTAGATGAAGGAGACAAAGTATACGATTTACTTTTACCACTATAGTCCAAATGTGGCCACGTAGTAAATGCTTTAGAAATTATAGAAAATGTCAAGCTAGATTTTGTAGAACACAGACTATTGGATGAAGAACTCAAACTTGACAACCGTGGATCTAGTTTTCACGTTTCAGTGGTTACTACCAATGTGGGAGTGAACAGCATCGGTTTGCAGCATGCCCTAAAAGAGGTAGAGGTAGCTACAACAGACGTGCAAGAAGGAGAAGAAAATACAGACCAGACTCGAGAGAACTGAAAGAGGTAGTAGACAAAGCTCAGAGCAAGCCCATGTGACAGAAGATATTGAGAGTAAAATACAGCTATACGTAGCCAACTTATGTTCAGAAGTGGATGGAAAAATAATAATGGTTCTTGATTTAGGTGCGAGCAAACATTTCTTAAAAGAAGAATTGGCAAAATACATGGTGAACCTTAGAAAATTAGTAAGACCAAATTGTGAGTCATTACAAGCTAATAAAATAGGAACACTGAAAACAGAATGTCAAGGATAAAATATTTCAATAGAAGCATTTATAATTAAACATTTAAAAGTAACGTATTGTCAGCATCAAAATTTACATCGAAAGGACTCAAGATCATTGAAGAAACAGATAAAACTACCACACCACTACCAAACCATAACTGGTAAGAACTTCTCATTAATATGTGAATTTAATAAAGGACTATATCTACCAATCAAAGATAAAACTGAAAGTATAGATAAACTTGAACAGTGCAATGTTATAGTAGAAGAAGGGTTATGGCACAGATGACAAGGTCATCATGGAAATGATAGTTTGGTACAGTTACAGTTGTCCACAGAAACTAAAATATGCTGAACATCCATGGATGGTAAAAGCATGGTAGGGTTCACTGCCACTGTTCTAAATGGTTCATTTTTTTTCATGAACGAGACATAGAGCTCGAATTGCTGTGAACTCGTATTTCTGGTTCTTTTTCGTTTGCTATCGATCATCTTCCTAATGACAAAATATTTAATACAATTTCTATTGCACTTTCGGTAAAAAGGTATTTTGCAGTACTATATCAATTTTTTAATTACCGAAGCATTGAATGTTCAGTATTTTTCCGATTTTTTAAACAATTGTTATTAAACGGTGATTTCAAATATAAAATTGTAATATTTTTTTCACAAAGTATCATTTTTTTAATATAAAATCAAACCGAACCCAACCTGACTCTCCCATATTAATTGTATCTTTATAAAGTAGAGTTTTACAATGTAAAATTTTGATGTTTTTCTTTCAAAATAACAATATTTAAAAACGTCACACTGACCCTAACCTAGTTTATCAGTGTGGTCATGTCGTACTGTATAATACATTTTTGCCCTATTTTTACTAAAAGTCTTTACTCACAATCACTCCAAGAATCAGTCTTTCTAATTTTTGTCCCAAAAACAGCTCAGAAATGGGGGAAATGAGTGATTTCCACTTTTTCTACCTTCTCACTTGTCACAACAAAGAAAAAACCAAATGAAAATATGCAACGAATGCAAATATCCCGAAATTGTTTCTCGTAGGCGTATCTATTATAACGAGAGAGGTTACTGAAGGGGATAGAATTGCATTTATCGTAAATCTGTAAATTCTTCATTTACAATTTGATCGTATCGTACCTTTTTACGATTTAACTAGAGAAACTCAGAATAGACCCATTAGTTTTAGAACAGTATAACGCAAAAACGCGTCCATAAGTAATTACTAATTATCTACTATTCTGGTTTTGGCAGTAATAGTTTAAGTGTATTATAAAGCATTTGATTCACGCAAGGTGAAAGCTTTCTGGATCGTTTAATTTTCATAAGTGAATAAAATGCATATAAAACACGTCTGCGATACAACGGTTGATTCACAACCACACTAATTTACAATCAGAATCACTGAAATTTCATCTGATGTCACTCTGATAGCGGCTGTTACCTCAAAAATCATTAAAATTTCCCATTCACTGAAAAGGTGTTACAGATCGATTACTATGTATTTTCGATTGTTTATCGACTCAATTTGTGAACAATCGTTTTTTACTTCCGTTACTAAAACAGCATTCAAAACACGGGTTTGATATGCGCAAGACAACTCTTCAAACACATCTCGTTTTCCTTTTGTCTTTTAAACGTCACATCACGTGTATATTTTGTATTTTAAATTTCATGCTCCGTGATAATTTTGTTAACCTGGGTCATTTGATTTGGCAGTCAACTGTCAGCTGTCAACCATCGTTCGCATTGTTATGAATATGCTTAAGATATAATATAATTAAGATCTATTTTTTTATTCTTGCAGGCGTAGAAAAAGTACAGTAAGTCCCTCATGTTGAAAACGTGTTCAGTCACACGTTTCATAAGGTGACTAAAGTAACGTTTTCAACACTTGGTATTTAATTACTATTTTGAAAAGCGGTAAAGCAGGTTGATTGATTTTATGGGTGTTACGTGACTTAAAAACACCAGTTTTATAGACCACATTCAAAAGCGCCAAACAAATGAATTATAGTAATTGTGAATAAATTATACTATTTGTTGGGAAAAAAATGCCGAGTAAATGAAAACAGCTTTGCTATATTCTTTGGAAAAAACACTGGCTTTGAAGGCCAATTTTCTTTTCTTTTGAGAAATGCAATCAGCATGAAATATTTAGATATATCATCACAATAGTATGAGTAAGGAAATGGTTGCTTTTAACATTTAATACTCTACTATGTCAACAAAAACTTTTGATTTCTGCTTTTCTCATAATTAACTTTAAACCACTTTTTTTTACTATTATATGTATTTTCAGAACGTTTAGATTTTTCAAGATTCACTGAATAACTTCGTATAGGGTAGAAGCACCATTTGTGGCCATTTCACCATTAGTGGCCATCTAAGTATTTAACGTAAAATAACTCATATCTGTTTCACAATATATTATCGCAATTATCCATGTGAGAAAGTTTCTAACCCCCTTACTATCGTACAAATCTGCAACCGCGTTCGATACATTCTCAGTATGAGATTGTAATTAGAAATGGCAATAGTGTGTTTAGTTTGTTTTCTTACGGTTTTCTATAAGAAAGGAGGTATGTTAATTTAAGGTTTATTTAATCTGTAAGAAGTTACTTTATAAAAAATTGAGTATAGTGATACTTATTAAGGTTTATAGTATATGTTAAAATATCAAATACTTATTTAATTTTACTTTTGATTACTAATTAATTGGGTGGCCAAAAAGGGATCAACAAATGCTTTTTACCATTAGTAGCAATTTAGTGGCTATAATTGGAACACGTTACGACCCTATGGTGGCCACCTGTGCATTTTTAGTGGCCACTAATGGATAAATAAATATTCCGTTGTTACCATTTGTGGACATTTAGTGGCTACAATCGGAACACGTTGAGACCCTATTTTGGCCAGATGTAAATGGACCATTCAAGGTCATTAAATATATTTATATATATATATATATTTATATATATGTATATATATATATATATATATATATTATAATATAATTTATGTTATTTTGATATTTTTATCTATGATTTGTCTATGTTTTTATACTGTTTATGAATTGTTGAATTGACTAGCTCAGGTTAAATATGATTTGTTTTATTTATTTATTAATTTAACGGAGAACATGCGAAACTTACTCTCGTTGGGTTCAAGATAATTAAAATATATGTAATTTGTATTTACCAAATATTACCTTACCATTGTTTCCTACAAAAATAGTGTAAGTGTTAGCGCGGAACATACCCATTCAACCTCTATGATATCATACCTTTGTCTATCATCAACATATGACATGAATAAAATGCAGAAGAGTCAAGCTTTAGTTTATATAATTACGAATAAGCATCAAATTGAAAAACATTAGAAATATGACAGAAAAACTTCAGTTAAACAAATTATTATTACAAACTACTATACAAATTGAATATTCTCATACTTAGAAAATCGTTATACGTGAAATTTGGCCAAATTAGTTATATATATATATATATATATATATATATATATATATATATATATGTCTGAATTGTTTTAAATGGTACCATATAAATTATATGTACACTGACCTGTTCATAACACTTGGAAGTCTCTTTATGTGCACTCTATTCCTGTTCTCCCCTCCTGGAATGAAGCTGGACTCTCTTCAAATCGTGGAAATAAATTCGCTAGTTTGTATCGCAGGTAAGTCAATATTATTTATTAAATTGTTCTTCTCACTTGACTTAAAATGTTTTGCGATGATCCTAAATGCTTTTAATCAAATACATGAGACTATCATGTGGGAATTTACTTAAAATTTACGCATAGCGTCCCTTCTCAAATTCAATAATCAATAATTTCCACAAATAATTGTTATTTACAAATATTTTCTGCTCTAAATGTTTCTTAGATAATACTTTATCATTTATATTCAGTTTTTACTTAAATTTCAAACAATTTTCACTTATTTTAGTTAAATTTTTAGAAAGATTTTCTTACATGTCCATTTTCATAAGCATCACACCACACACTCTTTTGTTTTCCCAATCAACAAACTTTTGTTGCTAGTCTTGTTATTTGAAACAAAACACTACTGACTTGCTAGATATTTCATAGTCTTTTTATTGAATGTTTAATAGTTAATTTAATTGTCTTCTTCTTATTCCTATTCCATGTTTCTGATCTGCTCTTCTTTATTGCAGAACCAGAGTAATGCCTGGCCTGATAACATCCCTCTTATAGCTATTTTCTTCTCCATCAAATCCTTTATTCCCCTCAATTTACTTTTTACAATTTTAATAAAAACTTTTGGGTGTATTAAATTTATGTTCCCATCGAACTTAACACCTACATCCATATTTCCATTGTATATGGTTCCTCCTCCATTTCTTCTCACAGTATCCTCCATTTCTTCCACCGTTTCCTGTAATTTCCTATTCATCTCTTCTAATTCCCTATTAAATGATCTACCCATGACTTCTGACCTTTTTTCATATGTTCCTGTTTGTTCCTCCAGTCTAACATTTAAATCCTGGACTTTCTGATCCACCTTCTGTATTATTTCTTCATTTGTTTGTCCTTGTACTTTCATATGTTCCACTTCTCGAATTATATCTTCATTTTGTTTATTGACTTCTAGTACAATAGTTCCTGATAAATTTTCTTCCAAACCTCTACCCCATTCTTGAATTTCTTGATTAACATGTTTTTCTATCTCTTCCCGGATTTTGATTCCATTTTCTTGAATCTCCGTTCTTAAATTTTTATTTTGATCTTCCATATTTTGTTGCACCTTATCCATTCATCCTTTAAATTCTTCATTTTCCATCCTAAGTTTCTTAAATTCCTTGATACTTTCTAATTTCACATCTTCAATTTTCTTTTCCAATTTGTCTATGTTCCCACTCATTTTATCCATCTTCCCATTCAAACTCCCCTCTATTCTATTTATATTTCCATTCAATTTTTCCTCCATTTTGTTCATATTTCCATTTATGGTGTCTATCTTACCATTTAAATCTCCCCTCATACTATTTATGCTTTCATTTAGACTCTTCAGCATTTGCTGCATCCATTGTTCATTGATATTCATTTCTCCTTGTATTTCCCTTCTCTCTTGTATCCTCTCTTCTTGCTCATCTGCTTCCTCATCTCCTGTCGAGTCTTCCTCTGGTACATTTCCTTCAGGTTGTTGTCCCTGCTCTAAATAATGTACTTGGAAATCTCCTCTACCATGCCTTCTTTCTTCTCTTTCCTCTTCCGATCTGCTATCTGTACCTACCTGTTTGCCGTCCCTTAACATCATTCTCTTTTCCATTTTAGATTTTTAATATAGTCAATAAAAATTTTAATATTGTTTATATATAATTTAATTATTCTTATCAACAGTCTATCAACAATTTTTTTACCTCGCACCTCACGTTTTTGGTGTCAATTATAATTATGTTTTAATATTATTGAATATTCAATTGTCTAATTGCCCCACGTTTCGGGTGCCATTTATTATATAATTTATGTTATTTTGATAATTTTATCTATGATTTGTCTATGTTTTTATACTGTTTATGAATTGTTGAATTGACTAGCTCAGGTTAAATATGATTTGTTTTATTTATTTATTAATTTAACGGAGAACATGTGAAACTTACTCTCGTTGGGTTCAAGATAATTAAAATATATGTAATTTGTATTTACCAAATATTACCTTACCATTGTTTCCTACAAAAATAGTGTAAGTGTTAGCGCGGAACATACCCATTCAACCTCTATGATATCATACCTTTGTCTATCATCAACATATGACATGAATAAAATGCAGAAGAGTCAAGCTTTAGTTTATATAATTACGAATAAGCATCAAATTGAAAAACATTAGAAATATGAAAGAAAAACTTCAGTTAAACAAATTATTATTACAAACTACTATACAAATTGAATATTCTCATACTTAGAAAATAGTTATACGTGAAATTTGGCCAAATTAGTTATATATATGTATGAATTGTTTTAAATGGTACCATATAAATTATATGTACACTGACCTGTTCATAACACTTGGAAGTCTCTTTATGTGCACTCTATTCCTGTTCTCCCCTCCTGGAATGAAGCTGGACTCTCTTCAAATCGTGGAAATAAATTCGCTAGTTTGTATCGCAGGTAAGTCAATATTATTTATTAAATTGTTCTTCTCACTTGACTTAAAATGTTTTGCGATGATCCTAAATGCTTTTAATCAAATACATGAGACTATCATGTAGGAATTTACTTAAAATGTACGCATAGCGTCCCTTCTCAAATTCAATTATCAATAATTTCCACAAATAATTGTTATATACAAATATTTTCTGCTCTAAATGTTTCTTAGATAATACTTTATCATTTATATTCAGTTTTTACTTAAATTTCAAACAATTTTCACTTATTTTAGTTAAATTTTTAGAAAGATTTTCTTACATGTCCATTTTCATAAGCATCACACCACACACTCTTTTGTTTTCCCAATCAACAAACTTTTGTTGCTAGTCTTGTTATTTGAAACAAAACACTACTGACTTGCTAGATATTCCATAGTCTTTTTATTGAATGTTTAATAGTTAATTTAATTGTCTTCTTCTTATTCCTATTGTTATTAATTATTTGTGTAAAATTTCAATATAATTCATTATACCTATTTACATGTGAACAATTTCCAAAATATATCTTATATTTATTTACAATAATAGTATCTATCCCACTTTAAATTTTAAATATCAATGAATTTACAATCATTACCTACGTCCTTAAAATCTTTCATAATGCCTTTCAATTCATTTCTTATATATAATTAACCAATTATCTCCTATGAACTTGTCCTATCATTTAATACAATTACATATTTTTAAACATTCCATCCGCTTTGCAAATATTTAATATTTCAAAATTCTAACTTACTTCTGTGGTTGAATATATTTCTATATTTTAGTTCTATGCTACATGACGTGACGTATGTAGTGACAGTTCAATGATTTCATTTCAACAAATGTGATAACTTGTCTGTATATGAGTATCAAATATCCTGTAATAATAATAATAATTACATGTTCTTTTCAGATTCATTTTGATATTCTAGATAAAATATACATATGATCAACTGTGCTGCTAATAAAAACAATATGAATTTATAATTTACCAAGGATGGATTAAAATTTATGACTCATTGTTTACAACTGAAATCTAAGGTAACGATTTTCAATATTATTGATGTATTTATATAGTTATAAAGGATAATTGATATCATAGGTGTTTGATTTGGTATGATATATATCTCTTACTTATAATTATACGTATAAATGATAATTCTATCTGTCTGAAGAAAGTAATCTCTATTCACCATCTGACAAAGTTCAAATTTCATATATTTGTGTCTCATTCTCTTTAATATTTACTACGATAAGTTCAATATATATATATATATATATATATATATATATATATATATATAGTTTCGCTTTTTTGGTTCTTGGTCTTTTTTATTTAATTATATATTGTTTATTTTGTATTCTTGGGATTGAAGACCATTTTTAAAGACATTTAACTAGTAGTTAATACATTTTTATTTAACGTTTCGGTCTTTCCATGACTTTCATCAGAAATAAAATTTTTGTTAAAACTTCGACAGAACGTTCATTTAATTATTCAATATATTTTATAGCTGTTTAGGACGTATCACATAACAGAATATAACTCACACACAAACAAAACGAACATTTTAAAAATATGCAACATATTTTTAAACAGCTATAAAATATATTGAATAATTACGTTCTGTCGAAGTTTTAACAAAAATTTTATTTCTGATGAAGGTCATGGAAAGACCGAAACGTTAAATAAAAATGTATTAACAACTAGTTAAATATCTTTAAAAATGGCTTCAATCCGAAGAATACAAAATAAACTATATATATATATATATATATATATATATATATATATATATATATATATATATATATATTGAACTAATCTACTAGTTCTAGAAACAATTGTATATAAATAAACATAAAAAAAAGGTATCTATTATTCAGGAAGGTTTATCAGTAGACACAACCATTTTATAAAAGTTACTGTCAATTCAGATATGAAATCAATAGAAAGAAGGAAATATGCATGAATATAATATCAGATATAAATATGATTGATTAATAAAAGAACTATGAATAGAAATTCTAAACACAACATTATTTGAATAAGTATTAAAAATTACCTGCACAACAAGTTCCAGATTTACACTAATGTCAATCAGTTCCATATTGATCTGAACACAGCCATATGAATTTCAGCAGAAATAAAATTCCATTTAAACGTCAAACCTGAAATAATATCAATTAATATCTATTTCAATAATTATTTAGCAACATTTGCAGGTGTTTATAATGAGAATTAACAATTTTAAAAAAAGGGTTGAAAGCTTCATGAGAAATGATATATGGAACACAGCCCAAACATAGTTTAAAACAATGGATTATAAACAGGAAGTAATGAAATCTAGTAATTTCATTACCAACTTAAATTTAAGGGTTATTTATTTTATACTGGACAATAACAATAAAATCAATAATAAGGAATAGTTTATGTAAGACCAATACATTAAAAATTTGAGAATTAAAAATTAAACAATTACATCTATATGAATTAATAATTTAGGTTATAGATTTTGTAAAAATAAATATAAATAAATGAACCGTAAAAACGGGATAATGACTAAAATAGCTAATGTATTCTGTAAAAAAAAACTTTATATAAAATCCTGAATACTTAGTGAACAGTAGTGTATAAATGTGTTAATCCCCCAGGACTTTAGAATCAAACAATTACAGTTTTTCCAATAAAAGACATAGAAAGTGACAATTTGTAACAATAAAACAAGGAAAAGCAAGCTTTGGATTTAGGAAGCAGAAAAGTTTGTTGATTTAAAAACCAATTAAAGGTTTTTGGGGTGATGAAGAAGCGAGGTGTGTGATAAATTCCCTCAGATTAAATTTGTTAATATTTCCCGAAAAAGTTAATAAAATTCCTCAAAATAGTGATAGAAACACTTAAATAAGTTTGGTGAACTCGTGTAGAGAAGAACAAGCCGTTCTGAAGGTGTATCTCTTAGTTAGAGATCTGCAAGAAAGTCGTAGACGCATCCTGGAACTATGTAATAAGGTCTGTGAATTTTAATTAAAACTTTTGGGAATTCCATTTAAACGAACAGTGAACTATTGTATATTCAAAAACGTTTTGATAATGAAATTTTAAAAGAAAAGGCCTAAAAACAATTTATTACTATGCATAGTACTTTACCTCCATGGAAATGCATGCAATATAGTTCATAAGAATATTTATACTTACTTGTTAAATAATAATCGATTTTCAATGTTCACATGTTTCATAAACTTTCACATAAATTTCAATTTTTCTTATCTTTCATGCATGCTTAACTGTTCTAACTAATTACTATTTGCTTTACACTTTACACACATTATTTAAAAGAGTTCTTATATATGTAATTGTTTCGTTTAAATTTATATAACGCATTAAAACTTTATCACAACTGTATACACGCTGAAGGGTGTTTACCGTTTATACTACATCGACAATGAATTGCATTTTCTGTTCCTAATAAGGTATATCAGCGCATGCGTTACTTTCAGCGCATGCGTTACTTATGCGCAAGTGCAGAAGAGAGAATAATAAATGTGTATTCAGCATTGCATAGTATGTAGGGATATTCAATAATTTTATATTTTTAAAAGAATACAAAGTTTCTCATAATTACAATTTATTAAATTAATTTTTCAATAAAGTGTTGGTGTTTTTTATTCCTTTCATGTTTTCCATACAATTATTTGAATCAACATATTTCCATCTTTCTATAAGAAATTATATTCTGAACTATCATTTTTAAAATACTTAAATAAACAGATATAAATCTAATTATATTTATACCGTGTGCGCCAAGAATCCAAAGAGAGGAGTCATTCATGCTTCCGACTTATAAGTAAAATTAAAATTAAAATTACATCAATATAAAAGATAAATTATGAGCTAGCCGATATAAAGTTTCATACATCATTCATATAAAATTAAATTACATATATAAAATAAAATTTAGGATTATCAATTATAATATATATATATATATATATATATATATATATATATATATATATATAAATATATATATATATGTATTTATTTGTTAGCACCTAATTTGAAAGTGCCTTCGTCCCGGAATAATCTGGACTTATACCTTTACAGATTATGGCCCCTAGTAAGAAGTAACCTGCTGAAAATTATAAAAAAATGAGCAAAGCTAAAAAAAACATGTAAAATAGAAGAAAAGAGCAAGTTAAAAATACTTTAAACGCTATTCGTGGAGGGATGAAAATTAGCACAGTGTGCAATTTATATGGAGTACCCCGCACCACAATTCGGAATAAATTAAATGGAAGAGCTCCCGAAGCTACAGTTGAAATTGGACGGAGTCCGGTATTAGGCAAGGCAGTAGAAGACCAGTTCATAACCTGGATTAAAACCACAGCCAAAATGGGATTTCCAAATATGCCAAGAAGGTCTTTACTTTTCAATGAAAAAGTTAGTAGAAGAATGCCAATTAAAGACACCATTCAAAGCAAATACACCGGGTAGAAAATGGTTTAAGTTATTCCAACGTAGATGTCCACAAATATCTTTAAAACAATCCGAATACATTAACAGAGCTCGATCATTATTCACCGAAAAAAAAACTAGACATTGGTTTCAAGAAACACTTGAACTACTATGAAATTACCGAGATATTCTAGAACACCCGGAAAAAATATAGAAAATGGATGAGACTTCATTCTATTTGTGCCCCAAGGGCGGACTAGTTCTGGCTGAGAAAGGTCGCCTCGTGTACAATACTTCTTCAAGCTCCGACAAAGAAAACATAACAACATTCATTACAGCAAATGCATTAGGACATTTGGCTCCTCCTTTAACTCTTTTTAAATACGATCGTCTCCCTGAAAGGGGTTTTAAAAATGTGCCAGCTGAATTGGGAATCGGGAAATCCCCAAGAGGATGGATGACGTCCAAATGCTTCTTTGAATATTTTTTTAACGTTTTCATACCGTTTATCAAAAACAGAAAAATTGACTTGCCTATTATAGTGTTTCTGACGGTCACTCTTCTCATTTAAGCCTTCCTTTAAGTCGCATTTGCATAGAAAATGAGATAATTGTTGTATCCCTACATCCTAATACAACGCACATACTTCAGCCATTAGACGTAAGTTTCTTTTTTCCATTGAAGAGCAAGTGGGAAACGGAAGTCAAGATGCTCAGATTTCATAACGGTAGGGATATTAAGAAATTTGACATACCTTTACTGCTTCAAAAAATCATGGACAATACTGATTTTAAGAAATCTCTTCAAAACGGATTCAAGACATGTGGTCTATATCCATATTCTGCAAATAATGTAGATAGATAAAATTACGTTGAAATAATTGCCAAATGTTATATCAAATAAGACGAAATCCAAGCTTACACATTTGCAATATTTAGAATCTAAAATTGAAGTTGACACCTTGAAACAATTTAAAGAGCATACATACACATCAGAAAATAAATGTTTGTATGATTTATGGATGCAATTTAAGGATGATGATATTTTATTACACGATTATTTCGACAACAGCAGTGAAAACCAATTGGACCTTGATTGTAAGAAGAACCCACACATCGAAGAAAAATCCATTGGTTGTGCCGCCGAGAATATTATTCTAGAAGAAATTAAACTTGATAACGAGTTTGTAGAGTTTGATTTTCGGGAATTTGATCAATTGGCCTTTAATGAAAATAGCTGTCTCTTAGATCAGACGACAGAAATTTTAATTGATCAAGAGATAGCTAAACAATCAGAAGAAACTATAACTAAGGTTACCACACCAACTATACTAAACAACAGTATCTTAGTCAACAGATTACTTGACTCTCCTTCTGTTTCAAATTCCACACCTACTGATAACTGTATCCTTTTTACACTCAAGAGAAAACCATTAGAAATTTCTCATATATCCAAGTGAAGAAAATATTTCAAGAAATAAAAGGAAGAGGGAAATTTTGCCTTCCGTTCTAACATCTGAAAAGTGGTTGGAACTTGCGGAGGTTAAAGAGAAACAAAAAAAGAGAAAGAAGAAAAGAATCGTAAAAGACAAGACCGGAAGACAAAGAAATCGATCCGTGAAAATGAAAATAAATGTATAGGTAGAAAGAAAAAAAATTAGTAGTGAAAAACAATGAGACACATCCAAAAACGCAAAATAAAGAAGAATATATTAATAAGGATCAAACTACTGTAAAAAGTCAATGTAACGGAGTGGAGCTTCGAAAACTTCAATCAAATATTGAAGTTATTGACACCGACGAAATTGAAAAAGACAAAAAATTGCTAGAAAATAAGTTCAAAGAAGAGCTTATTACTGAGTCTAATGAAGTAAACAATAATTGTATTATTGTCAAATACGAAGATCAATTTTCCCCGGGAATAATTACGAATCAGAAAAAAAATCAAGTATTAATTATTGCAATGGAAAGTTGTGGAAACGACTGGAGATGGCCTGAAAGAAATGATCAAATTTGGTATGATGAAGTTTACCTCCCGTAAAAAAAATTCGAGAGGTTACTTTTACGTCATCGAGATCCATAAATATCGGGCTTTTAAATAAAAATTGTTTATTCTATTATGAATAAAATAATAAATATTACCTCGTTATGTACTTTTGATCTGCCTTTTGTTTTTTCAATCATTAGTGGCCAAAAACAGATCCTTAACTGACCACATTAGGACCAATGTGACCACAAATGGTACAAGAGGATTATTTTCACAGGTTCACTTTTATCGGCAAATCACAAATATATTCTTATAGTTAAGGCTAGAAAATATAAAGTATTTTAAAAAAATACTACAACCCTTAGCTCTGTTCAATCTTCACCGCAAATTATATATTCAGCGTTTTTGTATGATTTTCTAATTTTTAAACACGCCTTAAACTGGCCACAAATGGTGCTTCTATCCTACCCCAAGCCACTTCTGAATTATTGTCGTTTTCTGATAACTCATGCTCATAATCATTGTTTTGATAACAATCTTGACGCTTAACACTTTGGCTGCCATGTCAGTCACATTTGACTGACACTCACTTCACCGTTTGAGCCACCTATCGTAAGTGAAACTTTTCTGCCAGGCCAGGCGTGCTCTGCGCCATCTAGATAAAGTAGGACGAAGCTTCTTATATGTATCTATTCGCATACAGGTAACGATATCAAATCTGTTGTCTATGTCATGTCAGTCTTTTAAGACTGACGCGGCGTAGCAGAGACAAGTTCTGTTATGGCGCCATGTCAGTCGATTATGTAGTGTAATTTGTGAGGTTACAGCGTATATGGTTTGTGGTTACAGCATAATAATAATTATTCTATAACAATGTAAGTATCTAAAATATATTATTTTTTGTACTTATTCGTTCTTACGTTTATAGGAATCGAAAAAGGCAATTATCAGAAGCCGAGTTAAATGCATACTGGGAAAATTATGAAAGTGATGATGACGACCCCTTTGCTACCGACTCAGATTCAGAATATGCTCCAGGAAGCTCTGATGATACTACTGGTGAGTCAGATCTTGATATCACAGCTTATGAAGACGTTGAACCGAATGATGAGATTATGGAAAGTGAGGATAATGATGAACATAATGCAAATTATAATGTAGGTATTTCTGAAATGCAGTGGCAAGTGCACGAGGGAAAGCAAGCTGATATAACATTTGTTGGACAGGCTGGAATTCAAACAAATATTTCTGTCGATGCAACCCCAATGGAAGTGTACAAATTATTTTTGAACGAGGATGCCTTGAATTTAATTGTAACGGAAACGAATAGATATGCACAAAGTGTAATAAGCAATTCAGTATTAAGTAGATCCTCAAGATTACATAGTTGGGAAGATACTAATATCGAAGAAATTGAAAAATTTTTAGGCATTATTATTTGGATGGGCCTAAATATTCGACCAAAACTAAGTGATTATTGGTCAACCGATCCTCTTTATGAAAACATAGTAAGCAAACAGATGACTCGTAATCGGTTCGAAATTTTACTTAGAATGTTGCACTTTTCCGACAACAGTATACCAAATGAAAATGACAGACTGCGAAAAATAAACCCATTACTGAATTTACTTCAAAGTACTTTTCAAGAAGTGTATACAATAGGCAAAAAAATGGTTATAGACGAAAGCATGGTTCCATGGCGGGGACGCCTGTCATTTCGTCAGTATATTCCAGGAAAAAGGCATAAATATGGAGTAAAGCTGTTCAAAATATGTTCACCTGATGGATTTACCTGGAAAATTCAAATTTATTGCGGTAAATCTGAGGGTTCTGGTTCTGGTTTAGCTGAAAAGGTAGTAATGCATTTATGTGAGGGGCTTTTAGAAGAAGGCCGCATATTATATACCGATAATTTTTACACCAGCATCCCTCTGGCCAAAAACTTGCTTTCGAAAAAAACACATCTAGTCGGTACATTACGCAAAAATAGAAAATATATACCAAAAGAGGTGCTAAATCGAAAACTAAACATCGATGAATTTTATGGACTAGAATCAAATGAGGGAATCGTGGTATCAAAATGGAAACCTAAAAAAAACAAAGATGTCCTCATGCTTTCAACCTTGCACAATTTAGACAAGTGTCCTGTGCCTACCAAAAGGCGTCGATTACTATCAGAAGAAGAACCAGTGAGAGAAAAGCCAGCTGTTATAGTTGATTACAATAATGGCAAAATTGGAATAGACAAATCTGATCAGCTGTCTTCGTACTGCACATCTATAAGAAAAGGAATAAAGTGGTATCGAAAGGTAGCATTCGAATTATTGACTGGAGTTGCCATTGTCAACGCTCATATAATTTATAAATTACAAACCAAAACCAAAATAACAATAACAGCATTTCGTGAAAAAATTTGCAGAAACTTATTAGGTTTGGAAAACAGAGAGCGGTAAAAGTCAAACATTTGCTCAAAAAGAGGAATGCAGGAGGCACAAAAGATCGTCGCAATTGTGTAAGTTGCTATGACAATTTAGTAAAAAATTTACCAAGATCGGAGGCAAGAAAGAAAGTGAGGAAAGTGAAGACTTATTGCGATGGTTGCGACAATAAGCCTACAATTTGTTATGAATGTCACGTTCGCATTCATGGTGGTAATACATAAACCATCATTATAAACTAAAGTTTGTGTTTTTATTCTTTTTATTTTCTTAGTTATTAGTTATTTTTTTCGACATATAAGATAAAACTTTGTAATACATTTCGTAATAAAGATATCTCATTGAAACATGTGTCCCAAGCCAAGCCAACATTATTAGCTTGTTTCCTACAGGCCACAGAATATTCCCATCCATTAAAACTACATATAACCTTGTACAAATACGACTGACACGGCTTGAAAAATATAATATGCTGTCAGTCTGATGTGACTGACAAGGCTTGAAACTTGTAAATAGTTGTCAGTCTTATTTGACTGACAAGGCCCTTTAGAAAAATGTGCTAAATACCTTCTGGCAGCCAGAGTGTTAAAAATAAATTTACAAGCTTATCTATGATAGCCACAAAAGTACTTATTTTGGTGATTATGTTACTGTGAAAGACGAAATCTGGAGAATGTCGACACTCACCGTAACCGGTGAGTGTTAACATATAAAGTTCCTACCAAATACCTCGGTGAAAGCCCGAATATTTTATTAAATTCTTATATATTCGGACTATCACCGACGAATGTCACCAATCGCCATGCATTGATGGTGAATATTGGGAAAAAAAATAATTTTGTGACGTTTTTAAATCGTACTATATTATTAATACAACATGCTGTGATGTTTTTCTTATTAATTTAAATAGTTTTTATAACGATGGGTGGGATAAATCTATTCACACGGTATATCTACTTACTTAATTCATTATACACTTAACTATTCACTTATTACTTAATTTATGTACTGATTACTCAACTTCTAATTAATATGAAATACACTGTTCACTATTTAACTGAGTAATTTATATTAAACACTCATATTTACGCTTACTTGTTCTACTCACGACTCGATTAAAATGTAGACTGAACACACGGTTCAGAGGTAGTCGCTTATATATTAAAACCCTTTATAAAACATTCGGATTACTGAAATTTCTACATTTGCGGCTCCCAACAAACAATCGATATTCTTAAAATGCCCCTATAAAAATAATCGCAAAAAATAGCCCTTCCAAGAAATCCGCACGCTCTCGCCAAAATTGTAACTTTTAGATATCGGATTAGGCAGCCTCGGCTTCGATGACTATACCAGTGTGCGATTTCCTAACATTACGCCGTCCTTAAGAGTAAATTCCTCCTGGAACTTCTGTGTAGCCGGGACTGGATATTTAAATCGGCAACTGGACCCATGTCTGCACTTTCCGGTCGTATGGAAATAACGGCACCATCTTCAACGAGTACCGATAAAGGTTGGTATAGCTGCAAATTAATATGTGGACACCTTAGAGTAATAATAAACATAGAGAGGGCTATTCAGTCATAAACACGTTTATTTTTGCGGCCAACAGTTCTAAACGCCAGTAGTGAAATAATGAATGAATTACAAAAAGTGGGGATGGTATTGTAGCTACATGGCCTTGGTAATTTCGGCTGTTTTTCTGACAAACTTGGCACCGACGAACCATGATAATCCCAAAACATTAAATTAATTAACTTAAAAGTTTATTTTGTTACTAAAAGTTTTGAAAAACACATCAAAACGAAAGAACTAAATGTTTACTCTCTAGTCGTAATGACGCTCGTATAAACAAACCACGTTTGACATCATTTCCTACAATACTACGACGTATTCGAAATGATCGTCGATCACAGTCTGACGATATTTGCATCTCTCTTTATATGGTATTTAAACAAGGACAAAACTACTATATAGATTACTGTTGACACATTAAACAGCTACTGAAATTTTGAGCACTTTTAGTTATAACCATAAAGGTCTCTAAGGATACAACAAATACCTATTTAAAATTCATATAAGAATATGCCTTTATTAAATAAAATTCCAGTATTATTAATTAATTTATAAAATAGCGACTGAAATGCATAAATTAGTATGACTTTTTTTTATTTGCATAATTTTTTAACACATTTTCAATTAAATTTCTAATTTCATTTTTCCTGCAACTAAAGAGACTTTGTAAATATGGCAAAGCAGTGGAAGGGGAGCTTAAAATGTGACTCAATGTTTGGGGCGAGAAAAAATAAAAAAAAACATATCTATTTTATTTGTTAATCTGAGGTGGACACCGGTATCTTGGAAGATCACCTCTATCATGTTCCTAATGACACCCGATCCAACTGGTTACGCTCTATCCTAGTCATTGTCAGTTTCTTCACGTTGGATTCTAGCATATGACCTGAAAGGCCTCGTAGCGCGTCACACAAATTTTGGTAGATGGATTGATCTTGAAATTCGATCTTGGTTACCAGGTAGAAGACCTACCGCGAATTGTTTTTGCCTCTCAGTGTCTTGCCAGGGGCCGGAATTTGGTCCTCAAGTTTATCTAATTGCCCAAACTTCTTTCAAAAGACAATTGCCAACCCTCGTGCGTTTTTAATACTGGCGGAGATGTGTGCCAGTGAATACTTTTCCGGGAAAGTGCACAAATCTTGTCGTTGATCTGTAGTCATTCCATATCTATCTTTCCCGGTACCTCCATATGCACCCATAAATTCTTCGAAGGCAGAAGCAGGCTCTTCTCGGATATTGTTTACTCCTTCCTCTTTGCCATGGTCTCTTTCGAATATACGGATATTTCTGTAATTTTGGAGAAACCCCTTTTCTCCTCATCGGGTTGTGCAACCGTAATTTGTCCCCTTTTTTGAAACTGCATTCTGTCGCTGGGAACTTGAAGATACGTTCCAACCAATTCGTGCACAACGTCCCTCCTTCTTCTCAATTGGATCATAAAATCTTCTCCCGCTAGATCTTCTTCCGATCAACAATCAAATTCTAGGTCACAGGGTAGTCTCATTTCGCGTCCAAACAGGATTTTCGCAGGTGCTTCACCTGTGGACTCATTGATGGTAGATCGATAAGCCAATGCAAATAGGGAGAAATACTGGTCTCAGTCTTTTTGGTGGATGGGAACTACTTTGGACAAGTATTTTCCAATGACCCTGTTCATTCTCTCGATCATTCCACCTGACTGTGGATGCAATGCTGTTGTCCTAGTCCTCCTCTTTCTCAGCTTGTCACAAATTTCCCGGAATACCTGGCTCTCGAAATATCTTCCTTGACCGCAGTGGACTTCCAAGGGTACTCCATATCGGCTGATAAATTCTTTCACAAATACATCCACGATAGTTGTAACCTCTTGATTCGGGATCGCGTAAATTTCCACCCACTTTGTGAAATAATCTATTACAACCAGAATGTATTTACCACCATTTTCTGTCGTCGGAAATGGTCCAGCGATATCTAAAGCAATCCGTTCGAAAAGGCTTCCAACATTATATTGTTTCATGAGCTCCTTTCTCTTGCGATATGGTCCATTACTCATAGCACATGTCGTACATTTCTTACACCAGTCCTTCATATCGTCGAAGCTGTTCATCCAATAAAACCTTTCACAAACTCGCTGAACGGTTTTTTCACTCCCAGATGACCTCCTGATGGACTGTCGTATAACTTCAGTACCTCGGCTACTCCCGTTATCGGGATAACTAACTGTCTTCTCTTCTTAGAACCACCATCTTTTTCAAGGATACTTTTCAACAGGCCTTCTTCCAAGGCAAGGAAATCCTACTGAGCCCAATATGCCTTGAGTGTCAGTTAAAATCTTGACATTTCTTGCCAGGTAGTTTGCCGGTTTTCTTCCTTCCATTGTCGAATATTCTTTAGGGGAGGATCATTCTCCCGATCTCTAAATATCCTGGTGGGTGACCATTCTTCGTAGAATACTGTAATTCTTAAAACTGAAACTTCCGTAGTTTCCGCCTTGTTGTAGTGATAGTAGTCTGCTTGGTATGACCGTCTAGATAGGAAATCCGTATTTCGGTGACTCACGTCTTCTCGATGGTCGCCCCTGTCTAGTTTTTTCTGTGATTGAGGTTCTTGGATTGCAGGTGTCCTGGGGCGTTTACACGAACTGCTTACATGCCCTAGCACGCCACAATTACAGCATTTGATCTTCTTCGGCTTATTGTTCACCATAATTTTTATCAAGTTGATGATCTGGTCAAGTCTGTCATTGTCAAATTCTTCTTGCATGGTTCTACCTTTGTTGTATTCCGAAGCCTCCGTGGCTGCTTTATATTCGAGAGCAGCGGTCAATACATCTACTATGGTTTTGGGATGGGCTAATCGAAACGTCCTCTCCATATCTTTGTAAGCCGTCAATAAAGGCCTGGACGCCCAAACATTCCATCATGTTCTCTGATGATGATGGATAAGCAAATAGAACTAGTCGGGCAACATCCAGTTTATACTTTTGAAGGGTTTCGTCACGTTTCCGCCTACGGTTCTTCAGCTGGAATCGGTATAAGTATTCTAGATGTTCGTAATCATATGGCATGTTCAACCTCTTCTTCAGCTGCTCGAAGTTATCCGTTTCTTCAAGGGTTATCGTGTTAAGTATATGTAAGACGTCTTCCCGAAGTGCGATGGATAACTGCTTTCATCTTATCGGACCCATTATTCACTCTAACGGCTGCTTCAAATTGTTTTACATAATTGTTTCACCACGTCTACTCGTCGAACGTTGGGGCCTGGACTCGGGCAAATCTGCCAATATCTTTTATCTTTGGTTGTGTTTCTGACTTGCAGGATTTTATTTGTTCGATCTTTTTTTTCTGCTGGCGTGTTTTGTGTTCTTAAATCTGCCAATTTATTTACTCGTCCATCTTATTTTACATCGCTGTCATTTTACTCTCAATATCCGAATTTAGAGACGAAATTTTATTTTCATCGTCACCAGCAATGCCATTTTTCATTGATAAGATATTGGGAGAAATATCGTTATTTATATTAGCAGAAGTATCTTTCTTAATAGTAGACATATCGTTCTTCGTAGTTGCAATCTTCTCGTCCTTGATAGCAGAAACATCGTTCTTTATATCAGAAATCTTCTTTTCCATATTAGCAGAAATTGTTGAGATTAAGGTGGAAACTTCGTCTTTGAATAAAAAAATTTCTGGGTCCCAGCCGTCACTAGTCAGTGCCATTTTCAGTCTTTCTACTAATTCATTTTTCTTTCCGGAAGTTTCCAACCCGCGATTTTCTAATTCTGTTTTCAATTTCGTCACTTTCAGGTCACTTAGTCTCTTGGCCATATTTGCGTAACTATTTATTTATACTAACCCACATCTGACACCAATGTAATGTTTTTCTTATTTATTTAAATAGTTTGTGTCACGACGGGTGAGAAAAATTTTTACACACGGTACATCTAGTTACTTAATTTATTTATACACTTAACTATTCACTTATACTTAATTCATGTATCTACACACTTAACTTCTAATTTATATGAAATACACTGTTCACTATTTAACTAAGTAATTTATAATAAACACAGTTCACTTTTATGTGCACTTGTTCTACTCACGACTCGATTAAAACTGAACCTACGGTTCGCAGGTAGTCGCTTATATATTAGAACCCTTTCTGGAACATTCGGATTCCTGAAATTTCTAGATTGCGGTTTCCAACAAACAGTCCTTCCAAGAAATTCTTGCGCTCTCGCCTAAATTTTTGAGGTATCGGATTAGATAGGGTCAGCTTCTATGACTACACCAGTGTGCGGTTTCGTAACAGTATTATGAATGAAAACACTGCAGTCTTATGCAAGGTTTGCTGGTTAGGTTAGGTTGTTGGAACAAATAAGATAATATAACGTCAACCACATCAGCATTAGTTTATTTACTATCGTTTTCTCCTATTTTCAAATATATTATAACGAGAAAAACCTACAAACCCTCTCAGTGCTCGTTATAGGTATGCGGGTTGTCTCACGTGGTACAACCCGTGCTCGCCAGTCGACTAGCTTCGAGTCGAAGAAGGGGTGGATTCTTCAAAAAATTATTGAGTATACAAAAGGGCGCCAGAGAAGTTTTGGCAAGCACCCAAGACTTCCTAAGTTAGCCCACAACTCCTCAGTGGGTTAACAACACTCACTACACACTCCAAAGGTTAAACTGATAGGTAAATTATCATAAATAAATAAAAGTCAGCAAATACACCCGGATTGAAATTTTAATTAATCTTGGTGGACCAAAGGTCTCTTTTCAAAATATATGATACAATATCACTACCAAAAGAAAAATATTACAAATAACGTCTGAGCTCAGCTGAAGGCTGTAATCTCAGGGTGCAGAAGAGCTGAGGGCCCCAAACTACACCGATGTCTCAATTCAAAAACTCTAGAGAATCGACCAAATTGTTCATGTACAATATTCCAAAAATACCACGATAATATATATATATATCAAAATCACCAATGTATAGTTACAAGGGTTCACACTTCCGAATATAAATAATTGCATAAGCCAGGAATTTAAATTACAACGAGTTTAGCGTTGCTGGAGAAAATACAACTCAAAATTATATACGGCGTAAATTATATACATGAAACCATTAGAAATAGGTAAAAAATCACTAAATATCGCAATACTAGGTACGTACCAAGTGTTCCAGCGTATCTTAATCTATGAGCAAGATTTCAAAAAAAATTTTAAATACAAAATTCAAGTATAAACGAGATTATAGTAATCGCCGCAAGAAAAAAAAAGAAATAAAACTTAATATAAAAAAAACGGTAATATGGGAAGCATAGATGTGAAGTTACTACTGAGTTTGAAGAAGTAAGAAAAGGAAAACTGTTAACTTATCCTTTTCCGGCACCAGAACAGGAACTGAAACTTCTCCAGATTAATCCAGTCCTCCTGGAACTGGTCTCACTGACCCATTAAATTCCAATCAGTGATTTTTTTGTTTTAATGTCCATATACAAAAACCCCCCTAAAATAGAGAAACGAATTAGCCTCTACATAGGGTTTACATTTTACCCCGGTCAAATTTTCGACGTACCCCCGTAATATCCCATCATACTGACTATAATAACAATACCCGAAATTCGCAAATAATTACACCTCATGACTTTTAACTGTATAAAAGCCACCTACTCTGAGAATTAAAACTATATGACTGGTTTTTTTCCGCTTAGCAAAAAAACTACGATACCAATAAAAACCCATAATATAAAAACTACGTCGTTGGACACATCCCTGAATGTTTATACAACCCCTGTGATATATTCTTATTTCAATAAAATATAAAGCCATGAAGAATATGAATTAATAAGAATTTATAAAATATAACGAAATTATCCCGCGAAACCCAGATTACAAACTCCAATAAATTACGAATCAAAGCAGAATTTCTACGTTAAATTGCCTACAAAACTGTTAATTCCGAGAAAGTATTTTTCAACCATTTACCTTTTTAATGAATCCAATGCCGTCTACGGAAATTTACCACCAATATACAATTCCACTAAATTTTAATGGAACCCTCAGTCATCGACCGTTTTGGGTCCAGAAACCTATCGGGTCGGAGCTGCCAATTGTTGGTTCCAGCTGTATTTTTCTTCCCCTACGTCGGAATTTTCGGGTTTCTTAGTAAAATGCTTATGGCTCTCAGAGCACATGCAAAAATTTTAAGTTGAAAAATGTGTGTTTACACCTTGACGGCAAATGGAGGACTGAAACTTTTAACTCCGTACCGACAGCGCTGTGACTTCTCTCAGTCGACAGGTTAGCCAAATTAAATTTACGACGGCTCGGCGAATTTTTCGCGTTACAATATCATTCCTAATCTGTTTTAATAATAAAATAAATATGATTTAAAAACGTAGCAGTAAGTACTTTCTTCAACATTCACTCTCAGTGCATGGTGATTTTCGGTATACATCGGTGGTAGTCCGAATATAATAAATTATTCGGTGTTTTACCGAGGTATTTGGCATAATGTTGACGTTCACCGGCTAGTATAGACCTCGGTGTAGACATTCTCCAATTTCTTACATTCACAGTAACAGATATACAATATACGAAACAAAAATAATTTTAATATTTTCTAGATTATTTCTTAGTTAACACCTTTGTATTATAGCATGGTCGTACAAAATTAATATAATGATCTCGAATAATAACGAGTTTACCAATTTTCTCTAATATTAGCGACTCCCGTTACTGATCTAGAACTTTGTTTTCCAACACTACAATTATTAAGCGTCTTTATTTTAGTAATTTTTCATAACACACTATATACATATGGTTAAAATACCTCTGTTAATATATCGTATTCTGGTTCATATCTTCTTATTATTTGAAATAACCTACCGATATCACAACTAATCATACAGTAGAAACAGGAAACATCATTCAAAACCAAATTTCAGTAACACCTATTTAAAACGCTCATTTCATCTCTATTAATAGAGGCGATATGCTGTTTTATAGTACATGTCGTCGAATTCTTATGTTCGTATAAAAGTAAAATAAAAACAGTACGGCATGAGTGTACGCCTCTGTCTTGTAATATATTCTCAAACAACTTATTCCTGTTACAAAAATTTCTTAAAAATTACGTTGAGTGTGCATCCTGCTACTCGATTTACCCTCCATTTGCATTTTATCAACGTCTTGAAATCTGTCTTCACAACGAAACATCTTCAAAATGACGCAGAGAAAGGAAAGTTTGGTGGCATTAAGAGTAAAGAGGGTAAGGAGAAACCACTACATTATGGATTCATTAGGACATTCCTAGGATAACTAATATGCGAACGTCAAGTCAAGTTTTCGATGTCGTGGAATTCAGAAGCGTGGAATTTCAAATTTTATGAAAAATTTATAAACGAGAAGTCTAAATGGAATGTACAGGGTCCTCTGTATGTTTTGACTACCATTGATTACCGTAAATTTGGTAAATTTCATGAACATTCTTCTTTCCAATCCTTTCTCCTATATAAATTTCTACTTATTAATTAAATATATAAGTTGTTCACTTCTTAGACCTTTTAATATATTTTATTGAATGAATATTGTTGATATTTGGTCCATTTTAATAATTAACATGTTTTTTCAAGAAATACTTTTTTGAAATTTCGGCTCAATTTTGACCTTTATCAAAATTACCTGACATTAACAAATATGATATAGTTTATTTACGATAAAAAGACGATGACGTTGCAAAACAAAATATTATAACTGTGGTTACCAAGCTGTAGTTTTTTCCTTTACTTAACGAAAACTATAAAAGTCAATCTGTTAGATTGACAGTTCTTTTTTTTTCATTGTTCCGTGCCTCATAGGGCGTAAGTCAAAAATATTTATTTAAAAATAAAAGGCTTGTATAATAGGCTTGATTAATTTAATATAAATAATTATTCATGAAAAACTATGGATAAGATACAAGAAACAGTAACCAATCATTCTATATTCGAATTAACATTTAATTATTTTCCATAGAAGAGGGTCAAATGACGAACTGTAGGTCCTTATACCTTATTCTATGCTCTATAGAACCATCTTCAAGAGCACTGCAAGAGTTTACGCTAAAAGGAATCAATACAACCTGTAATCATCTTCATGCAAATTTAAAAATTGTTTCTTTATACAATATCTATTATATTTATTATGATAAAAATAGAATGGAAAATAAAAATATAGATACACAAAATAAAATTGTGTTACAAGATATAAAAATAAAAAATCTCCCATTTTATCAGTATTATTTATTTAGAGATACTGTGGTCGTTGTTTTAATTTGTGTATTATAAAATAACTGTACCTAATTAATTTAATAATAGTTATTGGCGATTTTGAGAAGGTGGAAATAAAGCAAATTGCATAAAAATATACAAAATATAAAACACAATATTTCCACTAGTCCACTACAAAATCATCACTATCTTCATCGTCACTGTCAAAATTAATAATAAGTGGAGGCACATCCGAATACTACTTCTCTATCCTACCCATCTTGTATAATTTTTTTCAGTGTGCTCTACTGTCTCTGACCAAATATCACATGATCTCTATAAAAAATTTTAACTATGCCCCAAATATGTTCAATTGTGTTGAACATACAGTGGTAAGGAGGAAGTCGAAGCACTTTGTGACCATATTTTTCAGATAATATGTCAGCTTCATATACTGTTTGTGGTTTATTACTACAAAAATGCATATATTTAAACAAAATAAGTTATCTAAGTATCACCATAATATATTGGAAAATGTTTATATCAACTTACCGTTGTACTAATTTCAATAATTGGGTTTTGAGAAAAGTATTTTCAAAAGGAATATCATTTTGTATCAACCAGTTCTGTATATCAGCCTTTTTGGTAGCTGTTGTTGGTACTGTATTGTGATAACTTGCATTATCCATTACAGTTGTGGCAGGTTCTTCCAAGTTCACTAAAAGCTGGTATTAAACTAATGCAAAAAAATTTCTCGGTTCATTTCACCGTGGTAATCACCATCTTATTTTTTTGGAAGAAAAAACCAGCCCTGCTCCAGGAATAAATCCAGAAGAGGAAACAGCATGCTATACTATATACCTACAATGAGGAAATAACAAATTACTACTAGGTTTCCTAGATAGACTGCATAGCTCAAAACAACTAATCATAATTATATAGATTTGAATGAAATAGTGTGACTAGTAAATATTTGAAAAGGTCTTAAAATGGCAGGAATGTTAGTACATCATAAAATAATTGCTAAATGTTATTATTCAAGTACCTTGGACCACCAATTTTGGTTTTTTCACGCTTCTATGATTAGAATCTTGCCAAGAACGTCCAACAGTACCGTCTTTGAAAAGCCAGGTCTAATCCAAAAACACAAATTGATATATACCTTCCCTTTTTATCTTGACATATTCATGTAGAAAATGTACATGTTTTGATGCAATATGTGGCAACTCCATTAAACCACGACGAGGATCAACTTTTTGGTATTTGAATCCAATATTTTTCACTATCTTCCAGAGTGATGTTAAACAACCATTAAAGAAAAAAAAATGAGTGAAGTCAATGAGTGAAGTCAGCTGAGTGTACCAGAGAAAAACAATTATCGAAAAGAAACCAAATTTTGTATTTTGGTACAAGAATTTATTATAAGCAGGGCGCTTTCGGTTTAATGATAAACCATCATCAGTGCCCCCTGTAAAAGTAGAAAATTGATCTTACATTCTCGAAATAAAATAAAAGGTTTAGAAGGGCCTAAAGCCAAATAGATACAATTTACTCACATGGTCAGGGTGTACTCCAAATCCTCACAAATTAGAAGATACATAAAGCGAATTAAAATATAGTGCTTGAAACACAGTCACTATTTAATTAAAATAACAATAAAAAGCACACACAACCCATTGTACAATGAATGAATCCCTAAAATAGGGGATAAAATATAACTCAAAACATTATTTGTGAGTCAGCTGTTTGACATTTGACAACAATTGTAGAAGATAAGTTGAAAATGAACAATTTTTGAAGGTGTTAATTAGTAAGGTAGGCTAACAACAGCCGGTGCTCTGATGACGTCATGAGAAGCATAGAAGCAAAAGTTGACAAAAGCTTGAAATATTAGTAAATTTATTTAGCAATTACGTTCTTATGACGTCCTCAGAGAAACAAATGTGTGATGGTGAGAATAACTGAAAACAGTTCAGGTTTTAAAGTAAAGTAAGAGCCACGAAAGAAAAGGAAAAATGGAAAACAACTTTAATGAAAAAAGTGACTCACATTCAGACAAGAATAATCCGGCCTGCACACCACCCCACCCCGGAATCCCAATCAGGGAAGCGACCCGAAAGTCTCCAAAGGATAAACAACTACTCCTCGAGCCATTTGCTCCGACAGGCATTGTATTGCATCCCTCCAGCAACAAACCGGTCAATCTCCCGGAAGAGGCCCCGAAGAGGAGAGGTGCAGAAGCACGAAACCTCCCGCCATGGAAGTTGGAAATGTAGCTCGAATTATGGTGTTGTGGTCACGTGTTGTATTGGTCCCAACTGATCTGAACTATTGTCATCATTAAGTAGGATCTCACCATCAAAAACTTTTCTATGTATAGGGGTAAAATCTCTGTCAAACTCTGTCTGTACATTAAGGCACTTATTGTTTTTATCGACCTCCTTCATGATTTCCATATCCTCGTACATAACCATTAAAGAGTTCACGCTACTGGAGTTTGTCTCTTAAAGTTTTCAAGGTTATGTGTCCCTCGGAAAAAATATTGTGTTAGTTAATTGTGAATAAAATAAAACAGTAAATTCAATATACTCACTGTTTCTATACATTTCGTATATAACATTTCGGAAAGCATTTTGATCAAAGTTATCAATTTCAACAGTAGGTTTTATGCGTTGTCTCTTTTTAGGTGGGCTTTTAGGCTGTTCAACTCTATTATGTTTGGCGGCAATACGGTTAACAGTGGTAACGCTAAGTTGTAAAGCTTCTGCAACTCTCTACAATATAATTACTTCAATTTATGAAAGAATAATATATTATCAAGTTTAATTAACCTAACCTAAATGAAAAACATTTAATCATTCACATTTAAATATGTAACAATAATATTATTAATGATGAATACAAATAGCGAATACTATTACTTACGTCTCTTACAGCAGTAAGCGGGAGAAGCTGGCCCCCATTTCGGCATTCTCGTCCAAAATAGCTCAACAAAGATGTTATCATCTCTTGACATTTTCTGTTCAGCTGCTTCGGCATTTTATTAACCACACGCTGCAGATTTGCCTAAATAATTAGTTATGAAAATAACTGTTTTACTTTTCCGCCCAACCTATCTATATGCGAGAAAAGTATTGGTTTACCCCAAAAAAAGTTGGAATTTTGAAATTTGTTTTTGAGTTATTTTTACGTTTTCCATCAACAACACGAAAAAACAGTTTTTAGAAAAAAAATCCTGTGTGTATGTCGTCGTCGTCGTTGTAGTCGGCCACTTTTCCTTTACATGTCTTGTTAGCACGATATAGCCTCCGGAATGCCATAAGTTACCAATTTTATGATTGAATATTGTTAAGAACATGCCACAGATGAACCCTATTGATTTTCAGCTCACCAGAGCCAGTACCACGGGTGCTATGGTACTTGAAGTACGACATTTTCTCATTTTTTGAGAAATTTCAGATTGTTAGCACGATACAGACTCCGGAGTTCAACAAATCACCAATTTTATGATTGGAGATTATTCAGGACATCTCACTGATGAACCCTATTGATTTTCAGCTCACCACAGCCAATACAACAAGTGCTACAGTACTTTAAGTACGATATTTTTGTCATTTTTGGAGAAGTTTCAGTTTGTTAGCACGATACAGGCTCCGGTGTATATACAAGTGACCAATTTTATGATTGAATATTATTCAGAGCGTCTCAAAGATAAATTCGATTAATATTCAGCTCACTAAAGCCAGTACAACGGGTGTACTTGAAGTACCAAATTTTTGTCATTTTCGGAGAATTCTCAGTTTGTTAGCACGATTCAGCCTCCAGAGAGTATCGATTGATCAATTTCATGATTGAATATTGTTCAAGGTATCTAACAGATGTACCCTATTGATTTTCAGTTGACTAGAGCGAGTACAGCGGGTCCTATAAATCCAGATATACTAAATTTGTGTTTATTTTTGGAGAAATTTCGGTTTGTTAGCACGATACATCCCCCGAAGTGTATACAAGCATAAGTCTATGATAGAATTTTGTTCAGGGCCACAGATGCGGAAAAGTTGGTTTTAATGCTTAAAACCGTTTATTTTTAATCTTAAAGAAGCAATGAATTTGAAAGCACCTTAAAAAACTTGTCAATAAACGTCAAAACAAACTGGGGAATTTTACCAGTTGATTTGACAACGTCTTGAAATTTTGCCAACCCGTTAGCTGTAAATTGCTCTGGCTGTTGAGGATAAATTGTATTCACGGTTGGTAAATTAACATTTATTCTGATAAGCAGGAAAGTTACTAAAAATGACATCATCGTCTTTTTGTCGGGGGTAATACCACAAGAGCTCAGATTTAGCCGGATATTTTTTGTGGTTGTTTTCTCATACTTACTTTCATTGGCAATTTAACTCGATCTGTTCAGGCAAAATCACGAGAGCGTAGCTCGAGTGATTTTGCCAGAACAGCTCTCGTTAAATTGCCAATGAAAGTAAGTATGAGAAAACCACCGGAAAAAATATCCTGCTAAATCTGAGCTCGCGTGGTATTTGGTAAGACAATCCCATGAATAAAAAACTCAATTCAATTAAACTTTATTTAACAAACTAAATGAACAATGAGTAGAAACATAATGTTTAGACATACTTTTTGGAAGTGTTATATGCTGTTTAATTCATTCTGTTTTTGACATTTATAATTGTCAAATTGACGTGCATTGCTTGGTAAACAGACAGTACCTAAATGCTAGGGTTGCTACGGTAACGTAATTTATCCGATATTTTTATCCACTTGCAAACTCTCTTCCTTCCTATTAAGCCGACAGCAAACTACGATTTTTGTATTCACAAATGGGAATTATTATACATGAATGGGATTGTCGTAGATAAACCATATATACATAAATAATGCTCTTAAAAGAATGGATACTGCTAGAAGTGCATAAATTACTAGTCAATTTTCAAATACTTTCCTAAAAGCTCGGAGGAGAGAAGTACGTCACAATACCTATGGTAGTTGTGTGTATCAATAAACTAATACATAATAATGAGCTAGTTTCATGAATTTCAATGAAAATGTCACTAGATATATTGGGTCTGAACTAAGTATTTGCAACTAATAACGCACTCTACGATTTCAAATAAAAATGAAAAAAAAACATTGAAATTTGAATTCTTGTGGTAGACTGTGGTAGGCTAGAGCCAATGGCAAACAAAGAAATTTTGCGCTGTTGTCATGAGGAAAAACTTTATAAGTAGACTAGTTATATTTTTCATTAACACCCGTTAAAGAGAAACGCAAAGTACTCTTTCAAATAATGTTCTCCTAATCGGCATCCTCTTATTAAAAAAGGCAACTCTCGTGTAGTCCAAGAAATTTGGAAATATATATTTTAAACTGCAGTGATGATGCTTTCAAAATAGAAAATATAATGTAAAATGTATGTATAATGAAAAGTAAATGTTCTCCATGTAGGTTGAGTTGTTTGGAAAACATGTGATGTAACACACATACACAAATTGCGTTACCCCTGAATTCCGAACTCGATTTAGTACCGGATCGCTTATTCTTCTTCTGTTTAGGGGAGTTAAAGTGACTGAGATACCATGTCCACATCCACTTGAGGAAGATTTGTCGAATTAGCTCCGGTGAAACCTGGATCCATTTTAAATACGTCTTTTAAATGGCAATCAAACAGAAGCACACTATCTACTATAAAATAATATAACTCAAACAACTAAAAAGTCAGCTAGGATGGTATCTGTTTGAGGTGGGTTGTGGATATTGATGTCAATTGTCAAATTCTTCTAGTCGACTTTCACTTTATATTAATCAATTTGGATAGTCAAGTAGGATTTGTCAACAGAACGTACTTTCAATCTGACAACAAGGGCTTCTGCCATTGGTCAACTTACAGAAGTTTATTTAAATCTAATAAAATTTTTAAATCTAGTTTTCGAAGATATTTATAACTTTTTGAGATAAATATCATTATCATAGAAAAATATATGTTATTCTTAATCTTTCTGATATGATTTCACTTGTTAATTCGTACCCATGAAATTGGCTCTTTAGAGCAAAATATTTTAATCGGATAATGAGAGCAAAATATTTGAATCGGACCGCCAAAAAGGGTAGAACTAAGAAGAAAAAACGTCCTAGTGCCAGTCAGATGGTAGTCAAATCTTGAATTTGAGCTTTTGGTGAAGATGATTCATTGTCCATCAACGAAGGCGCAGCTTGAGTACTCAGCAATGTAGGCGGATTGTAAGATGACGTAAGCTGGTTGTCAGGCGACGTAGGCGGGTTGTAAGGCGAGGTAGGCTGGTTGTAAGGCGACGTAGGCTGGCTGTAAGGCGACGTAGGCTGGTTGTAAGGCGACGTAGTCTGGTTGTAAGGCGACGTAGGCTGGTTGTAAGGAGACGTCTGCTAGTTGTAAGGCGAAGGAGTTCTACTGTAGATAGCAGGAGAGTGCGAGGATGAAGATGAAGACGAATATATTGATGGTTGTGAATGCCCAACAGATGAAGTACTCATTTCCTTCTCTGTTGTCTGCACTATTTCCGCATTCATCAAAATTTGCGATATTTTGTGCTTCACATGAACTTGTCAAATTGTACTAAACGTTTTCATTGTTTTTGCGTAACCCAAGCAAATAACGTCAATGTCATCCAAATTCTCAAGACCAGTGCCATGTTCTCCCTCAAGGAAAGCAAGTACCTTGTCGACTGCCGAGTAAATTCACAACTATCGTCTTCAACAGATAGTTTGTCAATAAAAAAGCTCTGTCCTACTCGATGGTCCGCTCGCGAGGACGCATGCTTAAGTTTAAATCGAAATTGGGAAAACATGTTTATAGCATTAATCTCAATTCACGAGGATGTATCAGGAAAACTCCAAACACGTTGTGAAGCTAGAGGTCTTTTGAGTCAACTTAATCGACTTGAAACAGCAATTATGGCGGCAGTTTGGGATTCCATTTTTGAAAGATTTGGAGTGGTATGATTCACTTATCTTCTTTGTGAATCGCCTAAGAGACGAATACCATATATACGAAGCAAATGCTCTATAAAGAGCTACAGAGCAGAATTAGGAGGTCAGTAAAGTTCTCACTAAAAAACGCAAACTTCACAGCAATGAGACTCGCGACGGTGAAGTAGAATTTTCAGCTCAGGACAACTACCGGATAAACACTTTCACAATAATTATTGACCGACTTTTAAGTGAACTCAAAAACAGAAAAGCAGCTTATGTAAATTTTTGTGAGAAATTTGGTTTTTTAAATTCATTATCAAGTATGAAAAGCGAAGATATTCTTGAAGCCGCTTGACAATTACAGAAGCGCCACACTAAGGATTTAGACATGGACTTTCCTAATGAACTCCTTCATTTTAGGTATGTTTTAGTTTCTTCCACCTAACTCGTTTTCTGAAATGTATCAGCTAATATTTTCTCAGAACGTAAGAGATGTTTATCCAAATACGGAAATTGTTCTGCTGAACGTTCGTTTTCAGCTCTAAAACGAATTAAAAACTATTTACGTACTTCAATGTCTCAATATCGCTTGATTTTTTTGGCAATTCTAAATGTAAATTCTGCAAGAGTGTATGACTTGAGGATCTTATAGATAGATTCTAGGAAATTAAAGTGAGGAAGAAATAATTGTAAAGTAGACATCAATCACTAAATTTATTAATATCATTTTAATATTAGTTGAGCGAGGTACTCTATAGGTAAACCTGTAGTTAATAATCAGTAACAGTAAATCAGTTAATAATCAGTAACAGTAAATCAGTTAATAATCAGTAACAGTAAATCAGTTAATAAAGTAGGTTAATTAAGCCGAAACTTAATAAGTTATTGTTTCTGAGATAATAGATAATAAACAAAAATGAATGGAAATGTTTAGTTTATCATAATAAACTATTTATTTAAATAAATTCAGTTTTCATCTTCCTTTTTCTATTGAATAAAAATTTGCTGATTTGATGTTCACTTAAGCTATTAGTATTGTAAGGTAGTTTTACCAGCAAAACTCTAATGTGCGGGGAAAAGAGGCAGTAGCTGATAGATTGCCTAGGGGCGGCAAAAACCTAGATACGGCCCTGAAGGAGGTACAATTGAACGAACAATAAGATGTGACCAAAATCTTATTACTGCATTAGCATGAGTAAATTTTAATCTCAAGGTGTCTATTAGAACCCAGGCCAATGAAATTAGTATTTCAAGAAATTCGGTTCATAGAACTTTAAAATATTTTAATTACTATTCTTTCAAAGCGCATTTAGTTCAATGATTACAACCAGGTGATTACCAAATATGTCTTGATATTATTGCAATAATGATGATCCACGTGTTTTATCAAAAATATTGTGGAGCGATGAGGCTCAAGAATGGTGTAGGTAACCGACACAATTCAAATTATTGGTCTACCATGAACCCGAAGTGGGTGATGGAAAGAAGATTTCAAAATATTTGGGGTATAAATGGGAGATACGGTTTATTTAATGGTCGTGCTACAGGACCTTACTTTTTTAACGGCACTCTAACAGGTGTTCGATATTTAGATTTTTTAGAATACATACTGCCAGATTTGTTAGAAGATGTTACTCTTAATGAACGTCAAGAATTATTTTGGCAACAAGATGGAGCTCCTGCACACAATGCGAGAATCATTAGCGGCCACCTACAAAACAGTTTTGATAACCACTAGATAGCAAACGGATCTCAGAAATTGTGTTCAACTGATTTGTCATTTCTTAACTCTTTCTTTTGGGGAGCAATAAAATATTTGTCTATTAGTCAAAATGTAGACGAATTAAAAGAAAACATATGACGGGTATGTCGTCAAATTACTCCTGCAATGATTCAAGCCACATATATCAGAAATCTTCAGACAGTATTCGAAATGTGTGTTACAGCAGTTGGACTACAATTCGAACATCTAATGTAAATAATATCAATTTGTTAATTGGTATTCATTTTCATCATGTTATTTTTATTAAAATTTTTATTGTTCTTCTAGGATTTTGATTAGTTTAACAAATATAAAAAATAAACTGACATTTTCTTGATTACTTGTGAACTGATTTTACATTGAAAATTATGAAAAATATACAAGATGCTATTAAAAATGCAGGGTTGTCACTAAGGGGTGAATATTTAGAGGATGTTTTTTCTACGCAATATTGAAGTGTATTAGGATAAATTAGTCTGGGACACCCTATATGTGCAAGATCATCTTCTGATCGTCGGCGAAATATGGGGTGAATAAAGTGTCAACTCCCACTCTCAGTCCCATGATTTTACATTTTTTGTCTGTCCTGCTAACGATCAGTCCAAGTATATTTTAAAGAGAGTTGGGGATAAGCAATAGCTCTATCTTAGTCACTTGGTGGTTTCGAATGGGAAAGTTAGTCTGTTTCCGACTTCTAGTAGCTCTAATCAGATTTGTATTGATGTCCAAATTCATCAATAACTTCCACAGTTGTGAGACTGGGACGCTATCATACGGTTTCTCCAGGCCAATCAAAGTTGTTCTGTTGCATTTAAAAAAAATCAATATGCAAAATAGTAAAGTTGATAATTTTGTCTACAAAATGCTCAGGAAATATATAAAATAAAAATTCATAAAATTTAAAAAAAACGAATATCTAAATCATTATGGATTGTAATTACTGCGAATACACGAGATAAAAAAGATGTGGAGCACGATGTCGTATGTTTAGGTTAAGTTTAATCTTTTTTTTATATTTTCTGTTTAATTTTCTTTACTTTTCATTATTTACCGTACTTATCATCAAATAAAACATCTTTTTCCTAAAATTCCTTTGATATTGCATATAGATTTACACGTTTTTCAAGCTCTAAAAATCATCTCTAATTCGTTGACAATCATTGTTAAAAGATAAGTGCTTCTGCTATTCAAAAACCCATTTTCACACCAACGCGCCTTTTAATTTGCACAACAATGTTAATAACTAAAAGGCCCCTTAGAAACTCTTTGCCTCGAACATGGGCACTTAGTTCTAAATAAATCCTATTATAAGCAGCGGTGAAATGATAAATGCATCTAAGAATAAGTGACAATTCAATGCAGGTGTAAATGTAGCACACCAGATCCTTGGAAAGTGCATTTTAGGCCTGTTTGCAATATTTATGTTTACATAAACCTGTCATAACGTTCATTAACTAATAATGCCCTAAGTATAATCGTTTCGATGTCAGTTATTTGACGTGGGAATGATTTCCTTACACCATATATAATTTTAATGGTAATTTGATTCCCCGAATTATGTCCATAAATTTTCCTAAAAAGGTTTCCCTCGATAAATTTATAGAATTTATTACTGTTAGTATGAAAACTCAATTACCTAATTCAAAATTCAAATTTTTTCAGCCAACGTTCTGTGAATTATACAGTGTGTCCAAAAAGAGTAGCGGGGCTTTGTTTTAATGTTGACGTTGTTTATAGTTTGGGATGAATTGTCCAGTAATAACATCATAGGTCCATATTTCCACGAGCAAACACTCACTGTAAATAGTAAACCATACTGCTAAATGCTAAAAGGAATTTGGTTCAAGCCTTTCAAGGATAGAACTGGCCATAGTTTCCACTTGTTGCTGCTATGAAAGTCATTTTTCAAGTAGGCACTGCATTAACTGGTCTTTCAAAAATTGTGATCTAAGTCCTATTAATTATTTTCTATGGGGTTACTTGAAAAGTACGGTTTACAAACATAAGATTCTGACATAATGAAAGCACAATATCGCAACAGAAATGGCGGTAATCTCGCGATCAATTTGCCAAAGCCTTATCAATTTTAGTTTGAGATTAGAGGATTTCTCCCAGCGTGTTGGTCGGCATTTCTAAATAACTTTGCTGTCCAATATCTGTTGAAAAAATATAAACCACTTCTTCTTCTTGATTTGTCATATCCGTTAAACCAATAGTAGCGATTATAGTGGCTATTATTACTGCTCTGAAAAGTTGACTGGTTGTCGGTTCGAACCATTGTCTAAGGTCATGATGTTCTTTTTCTACCATCCAACAGCTTTAACCTGGATGATCAAATGCATCATATCTTATAACCCTGGATGTCTCATGGCATGGCCAAAGGGAAACAGGTCTCGAATCATCACGGTATTTATTATTTCTCTATCTTTCCTCATTCTGTTTAGGACATCTACTTTCGTGACTAGCTAATTCTCAGCATGCACATTTATGACCACATTTCATATGCTTCAAGTTACTTCACGGTGTCCTCTGTCAGAGTCCAGGACACCACTTTATAGACCAGAACAGAAAAGACGAAACACCTAATCATTTTCGTTTGGAGCTCATATTTAGTTCATGCCCACAGATAATATTCTTCATACGTAAAAAAGTAATCCAATTCATCTCTGCTAAATTGTCCTGATGTTTGTTTAGTAGTTGTTTCATATATTTGATCTTTTGTACCCTATCTAACATGTTTGAACCAGCACATAGTTGCGCTGGTGGGTTTTATTTGCTTTCTCACAACCGTAAGTTTGATCTTTTGGTGTTAAACCTTGTGAACCGTATCGAAATTGTGTGCAAGAAGAACCGAGTCGTCTTCATAGCCCAGATTGCAGCTGATTTGATTATTGATTTTTTATTATTTTATTCAACTACCAAAGCGTTTTTGGTTGTAGCAATGTCTTTAATCTAACATTTGCTTAGATAAAACAGCACAAATCATTCCGGATTTAAAAACTTGTTAAACATTAAATTCATAAACATATTTTCGCAGATGGAATTTCAGAGTTCCACGTAATATTGACTCTACCGTCCGATGTTTTTATATAGTTCCTCTGCAACAATATCACTAATCAATTCGCCACATATGATTTTACAACAAAATACATAGAACGTTGATAATGCTTTGGTTAAATTCAATTAAATTTCATCATTTGTTGGATGGAATTTCCGCAGGGCTATATGATGAGTTATGCTGTTATTGTCAATCATTCCAGTATACAAGGTGTTTTCAATAATAACTGATCAATTCTATCGTTGATAATTAAAAAGTTATTTTGAATATAAATCGTCGCCTTAGGATCATCTTATTCTTATTCACTTTTCTTCGAAAATGACATTGTTGTGTCAAGTTATTCTACGTCAAAAGCTCTATACGTCCATTTATTTCAAGTGACGTTATTTAGAGTAGTTTTGATAATACGCAGACGTCGATTTAACAAGCGGATGCGGAGATCTTACGAAATTATATGAATTGAAAAGAATACAAGTAGCAACACAAGTTCCGTTTAAAGTTTTTTGTGCAATAAATTACATTTTTCTGTGCAATGATGTGAATATGTACCTCAAAACCGTGATGATACCTACATATGAAAGGTAAAATGTTGAGGTTAGATACGTTTGGTTTTAAATAGTTTTAAATAAGGTATATACAGCCAATATGGCCATGCCAAGACGTTTTACTTTTTACATCTCGCTGTTTGAACTTTTCAAAATTTTGGATAAGCTGTAGTATGAAGTACATTATTAGGCAGATATTGTGAGTAATTAAAAGTCAGCCATATTGATCATTACAAAAATATGACTAATATAAAAAATAGGTGCAACTGACCATATTACCAACCAGGTGTATGGCAATATGGCCATACAAAATACTGTTAATGTAATGAATGTTATTCGGAAATAATTGAATTGAACGGTCAAAACAATAATTCAAGTCCAAAAAATAAATTTATTATGCCAAAACAGATTTTTTATTCATAAGAATCAAATTATCACTCACAATCTGGACATATGAAAATCTCTCTTTTGGGGAGTCCAATGCACTACTCATGGACATAATCCTTGCATTTAACACATAAGCACATATCGATTTGTCTATCTTCCCGGCAGCGTTTACAATACCAAGACTCCTTTAAAATTTTACCTTTTGGTGCTCTCGATATTATGGATTTTTTTTTATATTTGTACATGAGTCTTTAGTTTTCTTTTCTTTATTGAACAGGTTTCTTGTAACAATTTGGGCTCTACTGTTCAGAGCAGGTTTTCTGGATTTCTCAGCTTTGGTTGGTGCTTGATCCGGAGTTGGCAGCATCTCAGTAAAAGAGTTGTTCTTATTCAAGGCAAGATCTTCTACAATTTCTTCTTCAGAATTATATTTATCAGATTCATCGTGTACACTGAAAAGACCCGCAGTATCACTGCTGCTGTCATCATGGGTAGAAGTTCTGTTTCTAGTACGGGTTTTCTTTTGTAATCTTACACCAGATGTGGATGGACCAGCTTCGAAAGAAATTGAGTAATCGACATCATTTTCCTTATTCTCTAATAAACTAGATGTAGGTCGAATTGTTTTTTGAGATATTTGCTGTTGGGTTTCTTTTGACTTGTGATGGTGCTGGGAGCAAACGCAATCTCTGGAATTGCATTCCTATTTAAAGGATATACTCCTGTTGCCTTGAAGCTAGCTTTAATATTTGACATGGTCATTGTTCTATCCCAAACAGTTGAACATATGCTTCCAAGACGCATCTTACCAATAGTACTCAAACGCTCTAAAGACAGATTTATCCATTGGTTGGAGTTCGTGCGTTGTATTACTGGGCAAACAATACAACGTAATATCGAATCTGTCAGCGGTTTCCAAAATACTTAAATCCAAGTGACACTTGGCTCCATAAAAAATAAACCGAACCTGACCTTGAACCTCAAACTTTGCAAAATGCTCTATCCAACGGAAAAATTCTGCTTGTACCATGCTAACTTTTTCAGTCATAAGTACTGAAGTCCCTGCATGCATTGAATCACCCCATCCTTGTTTTTGGCGCTTTTATTTATATAAAATTACCGGAGGTATTGCTGCTTCGATAGCGTTACCACAGGCCACAACAGAAACATTTTGTGCGTGTTCGTTCGTAACGACATGTACCCGTCGTGCTCTTTTTGCAGCCAATACCTTTTGTTGATGGTGCAAACAGGGCCTACATCCTTTCTCGTCGATATTATAGATTCTTTCAGGATGTTCCATTATATTTAAAGATCTCATTATTTCTTCTAACTTGAAATGGTCATCAACAATAAAGTTTTTGGGCTCTTGACTGGTCTAAATTTTGTGCTTTTCTAACTCGGATTTGAGGGTTTCTTCCCATAAATCCCTTTAGCCAATATCGTCCAGCCTTTTCTTTTTTCTCTTTAAAAGGATTTGGAATATTATTCAACGCGGTATACCGGTAAACACATCGACGAAGTACACTTGCAGTGAGCGGGTAAGCTACTTGGGATAAGCGAATGGTTCTTCGACTTAATTCAGTTTCTTGTTCTTGTGTTAAAATTGGCTTGCGTCCCATAGCTGCTTTTCCAATCTAACCTTTTTCTACATAGCGTCTAAGGGTTCTTCTTGGTAGACTGAAAGTGATACTCGTCTTATTTACTAACATGCCCCCTTTCACAGCTTGAAGGGCGTGGATTAAGTCTTCTTGCTTTCATTGGCCTCTTAAGCCTCTGGAGCGAATACGACCCATCTTTACTCCTGTAACAAGGGAGAAAAAATTATAAAAGAACAGTTATGATATCATTAACATACGTATTTCTACAAAAATGCACATGTATGCCATGGCCATATTGCTATCTATCGATAATTGCCATATTGTTCACATGTACCAAATCAACTGTTTTTTTCAAATATCAGGCACTATCATAAACTTATCAAAGAAGTAACTGCACTATGTTATAATCGTACATTTGCACAATCTAAGCATAATATCAACTTAAACGATACTTTCGTGATTGTAATAGTAGATTTAAAAAATTTCACTTTTATATGCGGCAATTTTGAATTAAAATTTTCATTTGGAAAGCATCACACACTCAGGCGGTGTGCTCAAGACTGATGACTTTAGCGGCTGGTGTATTTGGCGAATATGCTGTTTATACGTTTTGCGCCGTCGTCTTCAAATTTTAGGTACCTAGTTACCGAGTTATGAGGAATTGGCCATATTGCCAACTTGGCCTTATTGGCTGCATATACCTTAATTAATATGTATTAATATATTATATCTTTTTTTAAAGCTGCGTTGACGAAATAAGTGTTATTGTTAATAATAACCGAAAAGTTCAGGAAGAAAATGACTTGAATTCAGGACTATTCAGTACTTCCAAAAAGTAGTTATAATTTTAAAATCACCTAGGTTTAACGATTATTAGTCCACAAACTAAAGACTTCTCTGTTATTATGAAAGAAATTATTGCAATTATTTCTTATTGTTTTAGTGTAGGGTAGTGCAGAAAATGAAGTAAACGAGAGGAAAACCAAGAAGCGAAAGTAAAATGCAGGAACCTGGAAACAAAATGTCCGAAAGAAGCTCAGGCCAAATGGACAATTGTGTTGGTTTTTGCTTTAAGCGTACGTCTAATTTTACTATTGAAGACGTTAATCTAATACACGAAGAATTTTGGAACAATTCTGATATTAAAAAGGTGTTTTTTTATGACAGAACAACCGAAAAGCATGTTTAAAAATGAGAACGAATTAGACAAACTACGGCAAGTAAGAAAAGAACCTATTCACTTCAATATTTTTTGATAAAGACAAATAGGAAAGTTCCGCGTCTGCAAAAATTTCTATCTCGGTGTTCTATCAATAAGCTAAATAAGGATATCACATTTTCATGCGAAGAAGACAACCGGAATTACTTCCACGCCTATTGAAGACCAAAGAAAAGATTCGAAGAAAAAAATATCACATAAATTTATTTCCACGCGTACCGTCTCACTACTGCAAACAATCACCATCTTGTGAATATTTAGACATATCATTGATCTCTGCCAAAATGTATGATTTGTATATCGAAAATTGTCAAGCTAATAATAAGGTTCCGTTAAAAAAATCGATTCACTACCACATCTTCCAATTACGAATTTAACATCATTTCAAAAACCTAAGAAGGATCATTGTAAAGTTTGCGTTGAATTCGAAGGAAAAAAAGAAGAGGGTACTTTAGACGACAAACGTATAGATAGGTACAATTAGCATATAGAAGCAAAAGTTGCGTCTCACAATGAAAAGAAAAAAGATATGGAAGAGCCTACAAAATATGAACTAACTGCAGTAATCTGTTTTGATATGCAAAATGTCATTACCTGCCTTATGCGGTATGTTGAATAAACGAATAGATAGAGAATAGAGAAAATGGTGAACACAGAAACATTTTTAAGTTCATTTACCTTAGTCAAAAGTACCATTTTTGAGATAGTCGCTATTTTTAGTTAATTTCATCAAAATTAGTCGTAAAAATTGTGTTTTTTAAAAAGGTAAGCACTGAAAATAGTTTTTATATGACTGATTTTAATGAAATTATAAAAAATGGCGAATATCTCGACTTTCTACTAGGGCATTTATTCCCAAACTGGTCCAGGTGGATAACTGACAGAGGTCTGCGTTGACGTAAGAAAAATAATCGTTATATATCTACGATCTTCACATTTTTTGACGAGTTTTGGGAATATGGTAGAAATGTAGCAGAGAAATCGGTAAAGTTTTGAAAATGGTCTATGAGGAAATAGTTTGGGAACCTCTGCTCTAGGGATTCACGCGAGAGGGTGAGGGCGAAACTTTTAAAAATCTTGTCTAGAAAAAAGTACAAGCTCCCATTATTCTCGCTTTTCCGAGACGTGACGAGACATTTTAGAAAATAGTATGGGCGATACCGAGACCACATACAGGGCAACCCGAGAGTCTCGTAAAATTTTTTTATGAAGTTTTTATTCGAAAAATCAGGAAAAGTCTACATAGAAAACAATACATTTTACAAAATATGAAACCTGGTAACCGTCTGTGGAATATTTTATTGTAAATTTAAAAATAAATCAATAACCGATTATGATTTTTTCACATTTTTACCTCAACTTGTTAAAGCTTCTTATAGTAACCCAACTCTTATCATCAATATTTATCCTCACAGATTTTTATATTTTAAATTTGAATGATTTTTTTTGAAGATCAATAATTATATAGAAATAGATCATTTACAATTAAGCGAGACGACACGAGTCAACTGGTAACGAGACGAGACCGAAACTTGAACGAGACTCAATTTTTTGGGAATTGACGAGACCGAGACGAAATGTTTGTTACTCTCGCTTACTCTCGTCTCGTGTGAAGCCGTAAGCACGAGAAATTTATTCTTTTGGAAGATATCTTACTGCAGTTTTCCATTGTTACTAAAAGTCGAGCATAATCTTAACAATAATTAAAACCGACAGCTACGTCTTAAAAACAACACAAAAACATTTTTTTTTGACATAACATTTAAGACCTATCCTTGTTAACCAATAATAGTGTTTAATCAAAACAAAATTTAAATACCTGTAAAAGCTTAATTAAAATGACAGGCAATTACTCACACCCAATCAACTTTAATTATTATAATAAACATATTAAATTGGAGTAAAATCACAGTGAAATTATGAGTTTGAGTGATTCGGAGGTATAACCTACATCATCTTATAGATGACACTTTACTAACTCGGTGGCAATATTTTGCCTTCTCCAGTAGTGGCGAACATTACTGATGTGGATGCCTTCGATGAGTTCAGGATCCTTTCTGGATATTTACAGCCTCGTCTGTAAATTAGTTTCTTTTTTCCAGGATCGTCAAAAAGATTTGTTTCATCATAGTTTATTATGTGACTTGCAAGAACGTCCTTCGGTTGTAGTTCGAGTTCGTCGAAAAATGCATTTATTATATCAGGAGAGATTGCGGCTCGCGATCTTTTGATATTTTTGCACATTCTCGATGATAAGGATTCTTTGCGACGTCCTAAGAAGGAATACACCCCTCATTACAAAAATTATTCGTTGATCTGATGCATGCGTGCTCATATGTCTACTGCCTTACTAGATGATTTAAAAAACAACCAAAATATCAAAACTTTACTCCCAGTTAGATCCAAGAAGCCTTACCAAGTAGTGCAGTTAACCGTCAACACTTTTTTTTACTATAAACGATTAACACAGACTGAGTTTTTCGCTGGCCCTATAAGAGTTTGAAAGAATAAGTGTACGAAAATAATTCGAATTTTCTTAGTTTCAAACAAAGTTTCGCTAGTAATTCGCATGTTCAAACGTTTATACTAAAACCTACAAGAAATGAACGGTTTTAAAGATTAAAACTAACTCTTCCGCATCTGTGGTCCTGAATAACATTATATCATAAAATTTTCACTTGTATACACTTCGGGGGATGTATCGTGCTAACAAACCGAAATTTCTCCAAAAATAACCAAAAATGTAATATATCTGGATTTATAGGACCAGCTGTACTCGCTCTAGTCAGCTGAAAATCAATAGGGTACATCTGTGAGACACCTTGAATAATATTCAATCATAAAATTGGTCACTTGTATACACTCTGGAGGCTGTATCTTGCTAACAAACTGAAAATTCTCCAAAAATGACAAAAATTTGGTACTTCGAGTACCATTGAACCCGGTATACTGGCTTTAGTGATCTGAATATCAATAGGATTTATCTTTGAGACGCTCTGAATAATATCCAATCATAAAATTGGTCACTTGTATATACTCCGGAGGCTGTATCGTGCTAACAAACATAAATTTCTCCAAAAATTACAAAAATATCGTACTTAAAGTACTATAGCACCTGTTGTACTGGCTCTGGTGAGCTGGAAATCAATAGGGTTCATCTGTGAAGTGTCCTGAATAATATTAATCATAAAATTGGTGACTTGATGAACTCCGGAAGCTGTATCGTGCTAACAAACTGAAATTTCTCAAAAAATTACTAAAATGTCGTACTCCTAGTACCATAGCACCCGTTGTGCTGGCTCTGGTGTGCTGAAAATCAATAGGGTTCATCTGTGAAATGTCCTCAACAATATTCAACCATAAAATTGGTGACTTGTTGTACTCCGGAGGTTGTATTCGCCGACGACGACAACGACATACATACAGGATTTTTTTTTCTAATAACCGTTTTTTTTTATTGCTGTTGATGGAAAATGTAAAAATGACTCAAAAGAAACTTTTTTGGGGTAAACCAATACTTTTCTCGCATATTAGATAGGTTGGGCGGAAAAGTAAAAGTTGTACCGTTTTTGCAAGGAATAACTTCTACAATGGTTCAGCCACCGCCTGCACCAATTACACGTGACAAAATTGCTCACATTAAAAGTTTGGAAAACCATTTTCCTGAAGTGGATTTGGTATATTGGAAAGCATTAATCCCAAATTTCAGAGAATTTTTCTTAATTTTGTTGTATTTCTCATATTAGTTATGTACCAGTATTAAACACTTTTTTCAAAACAACTATGTTTTTCTTTATTCAAAAAAGAAACCATAAACATAGAATAAAAAGCTAAAAAACAATATAATCAAAAATTTATGTTGAAATAATGAAATGTATTCAATGTCCGTGACAATATTATATATATTATTATAAATCATTATTTTTTTAAATCTTTTATTAACGAAATATACACTCAAAAGATCAAAAATAGATTTGAAAAACTTCAATCGACTAAAATTATGTAGTTGATTGGTAGTATAATCTGAAACTTTAAATTGTTCTGTAAATTTTACAAAAATGGACATGACCTAAGGCGACAAAATTGTATAATACCCCGAAGAATCGAGGAAGTATTATGTGACATAATTAATGTTATTTTGATTGTCGACTTTATGGCCTACATTATTTCCGAAGTGTACATATCTGCACATGCTGGCAGTTACATTATATGACATTTAACAAGCTTTTACCAGATGGTAGGATGATACTTAATATAGAGAGCACACAACTGTTTATACGTAATTCTCAACAATCGTATGATGAGACAAGAAGTACAACCTTGGTTTTTATTGTGTAAAGTTGACAATGCTAAATAAAAATAACATTTCATATATTTGAGGATATAAGTGTGAGCTTTAAAAAATATGTACCTATTTGTCATTTATTGATTTTGTCTCAAGGTCATAGAACACAGGATTCGTTAATTTCAATGCTCTTTTACTCAAACAAAACCAACACGAAAACTGTCAACGAAACATATATTTAGAATCAAATAAAACAAAGCGAAAACCGATTTTGTAATAAAAATCATGAAGCGACAATATCTAGAACTTGTACCATTTTTTCATGTTTTTTATTCATATTCAGTAACATAGAAACCCGAGCACCCAGTAAAAATTATTTTATTTCGGTAATATTTGGCATACATATCGGGCAGTTCGTAATATGTAAACTTTACCCCATTAACGCCCGAATTGATTTTTTTTGGAAAATGATGTTTATATTACGACAGAGCTAGCCTAAATAATATTTTTGAAAAAAATGTCTAAACAGAAAATGTTCGTTCGGTTACCGCGTACGAGATAATTGCGGTTGCCATATGGTAACGCTAAGCGATTTCACTGTTATGCAGTTACCAAGTGTCTGAATAAAAATAAACATCATTCATCTTAAAAAAAGCATTACTGCAAATATTTATTAAAAGTAGCATAGTGAACAAAAGCTAATAATATTATATAGTTTTATTTCAAGTACACTTTGGAAACATTCTAAAGAGTCTAAGAGTCCGACAAAACACTTGGAACACACTGTTCTGACTATGGACTTGCACGTATTTTTTGCACATCTTCGCTTTGCATTATTTGGAGTTTTTATAAAAAAATGGTCCATCCTGTCAAATCTAATGGCGTCTGATATGCGACTGTCCGACGCATCAGAAGACGTAGCTGCTTTACCAGGACCCTTGCTTGGAGTTCCATATTGTTTTATATACGTCGTCGAAACTTCTCGTTTAAAATATAATCTTGGTATTTTCTCATTTTTACTTTTGTTGTGTAATATCCAACTGTTTTGGAGAGCTACGTCAAGGATCCAATCCATCTGGTCAGTTTCTTCCATATAATTATTATACTGCCCACTTGCTCTTGTTCTGGATATATACACATGTATTTTCTCTTGTTGGGAGTATTGTTTGACTTGAGCAGCATTTCAAACACCAAACGATGTTGATAACATCGTGGCATCTGAATTATCTATCCAACGTACATATCAAATGCCCATCCTTTTTCGAATTGCATGTTCATAGCACCATCTTTCTTTCTTTTTAAATTCAGTTCTGGTAATCAACGGACAGAGTTTAGGAATTCCATTATCTCGAATTGTCCTATCATAGTGGTAACCGCGAAATCTTATAAATGAAAATAAAGCTGGCCCAGAAAATAGATTATCCATATAAAAATGGTATCTCAGATTTTGCTTTTGAGCTGGGAGCTCATCTAACATAAGAAGATGACTGCTGGCCTTTCCAAATAATTTTTGGTAATCATCGTTAAACTTGGGGCTTTTTCCATGATATAGGTCAAAATTGAGCACATATCAAGCTTTTGTATTTATACACCACACTTCAAACCCGAACCTTATTGGTTTAGCACGAATGAACTGCGTATTCCCACGTTTGCCAAAATACTTGATCATACTCTCGTCATATGCAAGGTTTTCTTCAGGTTAAAAATTTCGAATGCAACGATCTTTTAACATATTCATTATTGGGCATAATTTCCATGCCTAAACTTATTGGCTCGTTTTCGTATTATCCGTAAAATGCAAAAAGCAGCAAATCTGCATAAATCTACCTCGGCGCATGCAATCAGATACATCCAAATTTTTTAAATCCCCCTCAGAACCCCAATAATGTCATTTTGACGGCAGTTCATTGTAACCACTAACAAACATAATTACTATCAAGCATTTTATTTCATCGGCTGTTATGTTGGGATCAGGGCAGTTTGGAAATGAAGAATAAATACGAGTTTCTCTCACTATATGCTCAATAAACTCAACATCTTTAAATTGTCAAAATATTTCAACCATAATTAAATCTTTATATTTGGAATAGTCAGGGCTAGGAAACGATGATGGTGTTGTAACTTCCAAGTCCGCATTTATTAACCATTTCGGTATTGATTTCTTTGTTGACTTTCCCTAAAAAATTCACCTTTTGTTGCCTCGGACATAAGTTGATCAGCCGATATCTCTTCGATCGCACCAACTGGACGATTATCATTCAATCTTATTTCTGCACCGGCTATCAGTTGGTGATATGTGAAGTTATCAACATGGCTGTTAGTACTAAAACACAATTTGTTTATTTACGTAGTTGATTGCATTTTCAACATTGCTTAACCACTCTCTTCATCGCCCGAATTTTCGTCCATCTCAATATTTATTTTTGGAGATTCTATAAAAATGTCTCCCTCGATGTCGTCATTTTCTATCATATCCAATGGCTCATCAGGTGAAAAGCCTCTTCTAAATCAAACATATATTGTTAGCTCCTGTAAGCGCTTACCCTTAACATATGGCAATATCTACATTTCGAAGATCACCGTAAATGAACTATAGACACCAATTATTGAATATACTCAAATAGTAATTATTAAAAACATTCTTTATTCATATTTATGTTTCTCTTTTACAACATTAAGAAAGAAATACATGAAAAATGCTGATGTTCTGGCCCTTCTTTTCTCCTGTTATGTGCGTCTACGTTTACCATGGCTCCTTACTAATAGCATTATCAATCTGTTTTCACGATTTACCGCAACTGTATCCCTTAGAATGTTTGTGACTCCTAGAATATTTCGGCTAGGTTACCCCTGAAAAGTAGCTAAAAAACAGGGTTTCATATTCAAATAATCTTTCATTTAGGTATATAAGTATTACACTGTAATTGCAAAACCATAATTGCTATAAGTTTTTAAGAGATATAATACTTACTAAAAGCGAATTTCCACTTTTTCGCTCGTCGTCAATACACCAAATATCAACAAACCTGTCCAACTCAACAATTTACTGGAAACTGTTAAACATTGATTTTCTAGCAGTTTTGGCGTCTTGAACACCGCTCCTTACTCTCTTCGTACTTATCTGGTCGCTACCAGACTCACACTGGAATTTTATGTAGTAATGTGTTCGCTGTTGCCATATGTTAACGCTAAGCGCTAATGGGTTTTAATAATGGGTTGAAGTTCTACGATTTCTTACTTATTCTCTAATGCGTCTAGACATACTCATAATCAGGTGATCACTATCCTACTGGGGAATCTCATTTCGTGCCACCTCTATCTCATGTCATCAGAGTTTGAGGAGGATACTGTAAATTTCTCAACATTCTACCATTCTGCACATGTTCAATTGGGGACAAATACGGGGATCTTGGGGACCAAGGTATGCGATGAATTTAAGCCTGGTAGAAGTCGTCAAAGGTTTGTCTGGCTATATGTGGCCAAGCTTTATCTTACCCATAAGCAATGGCAATATCATAACACCAACAGTACGATGCACATGCCACTCAACAAAAAATTGAGAATTACGCCGTTCACTTCGTTTTCTTCTCACCCTTGCTCGAATATCATGCATGTCTAGGCAGAACCGGGATACATCACTGAAGACTATAGTGCATGATTGCACACTATTCGTTCTGGCATGACTGAAGTCGATTTCTTCGATGTTCTAGAGTTAAAAGTAACATCAACTGAGGTCGGCATGAAACAAGTTCAAACTTTTTTATCCGTCTATAAACACTTCGCAGTCCAAAGACCCTTCCATGCTCTGCAAACCACTGCTATTGCCTTTGTCGATGAGCAGAGGTCTCGTAGAGCTAATAAACTTAGGCGACGATCTTGGCCCTCAGTTGTCCTGTTCACTTGTCCTGTGCCTCTGGCCTTCTTGGTGCCATGCCTGATAAGATCTGACAACAGTATCCACACTCCTGATTGTTCTATCAGCAAGTTCTCAGAACGACAGTCCAGATTCCCGAAGACCAACAATTCGACCTCTCTTGAACTCAGCTGTCGATAACTTACATTTCTTCGCACTCTTGGCATGATAAGCACTTGTCAATTCTTGTAAGGCAACTCTACTCGAATAAATTATCTATTCTAATATCGGTCCAGTACTTAAATAAAAAAGTAATTGAATAAAAACTTTTATGATCAACATCAACATTTTAAAAATAAAATAAGATTTACTGGGTGCTCGAGTTTCTATGTCATTGAGTACATTTTGTATTTTATGTACCAATTCAAAAAAAGTGTCAACACAGCTCCCAGCTCCGAACCTGGCAATATACAACAAAGCCTCATCTGCATCATAGGTAATATCCTTAAAAATTTTCTGAAAAATAATGTTATTATTTCAGCTGAACAATCTGGTAACTAATCTCGATACCAACATCACCAAAGTTATCAATCCCTAACATTGTGCAGTAGCCATATTAATTGATTTTCAGTTTTCAGAAGGCCTTCGGCCAAGCCTGGCACAATTAGTTCATGCATTCACTCGACTAGCTCGTGTCCTACAAGGTTCTAATCTGGCTCCCCTTCGGTATTCACAAAGTATTCATAATTTAGTATTTACACTCAATGGCACTTCGTCGCCACCTACCCCAAACTTCTTTTGGATAAGAAGGAACTCAAATATTCTTATTCATGTATCTTTTAATTTAGCTCACACTGAAGTATTTCATTTTAAAGGCTTGTATCTAACTTGTTTGCATGGTTCAATGTCACATGCCCGTCATACGCAAAACAAAGTCGATTTTTGCCAAAATTTTAACAGGGTTTTGATCATGGAAAATGGTAGTACTAGTAGTACTATATAAGGAAAAATAGATTTAATATTCTCAGATTGGAAATAGTGGACTAGGGGGTGAACATTTACTTTTAGATGTTCAAGCGTGAATTACATGGCTTTTTCACTTAACCTGTGCGGAATTGGAGTGGGCTTAGTACATTCCCGTCGTCTTTTATCAGTTTAACTATTTTACTAGTGGACTGTATTCTATATTTTGATTGGTTTCATACTCGTGGTCTTCGGATACGTTGAAGTCGAATAAAACTCAAAAGAAAAGAGATTCTCAGTTTTATTTACACCACAAATGATTTCCCTTGCTCAACACCCGATTGCAATTTTAGTAATAACGAACTTAACTTAATTTAATTTGAATTTGCAATACGCATTTGCTAAGAAGCATTGAATACTTCATACTTTTGACTAGATGTTAGTTAGTATAGATGTATGATCTAAAAGGTAGATCTTACATCCGAAGCCATTCCTTAATTACACATTTTTCAGACTGTGTGGCTTCATAAATGTTAATAATGATTGGAGAAAGTTCTTTTCCCCAATTGGTTATTAGCAAGACGGTACATACAATAGTAAGAATAACAATAGACAATTGTCGTGAATGTACAAAGGGTAAGTATTTCAATGAAAACGTAATAAACTAATTACATAAATGGTACGTGAATATTAAACAAAACTATCTAACAAACAACAATAAACTTGTTATTCTTAACATATTTTTGTCAAAAATATTTCACTTCAAGGTTTTACAATTTGGTGAACACTATGTAAAACATAAGTTACCTCCCAACCGTATCTATAACGTTGATAAAACTGGTATTCAAACAGTCCCAAACGATCTGTCTGAACATGTTGCCCCAAGTACCTTCATTTTTGTTATTTGCTCGACAACAGATGAATCTTCTTCTAATCAAAGACGGGCCAACTGCCTGCGAAGTGATTGTTACTGATAGTGGTTACATGAATACTCCCACCTTCATCAAGTACCTAGAGCGTTTTAAAAAACATACAAGTCCAACAAGAGGAGAACCCCGTTCTTCTGATTATAGATAATCACGTATCACACACAACTCTTCAAGTAGTATCATTAGCAAAAGGTAATTTCATCCATTTAGTAAGTCACCCCACAGTCATAAGACCACTCGTTCGGGCATTTTTCAAACAATTAAAAGTTTATTATGAGAGCGTCGCTAACAACTGGACCAGTTTCCATCCAGGACAGGTTCTCTCCATTTACCATGTGGCTGGTCTCTTTTCCACAGCATTTGCAAAAACTACTACTGTAGACATAGCAAGATAGGGCTTCCGTCTACAGTAATCTACCCAATCAATAAAAATATTTTTAGGACGTACATTTTGTGGCAGCGGAAGTAACAGCAAGATTTAGGAGAAGAAACTTTTTATATTTTCCAAATTTTTCCTCTAAAGTGAGCAAATTTTTCCAATTCCTTGAAAATAGACGTAACAATAAAAGAAATGAATCCTATCAGAGGTTCCTAGGTCGATTTTTTCGCAGTAAAACTTCATTTCAGGCAAAGCATCTTTTTCCGAAAAATCGCAATATTTCTTAAACGATAGTATCTTATTCAAGTCAAAAAGCTACCCTTTCACCAATTTTCAGAAAAATCGATACATTTTTGTGCGAAAAAAAAACTATTTTTTCTCTCTTTTTTAAGGTATGATTCCAGCGAGTTCATACCACTAAACAGACATGACTGGATCTTTGCGTTAACCTTATGTCCCATAGATAATCCATGCACTAGGACTACGATTTTTATGTTGTTAATATACTATGTCGATGCTCTGCTCCAAAATTTCCTGCAACAAACATGATCTTACTATTCCTGTTGAGATTTTGAGTCCTTCAAGACTTTGATATCACTTTCGGTTCTGTAAAGCCTTTAGGCACGCCTTGCTGTTTGTCCTCATTTTGATTGACTTTCCTTAAGAAAATTATATGTTAAAAGATTTGTACTAAAAATCAGTTATCGTCATAACTTTCCATGAAAACTTTTTGTTAGCGGTAATAATACACTTGGAGGTAAGTTTTTGTACGAAGTTGACAATACTGTCAGCGCGACAGTGAGATATATACAAAATACAAATTCCATTCAACCAACGTTATAACGCAGAATAATCTCATTGAAATGTATTCATTTGAGAACGGAAAACAGATGACGTTCCCGTGAATCTGATTAGAATTAATTTGCAGTTCACAATCGCTATCAGTTTTTGGCAACAAATAAAATACGAGCTTATTCAGAAGTGGGATAAGTTATAGTTTGAGAACTGAATAATATTAATAGATAATGGAATAAAGACAATTCAATATAACTAAGTTGAAACTATGATAATGAGTGTATTTGAATTATGTATAGATACATTAATTATACGAGTTGATGTATTATTGCTATTAGCGGTCCTTTTTTTACTTGTGGCTCTATTCTCTCAAAATTTTCAAAAAAATGGACTATAATAATTATTAGCATAATTGCAATTTCAATAAATTAAAGTTATTAATTCGAAAGTGCCTGTATACCTCCTGGTTGTAAGGTTATTATAATACCACGAATAAAATAAAACATGAAAAGTGATGAATTAGGTCCAGTATTGCCGAGAAGATGAAAACAAAAAATATTTAATTTGGTCGGCTTTCTTTTATTACTGCGCCATGCTTTTTTCACCGTGTGCCCTTCGTTAATACAGGTTTCCTCCGTATAATAAATCTTTCTTCCTTGCTTCCGAAACTCGTTAATTTTCCTTAGGTAGTTTCTTCTCCACAATACTATTTCAGAACTTGCAATAAGAACAGTCTTTCTATTTGATCCATTTGACATTAACGATCATTCAGTTATATCTCAATATGTTCAAAGTCACAAAGAAACGTTGTACGAAAAAATAAAGGCATGAAACGAAAAAACTAAACAAAAGGTACTTGAACAACGTAATGTAAATAGATCCGATCCACTAGATTCAAAACAAAAATTTGCTTATGTTTAAACAAAACTAAGAGATAAAAAACTTCCCAAATTTAAACAAACAAAAATAATTCGACACAAAGGTATTTTGCTTGAAATAAATAAAGGTACATATCATAAGAGGAAACCAAAACGTAATTTACGAAAATTGTTACAGGTTGTCGACGAGCATGCGAACCCCAACACAATGCCTGGTACTTCAAGTACATTACATGACATGTAGTGGAGAATATGATACAGGCTACGAACATTCAAAATTTCCTGCTTCCCATACAATTAGGAAATTTCAAATCACTTTGTAAAATACTTTTTTGCACTATTTAGATTTAAGTCAATTAGTTAAACAAATAGATAGTTTAGTTATACACTTCACGTTTATAAATAATAGCATTGCAATTGTAAATGCTTCTAACCCTATATCTTATCACTCCTTGGCATAAAACGTGCTAATAAGAGCGGAATATTAAATCAAAATAGTTCAAGAAAAGTTTGAAAATTTAAATCTTCATATTAGAAAACGCAGAAGTCTAGTAAATGGTATTGGTAAACAAAATAAATGACTTTTTGGAAACCTTGATTCAGATGTCGAAATTAGATATGACAATGTCATTACTCTATTACAGCAAAATCAAAAAATCTAATCCATGAAACAAACCTCCAGATTTCTCTTTACCAAAAACTAATTGACCATTACAATAAATCAACTACTACTTGAATAAAAAAAAAAATTAATTTTTCAGTTTACAATAAAATTGAATCCCTCGAACACTACCTAAGTTTTCAAGGTATGCTATATCAGTTCAAATTGGACTGCGAATCCACTATAACATTTATAGATAATATTGAAGACGCAATTGCATTTTCAAAACTCAATTCTGTACATAGTTCTATTATTTCTAATTACGGGATTATAGACATAATTCAATTATATAACAAATTGTACGGAAAAGACCAAATTCCATAATTTTTAAATATTCTCACATACTATCAATTTCTCGAAACTCAAATATCAATTATAGATTCAAACTTAGTTTTCGACATTCAGATTCCAATACTTAATTCCAAATCCTTTGAATTTTATCTGTTTGCCATCATCTAAAATAATAAAACGTATATTCCAGATTTAACTTTTTTGGCACGAACCCAAAACGAAAACCAATCAGAATAAGATTAATGCCCATCGTTGGAGGGAACCTATTATTGCTAACAGTATTTAGTGCGTAAAGACAATTGTACTCTAAGTTTACTCGAAGGAAATGGTCTGGATGATTGCCATATCATGGACGTCAATATTAAAGAAACAATTATTCAATAAATTCCAGCTGACGAAATCCTAACCAGAAAAAGTTTTTTTTAAATGCCAAACAGATTGACATCTCGAAGTAATAGAACCGACGATGCTCAAAATTCCTCAAAATTGTGAAATATGGATTAATAATCTAAGATATATTAACGACATTGAAAGGAACGACCACAAATCATTCATTCTTCCAAAAACAGAAACAGGCAAAGTTATAACTATCAGAAATCTAATATTACACATCGACGAGCTTTTCGAAATCAATGAAATATCAAAAAAGGTAAAGCACATTCAAGAAATCGTGTACGACCAGAACCATACGCCAATAATTGGAAGTATCCTTGAAACTATATTCATTATCCTAATCATGTATGCTGTAATTAAAGTCAGATCCAAAATCGTAAGGTGCAGAAGAAAGAAAATAGAAGACTCACACGAAAAAGAAGAAGGAAATTTAGGGAAAACCCAATCGAAAAGTCAATTCATACTTTTCGATACTTAAGGAAGGAGGAGTAATATCCACCGCTAACAAGAAACCATATATGAAAGCAGAAACCCAACACCATTCTGAGAATTATTATCATGCTAGCAAGTGTTTACGTTTAAGATTGTTTTATATAAAATATTAATTATTTGTTTAATCCTCTTACGAATATTTTACTGTTCTAAATGAAACTTCCACAATATATTGAAAAGTTTTTAAAAATTCAATTCAATATATTGTGGAATTAACTAGAAACAGTAAGTTTCATTTAAAACAGTAAAATGAGTAGATTTCCGAAGTAAGGGTCTAGGCAGATAATTTCTCTTACGAATAAGTTATTGTATAATTAATAGTGAAATAAATTTTCTTTTTAAAAAGTTATGGCAGACGTTGCCACTATTTGAAGAAACTTCTTAAACGTAAGAATTAGAAGTACAAAGTTCATTTCATAAAAATAACCTTTTTCAATGTGACTCATAATTCGTAGTATGACAAACTTAACTGAATTTTAGAAAATTCAAGAATACATGTTAAAATTCTTAGTTCTAGAGTTTTTAATAGTATTTCCGAATTATTCACAAAGATGAAGAGATTTTAGAATTAAAAATGACAACAACGCTTTCATCTTTATATACGTTAAGTGGTCATTGCACTTTGCAAAAATTTTGGTTTTATTGAAAGAATGATATTTGCTAATTCTTCAGCAATTTTTCTCAGGGAAGTACGGGGGCTAACACCAATATAATATGCAAGAATATTAACCTTCATGGGACATCAAAATTTTACGAAAAGGAGTAACTGGGGTCCGAGGAGACCCCATGCGTAAAATTGCAGAAATGCTGTATTTTTCTTTGAATTAAATATATAGAAAAGAAGTTTTATTAAAGTTTTACTATTAACCATTTATTAGTCAAAAATCATCACGAAAAAATACAAAATACCCTAATCACTAATACTACTAGCTACATATCATTTTAACATTTTTTACAAACTATCTCCGATTTTGAATGTTCTAGGCACACAAAGTTATTACACCTAATACATATTTTTCTGGATTTTCTGTGTTTTCCTCTTTGACACATGGCAGCGCCCCCTGGTAATGTTTTGTTGTTCAACTCTATGTTCTGTTGCATCCAGTAGTTCGGGAAAATCATCTGTCATATGCCGTTTTCTATTCGTCTGAATGTATTTATTATTATATCGCCGGAAAACGTTTTTCTTTATGAGTTCTTTTCCTAGTCCCAAAATATACATTTTACGTTTATCCAAACTGTTTTTTCGCCAATCCGGGTTTTGCAGTAACCACAATTTATAAGTATTTATTCCTGCGATATCTATAAGATGCGAAAATATTGCCATTGGCCAGCGGTTTGACTTTATCTGAACTGTATATTCTTTGGCCAACTTATCTGAAGTGTCGACAGCACCTTTTGTTTTGTTGTAATGAAGAATAATTTCTGGTTAATACTGCTGTTCTTATCCAGTTACTTTTCTATCAGTATGCTCACTGGAAAGTAGGATGACAGCATGTTTTTGTTTTGGAACATAGGATACTAGCGTTCTTTGATTTCTAAAAGCAAACATACTTGAAAACTCTTTCTTGTACGATGCCGGTATAAGTTCCCTGGGAATAAATGTTTTATTTTTCCGGAGGGTTCCACATAAAGTAATATTTTTTTTCCACAACTTGTCAGCAAGTTAAAATTTGTAATAAAGTTATTGGTCGTTATTCCAAATCCACCTTCCAAATGGTCTGTCAAATCTAGGACAACCCTTTGACCTTGATCCTTTTCCGCTTTGTTACCTTGTTTTCCTGAAAATTAATAGATTCATAGAAATATAAAGTTTGCCTATATTGCTTTTCAAATAACTTACCCAAATAAACTTGCATGTTTGCAATATAAAAAGTGGTGCAGTCCACAAGAGCCTATATTTTGATTCCATACTTATCAGGTTTACTCTTCATATAGACTCGGAATGGTGCCTTACCCCTAAATGGTACAAGCTGCTCATCTACACATAGATGGTCGCCAGGATTAAGTGATTTTTTACAATTAGAAGTGAAAATATCGAATATATCTCTTATCGGAGCTAGCTTATCTACTAATTTTCGTTCTTGTCTTGTTTGAAAATTATCAAAGCGTAAAAATGAAGTAATTTGTTTGAATCTGTCTCTTGACATTGCAGCAGGAATTATAGGACGACAGTAAGAAATATCTTGACACCAGAGCATATCGATAGCCTCTTTCGATCCGTGAAGTGCGCCAAGAATAAGCAACAGTCCAATATAAGCTTCAATCTCTGTAGAATCAACAGGTACAAAAACTTTTATTTTATTCGGATTTTCTATATTCCATTTATCATAATATGTTCGTGCCTTTCTGTTTGTTTCGGTTACTATTATGTTCAGAATATCCGGAGATGGGAAAAGAAGAAAAGCGTCTTTTATACTTGAGATATCAGAACTGTAATTTGTAAGGCCTAGAGCATGTCTCCGAATATTAGCTTTTGAACGTCTAACTTTTGTGTTTCCTGGAATTTTTGACCACTCAGTTCCATCTTAAGATTTATATACTGGAATGCCCTGGCTGTTACTAACTGTTGGTTCCTCTGGATTCGTTTTCTCTATATTTTGATCAACAACTATTACATCATTTTCTTCCTCTACTTCTGTCACAATGTCTTCATCTTCTTAGTCACTCGATGTTTCCTCATTGATAACAGTATCAAACTCTGGATCATCACTTTCAAGTATACGTAACATCCCATCGTCAGTAAGTTCCTTGCGATTGTTTGTAAATAAAAACTGACTCATTTTCAAAACGATGTACCCTACTCGCAATATCACAAGAGACTAACCCGAAACCCGAATATTCGAGTCTAAAAATTATATCGCAGTGCGGGGAATCCCCCATTTGAACTGGTAATTTACATTTTACAATTATATGGGTAAATTTCCTGTGAGTAAACAAACGACGTTAAATGTATGGGATTATTTTATCGGACGTAAAAGGCTGATCGGGGTCTTAAGAGACCCCTGGAATATAAAACTATTTTTTGTTTATACCAGCCAATAAAATCTACTAAATACATCATATTTTATCAAAATAATTCATAAACTGCAGCTAGATGAAAGATCAATGTCTAAAAATTTGCGTTTGCAAAGATACAGCAAAAACATACGTCATGGGGTACAAACGGACCCCGGCCAGTCCTATGAAGGTTAATAAAATTAACATCATTTCTCACAGTGTGGTACATGATTTTTGTTTGGGATTGAATCATTGTGCAATTTCGGTCCCAATCTAGGAAACACTATGTGTGGTACCTAACGACGTTGAGGAAAATGTTCTTGGTATAAAGGGGATGCTCGTCGAGCATTTGTTCTTACATTCCAAATAAACCAGCAGCATGTCAACGTATTGGTTTGAAGTGAATTTAAATGGCATTGTAGGTACTTATATCAAGAATTATTATTTTTTAATGGGAACTTGATACCACAAACAATCAATTCGTCGATTATTTACACTAGGTACCGTTTGCAGATGATTGATTTTCTAAGCTATAAAATAAAATAATTGTCATTAATTTTTTGACAAAAAAGCATCGGATTTTTAAAAAAAAATTAATCTACTTCTATTCTGTGAAGTTTTTAGAAACATGGGCGGAGACAATTTTTCATATAAGGATAATTAACTAACGTAATAAAGTCAATAATGTTAATGTTTTGTTGTTATTAATAAGAAATACCAAGTATGTGCTATCGTTGTATTCCAAATAGAATGACACGCAATTTTCAATTACAATATACAGGGGGCGCCATTTGAAAATAGAAAGTGAGGGTAGCTAACACAGTGCTGTCAAGTGTAATACAAATTAGTATACCCCATTAGGAGGGTATTTTAATGCCATTATTGTTAAATTATCTTGTCAAATAATCGAGATATTGCCTGAATATGATAACTTGGGACACCCTGTATAAATATTACCAAAATAAATTGAATAAATTATCTATTGAAATTTATACTGTTTAGATAAAGATAATCACCTTTTTTCAGGTATTTCATCTATCAATATTATAAAATAACTGTTTATTTGGGTCTCTTATTATCGAATATCTAAGTAGAGTCATTTCCTTTGCTAATCCTACAAAAATTATTAAACTCACGTTTATATAAATAATAAAGATTAGCAACTACGTCATCAGGTCAACATCACAAATCGTTTTTACATCTTGGTAGTATTTATATTGTAACAGCACATAAAAAAGATTTTTTAATGAACATTTTTTATAGTCATAATAATGTAAGTAACGTAAATTAACTGTTCTTTAAATATTCATCACTGAAAGATAGAAATTAAAAAGTAGAAAATCTGTCACCAAGTGTTTTTGAAATATCTTTCTATTGTTGAAATAAATATTGTTTTATAAAAATTATCTTAATAGATTGAAAAACCTTTTTTTTCGCGAGGAATAAATTAAATTTATTATTCGTCCCTTTATTTATTCTCACAGAAAACCAATAAATTGCAAATTGAAATCAACAACCGGATTATAGAACAGCTGATGGATATTAATTACCTAGGAACAAAATTAACATATGCCAACAACATAGAAAAAGTGAGGTAACAAGTAAAGTTCTTCCATTCATAATTGAAGAAGTTTAAAAAACATTTTCGCAGTCTCGAGATAATCAGCAACACATTGTTTAATTTTTTAGCAGATTATAAAAACGCATTAGGTACAAAACCGTCGTTGGTTTCAGCGTGTAGCATTATAATGCGTTCCCCTTTAGAGCATGGCCCACTTAAACAGCAATTTCACTATTGTCTACCCAGCCGTAAATTACTACATCATGGATGTCAAACCATGTTTCGTCAAGAAAAATAATGGGTCTATTAGAATGTCCGAAGTCTTTTATTTTACACAAATAATCTTACTGAACACACTATTTATTACCACTACACCAACACTCACAATTGACGCGCGTCTTGCCGCCATTGTAGTATCCTTGATGATTCGGTAATCGCCATGCGTTTATCAAGTTTTTTGTGCTTTGAAACCACATCTTATTAGAACACAAATGCTACAGAACACACGCCACTGTCCGTGCCCCTAGAAATTTTCAACGATAAAAAGATGATTGATTACTTTTCAGACTTGATACGCCCCTCGACCAATACACTGCGTCTGGTTGGTTGAACACCAAAGATTTACCATTTTGATGTATGTCAATCAATTCTACGTGGACTGTCGCTTCCTTTGATTGTATACAGGCAGTATACATTATTTTTCGTTCCGTTATTTTGCATATACGCTCATATTAGCGGAGTGAGTTTTCTATTGCTCCTTGTAACAACAGCTTGGGCAGTTAAAAATTGATCTTGAGGCAATAAAAGAAAAGGATGCCTCCGTGATACTATAATCACTTAAGAATATAAACAAAGTCAAGGATATACAAATGTGTAATAAAACTTGTTATGACTTTTACCGACCAGACTTTATCAGAATCACAGAATATTGGTGCTCTACTGAAAAACGGAAAACAAGAATGAAACCAACATATAAATAGGATGTCAGATCAACGTATCTTAAGACGCAATCACACTGGGGCAACATGTAGCAAAAGATGGTGACGCATGCTACACTTAGCTGAAGCAACATAAAACATCACACAGCGTGCGACAATGATGCATGCTGTATGTTGACCGTTCTTACCCGAAGTCAAGAGTCAGTTCACGACAAGATTCAATACATATACAGTTGAGTTATTGGATCTTTATCCGTGCGTCATTAACATCTGATAACATAACCGACATATGTCAAATTATTTTGTTCTATTCTTCACTATTAATAGAAAGAGATGGCACTCAATAATTATGTTGGTTTTGTTATCAGATATTAATGACGCACGGGTAAAGATCCAATAATTCAACTGTATATTTCTAGTGGGGGCCTGGAAAAGGATGACGAGATGGCGAGCCAACGGTGCAGAAATACGTACGTCTGTCTTCGTCATTTAGACCTGAAATGTAGTCTCTTGATGGGTAAGTAGTTAAGATTTGCATTAATCTTCGTATTTATGGAGTAATAAAATGTCTGCTTTTGAACACAACATATTTAAAAACGATAGATATTAAATACGAATGCATTGCGCTTGAGGTGAAAAAGAAAATAAAGAATTTGCGTCCCGGTTTCCATCGTGAAAGAAAAAAGCTACAAATCGAAGAATAGTGGTTCCTCTTTTTGCAAAACAGGAATCTTGTTTGAGTTTGACCTTGTCAGTTTTTTACTAGGTGTCTATAAGCCTAGACCAACAACGTCAATGGCTAATGACGATACCTTAATGTTACCAATCACGAGTTGGTATTGCTTTTTGAAAATTGGTATAAGATTTTATAACAATAGGTGAGATCTTCTAGTTCGGTTCGTTCGAGTAAGATTTCGGAACAAAGCTTCATAGTAGGCAATCAACTTGTCTCTCCTTCACCTTCTTGGTGATAATCATAGTTAAAAATGGTAATTCATTCACTGGAGAGAAAATGGTCAAAATGCGAGACGTCTGACAACACTACATTAGACGCTACATGCTGCATAATGTTGCCTCGGTGGAATTGCCACCTCTTTGGCAGAGACTTACCAAAAGAATCGCTAAATCTATTCAATTGCAAACCATAACGTACGGCATGAATTGTAGTCCGTTCCTCTAATCGAGATAGCAAGTACGAATAAAAATCTCCCACTAGCCTCGGGCGCTGTTTTAATACCGACGTACGTAGACCATCTTTTAATTGGATGCGATTCCATTGAATCCCTCAAAAACTCTTATTTCGAACTGAAATCATTGCTTGTACCGGCCGGTTTCCATTTGCATAAGTGGGCATGTAATTCTCAAAATTTTCTAGAAAAAATATCGCAAATACAAACAACTAAATTTGACAGCAATGTAGAATAATCTCCGTCTAAAGTTTTAGGCGTAAAATGGAATCCCATAAGCGATGAATTCCAGATATTCCACTGAACTCGTCAGTGAGGACAATATCACCTAGAGAAAAATTCTATCACATATCTCACAGTGTTATGACCCCCAGGGTTTTGTAAATTCCGCAGACGTGAAAGGAAAAATGCCGATGCAGAAAATCTGGATATTAAAATGTAGTGAGTCTACGTCAGAACTATTTACACTGATAAAATATTTTCATGTATTCTATTATATGCAAAATCGCGTGTTGCGCCACTAACAACTATCTCATTGCTCAGATTTGAACTCCGTGGAAAGCTTTTATCTCCAAACCTGACCCAAAAAGTCAAAAACGTCTTAGAAACTAAAATCGATATACCTAAATTCCGTTAAGTTGTGGACTGGCTCTCAAATTGCACTCTGTTGGTGTAGAAGTCACCTAAGTCGATAAGGTTGAGTGATCTCTGTGAGTAGAATAATTTCGTTTGCAAAGATTTATCCAAAGACGATTGTATGTTGGAATAAATCAACTTGGTAACCAAGACAACGAACAACTCTTACGTGAAATCACCACTTGACGTATATGTGTATGTGAGGTTATATATACATAGATACAATGCTCGTAGTTTCAGAAACATTGAGATCCTAGAAAGACAGTGCACAGTTAGAAGGTATTTCTACAAACTTGATTTAAATAAAACTGAACTCACCTGTCATAGTTTGGATGTATTTTGTATAACACTTCCAATAACTAATTAATACACACTTACATACATATACATCAGAGATAATCCACAGAATATTCATAATGAAAGCAGTTTGGCAATACACATAAGTAAGTAACCAAAAGACATCTGATTGAATACAATATTTTTCTTGTTAGTCGCAATTTTAGTAAATCGTTCCGTTGGTATGTGTGAGATCGAATGGTTAGGTGATATTTCCATAAATCTAAACATTTCTCTTTTGCTTCTTTCTGGAAAATTTATGTTGGTAACTCTACGCTGGCTTACGTCAGAGCTGTATTAATTTGAAGGTATACAGGGCCGTACTTAGCTGTTTGTAGAAACATAGTTTTTATTATCAAAAATAATTTGAGAGGGAAAAAATGTGAAGGACAATAATAAAAAGAAAATTATCATACAAGATTTATTTATTTGACGCTTATTAAACACTTCTGGTACAATCTATGAACCCCCAACCCTGATAAAAATTAGTCTAAATAAGAATATATGATTACGTGTATAAAGGTGAGTATATACTCATCGTGGAGGATATATGCATCGTTTTGTGGTAAGCTGTTTTGATTTGAAAGATGTTTTACAAATATTGACACTGCTTTTTATCTTTTTGTAGTATTTTAATAAAGGCTACACCGTATAGCCGAAACGTTAATAAATATGTTTCTTCTAAAACTAAGTTTTCGTTAGAATTATAATAAGGTCCTAATTCCAAGATTTAAAAAATAAACTATATATATAGTAGTAAAATATTGAAATAAAATGAATAACGGATCGTATTTTATAATAGCACTATAACCAAGTCTGTCAGATGATGTTTAATTTCAATAATTCAATATAATGAAGAATACGAGATATTTTTTTCGCAACAATGAGTTAGATAGAGCACATGAAGTCATGTTATAATGAAGAAAATATAATATTCGAATATAAGTTGTAAATATAAATTAACGTAACGCAACACGTAACATTAGACAGAATGTTATATTAACAGAGGAATTCAAAAATTAAAGATATATGAGAAATTAACAATATACTTATCATATCTTATGGATTATCAATTGAATCATAAAAGAAACAAATCTTAGTGTTACAATTAGAGATTCATCATTATTATTTTATATACTACAATATAATTAATAGCTTATAACTAATAAAAGAGATAATGATGAAACCGGAAACGCCATATTATATATTGACACATGCATATTGAACATAGAGAATATATTAGTCCACAGAAACAGGTCATAGACAAACACATCTGTGAGTTGAATTTGTTGAGGATGTAAATACATAAAATTTTAAATTACTAAAAGTTTATATTTAATAGTTAGATGATTAAGAAGTAAAATGAAAATGGAATAATTGCATATATGTTATTTATTTGTTTGTGTTGTCAAATTTATGTGAATAGAATACCAATGAAAGGACTTTAAAATAAGAAAAAAGGTATCAAGATATTTAAAAAGACGAATTTAAACATTTTATGATATAGTGAACATAATAAAGTGTATATAAAAGAAATCATAAGACATTTAGATGAATAACGATGTGATTTAGAACATTTATTGATATGACAGTCGATCATTGTTAAACAAAAATATCAAGTAACACCTGAATATCCGGTAAGAAAAGTTTGTTTGGAAATAACAAAAGAGAGTCGTCGGGATATAGAAGAACGATTAAGTGCATGTAACTGAGCTCTACAAAATTTTTAGTAAAAATTAAGAAAAATCTTGAAATTTTGGTCACATTATGAATGCAATTCTTAAATAAAGATAGAACAAAAAGTTTTAATTAGTTGTCCAAGTAATAAACCAGGATATAGGAAGAAAATACGGACAATTTAGTGATCTATAGCAGCGCACAAGGGACCCCAAGGTGCGTACATTTTGAGATTTACCGTTCTCAAAAGTATATGGTCAGAGAAATTATTTCTTTGGGTACCAAAGATAAACATTATAGTAAAATGATCATTTCTTAAATAAAACAAATAAATAAAAAAGGCCATAATAGTTCAAAGACTAAATTTCAAATTAAACTAGTGCTAGATTATGATAAAGATTAATTAATAAGAAATTACTTACCTGTTTTATAAAGATTACCCGTATAATTTTAGTATATAAGAAATTTTTAACAATTTTCCCGTTTGAATTTTCAATATATGTAATTTATCCTTTTCTCTTAGCATCAAATAATTTTTCATTAAATAAATGTAATTATTCTATAACTCCAGTTCAAGCATACGTATCTAAAACATTTTTAACTGTTTCTCGATGTTATTTTAAGCTTTGCAACAGAATATCAATCTGCGCAAGTGTTGTTTTCTCAAGGTTAGATGTATCTCTTCCAGCATACCGTAAATCGCCAGCGGCGTCACACATTAGTTTATTTTCAAAACTTTTTTGAATATATAAAATTAATAAAATAAAATCAAAATATATGTTTTCAAATAATTTATTTATTAAATCCATACATAATAAAAATATCAATTGATTTCTCAAATATCTTAGCGCCTGAACCCAAATGAGAGATAGAGTACTTCATGCCACGGTTTTTATATTTATGATTTGCCGAAGGTAAGTCAATTATAGTCGTATTATTAACAAATTAACAAATAATTATAAATAAATATATAATAAACAAACATTTGTAACAAAATCAAATTGAACCCAACAGTTAAATACTGTGGTCAACGAATGAATGAAATTCACAACCACGTGTGTACTTACCTCCGAAGTGAGGTTAGACTCCATTAAATTGTAATAATTTAAACTACAGATTATGAATTGTGTAATAATTGAGTAGAAATGAGATTAACATTGAACAACCAAATCATCATGAGTATAAAAAGTCAAAATGCAGCACCATTTTGTAAATTGAAATAATTGAAATAATCTTCAAGCGTTGTTATGTTGAACGCCGGTAAGGAAATGATATACTTTTCCCTCTAAATGGGATGTAACAATAGACAAACAATGTTACCAACAGTCCAAAATCAGAGAATTCTGAGACAATGTACCCACTTTAATAATGGCCTCTGTTGTAGTGCCAACACGATGGGTTTGGCAAGAAGACGTATGAAAAGAGAGGAAGATAGAGAGCGAGAGAGAGAGAGGGAGACGCCCTCTATTTGTGTAAGAAAGGATGACAATATTGGAGTATGTAGAGAACATAACTTCAATAAAACTTACACTGAGGAAGAAAAGAGACAGAAAACAGCACAATAAAGATAATAATAACATATAGTATCAAAGTATAATATAATAATTATGTAAACTTGTATTATCTGAATGTATTAACCAACACCAATAGACACAAATTTTAATATTTAATTATTATTAAGTTAATGTAATACGGGTGGTGCTGTTAGGAGCAATATGGCTGTTGTAAGCGACCGGGGGAGTACAGTTAGCATCTAACGACAACAAAAAGGAATAGATCTCACTCAAGTGGTATTGAATTTGGGTAGAAAAGTTGACCGATTGGGAATTAAAATCGTCAAAGGATAACTTCTTACCTTTTTTTCTCCTGACTTCTTCCAAAGGTTGGAACCTTCCCCTTCTAATAAATGGACTGTATCTTCTTATGTGAGGGTTGGTATCGCGAAACACTGAAGATCGGCGTTAACTCACAAGTTTCGTTGAGATATCTATTCTCTGTGAACCCGTATATCGAAGTGTCAGATAGTCGTTAATTTTCTAGCCTGATTCGAGACCAGTGTTGTATACAATGTGTCCTCGAAACAGGCAAGACAATAACCATTTGACGTTGTTTAATTATGAATAGCGGTCAATTTACAAGCATTGGAAACTTATATTAAAAAGGATATATATATATATATATATATATATATATATATATATATATTTTAAGCCAGTCCTCTAGTATAGATAAATATTCATATATTAGATTGAATTAAAAAGGAATTTTTTTTGTATATACGTATGGTGTATATTAAAATATAAAACATATCCACTATAATATATATATATATATATATATATATATATATATTATAATATATATATATATATATATATATATATATATATATATATAGATTTATATTAAAGTATATAAAGTATATCCTAAAAACTAAACACGTGGTCAATATATGTTTTCTTATTTATAACATTGTTATATTGTGAAATAAAAGCCATTTCTAATAATGAGCTTTTCGTTTTGTTAGACTCAGTCGCCAACACCTTCACAGCCTCATAATTCATCTGATGATCAAGAGAATTTATATGATATGCCAACGCGCACCGCTCTGGGTGTAATCTGCAGTCGCTCTTGTGTGAGACAATACAGATCGACAGAGATCTTAAAGTCTGTCCGATATACTGTTTATCACAGTCTCTCCATGGAATACTATACACAACGATTGTAAGTGAGGTCAGTGGACTCTTATCTTTTACTCTAGTAAAAATTCATCTGATTGATAGTACTATTTTGGTAGCAATTTTAAAGTTCCCACATGCACTGAGCAATCTGGCAAGTCTCGGAGTTATGTCTCTTATGTATGGTAAAGTAGCAAAAACTTATAATAATTGTATTGTTGTTACGAATGAACTTTGTGTCATGACATATGCTGCCAAGATAGGAGAGATTGAAGCACCCATTGGTGTACCAAAGGTTTGTTTGTACATTTTGTTAGTAAAAGTGAAATAAGTACTGTCAAAAAGAAAAACTATTAATTCAAAAAAGGCTTCCTTCGGGATGGAGCAATAGACACTGATACGATCCAAACTCTTATCGATTGCTCTCAAACAAGCATCTAAATAAACATTACTGAACAACGAGACCACATCCAAACTGGCCAGATCATAGTTTTCTGGAATTACAAAATTACTGAACTTTTCAGAGACTTCAATAGAATCTTTGATGAAATATAAATTGTCGTAATCATACGCCTTAGTTAGGATTCCCGTACAGAACTGAGAATTGGTTTGTGAACCTTCGGAAGTGAATAAAATTCTGGAGGGACACCATGGTAACTCATAAGTTTCTTCTTTACTGTCAAATCTATTTGATGTTTATTGAATAAAGATTTAACTAAGTTATTATCCTTTCGCTGTATAGAGGAAGTGGGATCACATGATATTTCTACATATGAACTGTTGTTTAAAACAATATCATTTGACAATTCAACATATTGTTGCCTGTCTATAATGACTGTGACATTCCCCTTATCGGATTGAGTAAGAATCAGATGAGGGTTCGCCTTCAAAAAGGCTTTAGATTTAAGTAAAAGATTATGAAATAAAGAATTAGTGTGAGGTTTATGTATATAATTAGTAATAATATTTGTTGCTCTAACTACCGTGATGTTTCTCACTTTAGAGTCTGTGATCGTGGAGGTGAGATCGTGGAGAAGCAACCTTTCAGAAATACAAGGCATGGTCTAAAACCAAAATGAAACTTGCTCGTGAATATAACGGGAAGTGTTTTTTTATTGAAATGTATAAAATCTGGGATTTTACCTAATCATATATCTGCGGCCATCAAACCGATTGACGATCTCCTGATGAGACAGGACATTCACAGGAAAACAGGGATTGATTACAGGTTAGGGATAAAGCTTCTTAATATTGAAATTGCTAATAACCATTCATTAATTAGTAAATTAGAATCAAATTGGTCAACATTGAAAAGGACAATAATCTCTGGATCTAGTGAGTTTCATTTTCTGATTTTTTCAAGTAAACAACAAGTTACTGATAACAAACTGTTCCACACAATAAAGAATAATAATATACATAAACTTAATAGATTGTAAAATGATCAATTTGAATTATTGTTAAAATCTAAGGCTTGTTGGTTGAGAAATATTTCGGATACCACTATACCGGATGATATATCACAGTTTTTAGCTTTAGGCCCTAAGTTTAGTGTGGAACCAGTCATTTTCAAAGACATTTCAATTAAATCAATTTCATCTGACGTGAACTATCTCACCTTCACGATTACAGACTCTAAAGTGAGAAACATCACGGTAGCTAGAGCCACGAATATTACTAATTATATACATAAACCTCACAATAATTCTTTATTAAATAATCTTTTACTTAAATATAAAGCCTTTTTGAAAGCGAACCCTCATCTGATTCTCACTCAATCCGATAAGGGGAATGTCACAGTCATTATGGACAGGCAACAATATATTGAATTGTCAAATGATATTGTTTTAAACAGCAGTTCATATGTAGAACTATCATGTGATCCCACTTCCTCTATACAGCGAAAGGGTATTAACTTAGTTAAATCTTTATTTAATAAACATCAAATAGATGTGACAGTAAAGAAGAAACTCATGAGCTACCATGGTGTCCCTCCAAAATTTTATTCACTTCCGGAAGTTCACAAACCAGTTCTCTCTGTGAGACCGATAGTGGCTTCGATAGGAGCCCCTACAGAAAATATTGCTCAGTTCTGTACGGGAATCCTAACTAAAGCGTATGATTACGACAATTTATGTTTCATCAAAGATTCTTTTGAAGTCTCTGAAAAGTTGAATAATTTTGCCATTCCAGAAAATTATGTTGTGGCCAGTTTGGATGTGATCTCGTTGTTCGATAATGTTTATCTAGATGCTTGTTTGAGAGCCATGGATAAGAGTTGGGATCGTATCAGTGTCCATTGCTCCATCCCGAAGGAAGCCTTTGTTGACTTAATAGTTTTTCTTTTTGACAGTACTTATTTCACTATTAATAACAAAATGTACAAACAAACCTTTGGTACACCAATGGGTGCTTCAATCTCTCCTATCTTGGCAGCATATGTCATGGACAATGTGTTAGATACAGTCATTCCTGTACTTTCTTTTACTCCTTTTTTCATAAAAGAGTATGTCGATGACATTATTTTGGCACTTCCTCGAGAAGGCATTGATGAAATTCTGGATACATTCTACAGTTATGATCCGAACATCCATTTCACGATAAAAATGGAAGACGTCGATAATTCCTTACCATTCTTAGATACAAAGTTCATTCGTAGTAACAATACAATTATTATAGATTGGTACAGGAAGCCATACAGTTCTGGTAGATATCTAAATTATCACTCCTACCATAAGCCTTCCATGAAAGTGAATTTGGTTAAACAAATGACGCAGAGAGTACTCAGAATTTCTAATAATGTTTTTCATAATAAAAATCTTAATATTTTGCTTAATCTTTCCTTGGATAACTCTTATCCAAGAACGTTACTAAATAAGGTATTATTCAGCACATCTACTACTGTGGACTTATTGCTTGAAGATAGCCATCCTAACTTGGCCCAAACGGATATTGGGGCTGATGTGTCCCCTTCTCAACCGGTTTTTGCTACTTTACCATACATAAGAGACATAACTCCGAGACTTGCCATATTGCTCAGTGCATGTGGGAACTTTAAAATTGCTAACAAAACAGTACTATCAATCAGATCAATTTTCACTAGAGTAAAAGATAAGAGTCCACTGACCTCACTTACTAACGTTGTGTATAGTATTCCATGTAGAGACTGTGATAAACGGTATATCGGACAGACTTTAAGATCTCTGTCGAGCCGTATTGTCTCACACAAGAGCGACTGCAGAATACACCTAGAGCGGTGCGCGTTGGCATATCATGTAAATTCTCTTGATCATCAGATGAATTATGAGGTGAAGGTGTTGGCGACTGAGTCTAACAAAACGAAAAGGTCATTCTTAGAAATGGCTTTTATTTCACAATATAATAATGTTATAAATAAGAAAACAGATATTGATCACTTGAGTGAGATCTATTACTTTTTGTGGTCCTTAGATGCTAACTGTACCCCCCGGTCGCTTACAACAACCATATTGCTCATAACAGCACTATCCTTATTACGTTAACTTAATAATAATAAAATCTTAAAATTTGAGTGTATTGGTGTTGGTAAATACATTCAGATAACACAAGTTTACATAATTATTATATCATACTTTGTTACTATACGTTATTATTATCTTTATTGTGCTGTTTTCTGTCTCTTTTCTTCTTCAGTGTGAGTTTTATTGGAGTTATGTTCTCTACATACACCAATATTGTCATCCTTTCGTGTTGGCACTACAACAGAGGCCATTATTAGAGTGGGTACATTGTCTCACAATTCTCTGAGTTTGGACTGTTAGTAACATTGTTTGTCGATTGTTACATCCCATTTAGAGGGAAAGGTATATAATTTTCTTACCGGCGTTCAACATAACAACGCTTGAAGATGATTTCAATTTACAAAATGGTGCTGCATTTTGATTTTTTATAATCATGATGATTTGGTTGTTCAACGTTAATCTCATTTCTACTCAATTATCACACAATTCATTATCTCTAGTTTATATTGTTACAACTTATGTAAAAATTATCGTATTTTTACTATTAAAATAATTCACGAAATAAAACACAACTATTCGCAACCAAATATATTTCTCGACTACCCATTTTACATTTGTTATCTAACTCATTCCAAAGCTTTTAGTCACCAACATGTATATATCTTATCTTATTGTGAATCACCCTCACAATAATTCTCTTTAGTAACAGTGGTGGCGTATTCGGTTTTCAAACAGTGGCGGCGTATTCGCTTTTCAGTAGGCCAGGCTACCATTGTCCACGTTCCCGTGGACTCGCTTGTACCTAAATAAACCAATCGTACATCAATTCATGTTTAGACTCTAAAAGAAGGTAAAGTTATAAAATTACAGTAATCAGCTACAGCCTCCTCCAGAGTCGCTATGTCTAGAAGTAAAGAGAAACGAGATATATAGTTGATGCATCAACGACATTAATAACAACTCAGTCAAATATGAAATAAATAAACAAGTTAATATGCAAAATAATTATGATGCTCATATGCAGGGCCAATCAACAACTTCTGTTAATCAGTCTTCCTGCACACATGCGTATATGCAGGGCCAATCAACAACGTCTTTTAATCAGCCTTCCTGCACGTTCGGGGAAGCGCTTCCACTTTAATTATCATTCAGTTCAGGTTCGTCGTTCGAGTCTGAGCTAACCTCTACGTTAAAGGCCTTCATTTTGTCACCGACCTTATAATTCTTCGCTTTTACACGCCGTGCATCAAAGCGACACTTCTGTTTGCCCTGTTTCTTGTCGAGCAGAGCTTTTACTTTTGCCCTGGTTTCTAACAGATTACTAATACGTTGTGGTTCTACGCAGACTTCGTTGTCCAGAACCGCGTTACAAACTCCCCTTGGAGCGTATCGGAATAGCATTTCGTAAGGAGATTTGCCCGTTGCAGAATTCATCGTAGAATTCAGCCCCCATCGAATTTTTTCTACGTTTGTATCCCATCTTTCTTCATCTTCCGTTGATGCAGAAAGAGAAGACAATATCGTCCTGTTGTACCGTTCCACCTGACCGTTGGCTCTAGGAGTTGCAGTAGCATTCAAAACGTGTTTGATATTTAAACTTTTACAAAACTGTTCAAATTGCTTACTCGTGTAGCAACTTCCACGGTCGGTTATTATCCTTCTAGGAACTCCAAAATTCTCGATTACGTTACCGAGAAAAGTAACCAATGGTGTTGCTTTCGTAGATTTTACGGCCCGTAAAAATGCAAACTTTGTAAATGAATCCACTATCACAATCGAGTAACGATTCTTTAGTCGTGAAGTAACGAAGGGCCCTAAGTGATCGATATGAAGGGTATCGAAAGGTGTGTCGATCTTTGGAATAGGGTGTAAATACCCGGGTCGTTTTCCTCCAGGTTCCTTATTATATAAACAAGGTAAGCATGCAGAGATAAACTTTTTAAGGTAACGTCGCACTCCTGGAAACCAATACAATTTGCTAATGGCTGACAACGTTTTATCGAGAGATAAATGTCCAATACCATCATGGAAATGAAGTACTACTTGTCGTCTTGCACTTCTTGGTACTACCCATTTTTTTCCTCCCGAGGTACTCTTGTACAGTCGTTTGTTTTTCAAACAATATTCTTTATGAATTAGTTTGTCTTCCTTATCCACGGGTTCTTTCTTAAGTGCCTCGATAAGGTACTTACATCTGTCGTCCATAAGCTGCGCGTGTAAGACCCAATCAATATTCGTGATATTAACTTCGTTAACGCCAACACTTAACGTCGACTGATTAAGCGGATTTCTACTTAATGCATCCGCGTGTGCCATTTTCGATCCTAGGCGATACTCGACGTCGAACGTAAACTCTTGGATTGTTAACCACCACCTACCTATTCTCGGTAGAAGATCTCTTTTGCATGAGGTACTTCGTATAGCATTGCAGTCGGTTACAACCTTAAACTGAATGCCAATGAGGTATATTCTAAAATGTTTAAGTGAGTCTACTACAGCAATTGTTTTCAACTCGTAGGAGTGATATCGCTGTTCTTCCTTGCTGGTTTGCCTGGAGTAGTACATAACAGGCCTTAGATTTCCGTCATGGTCTTGAAGAAGAATTCCTCCTATTCCCCATTTCGAACCATCCGTGTGTACCTCTGTCCTAAGTTTCTAGTCGTAAATAGCCAGTACTGGCCTCGTAACAAGCTTCTCCTTCAAGGACTCAAAAGCTTTTTGCTGAGCTGCCCTCCATGTGAAAGTCACATCTTTTCTCGTTAAAAGAGTGAGTGGCCTGGCAATTTCTGCGAAGCCTTGAATGTATTTACGAAAATATCCTGCCAATCCGAGGAACTGGCGTACTCGACGAACATCTGTTGGCTCTGCGAATTGTCTCACAGCTTCGGTTTTGCCTGCCAGGTTGAATTCCATCACGGCTAACCTCATGTCCGAGATAATCTACCTTCTCCATAAAGAACTGACATTTCGTCAACCTTAAAGTTAGACCAGCGCTTTTGATTGCAGTAAGTACCTCCTTTAAAACGTTGATTCCAGAGTCAAAATCCTTGGACGGTATTAAGGCATCATCCATGTATGCGGCGACGTTGCCATACCGTAAATTACCTAATACCTTGTTCACAGTTCGTTGAAAAACGGCAAAAGCATTACATAGACCAAAAGGGATACGAAGGTATTCGTAGTGTCCATTCGGTGTTATAAATGCAGTTTTTGGTATAGAACTTTCTTCTATTGGTATTTGGTGATATCCAGATGCCAAGTCCAAACTAGTAAATAAGTTACATTCCCCGAGTTTTTCTAGAAAATCGTCGACATGGGGTAATGGAAATATATCCTTGATGGTCTTGGAATTTAAAGCCATGTAGTCTACACACATTCGGTTTTCTCCATTCTTCTTGACAAGGAGAATTGGACTTGAGTACGGGGAATCCGATTCACGAATTATATAATTTTTCAACAAGTCGTCGACTATATTTTTCACATCTCCACGTTCCTTATGCGAGAGACGATAGGGTCGATAAACTACTCGTTTATCGTCTCTGAGATGTATAGATATTTTAAGTATATCGGTTTTTCCTAATTCGCTTGTATTTTGGGCAAAACAACACCGACATGAGTTTATTAAATCAAGTAAACGTTTTACCTGTTCAGAGTTAAGATTTTTATTATAAACCAAATCGTTTTGGTCAAACAATGTACAATGATTCACTTTTAATGACAAACAATTAACTGAAGTTACTGGCGAAATATCTTCAAAACATTGTAAACAACGGACTAGTATTTGGTTTGTACTTACAGTAAATTCTTGTGGCGAGACATTCGTAACAGACACGTAACCATCTTCGCTCTTGGTTATGCATTCGCCAACATAATACTCCCTGGTAGGCACGGCTCTTAAGCCACCTGGGACGTAGACCTCTCCATCAAAAAGATTACGTGAAGTCACTGCAACTAGAACGGATGTTTTGGGTGGCACTTTTACAGACTCCTTGGCCCACAATGAAATTTTCCTTGGCTTAACGTTTAAGGTTTCTGCTATATCGTCTTTAGCTAGCTGTTAACACCCTCAATTTTTCATTGGCTACGATGAGAATAACATCCGGAAATTTTAAAAAAGGTAGCCCTATCATCACTGGGATCTCTTGTACGACATTTGGAATGATAAAAGCTTTTACGTTTGCCTTTACACGGTCCAAACCTAAGGTGATGACAGTTTCACCTATTACTGGCACCACTGAAGCACCATACCCAGTTATCGTGACTGAGCTAGGAACAAACGTTAGTTCCAGGTGTTGTGCCACATCTTGCCTAATCAATACTGCACCACAACCCGTGTCAACGTAGGCACGAGACGGTTCTTCGTTTATAGTACAGTCCACGAAGTAAATTTTATTAAATGGTTGGCCGTTCGTCGCGACGATTTTACTTGCAATCGCTCCCCTGTGACAATCCTTTTCAGTATGTCCCAATCGTTTGCATTTTGTGCACTCAATTCTGGGCTTGGAACACGCTTGCGCAAAATGTCCTCTCTCCTTACAGTTGTAACATTTCTGTTCGCTTGTTTTGTTGACCTTGATTTTCTTCGGTGATGGTTCTTCTCTACGATTGTCAGAATAAAACCGCCTTCGGGGTGTTGAGGAAGCTCCAAAACGAGTTGGTACAGTCTCCGGTCTGAGAGATGAAAAATATTCTGAGTAGAGTGCGTCTGGGCTATCATATCGCCCCGCCCTTGCTCCGACTTGAATTGTTGGAATACCAATTCCATCAATCAAACACGACACTGCATTTTTAGGATTTATTTCACACGCTTGTATCAAGTCCATTTTTACAAAATAGTATTGCTCCTAGCTTTCAGTGGGAAGCTTTCGTCGATTCATTAGCTTTCGGAGACTAGCCGCGAAGTCTTGATGATCTGGAAATGATTTGAGCAATAATGCTTTCCACTCCTCCCAAGACATATTGTAAGACGATAGGTTATCATACCACTTTCGAGCCAATCCAGCCAATCGATTCTGCATGTGATATATCGTAGTACGTTCGTCCCAATTATTTATTTCTCTTAACTGTTCTATCTTGTCGAGCCACTTGGAACAACTTAAGTTAGGATTACCTGGCTTAAATTCGGGTATGCATTCAGGTCTGATGAAATCTTACTTGGACCCGGCTGGGAAGATGTACCATGTTCTATCAGTCGCTCGACTAATTTTTCTAATCTTCGCACATTGTCTTGTGTGTTCGGTGGCGGTGTGTAACTCCTTTTAGTTCTGGACACCCTTGAATAATCAACATTCCGATTTTTCGAACTGGAACGCTTTGACTCATGATTTTTATGGCGTTTATAGTCATAACTCTTTGAACAACATTCATCCGAACTAGAGCTTGAACTTGATCGGCCCATATTAATTTCTACGTACTCTATACTTTAGACATACACTGAAAACTAAATACACGCAATCCCAATTTTAACAATCCAGTTATAAACTAATAACTAACAAACTCGAGAGATAACTCAGCAATAAAAAAAGTATCAAAAAATAGTTCATGCAAATAATAATGTTGTTTAGTTTATACGTTAACTAAACTGAAACAATATATTTAGCAACACTTATTACAACAAATAAGCCCCAAAATATAGAATATAGAAGAACGAAGGGAAATCAAATGTGTCAACGATATTTCAACTGCAAAACCCGAAAATAGATCGTATTAAGAATAATCGTATGTTTAGTTTATACGTTAACTAAACAAAGAAATAATTAATTGTACTCACAGTTTTTTCGTCATTCATTTTTTTTTAATTTCACTGTTCACAACACAACTAATCTAATTACGTAGTCACTCGGTATAACGCGAGATCTATCCCGCCGCTGCACTGTAAAAATTATCGTATTTTTACTATCAAAATAATTCTCGAAATAAAACACCACTATTCGCAACCAAATATATTTCTCGACTACCCATTCTACATTTGTTATCTAACTCATTCCAAAGCTTTTAGTCACCAACATGTATATATCTTATTGTGAATCACCCTCACAATAATTCTCTTTAGTAACAGTGGTGGCGTATTCGGTTTTCAAACAGTGGCGGCGTATTCGGTTTTCACTTAATGGAGTCTAACCTCACTTCGGAGGTAAGTACACACGTGGTTGTGAATTTCATTACAATTTTATTCTTTCGTTGACCACAGTATTTAACTGTTGTTTTTTTTCATTTTAGTCTCCCTGATGATGAGGATAATCATCCTCGAAAGCTTAGAAATTTTCCGCTAAGAGTACACTTTTCCTTTTTCTTGCTGCAATTCCCCAGTATTCACTAGTCTTATATATATATATATATATATATATATATATATATATATATATATATATATATATATTAAAGTGAAATATATCTACTAGGTTATGTTGAATCATTAACATCACTCAGAAATGTGAATCTAAGTAATCGCAGTAGTGAATATTCGATAAAAGGAAATAATTCATAAAAAACATAGCTTAAATATGACAAGAAATATTTACAAATAGAATACAATTGATAAAATTATATAGAAGATTACTATTTAATTTTGTAACTATTTTTCTTTAAAGTATAATTCAAGATATTGAAAATACAATAGTAACAAGTAAATTACGTCAAACATAAATTTTATACATAACTATGATCATCACTGTATATGGTATCACATGAATTGTGAAACAAAATTCAATTATTATAATTTAATATTTTGTAGACACTTTCAGAAACCCTGTATATTGCGTAAACTATCCAATTATTTGTATAAAACTTCAAGGTCAAATATCAACGCGAAATAACGTTCTGTTATTAGTTCGAATAGAGTATTTCGGAGTGACAGTGGAAGTGCATAAAAACAAAGTGAATTTGTCTACTATAACGCAGAAACATATATTTTGATTCAATAACAACGATGTTTATTTATCAACAAATGAACGATGAAAAACAAAAGTAAAAAACATTGGAAGGTTGTTGATTTTGAGCTTGAGAGACGCGGTGTAAATTTGATAAATGGAGGACGTGTTGAATTTATTTCCTCAAAATTTTTATAAAAAACTATAATAATTTAAGACATATTAAGTAAAAAGTTAACCAAAGTGTTTAGTGAAGTTTGAACAATAAACTAACAAAAATTTATCACTCGCATATAAATAAATAAGTGTAAAAATGGTGATAGCATCTAGATATGGTAAGATGAACAATTACCTTTATTAATATAATCTTCGATAACTATTCACATATCTTGTTGTGGATAAGATATTTCTACTGATGAAATAATTCACATCACATCATTTTCCACATCTGAATTTCGCTTATTCGATCATAGGCGATCGTTTTTCTCCGATGCACCACATTCAGGGTCAAGAAGAACCAACCATGAACTCTATTACTCATGTATATATTGTATTTTTCCTATAAAACATTTTGATATATTTATATGTTAGGTTATATTGTTTGGTATTTATTAATTAGTAAAAATATTAGTATTAGATAGTTAATCTCTACTAAATATCGGACACAGAACACTAAACACATATTAAAAAAATTAATACTCACCAAATTCTTACATCAAATTATGATAATACATCCTAAACACATTGCTTTCTCTTTCATTTTGTAAACTAAATAATAGTCATCACAGTACCACAACACACAACGCCAAGGTTAACAATAGCGAGAGTAGAGGTTGAGTCGTTGTGAATGCATTCAGAACTTTAGTAAAATAAGTAATCAAGCGAAACTTACTTGATACGTTGGAATTCAATAATATTAATAATTTATGAAAAGCGTTTTTGTGCGAATATTTGCGTCAATAATATTCTATTGAATTTAATATGAATTATAAACTTTTAACTCACAATAATTTCGTTATTTACATAAATATGTTCAATTAAAATCATTTGTCTATGTTCGTCTTGCGTTTCTTTGATATCTTACCTACAGTTTCCTGTTGCTGACAATCGCCAAGTGCCGAATCTCATCCCTGAGATACAGTGTTAAAAGTTAAACAAATTTATAATATTTTCTAATTTGTGTAATATCTTTGAATTGGGAATTCGTAGAAAGCGAACCAATTCTGGCGCCCATACAATCATTATTAATAAATATATAATAAAATTAATTAAAAATATATAATAAAATAACCCAACGTAGAGGCTTATTTATAATAATACATAATAATATATATATATATATATATATATATATATATATATATATATATATATATATATATATTCTCTGGGAATAAGGTCATTAAACATACTCTGGAGGTTTCTTCAACTACATTTTTATTGATTACGTAAGTTTCGACATAATTCTGTCATTATCAAATCACCTACAAAACAATTAAAAAATATCTTTACATAAAAACTACACTACAATTAAAAAGTAAAAACAGTAAAATTTTTACTTTACAAGAAAAAGATAGGCTGTTGCATGTTCTGTATATTGTATGCTTTCCATTGGAATTTCGTTCGTTTGGCAAGCATGTTATTTTTTATAGCCATAACCATATTTTTCATGGCATATGGTATATGTCCAGAAACATATTTTATTTAATTAAATATATTTTTCACCTGGTAAGCCGATGAGTGACGGGATCCTAAGACATATCACCAGCCGACCGATGCAAATAGAAGTAGAGAATAATTAGTATATCTCAATATAAACTTGATGTGCATTTAAAAAAATATGCAGTGATTACCAATATTCATTTCTTTCCACAATTATATCTACTTTATTGCATCTATAAAAATTGTCTACGTGGTTTATTCGCATTAAAATTAACTTACAACAGTGAACTCGAAAAGGCTATAAAACAACTAAGTATAACTGCTCTTTAAACGAAAAAAAAACGAATACATCAAATCAGTCGAGGTCTACGAACTACATTTTTATATTAATTACTCGAACTAAAAAAACTCCAAAACCACATTGCCTTCCAGCGATGAATGCCATGCAGTTTTCAGTTTTTTCAACGTTTATAAAAATATTTGAACTCGGTCAGAGTGCTTTGCATCATCAAGAAACTTTTTTTTCTCATTTATGTTGGCGAAAAGCATAAAGTTTTTGGCATCCCTCCAATGGCTTGGAGGATTGAAAAAGGAGTTTGACTTGAGACGATGATAGAACGGTTTACTTTTTAAATATTATCAACATCAGTGCGGCAACAATTTACTTCAACAAGAGAAAGAGAGAGAGAGTGAGTTAATAGCCGCCAATTTTAATTTACAGCCTAAAGAAATGTTTGTTCAAAGATAATTTGAAGTAATAAATAAATGTTTATTTATAAGGAACGTTATACATTAGGTCTTACACTATAAACAAGTAGCGAAGCGTCACTTTATGGCGTATACGTAGACTTTTAAATGGTAGTTTCAGTTTAATGAACATTTTAATTTACCGAATTTGTCTAATAATCAAAACAACAAAACAATGAAACATAAACACTCTCTATCCGACACAAATAATAGGAAACGCAAATGAAATACAATCACAGATTAAGTATTTATAATTAATCTTACAACCCGATAGCTGAAAATGATATTTTCAAGATTTAAAAAAATGACAGCTGTCAGAAGAGATCAAAAACATCCTATGAATAAAACCTATTTAATTAATTTTATTAATACATGCGTGTAGCAAAATGAATATCAATAAAATACGTTAATATTAATGTTGCTTGATTATCAAGCTGGAGAGGAAAATGTAGTTCTTTCGATAATAGCAGAGAATGAAAAACGTCGAAAAAATATATTTTCCTAACAAGTGCGGAAAGTGATACGCATGCTACTGCCGTTGACCCGAACACCGCGGAGTTCTGGCAAGCAGTGGGAAAGTCACTTTACGCATGAATTAGTAACATTATTTTTTCTACGGCCGTGTAATGATTTAAAAAGCACATTGAAAATATATATTTTATTTCATCTCACAAAACTTTTAATAAAAATACACTAAATATTATTAATATTATTGTTAAAAACACAATTTGTTACATTTTACAAATGAGTCAGAATAGCCGGTCCTGAGTAGTTAGTTGGTGGTAACTGGCTGTTAAGAGTAACACTCGTAGATTCTAAAATGCATGTAGATGACGGAGAAGGCATCAGTTGCAAGTTGTCTGTACATGAAATAATTTTATTCGAGATGGTTTTCTTCTGTTCCAGGGGGTCCTCCAAATAACCTTCAGCAACAGCAGCTGACTTCCACCCGAGGATCGTCTAAAACTGTGACCTGTGTTACGTTCTGGGTTAGGTAAGTTTAAGTAGGTAGCGATCTCTGCCGGTATTTTGCCAAATGAGTTCACAACTACACACTGAACAGAGCATTTACCTTTTTTACTTTCTATATTGCATCAAAAAGGTTCCATTATATTTGTGTCTTTATACACTCAAATGCAAAAAATTCGATCCACGACTATTTTTTGGCAAAGTAGACAAAAATTTGACCATGTAAGTTTTGGATCGGTTTTAAATGTTAAAGGTATGAATAATAAAGACAGTTTATCTGATGGCATGTCATAATGACAACGTTATGTCACTCAATTTTGATGACATAAGGAAGCTCATTATGGGACTAAGTACCATAATGAATTCATTATGGGACTAAGTACCATAATGAATTCATTATGGTACTAAGTACCATAATGAAATTCTATAAGGAAAACATGTTATGGTTTGATCAAAAAAGTTTATTCAAAATGCATAACGATGTACAAAACTATTTATTATAAATGGTAAAAGAACAATTACTACAATTTGTAATATTAATTCCAATGGATTCTACAGTTTTTACATCAGTAGTTGATGATTGTTGGCAAACTTGTAATCCTGTGTGGTTGTTGGCACCAAAAATTGCTTCTGATATTTTTTTCTTTTGCTCTTTCGAATTTTCGATGTAACCTTCAGCGACAGTATTGCTTTTCCATCCGCCATGGCGTTTCACGGTACACAGATCAGCTCCAGAATCAGCCAAAAATGAAGCAGACGATCGCCGAAAACAATGTCGAAAATGCAGTTTTTAATTTTTCGAAAATGTATTGATATAAATGCCATCAGATAAAATTTTGTATGTAATACGAATCATAAACAATCATTATGGCACACGCCGTGTTATCGGACTCGGCTACGCCTCGCTCGATAACATTCACGACTTGAACCATAATGATCGTCTTTATGATCCTTATTACATAAATAACTATTATACAAGAAAATCATGTTGTTATGAAAACACTGGGCTTTATTCGAATAATGGAAAAATGAAGTATATTTTGTAATCAAAACAATGGTTATAATGAAATGTTAAGTGTGTTATTTTTTCTATTAATAATTCGTATTCCCTCCCCGGGCCCTTATAACAGCCTGCATACGTCTTGGCATAGAGCTAATTAAATGTTGGACATCGAGTTGGTCCAATTCGTCCCATATTGCCTGAAGCACCACACTCAGTTCAGCCAAGTTGTTAGCACGAGGTACCCGTGATCGGATTCTTCTTCCTAGAGTGTCCCATAGATAATTCTATAGGACTGAGATCTGGACTTGAAGATGGCCAATTCATACGGACAATCCCGACTTCTTCTAAATATTCTTTAACGATTCTTGCACGATGTGGCCGCGCGTTATCGTCCATGAAAATAAAATTAGGCCCTACAAATGGAGCAAAAGGTACCATATGCCCATCCAAAATTGTTATGTACCTTGCCCCTGTCATAGAACCTCCATCTACAAGAACCAAGTTAGTACGGGCCTCGGAACTTATACCAGCCCAAACTATAACTGAGTCTCCTCGGTAACTTATTCTTTCCGCAATGTTACATTGGGCAAATCGCTCTCCTTGTCTTCTGTAGATTATTTCTCTACCATCTGGTGTCCTTAAACAAAACCTGGACTCATCATCCGAGAACAATACATTACTCCAATCGGCGTCATTCCCGTCCTCGTGTTCCCTTGCAAAAGCAAGCCGAGCTCTGCGTTGTTCCATTGTTAGCAGTGGACATAGAGCTGGCCTTCTGGAATATAAATTAGCTTCAGTGAGTCGTCGACGAACTGTCCACCTGCTTACATCGACATTTCTTACTTCGCTCAGACGATTTGCCAGCTCAACTGACGTTAAATGTCTATTTCTCAAACACGAAGAAACCAAAAATCTATCATCGCGTGCAGATGTTGCCCTTATACGGCCTGATCCTGGTCTCCTCGTGTAATTTCCAGTTTCATTAAACCGCTGAATTGCTCTTTGAACTGCACAACGACTAACACATACTACCTCAGCCGCCTAATATTGGCTACGACCATTTTGAACTAAAGCCACTGCCCTTGCACCATCCGCTGGTGTAAAAGCCATTTGATTTCAATTAAATTAACAAAATAATAAGTTTAAATACTAATTCGGTGGGTTTGTATGGGTCACTAAAATAACAAGTGAATTTCTTGCTGCTCTATCAGACGTAAATTTCTGACAAAAACCTAAAATTTGTATTGTTTATGAAAAATGTCATAAGAAAAATGAAAATAATGTATATAAATTAATAATTTCAATTATACGAGAGTCTCTCTATATTTATATATGCCATATAATAAGTACCAAGATTTAAAAGTCACAATAAATGGAAAATATACGATGGATCGAATTTTTTGCACCTGAGTGTATATAACAAAGGATCTTGAAGTACGGTTTTTCGAATCGGAAATTTTCACAAAAATTAAGTATCCTTTATCTTGAATATCGTCAAGCGTGATTTTCATAAGCTCCGCTCTGCGAAGAGCACCGGCTAGAGCAAAAATGGTACCTACTTTAATAATAAGATATATCTTATCAGTGGCTAGCATAAACTTGGATATGACTTCTTTGGTAAAAAGCTGCGCTTTATGTGGTCTAAAACCAACATTTTGCTTTTTTAGGAACGATGTCAACTTACGTAACTTGCTTATGTCCAGGTTTTGTTTTATTTTAACTAAACATTTCACCATCGAGTAATGCGACCATAGGGTATTGGATTTCAGTACCTTACACAGCTCCGAAAAATACGCCATAAAACGCCAAAAGTACTCTTCTCTGAAGCTAGTCACTCCTTTTTCCTTACACCAGTTTAAAAATTGGTTGTATAGCTTTTCATATCTTTCTCGTGATTTACTAGTCAACAGGTCTGAGTTTACTTCATCTGCGGTCTTTAACATTGCTTTTGGGAGTCCTTCGCCTGACGAATCCATTAAAATATTGCTTTTATGGAAAATAATTTGAAAAATTCAGAATCTGTCACTTCGACAACACTTCAACTTGAAACTTTGATATCTTGATGACAACTCAGTTGTCATAGCAAATCTTTGGTTACCACACCAAACCACTTGACTCATTTTTGTTTGATTGTTATGTGGATTGATTTTGATAAATGTATAGGGTAGATATTTAAAAGTATCCCTATGTTTATTTCATTCCAATGAATAAAAAATTGCGAAAACAAAAAAAAATTGTCTGGGTTACACTGAATATTAAATCCTATATTCATTTGAAAACTAATATACAGGCAAAATCTGCGTGTGCGAAAGTGGGTGAAAACACGCGGTCGTGGAAAAAAAATTACTTGACTTACGTTGCGACAATATTGACCTTAAGTAATAATTTATTAATTTCAATTTAGAAAAAGATCTTCCAATTTGTGCCACTGTTACTGGTAATGTTAGGTAAATTCTAAACGCAGTAGACAAATTCAAAAATACTGAAATTAGATTATTTGAAAATGAATAATTAAAAATTTCTAATGGGGTATTGCAATCATCAATAAACATTGGAATGTTCGATGATTTCATTGAATAGATCGTTTTCATCAATGTCCGAATTTGAACTAGCACCACTGCTGAATTTATTTTGCAAATTTGAACAATATACCCTTTTTTGAATCTGTTTTCCAATTATGAAGGTTTTGAGAAAAAAAGTTATGTTGCTTTCATTTAGAAGCTCGAAACGTTCGTCTAATTTTGTTATAGCGGTGTCAAGCAATAAAAATTGACTTTAAAATGTGTTTCTGAATCTGTGATAGGTTCATCTACAGACTCGTAGTTATATAATCTTCTACTGTGTGCGAAGTGTCGATGCGGGAAATTCTATCGCAGTACCGACCTCTTCAGCTACTGTTTTTGTGTTACTAATACATTTTCTAAACGAAGACTCAGTTCTAGTTTCGACCACATCCTGTTTTACTGAATTTATCGTTTTGACTGCCTCTGGAAGAACGACGTCAGATTTTTATAAAGCTTTGCTGCCAATATCAACTTTGGGTAAGTAACAAGAACAGTTATATGGCAGTCAAATATAACCGATGAAAAATGAAGTTTCGGTATCCTAACGATGATAGCGATGAGAGCGCCTGAGGTAACGGACGGCGTGGTGTTTCCGTGCGCGCGGGAAAATAACATTTTTTAACTGGGGCAGAGGTACGCCCTCTGACACCTGACGCAAGAGTGCTACGCACGCAGAGACAATCTGTACGCACGGGAGCTGCGCACCACTTGCACACACGGAAGGGCCGCCTCTGCGCGAGGCTGAATGTTACGTAGCTGCTTGAAAAGAAATTATCTTTCTGACGTACTTTTAGTCACGGATATAGGAAAACAAAATTGATTGGAATGGATGGAAAATGTTTACTAAAATGACTGTGGCATGCAAGTCGCCATCGCGAGCCTATTTACGTTGGCTACATTGCATTTGCCAAAAATTACTAAGCTGCTGACACTGAATAAGTCAAAATATTGAAACTATTGATAGCTTAGACTAGGATTGACAGATGTAATTTATATATTCTATGCTTAATGATCATCTGATTAATAAAGATACTGCGGTGATTAAAAGTAAGTGTTCCACTTACTAGGATTAACTATAATTAATTCTACTCGTAAGGCGTATATATATATATATATATATATATATATATATATATATATATATATATATATATATTTATATATATATGTGTGTGTGTGTGTGTGTGTGTGTAAGGGTAGTTTTGGGGACGTCAAAATTTCGGATATAAAAAAGTATACATCAGTTATATATTTTGTTTGAATTCATGTATGCAAAATTTTTCTTATTTTATGTATTTAAAATTTTTTTTGTACCGTGGCAGCTTCGAGGACTTCCGATTTATATTTTGAAAATATACATAGAACACGAAGAAATCGGGACATCTTGAACATATTAATGCATACATTAGTTTCTTATCTTATTGCGAATTGATGTATGTAATTTTTTTTCAATTTTTTGCATTTCTAACAAATTTATCCTATTTTTTTGTAGCAGTGTTACTTTGAGGACGGCTTGCATTCTGTTTCTATTGTTACGAAATATCACACAGGTGTAGTCCCTGAATCCGACTCTGTCTAAGCCATGTATGAAAGTTAAAATTTTGGCGAATGCGGAGGGATTTCTTCGAACCGATTACCATTATTTCTTGTGTCTATTCTTATCTAGACATTTCCAGTCTTATCTAGACATTTCCAAGCAGGCGATTGTTTTTGTGTGAGCCGCAATCTAGAGTTATCCAGAAAAAAGGGCACTTAATATATAAAGACTTCCGACCAGCGGCAGAGTCAGTCTATACAATAAACAGTAGTGAAGTGTTCATATAAATTAGTGTAAGTGAAAATAACTATTTTATAATTCGCGTTTAAAAGAAACTTCATTATAACATTGTTTACAGTGAAGTTCTTTGAACACTTTTTTAGTCATTTTTAGTGTACAGTTGGTTATTGTATGTAGTTATATTTTTATTTGACATTTGACTTCAACCTTGAAACAAATTATAAATTTAATTGGTCTAGCGTTGTTCTAGCTAGCAAATTATTATAATAAATGTTAAATTAGAATGAATTATATATTAAAAATAATAATGAATAAAGTACGCTAACGTTTATTTATCAATGATTTGTCAATTGTTTATTTTTATATTGTATAGGATAAATCTATAGGTATATCTACATAAGGTTCGATTTTTGGGATAAATTACCAGATATCTATGTGAAGATGTATCACAGAAATAATTTTGTTCATGATATATTATAAATAGATCGCAAGAGCATATACGAAGAAGCTCTTTTTTAAACAAATAATATGTTTGCTTAAATGAAAGTTTGTTTACAATGTACACAATTATTCGGTAAAAGTGCTAAATAAAACCATCTGTGATCTGACCCATCAGGAATCTACAGAATTGCCAACTTAAATTCAAACCACTCCTCCTAGTTTAAAAACTTGTGCCACAATGACTTTCTGTAGTGCTCGTACTACAAAACCAGTCATTCTGACACTACTTTTACAAATAGCTTTTTTGTAATCTTTGATAGGTACTGGATGAAATAAAATTTATTTCCAAACTTTAAAATAATTTGCACCCGGTTATACAGTTACTAGGGATTTTTTTCGGTAGAATTCGTTATAATTTTAATATGATCTAGTTGGTGAATACTAAGAAATAGTGTATGCAAATATTACAATATGTTTGTTATTTTTGCTGTAGGTTTAAAAATTTCTGTATGTATAGTTTACGAGATATGGAAGGTCAAATTTCGTAGAAAAGCCGATCTGGTGTATATTTTATAAGTAAAAAATTATATATTGTTCGAAAAAAAAACAGTTGGATAGATCGCAAGAGCATAAACTACAAAACAAATCTTTGAAACAATATATAAAAAACACTATATTTTCTCGTAAGGTGGCAATAAGTCATTGTAACAATAATGTGACGTTAAATCAAAATTAACCCTTATTTGAAAATAAACTAAAAACTATACAGGTGTTACATTCAGTGACACAACCGAAATCAATAGCAATTTTCTTTGCAATTCCAAAATTCGATGAGATTCATTTTAATCTAAAATATTCATTGAATTCATTGTTGCCTCTCAAAATCGGTTCAATATAGGTGGAATCGTACTTCGAAGATTTTATATATATATATATATATATATATATATATATATATATATATATATATAAACCAAAAACCAAAAGTTGGCAGTTAGTCACGGCTGACTAGTTAAAAAATAAAATTTCAAAGAGTGGTCTTTGTTAAAAAAACCCTCAAACTCGTGGGGATAGCAGCCAAAAAAACTTTACAGATTAGAGATAAAGTGAATCAAATAGTACATTACCCAAGCTTTCGAAGAGCATTGTCTTCATTTTCAAAGGCTATAATAAACCAGAAAGAAAAAATCGGTTAACTTAATAAAGAAAATAATTTTTGAAATCATTACGACTTACTTGTAGTGTTGATTTAAAATTAAACTCACATTTCACAAATTGCAGGAAAACCTTCATCCGCTAAAGACTAAAATGTCGACTAAATATAATTTCTCTCCTACATATAGTAATTAGAGCCAGGATTTTTTTCCTGCTTTTTAAAACCAAAAGACGTACAACAAGAAACGAACTGATTTTGTTGAATATATATTTCAACATGAAATCGACTGCTGTCGAAAGGTAGAGATACGGGGGGCAATTACAAGGTTGAAGTAAAAACATTTAATAAAAATCTAAATTTATCAGCAATACTGTTTTGTTTTTTGGTTGCTTTGGTGAAAACTTCAAAGAAAAAACAATAATAGATTAATGTCCACACCTAGGATCACGTCAAGATTGAAAAATTACACCTTTGAATTTAACCATACTATTGTCTGACAGCTGCCAGCTGTCTTTTGCAAAATGTAAAAAATTGGGATGACGAAATAAGTCAACAGTCAGTGAACACTCAAACCTCTCACATTCGGTATTCCCAAACTGTCAACCCATTCCAGCAATTACTATTGTTAAATAAAAAAGCCAAACAAAACCCACCCGCAAATACTAACGATCTCCACTTTCATCTGATGTTAATTTCCATGAAAATCAGTATTAATAATTTAAAATTCTCATAACAATAATAATGTCAGTTAGGAAAAGTGATGTAAGATCTGTAACTTTTAACAAAACAGTAGAAACAGAAAAAACAGTATTACCAAACATTGGAACTCCATTCAGGATTCTTGTAGATTAAATATTGACCAATTTTTGGAATTAGTAGACTTTGTGTATAACACTTCTGTTTTTGTTTTTAATGATGAATATTATAAACAAGTTTCTGGTACACCAATGGGTAGTTCTGTATCACCCATTTTTGCGCAATATGTCATGGACGATTTGATCGCTGAGTGTGTTGGGAATTTACCTTTTGATATCCCTTTTTTAAAAAAATATGTAGATGACATCATCACAGCTGTTCCTGAAGATGGTATCGAAACCATTCTTAACATTTTTAATGGTTACAATCAATACATCCAATTCACAGTTGAAAATGAAATTAACAGATGTGTACCATTTTTGGACACAAAGTTAATAAGGACCAATGAAGGCAAGGTGATACTTGACTGGTACGTGAATCCTACCAGTTCGGGTAGATACCTCAACTTTAAGTCCAATCACCCCTACAAAATCAAGATTAATTTAGTGTTAGGAATGAAGAACAGAATTAAAAAAATATCACATCCAACATTACTGGATAAAAACCTTAAAATATTGATTGATACTCTTCAAAAAAATAGTTATCCTATCAAACTTCTCAAGAGGTTGATTTACAACACTCCTGGCGAGCATACGGTCGGTCATATTAATAGTAATGAATATGAACAGGATACTAATTTCAATAATTCACAGCAGGTTACTTTTGGTTCATTTCCTTATATTAAAGATCTGTCAGAAAAAATCATCAAAGAATTCAAGGGGACCAATGTAAAAATTGCTCAAAGAACAGCCAAACCTCTACAGTCTCTTTTTACTAAGTTAAAACAACCGGAGGACTCCATGATGAAAACTAACGTAATATATAGTATCTCTTGTAAAAATTGTAACAAAAAGTATGTAGGAATGACATCTCAGAATTTGAAATCACGTTGTGCTCAACATAAAAGCGATGCTAGGTTAAAAAATCGGAAATGTGCATTATCAGAACATGTTATAGATGAGTTCCACCATATAGATTTTGATAAAGTAAAGATTCTTGATGTAGAAAGAAACTATAACAAAAGAAAGTTTTTAGAAATGTATCATATTAATAACATTGAGGAACCAATGAATAGAAGGTCTGACATTGAGTCACTTAGTAAGATTTATACATATTTGTTGCACTTTAATAATGTCCACTCCGGTAGCGAGGAGATTGATTCCCAAATTAGTGTTTTGAGTTATTGGTTGGCTGATGTGACAGGTCAGTCGAGTGTTGATAATACAAACATTATTCAATATTTCATTTAAAAGCAAAAGAATTTTTGTGTACATTATGGCTATCACAGCTCAGTTGCGAATACAAATGATTTCCAAACAGTCGGGCCTTAACGTGAGAGGTTAGGTTCTTTCCATGTGTTAAAAGTTACAGATCTCACATCACTTTTCCTAACTGACATTATTATTGTTATGAGAATTTTAAATTATTAATACTGATTTTCATGGAAATTAACATCAGACGAAAGTGGAGATCGTTAGTATTTGCGGGTGGGTTATGTTTGGCTTTTTTATTTAACAATAGTAATTGCTGGAATGGGTTGACAGTTTGGGAATACCGAATGTGAGAGGTTTGAGTGTTCACCGACTGTTGACTTATTTCGTCATCCCAATTTTTTACATTTTGCAAAAGACAGGTGGCAGCTGTCAGACAATAGTATGGTTAAATTCAAAGGTGTAATTTTTCAATCTTGACGTGATCCTAGGTGTGGACATTAATCTATTATTGTTTTTTCTTTGAAGTTTTCACCAAAGCAACCAAAAAAACACAACAGTATTGCTGATAAATTTAGATTTTTATTAAATGTTGTTACTTCAACCTTGTAATTGCCCCCCGTATCTCTACCTTTCGACAGCAGTCGATTTCATGTTGAAATATATATTCAACAAAATCAGTTCGTTTCTTGTTGTACGTCTTTTGGTTTTAAAAAACAGGAAAAAAATCCTGTCTCTAATTACTATATGTAGGAGAGAAATTATATTTAGTCGACATTTTAGTCTTTAGTGGATGAAGGTTTTCCTGCAATTTGTGAAATGTGAGTTTAATTTTAAATCAACACTACAAGTACGTCGTAATGATTTCAAAAATTATTTTCTTTATTCAGTTAACCGATTTTTCCTTTCTGGTTTATTATAGCCTTTGAAAATGAAGACAATGCTCTTCGAAAGCTTGGGTAATGTACTATTTGATTCACTTTATCTCTAACCTGTAAAGTTTTTTTGGCTGCTATCCCCACGAGTTTGAGGGTTTTTTTTAACAAAGACCACTCTTTGAAGTTTTATTATATATATATATATATATATATATATATATATATATATATATATATATATATATATATTATAAGCTAACAAAATATAAAATCTATTTTCTCTTCAAATATGCATTGAAATTCATAATTCCTGTCAAAATGCAATGTGCTGGTTTTGGAATTCGGCAGTAACACTAGTACAAAAATATCTAATTTCTTACTAGTCCCTGTATAGTACCCAATGGAATGGAAATAAGTTCAAGACTGGATTTGTTAAGCACACCACATAATCCTTATCGCAACTTTTCTTTCGGACAAAATGTAAGAGTTTTCATTTATAAAAAATAGCTCAAAACGGACTTTTTATAATTTTTATTTTGTGCAAGTACGAGGGCGAGCTCATTAATTGGCAGAATCATACAAAGTCAAATGAATGATTTATATTAACAAACCTTCTCGTTTACGAAATATCCTTTCAATTCGATACATTTGACCCGTTTGTGTTCAAACTCTGGTTATATCTTATTAGTCTAGTTGGCATACATGTTCAGACAAAGAGTAAATTAATCGATAGTATACTTTTTCACTTCGAAATTATTTTTTTTGTTACGTAGATCTGCTATGAGGAAAATTCAAAAGTAACTTTAAATGTAACTATTTCATCTCGATAATCAATCGAATGATATTGATTCAGTCAGCACTCTCTTGTACCAAATCTGTTCAACAACAACAAATAAGACTAGTTTTTTGGCTGCTATAAATATTTATTGGAAAAAACTATGAATGTTTAATCAGAATTTATAGCTTTTAATTCAATTTTTTTAATAATTTCCCTGAAACCAAATTAAAACTATGAGCTTCAATATCTATAATCAAGTCAATGCTCACGACTTCGTACGCGTGAACGATTTGATATCAATAATTTATTTACAGACTCCATCGACTATTTTACAAACGTCAGATTTCATAAAATTATGGACGTAGAAAAAGTAGTATGCATCACTGGAGCGGAAGCGATTCTCCACACTCGCGGGATTATGTATATTACATTATTCGGTAAAATTATTGCGTGTTTGTAGAAAAAATGGTGTATATCACTGGCGCGGTAGTGATTTTTCACACAGGCAAAATTACGTCAGATTTTAAATTATTTGGTGAAATTTTCGGGTGGTCGTAAAAAAATAGGGTACATCACTGATGCGGAGGGGATTTTCTACCCTGGAGAGATTACTTTTGATTTTATATTATTTGGTAAAATTATCGCGTGGTCGTAAAAAAAATACTGTACATCACTAGTGCGAAACATATTTTTCATTCCCGCTCGTGTGTAAAATGTCGCTTTCCGTGATATAATATACTATTTCCTGACATCCAATTGAAATAAAATAAAACCTATATTCAGAAATTTCAGGGATGTGCGAGAACAAACAAAGAGACGGAAAAAAGAACCCATGTATTTGAATCCCAGTTATAGGCCACCCGCTTTATTCGAACCATGTTATGTTACCCCAAAGTTAATTTGCATGGAATGTATCCCTGCCTTGAAATTAAATAGTATTTACATGGTTGAAATCCTAATTTGGCTTTTTCCTGATTTAAAGTTTAGATAAAAATTCACAATTTGGATAGGTACTGTTTTAAATCACACTAACTGTTTATAGATAATACCACATTTTATCAATATATTGTGGAATTATCTAGAAACAGTTAGTTTCATTTAAAACAGTAATATGAGTAGATTCCACAAAGTAAGAGTCGAGGTAGTAAATTTCATATTAAATATGAGGTCCCTATAACAACCTTCAAACATATAACTAAAAATGTTGTTTTGAGGACAGTCCTTAAAGGCACCATTGCATATATAGTTACTATGAGGACAGTCCTCAAAAACCCGAAAAGTCTTCAAAGGCACCACTTCATACCAAATAACGTCCCCAAAGGAACCCTCACATATATATATATATATATATATATATATATATATATATATATATATATATATATATATATATATATATATATATATAAATAAACACACACAGCGTTTGTTTGTTTGACTTTGTCCTTAGGTACTAATTTGTTTATATATTTAACGACGTGCTATTATTTTATATTATATTCAAGAGTCGTGATTCCATACTTATGAGTAACCTTCCTATAACTATTAGTGACCTACTGGTTCACTGGCCGCCGATAATAACTCCTGTTACTGTCTTTATGGTTCGCAACATCATCCTCTCTTGCGGGAGAAAAATTATCTCAGATAGGTTTTCGATATTAAATACAATGTCTTGTTAATAGTTCTCGTGTTGTTTGTTTATTTACACTAACTGTCTTGTCTGTTATTTAAACACTGCATTGTTTGTTTATGTTTCCGCTCCACTTTGATCACAAATATTATCATTATTATACAAATACAGTCTATTTTTATGAACGGTTTGTTTTTTATTACTTGGAGATAAAATCTCACAGTTTACACCTATTATTTTCGTTATTTCAAATGGGCCTAAATAATAGGGATCGAACTTAGTTCTTCCTTCTTTTTTGATCATTACTGACTCTCCTATCTTAAAATTTACTGGTGAAGATTCTTTTTCGATGTTATTTACCCTAATTAACTTATGTTTTATCAAAAATTGCCTAGCTCTCTCATGCGCGTATCTTAATCTGTATTTCAATTCTTTATCATATGTACCTTTCAAAATTGTAACATGGTTCAATTTCTGAATTTAAACATTCTGGTATGTTAGGTTTTCTACCGTACAATAACTAAAATGGAGTGTATTCGTGATACGTGCTAGGTGTTGTATTATAACAATATGAAAACATTTTTACAAATTCGCACCAGTTATTTCTAGCATCATTGATAAAGTGTCTCATATATTCGTTGAATGTTCTATGAAGTTTTTCACAGCTGCCTATTGACTCGTGATGATATGCTGTTGAAAAATTGTGTTTTATTTTTAAAAGTTTTGCTAAATTTTTCATTATTTGGTTTTTATATTCCGTTCCTTGATCTGTCCTTATTTCTTTCATTAAACATCAAATATGGCTTTCGCGATTGTTGATGCTTCTTTGTTGCTGACTGGTATCATGACCGCGTCTTTTGTCAGTTCACGTAGTATTGTAATAGAATAACAATTCCCGTTGTTACTCTCTACAAAAGGACCTATTGTGTCTCTGCATATAATGTCAAACGGTTTGATTGATGTGTCCGTGATAACAAACTTCTCCGTATCACTGGGTGTCGGTTTATTCACTTGGTATTCATGGCAACTCTCTACGTAGTTCCGTACATCTTTGTCCATGTTTTCCATCTAGAATTGGCTCTCAATTTCTTTAATAGTCTATTGTTTCCGACGTGTCCTCCAAACATTGGAGTGTTGTGATATCTTTCTAAGATCTCTTGAATCTCTTCTTTTCGCTGAACCTCGCAGATACATACTTGTACGTTTCTCAATCTTTTATTTCCTTCTTCTATGAATTATTTTATTGTACACTTTTCAAATATATGATCATTCGCATACATATACATTCTTTTTACTTCAAATTTGACCGAAAGCTCATCAAGCTTTTCCAACGTTCGTCCTAAGTCGAAGTTGTGTGTTCCGGTAGCTAAGGCTTCACTAAATTTCAATTTGTTTTTGATCCGCATGCTCATCCTTAACGAGATACGGTTATTTTTAAAATGTAAAATTGACAATTTATCCACCTCTTAGTTGTTTGAATCTTTTATCATTGACGGTTGTATTAAAAGTTTCCGATTAGTTTCGTTATTCTCCTTAAACGTTGATTTATTCCATCCTGTATGTATTTCTAACTGATTTTTCCTTTGTTCTAGTTCTTTCAGACTATATACGTTATCATTTATCAGTAATGTATTATCGATTATCTTAGCTTTTGCTCCACTTTCTCTTCTATTTCATATCTCTTATTAGCTGTTTTCTCTGTTCCAGTATGTCTTCTGGGTAATCTTCATCAATATATATCTTTCTTCCTTCTAATTCATTTGTTCCTTCCAAAGTTTCTACTTTCTTATTCACGTCTTTCATCATTATTAGTACTGGCCTATTTTTGTTACTAGTTTTATTACCTATTCTTTTACTTTTCAAAATATCTGATTTTACATCTACTGTGTTATTAACCTTTTTCATTACATTCTCTAGTTTATGTTCTAGTCGTTCCTCATCTTCTTCGTTGCCTTCTTTTATACTATGTATTATCAAATTCTCCTCTCCAAAATTTTTCTGAGTCTGTATCATGTTTCCTTTAGGTCAATATTTTCCATCCTTAATTCGTAGTTTTCTTCCAGTGCTATTTGTCTGCCCATTTCTTCAATTTTATGTTCTATCTCGCATATTCTATTATAATTATTAGTATGGTTGTTCTAATTACTATTTCTGTTAAATTTCTTGTTTTTATTGCGGTAGTCTATATATCTGTTATCCCCGTTTCCTTGCTTGTATTGTCTGAATGTGTGTGCGAATAGTACGATTTAATTAATCTGCGGGTACATGTTTATAGGGAAAAAAGTTCTTATTATGAATTAAGAAAATTTTGAAACTTCATGCTTACCGTAATTTCTCAACTTGAGTAGTGAAATCTTGCGTAAATAATTGCACAAACCCAACTTTACTTTGCTAAGCATAACAGGAAATCAGCAACGAAACTACCGCCGTAAATGGTAGAATTAGGCAAACAATATCAAATAATTTACTATTTAGACAATGCATGGGTATACGGTTGAAAAAGTATGGCTTGACACAACCATCACAAGTAGTCAGAAAGCTGTTCTTGAAGGTTTATCGACAGGTTGTCAAGCACCAAGAGGCAAAGAACAGCGGCTTATAGTAACTCATATAGGAAGTGATAGTGGATTTCTGGAGGAAAGTAGCATGATCTTTGTATCTAAAAGACTGGCGACTGTCACGAGGACACGAACTGTGGTTTGAGTCCGTTCTGCAACATGTCGAAGGTCAGTCTATTATTGTAATGAATAAATCTTCCTATCATAGTCAGCACTTCAAACAGTCGAAAATCTGAAATGCAACAATGGCTACGTGAAAATGAGATTAGATACGATGATACCGCAAATAAAGCAGAGTTAATGGCAACTATCAAACTACATCGAGCCAATTACATTTAATACGTTGTCGATTAAATGGCTCGTAGACGCGGTATTACAGTTATACGACTGTCACCGTAGCATTGAGAGCTTAACCCTATAGAACTTATTTAGGCCCAGACAAATTGTTACGTGGCGCGCAACAATGTAATATTTGAAATTGCAGACGTGGAGCGTTTGCTACGTACTGCTATAGATGAAGTTACCCCATTAGCATAGAAGAATGCTATAAATCACGTTCAAAAAGAGGAAACCAGCATGTGAGAATAAGATTTTCTAGTGTATACGATTATTGAAGCAGTCTCTATTCATGTTGGGACCGATAGTAGTAGCAACGATAGTGACAGTTCTATATCAACAGAAGCGGACTACCTCCTTTGAATCATTACTTTACTATACAAATTTTTTATTCGTCAAATATCAAACATAGCAGTGAATGCAGTGATGTATAAAACAAAACACAACCAATATTTTAAATAATAATTATATTTGAATATTATACTCCCTCCGCCTCTGGTGATTGAATTCGAATGTTTTTATGTACCAATAATGTAGTTGACGAATAATTTCAATTTTAATTTGTTAGACTATAATTGAAAATACATTGTAATATTTGTAAAATGTAACATAGGGAAATACGTATTATGTTCTGAATTACATGCTATCTTTCTTATCAAATTGAATTAAAAGAAATTTTAACGATCTTTTCAAATATGTTAATAATTTTTTGAATTCGATTTGAGAAGATATCATGTCATTCAGAATTTAACAAGTATTTGCCTAAATTACATTTCACAAATAACACAGTGTACATTATAAAAATTATCTGTCTTGACTGTATGGCTATGTACAAATCAATATCTTTGTATAAACTAATCAATCTAAGTGTAATAACTTTCTGATAGTATTTGAAATAAATCAATCAATTGATTAATTTTGTAGTTTTTAACAATAGTATGTCTGCCGGAAATGAAGAAGACAACTACTTTGAAATGTCTGTAAGTCGAAAGGTCATCAACAACGATCACGTAGCAGAAGAAAACTACGTACTGGTATGGCAATCTCTCAGCAAACCCGTTTTCAAAGTACCTACCCATCCAATCTACATTTTTTTTGCTTTTACCATCATTGCCTCAGTTCTTCGTTATTAGGTAGATACACATAGAAAAATGCTCATTTCCCACATATAGAACTTGATACATAGTAATTAAAATCCTTCTCATAGATGTGGAGTTAATCAGCGATTTAAATAAAGATTTATATTTATAATCGTTTATATGAGGATAGATAATCTGAAGTAATAAAATCGAAAGTTGATGACCACGATTTAAAAATCGTAAAAAGAGAAAAATCTATTCAAATAGTCTGGAATTAGAATAAATTAATAATGATCAATATCAGAGGACATTTCCTTCCTCCTTCATAAAAACTAAATAGTCGAATGACAAGAATACCTTATGAGGTACGATTATTCGTGACACTACTTTTTCCAAAACCAATGTGAAAAGCAGAAGAAATTTGTTTCAGTAACTTTTTATCCTGCTTATAAAAAAGGATTGATAAATATTGCCAACAGCGTAAGTTTAAATTCTGTTTATAGTTCAAATAATACTTTAAAGCTATTGTTATATAACCCAAAGGAGAAAATAATAGATTTGGAAAAGAGTGGTATTACCGAAATTAGCTGTAACGATTGTGGCGGAAAGTATGTTGGGCAAACTAAGAGGTCTGCTAAACTTCGATTTGAGGAGCATTTGGCTCATTTAAAATATGGACGTAAAGATAAATCGACAATGGTCGAGCATGCTATTAACTATAATTATTTAATCAAGTTTAGATAATGTATAATTGTTGAAAAATGTATCAAACAATAGGTTGTTGAATGCGTTTGAGAGTATTGAAATAGTTAGATGTAAGAGTAGTTTAAATACTGACAAAAGGTCAATTCCTTATTGTAGTATCGCGAAATAACGACTAAACGTCAATTTTCATCCATATAGTTTTAAAAAGAACATTGTTCGATGCTACGCGGTCACACACAATTTCATTCTTTTGTTTGATAAGTAAAGTTTTTAATTCTGCGATCAACCTTTTATTTGTACAATCTCAGCCACTACTAATTTGGCGGAAAGCAGTTCTGAAATTGTAGATTTTCCTATTGGCCACAAAAATTAAGAAGTTTACACGTGGCAATATTTTAAGAAAATTGAAGTGTATTTTAAACTTTCGAGATGGCCATTTTCCACAGTGTGACATATCGCAGCGAATTGTTGTTTGGACAAATCGCTACGAGAAGAAGTGCAAACAGTGCTTTGATAGTTTGTTGCCTTGTCCACGCCTTGGGAAAAAGTTACGTGTTGCCAACTTCGTATAAAAATTGGCAGCTCTTGTTTCATAATCTCAGAATATGAGCTGTCTCGATTTTTCTGGAGTATCCAGAGTTATGGTATATAAATATAGCGCCACTCGAATTTTCTGGAGTACACTAATTGAGGGGGGGAGGGTATAAAAACGGGATGGCGGCGTCATGCAACTAGTAGATTACCGATAGAGAAAAAAGTAGTGGTCTAAAATAGAGCAAATAAGAGTAGTTTTCTGCTTGTTTCTCTAGAATCAAGCAAGTACAAGTAGTGAAGTCAACAAAATGGATGAGGAAGACATTGAGAGCATTGTTATGCAAACAATAATCAATATTATGGCCTGTGTTGCGAGAAGAAAACACATTTGCAGAATTAATTTTACCCTGGATTTTAAAAAGAGACAACGGAGGAGCCCTAAGATTGGTCAATGGTCAATCAAGAATTTGAAGTGCGTCAGGACGATTTCAGTTTTATGAACTTTCTAAGAATGGATAGAGGTACATTCGATGAGCTGCTAGATCTTGTTGAAAATGATATTGAAAAGGAAACAACATTAATGGGATCAACCATCTCACCAAAAACTATATTAATAATGACGTTAAGATTTTTAACAGTTGGAGAATCGTACCATAGCCTTCATTATACATTCCGAGTTGGTGTTACAACAATTTCAAGAATAGTTTTCCCGAAGTATATATGATAATTCGTAGAAGACTTTATGGATCACGTTACTTAAGGACTCGAAGAACTGCTGGTGGGTGGCTAAAATATCTGAAGAATTTCACAATAAATGGAACTTCCCCACACTTTGGGAGCTATGTATGAGAATCATATTGTATTTCGAGCTCCTATACGAGCAGAGTCAGCATTTTATAATTATAAATATGAAAACAGTATGTTTTAGCAGTAGTTGATGGAAGTTCACCGTCATTGACTGCGGAACTAATGGCAGAATTTCGTTTAATAGACTTAACAACTGTAAAATATATAGCAAAACCAAATACTTAATACTTATTCAATAAACTAGTTTGTTGACGAAGGCGATTAATAAATGTACTTGATTATTCAATTTACCGAAAACCAACACAAACTGATATAACAATTCCAATCAATTCTAACCACCCTGTGTCACACAGACTAGCAGCATATAATTCAATGATACATAGAGCTTTTTCAGTTCCTATGAACAAATGTAATTTTGATAGAGATATTAATACAATTAGACAAATAGCAACAGCTAACGGTTATCCATTAGATATGATAAATAAGCTAATTAGTAAAAAAGAGGAAAAAGTGGCATTACAACTAATATATTCTAAACAAGCTGATGAAATAAAAACTTATAAAACCATCACATATGCAGGAAATATTTCTAATAATATTTCAAAGATAATATCTTCAGCAACGAATACAACAATTTCTTTCAAAACAGAAAGTAACGTTAGTACAAAATTGTCAAATGTAAAAACAAAAATACCACTATTAAAGAAGTCAGGTATATATAAACTCAAATGTCCAGAATGTAATGCTGTCTATTTGGGTCAGACCCTTAGGAATTTTGAAATACGATACAGTGAGCACTTACGAGCATACAGATTAAAACAACCAGATAAATCCCACTACGCAAAACATCTACTTGACACCAATCATTCATTGACACCTAACACAAAACTAGAAGTACTGCATATTTGTGAAAAGAAACAAGAACTGGATTTCCTTGAAGATCTGGAAATTAGAAGACATTTAAGAAACCCACAATATGAAGTTGTCAATGAACAGTTAAATCTAGGGAATTCTCCACTAATAAACTGTCTTCTTAAGTGATAATTGTAAAGATCAGCAGATATAGTTTTCCTGGTTTTCTATATCATTGCACAGTTATACTGATCTTAATTGGAAAAATAATATCCAGGATATCACCATAGGGCTAATAATATCTAAGCTTCAATATTTGTAATATCACATCTTCTTCTTTCTTCTATAAACATATATTAAGCCAATCACAAGTTAGGTTACTTCTTGGTCTAGCCAAATATAACTACTAAACATCAGGTAGGCATAAAATGAAATGTAACTTCTGTCATTCTGACGATGATATTGATTTATCGAAACAATTGTCATTTTTTAGAATTTTCAATAACTTGTATTATATTGTGGAATTAACTAGAGACCTTGAGTTTCATTTAAAAACACTAAATGGAAACTGTTTAAAGCACGAACGAGCAATAGCGAGTGAGTGACTTTAATAGTTGAGTTTATTAATCGCCCATTAAAAATGAGTTGATTGCAATATTTTTTCGTAGACTGTGAAGTCTTTTTCATGAAAAAATTAGAAATTAATTCGAAATAGAAACCAATTTAATATTTTTTATCGCATCGATAAAGATGAGAGCTTATAAAATATCTTCAACTTTTTTTGTCCTCGACGTAGGACATTTTTAAATTTTTCAACACTTTCCATTCACTTTTCCACAAAGGCTATCTGGAGACAATAACGTCAACTCTATACATTTTCAATTTCACGTAAAAATCACGTTTGCTGAAAATTCCAGTTACCATTGGAAAATATGAAATGCGAATTATCACAAAAAGTTGTATTTGTGAAAAAGCTATTGAAAATGCGTAATTGCGCAGTTATGGGGCTAGAAAATCTTGCTGAATTACCTGCTGCAGTGTTGGCAAGTGCAAACAATGCATGTTCGAGTTTGTTACCAACTAAAAGTCGAGGTCTTTACGTAAAAACCTATAATGAGTATATTTGATACCTGATATACTGAATAACTTATAACCAATTACACGGAGCCGGTCTTCTTGGTATACATTTTAAACATGTATGATATTAGTCTGTGATTATTTGTATATTTATGGGTACCTATAGATGATCGTCTATATCAAAACGTAATGAAAAAGAGTGTATTAATGACGTCTATTAATACATTCTTATTTAAACAAAATAATTCATTAATATCGAAATTGATAAACGGTCAACGAAAAAAAAAACAGTAAACGTTGAAAAACAATTGTATTTAACCTCAAATACTGACAGCAATGTCAGACCGTTGCTAATATGAATTTTGAGTTGGTGCGTCAAAATTCACCAGAAATGTTACCAACTCGCAGCGACTTCTCGCAAGAATATAGAACAAGTTCTAATTCATACGACCGACGCGGCCAACGAAATGAAAATGGCATGGTACATGCGACTTTCTTGAGTTTCAGCGTCAACTTGCACCGTGGGAAATGAACATAACAATGGAGATGTGCTAACACCAGGTGTCAGCTGGTCACTGTGTTAAGTACAGTAGGTCTACCATCGCTGTCCATTTTTAAGCAAGGTGATAACTTTAAGGTATTTGAAGAACGTTTGAAAACATTTTTAGGGGCAAACAGTGTCAGTGACGACAAAAAGGTAGCAGTTTTACTTACGCACGTAGATGAAAATATTTACAAAATCTTGAAGCGTATCTGTAGTCCAGCTAACCCTAAATATAAAATTAATGATCAGCTAATATGCATGCTGTGCCAACCGTTTAAGCAACGGGTTTCAATTTACCGAAGAAGGATACATTTGAAAACTTAAAGCAGGAACCAGGGGATATAATAAATACTTGGTATGTTGAAGTTAAAGATGCAGCTGCTAACTGTGGTTTTGTAGGCAATATGTTAACAGAGAGAGTTATGGACAAATTTGTAACTGGCATGAGACCAGGACACATTTTGGACAGAATATGTGAGGAAGAACCAGATAAAAAAATCTTAGAAGAGTTATTCCCAATTGACGATTAGTCGCTCTATCGCGATACTACATTTATAGTCCATTTTACAGTGTATAAAATGAAAACTGAATGTGGAATTTGCCCGCTGAAGTATATTTTTCCTTCCGAGAGAATCCTTTCCCGCGAAAAGTTGGTATGTTTGTATGACAAACTAAATGAGTTTTAGTTTACTCACGGTCTCTCAAGAGGATAATTTTTTCATCGAAACGCGTGTCAGATAGTGTAAATGTGAATATTGGTGTAGTGGTAGTGAAAGCTGTGTTCAGTACGATTTTATTGAGAAGCTCTTAGTGGTACTTCAATCTAATCTAAATGTCAAGAATGTTACAGAATTTATCAAATAATGAGTATTTATAATTATTAAAGGGTATTTCGAGACAACTATGAAAGGGGCAATTTCCTTTGAGGTTTCCAACTAGCCTACGGCTTTTATACATTATCGGAGAAAATATATCTTGGGTATAGACAGAAATCTGGAAGAGTAATAAGAAGCGCAGTTATGTTATAATAGCAAATAATTGAAAGAGACGGAATGCTGTCAGTTTGTTTTTCGATTGGTAGAAAGTACTCGTAGGTCCCTCAAATGAATTCTGCCCGGAGCCCTCCACAGACCTAAATCCGACCCTACTCCTTTACATCTTTTAGAAGTACCTAAAATTTTTGACTGCCATTTCATTTTTTACTTGAGCCCAAATCAATTCTATAGAGTTCAATTCAAAATTATAAGACGCCTTTTCAATGATAACGTATGAATAGAACCATTATGATGTTTTATAATATACTCGTATAAGTTCAGATCGAATCGAATTCTATATTCCTGGATTTTAACAATTTTTGCATATTCTTTTTTAATGAAGATGTTGTTGAAACCTTTTGTACCCTATGGCTGTGTTAAGGTGCATTGTCCATTACAATTACAGCACCATCTGGAAATTTGTTTAGAAATTCGGAAAACCAGTTTTCAAATACAAATCCAATCATATCCTCATGATAATCTCCAGTTTTCATCCTTTCAAATATAAGAAATGCATCCTTAACAAATCCGTGCCCAGATCTCGTATAGAAGGATTATTAAACGTTTATCTTTTCCAGATGGATTTATCAAACCTGTAGATAATCCTTGATGAAAATCATCTGTTATATCTCGAATAGATGTACTTACCCATATTCTTACTTTTCCGCCCAACCTTTCTATATGCGAGAAAAGTATTGGTTTACCCCAAAAAAAGTTGGAATTTTGAAAAAAAATTTTGAGTTATTTTCACGTTTTCCATCAACAACAACACGAAAAAACGGTTTTTAGAAAAAAATCCTGTGTGTATGTCGTCGTCGTCGTCGGCCACTTTTCCATACATGTCTTGCTAGCACGATAGAGCCTCCGGAGTGCAATAAGTCAGCAATTTTATGATTGAATATTGTTGAGGACATGTCACAGATGAACCCTATTGATTGTCAGTTTCCCAGAACCAGTACAACGGGTGCTATGGTACTTGAAGTAGGACATTTTGTCATTTTTTGAGAAATTTCAGTTTGTTAGTACGATACAGCCTTCGGAGTTCAACAAGTCACCAATATTATGATTGAATATTATTCAGGCCATCTCACTGATGAACCCTATTGATTTTCAGCTCCCCAGAGCCAATTCATCAGGTGCTACAGTACTTTAAGTAAGATGTTTTTGTCATTTTTGGAGAAGTTTCAGTTTGTTAGCACGATACAGCCTCCGGAGTATATACAAGTGACCAATTTTATGATTGGATATTACTTAGAGCGTCTCAAAGATGAACCCTATTGATATTCAGCTCACTAAAGCTAGTACAACGGGTGCCATGGTACTTGAAGTACCAAATTTTTTTCATTTTTGGAGGATTATCAGATTGTGAGCACGATACAGCCTCTAGAGAGTATACTATTGATCAATTTTATGATTGAATATTGTTCAAGGTGTCTCACAGATGTACCCTATTTATTTCCAGTTGACTAGAACGAGTACAGTGGGTCCTATAAATCCAGATATACTAAATTTTTGGTTATTTTTGGAGAAATTTCGGTTTGTTAGCACGATACATCCCCCGAAGTGTATACAAGTAACAATTTTATGATAGAATATTGTTCAGGACCACAGATGCGGGAAAGTTAGTTTTAATCTTTAAAACCGTTTATTTTAATTGGTGTACTCTTCATTTAACCATGTTTCACCAATGTAATGAATGGGTATTTGTTCTAGCCTACACTGTTTTATGGATCTTAGGTAATTTCCTCTCCATCTTACAATATCATTGCGTTCTAATGAAATACCCTTTATATTTCTTTTCATATATCTAAAAAATGTAGTTTTCTTAGTACATACCATAAAATATAAAAATTATTATAATTCAATACTTACTTAAATTTGATTTCTTTCATCATTTTATGTAATGACCGAGCTATTTGTGGTAAATCTGGAAATTTTTTTTATTTCAGTTACAATTTTATTCCAAGCTGGGATCATTGAAAAAAGAAACTATAATAGATACGACGAATTATATTTACAATTGTGTCGTCGACGCTATTAACAATTTCTGGACGACCTCCACGATGGTTAGAAGAGACAATATCGTTTCAGTGTTTCTATATTCGTTGATAGTATGATACGAAGTCGATTTAGCATTTCCTAAAAAGTAAAATTTGTACGCGTTAATTTCACACTAGTTCTATTTTCGATAACTTACTCTACCTTTTTACAATATTCAACATAATGGCAGTCATCTTTGTTTTTGGTTTATTGTCTGATTCACAATGTTTTGATTGTCTATATAATAATAAGTGGCCTAAACTTATAGATCTCTTTCTTCTTGTGAGCCAGTGAGAAAGTCTGCTAGGACTTAGAATAGTATTTGAGTCAATTTTTAAATTAGTGCTTACACTATTTTCATACCTATTTTAATAAAAGAACAACAAGAAACCGCGAACGCAAGGAATAACAAAATTGACGTTTGTCAATTTACACAATTGTTCGATCATAGTATATGTCAAAAGTGCTGTGTAAAACTGGTCATCCTGTACGCTCTCATTAAAACACATAATCCAAAATATTTTCTTTCCAATACTGTCCAAATGGTAACGAAATAATTTCGTATTCAGGTTGATTGCATCTTATGAAAATGTGTTCTTCGTTAAGATTGTTCTATTAGATGCTAGAATGCAGAGGTTTCCTCTTTCCTTGGCATTATAGCTACATGTAACAGGCTGAGGATCAATTCTACTTTGAGTAGATTTTTTTCTATTGCGCGTTTTCCTTAGATTCTACGATTGTGTATATTGAAGTTCCTTTGCCACTATTCCGAGTTTTTTCAACTTTTTTTTCAAAAAAAAAATCAACTACGTATAATACTGCCACTTTGGCAAAAACCTTTTTTGTTTGCTTCTGCCATAGATAAATACTTTTAATATGGGAAAGAATGGAATCTCCGAAGTCCGAAGCCACAAAGTTTTGTCGAGTGCTGCGCCATCTATTGTGGTGGAAGGTTACTATTCACCAACAGGGAAAAAATAAAGGAAGAGACCTGCATGGTTAGTCACAGTTCACTAGCTACTACTAGATGGCAAGCCAAGCAAATACTGAAGGTTTTTTAAATTATGCCTATATTGTTTTGTCTTAAATAAACAAATACAAACAGTCACACAAAGTTTAAACACTTTTTGAAACAACCTGTTACTTTATTTTGGCTTAAAAGTAGGATAGGTTGTTTCAAAGCGTTGTTTGAAGCTTTTATCCGTTTTTATTAACCAGGATAGTTTATTAAAAGACGAATGTCGACAAATAGTTTCAAAAATTTAATATAAAATTTTGTTTATAAAATAGTACAGGTGATTTTCTTTATTTTCTTCTCAAACTTAAGATATAAATAATTTATTGATAATAGCATGTGCTAACAAATATTACACATATGATACAATATAATGGATTCCAATGTTTTTCAAACACTAATTTTTTTCCGATATACATTGTGTATTTTGTAGTGTATTTGTCATCCATGGAGCGATCTTCGTGTTTTTCCTCTTACATTTTTTTGTATATGTACAGTCGTCTATATATTTTTGAAGTGTTTCAATGAAAGTATTTGTTGCGTAGTTCGGATCTGGATTCAAGTATAAGAAATCCCAATATTTTTGTTTGATTGTATTTTTAAGTTTTGTTTTATCTATGTATTTCACCATATTTCTCGTTCCTTGGGGCATTTGGTCTTTTCCAGTACTATCTGTAGTATTGTTGAGAAATGATCTGTAATGTCGGTTTGCAATACTAGGGACAGTATTTGATCGAGTACGTTGAATTTGGATTTTAAAAATATGCGTCGTATATCGAATTACTCGAATTTTTTCATATAACGTTTTCACATTATTTTCAAACGATGTTACTTGCAGGTTACTCGGAATTCTTTGTGTATTCAAGAGAGTGCCAACGCTTTCAATTAAAGTGTTGATTTTTAAATTTAATTGAGATATTTCATCTATCATCAACCTTTTAAATTCTAAAATAAATTTGAAATATGATTAGATGTAAAAATTAATTAAAATTATTTAGTTTAGTCACCTTGATCATCAAGTGTATCTATTTGTAGTGATGATTTATTTCTTTTGTGAAGTGTTCATCTGATTCCACTGCCACAAGGTTTTGACTCTAAAAAAAATTAAAAAAAGGTACATGATAAAATTAAGTATTTTTATACTAAAAGTCAAATTGAATATGCAAACTTTAGGTTATTATAAATTATGATTTAACTTAAGAAACAAATTACCTCTAGGAACAGCAAATCTCGCCATATCATTCGATTCTTTATTCTCAAGGGAAATTCCTTCAGGTTCAGACCTCATAGTTTCGGCAATAGATTCCACTTGAATCTCTGGAGAAGTGCTACCCGATTTATAATTCCCCGACTTTTTATACAATACTGAAAAATATATTATTTGCACAAAACATTCTAATTAATTTCTTTAACTACTTACAATTTGTTTGTGGTGTAGGTTTAAAAACAGGATAAATGTTACGATTTAATGAGGTACTCTCGGCTGAATCAGAACTAGAGTGATGGGACATATACCTTGTATTTTTTTTCCGTATCCTTGATCCCCGTCCTTTGTAAATATCGGAACTAGACGAAAGGTCTGTTGTAATTAAAGCCGTTTTGGCTTTTCTTTGTGCTACAGTAAAGTCATCTACAAGTTAAAAAATTATTTCTCTTTAAAAAATGACAAATACAATAATACTCTGTCAAAGTCTCAAATATACTGATCCATTTGTTATTGTTTTACTCCTGTCGTTAGTAACCTTCCAAGTGAATGTATGGCGTTAAAAATGCAGTTTTGTAGTGGCTATAAAAGATCGCAGGGCATGGCTTTTGCACTTTTAGGTTAGGATTACTCAAAAACTAGCTCTGAAACAATTATGCACTTGTAGCATAAAGAGTAATCAATAGGTTTGTTCCAACAACCACCTTCTGATTAGTACATGAACGTTCGTGAACTTATTTATGTACGAATCAAACGTTCGAGAACGTGTACGTGAATTAATCCATGAACATCATACTCTATCTATAATCTTCAAGTTATATGATTTATGCTTATTTATTACTATTACCAGCATACCTTATTACCTAACCTTAAAACATCAACTGATAGTTTGGACTAACGATTCTACATCCATATCTCTGATGAAAATGATCGTTCGCCGACACGTTCATGAACGTGTCCAGTTTTTGTTGGAACGCATTTTTATCGTTCGTGGAATTGTCGGAACTTGTTGGAACAAAAATTTTGTTATGCGCATGATCGTGACGTTCATGTACACATCATTCCGCTTAGTTGGAACAAACCTATTATGTCTAGATACTTTCCATCATCGAATTTATAAGCTATATTTTGGATACTTCTTCGTATGTTCGAAACGATGACTTGTACAGAGTCCTCTAAATTAAAACCAACTTATATCAAATCAAGAAAGTCATCAGGGGACATGGAGAAACTACATAAACATCACAATCAACATGAGACGCAAAGTTTAGAAATTGGTTGGAGCTTGTGTAAGTTAATACATCAGAATGAAGTAGGTATACACTACATCAAAGATAAAAATAAGTTCCCACTGTTAATTATTCTTCTATTCGTGCTACTTACGTTATTGAAGCTTAGCTATCGCAATAGTAAATATCTCTCGATTTGCAGCAGTTCATCAAAGTTTAGACTTGCCCACTTTCTGATTTTCCACGTGCGTAGTTAATTAGGGAAAATTCGGTTATTTATTTCGTTTCTAACAAACTCATACCTGATTTATAAATATTCAAATGGAATTATCATTAAATTGCTCTCTTGTTAGGTAATTTTTGAATAAGAAGTCATAGATCGTCGATTAATTAGGTCAAGGTGTGAACTGCACGATCCCTTTCAAGTGCTTACTCACACTTCAAAAATGATTCTAACAGCAGTAGTTTCTTACTTCCATTAAGTGTCTTCAGAAATTTATGAATGTCGAATTGAAATTTTGCACCAAATTAAATTAGTTATCGTGTCTCACATATTTTGGAAGCAACAAATAAAGTAATTAATGCGAATGAATTCTATGTTCTACAAAATTAATTTTTATGGTTCATAAATTTTTACTAAAACGGTTAATACTGTACTTGCTACCATCGGACGCTTAATGTTAAAAATAACTTCTGACAAAAAAGTCTTACTATCAAAAGTAAAATTAACATAAATATTCAATTCTTTTTCTGTTATATAGATGATTACATTACTACTGTATCAAAAAAGGAATTGACAACGTAAGCCAAACATTAAATCGTTATCATAAAAAAATTTAATTCACAACCGACATTGAACCTAATAATAAAAATAATTTTGTTGATGTCACACTATATAAAATCATCAAAGACATAAAAGCAGAATGGAATAGAAAATCAAGTTATCCTCAAGATATTTAAGTTTCAATTCATGTTATCCTATCTCAGTGGCTATCCACTATTAGATTCTGATTTGGATACACAGTTATTGAAAAAGCAATAGCATTAAGAAATAAGCGGTTTCAAAGATTAAAACTAACTTTTCCCGCATACGTAACACGCTCTGAACAATAAGGTTCATCTATTAGACGCCCTGAACAATATCCAATAATAAAAATGTGTACACTTCGGAGGCTGTATCGTGCTAACAAACCGATATTTTTCCAACAATTATAAAAATGTGGTACTATAAGTACCATAGAACTCGTTGTACTGGCTCTTGTGAGCTGAAAATAAATAGGGTCCATCTATTAATCGCCCTGAACAATATCCAATCACAAAATTTGTCACTTGTGTACACTCCGGAGGCTATATCGTTCTCACGAACCAAAATTTCTCCAAAAACGTGGTATATATGGATTTACATAAAATTTGTGACTTGTTGCAGTCTGGAGGCTGAATCGTGCTAACAAGACGAAAAGTGGCCGACGACAACGACGACGACTTCACACACAGGAACTACCCGAAAGTTCTCTAACAATTACCAAAAATGTGGTACTTCAAGTATAGCACCCGCTGTACTGGCTCCAGTGATCTGAAAATCAATTGGGTTCATCTACTAGACGTCCTGAACAATATCCAATAATAAAATTTGTCACTTGTATACACTCCGGAGGCTGTATCGTGCTAAATAACCCGAATTTTTTACTTTAAGTACTATAGTACCCGTTGTACTAGCTCTGGTGAACTGAAAATCGATAAGGTTCATCTGTGAGATGTCTTGAACAATATTCAATCATAAAATTTGTGACTTGTTGCAGTCCGGATGCTGTATCGTGCTAACAAGGCATGTTTGAAAAGTGGCCGACGGGAACGACGACGACGACAACAACGACGACATATACAAATGAATTCTAGAAACCGTGTTTTCGTGTTCTTGCTTTGAGGTAAACCAATAATTTTCTCGCATATTGGATAGGGTTGGGTGGAAAAGTAATAAACGATTTTAAAGATTAAAACTAACTTTTCCGCACTTATACACTCAGGAGGCTGTATCGTGCTAACAAAACCGAAATTTCTCCAGAAATGATCAAAATGTGCTATAACTGGATTTGTAGGACCAGTTTTAGTGGCTCTAGTTAGCTGAAAATCAATAGGGTTCATCTGTAAGACGCCCTGAACAATATCCAACCATAAAATTGATCAATTGTATACCCTCCGGATGCCGTATCGTTCTAACAAACCGAAATTTCTCCAAATAAACGTTTTTAAAGATTAAAACTAACTTTTACGCATCTGTGACCCTGAACAATATTCTATCATAAAATTGTTACTTGTATACACTTCGGGGGATGTATTGTGCTAACAAACCGAAATTTCTCCAAAAATAACCAAAAATTTAATATATCTGGATTTATAGGACCCGCTGTACTCGCTCCAGTCAACTCAAAATCAATAGGGTACATCTGTAAGACACTTTGAACAATATTCAATCATAAAATTGATCAATCGTATATTCTCTGGAGTCTGTATTGTGCTAAGAAACTGAAAATTCTCCAAAAATGACAAAAATCTGGTACTTCAAGTACCATAGCACCCGTTGTGTTGGCTTTAGTCAGCTGAATATCAATAGTGTTCATCTTTGAAACGCTCTGAATAGTATTCAATCATAAAACTGATCATTTGTATATACTCCGGAGGCAGTATCGTGCTAACAAACTGAAACTTCTCAAAAAATGACAAAAATATAATACTTAAAGTACTGTAGCACCCGTTGTACTGGCTCTGGTGAACTGAAAATCAATAGGGTTCATCTGTGACATATCCTTAACAATATTCAATATTAACATAAAATTGCTGACTTATTGCACTCCGGAGGCTGTATCGTGCTAACAAGAATTGTAAGGAAAAGTGGCCGACGACAACAACGACGACGACATACACACAGGATTTTTTTTCTAAAAACCGTTTTTTCGTGTTGTTGTTGATGGAAAACGTAAAAATAACTCAAAAAAAAATTTCGAATTTCCAACTTTTTTTGGGGTGGTAAACCAATACTTTTCTCGCACATTGAAAGGTTGGGCGGAAAAGTGAAATGACCAATAATGTGGTACTTCAAGTACCATAGCACCCGTTGAACTGGCTTTGATGAGCTGAAAAACAATAAGGTTCATCTGTCAGATGCCCTGAACAATACCCAATCATAAAATTGGTGACTTCATCCACTACGAAGACTGTACCGTGCTAACAAGACATAATTACAATAAGTGAAAGACGAGGACGACATACACACAGATTTTATTTCTAAAAAATTAGTCGCGTTTTTTTCTTACTGAAAAACGTAAAAATAACAAATACTTCTTTTGGGGTAAACCAATACTGTTCTCGCATCGTAGATAAGTTTGGCAGAAAAGTAATAATAGGTATTTATATATTAAGGAAGTTACTATGATGTTAACTCCCGGAGGAAAAATAAGTTTCCCGAGAGAATTAACATCTAGTAACTCCCGTGGTGTATACAATAGTTTATAATAATCCATTACGATTCGACAAAGTGAACTGCATTTTAAAAGAGTTTTTTTTTAATTTGATGTCTAAACAATCGAATTGCATCTGTAATTAACAATTTTCGCGGTTACCAAGGAGTTGTTTATTTATGCCGCTTGCTTAATTGTTATTGTTTCCTTGAAATTTCCGCAGCAAAAATTAATTTCCTTAAAAATGAGAGTATTTTATCAGAAATAATACAAAATGCCGTGATAAAGCTTGCTTTGTTTTGGATCCGGGGAAGTCTAAAGAAATGTATGAGAGATAAAACACAAGATTTCAAGAGTGGTTGAGCAACAATCAAATTGAAACCATTGAAGGCACAGTACTATTGGCTTACTTTCAAAAAATGGTATGTAACCTTCATAATATCTGATGCTAAGTGATATCACTAATCTATATGTTGTTTTAAATGAAACTTACTGTTTCTAGACAATTCCATAATATATTGAAAAACATTTAAAAATTCTAAGAAATTTGACAATTGTTTCGATATTAAATATCATCGTCAGAATGACAGAAGTTACATTTCATTTGATGCCTACCTGATATTTAATAATTATTTTTGGCTACACCATGAATTGATTGACTTAATATATGTTAATAGAAAAAAGAAGAAGATATTATATAACAAATGTTTAAGCTTAGATATTATTAGCCATAAGGAGGTATCCCGGATATCTTCATCCGAATTGAGATCAGTATAACTGTGCAATGATATAGAAAACCAGGAAAATTATATAAGTGTCTTCTAATTTCTAATTCTTCAAGGAAATCCAGTTCTTGTTTCCTATAACAAATATGTAGTACTTCTAGTTCTGTGTTAGGTGTCAATGAATGATTGATGTCAAGTAGAGGTTTTGCGTAGTGGGATTTATCTTGTTGTTTCAATCTATGTGGTCGTAAGTGTTCACTGTATCTGATTTCAAAATTTCGAAGTGTTTGACCTGAATAGACAGCATTACATTCATACGAGACTTCAATAATGGAGGTATTTTTGTTTCAAAAAAGAAAAAGCAAAGGTTATGAACCAAAAAAGTCGGTCACATTTGGTCGGGACGATATTGTCAATTTCTTCCAGAATACGCATGACAAAAGTTAATTATTGCATAAAGTAGGTACCTATTTTTGGATACAATACTTCAATTAATAGAGCGCATTACCCACTCAATTACGTATTGTAGGTTATTTTGATTATGGGAGACTTAGGAGTATGTCGAACTAAAAAATTGAACAACAAGAAGATTACTGATATTGATGACAGGGGCTCTGTTATGGTGGTTACCTCTCCTCAGGAAATATATTTTGACGTTTCTGCTCATTTTCGGCCGATATCAGAATATTATTTGACATTGAAAACCCTGATATATGAATACATTACCTTCTACATGAACATAAAAACAGAATCTGCATTCACTTATATGAAGACCCGTTCTTAGTTTATAATAATACATTACGATTTAACAAAGTGAACTGCATTTTAAAAGAGTTTTTTTTTAATTTGATGTCTAAACAATCGAATTGCATCTGTAATTAACAATTTTCGCGGTTACCAAGGAGTTGTTTATTTATGCCGCTTGCTTAATTGTTATTGTTTTCTTGAAATTTCCGCAGCAAAAATTAATTTCCTTAAAAATGAACATGAACATAAAAACAGAATCTGCATTCACTTATATGAAGACCCGTTCTTTTTAATTGTTAAAATTTAAGTTTTAACTTAGTAAAAAAAGCAATTCACAATCAAATTATTCATACATACATGCAATTTATATAACATAATTGTACAGGGTTTCCAGAAACTCCCCTGCCAAATGCAAACTACAGATACTAGATGTGATTTCATCTCCATCTAACCTAATTTACTTCTAACCGAAAGTTCCTCCTAGTAAGCTAGCGCCTAATGAATATGACTCTGTTAAGTTAGTTTTTTGAACATATATCTCAACCTAAAAACTTCAAACTTGGTACATTATACATTGTATGCAGTTATAAATTGTTTACTACACACCCGCGTTTTTTATTGTCGTCACAACCATTCATCGTGGGAGGGGCAACAGGTAAATATGTAACCGTATTAAGTTTACGACTGCGGCTGAAGAATATCGAACTTACAAACGTTTATATTAATTTCTTTAAGGTTTAACTTTTACGGCTAAGAGAAATACTAAGATTAAAATAAGCTGATACCTTTTTAATCTTCCATCGAGAACGAAAGTTAAAAATATTATTTGCAGCCTTTTTAAAACTAACATAAGTGGAAAATATTTGAAATTGTCTTTTGGGAAGAAATGTTTTAAAACATTTTGTAATTTTGTTCCGAAATCGACCACTTTTGAACCAGGACCCTTTCGATTTTGCTGAAATTTTTATGTTATACCACTCAAGAAATGACGTTTCTGTGATTTTTTTACCCAACTGAAAAACAAATTCCAAAAATATGGCACGCTGTTTAAAAGCTTATAATATCTTCAAAAATTGAGTAAGTTTGATTACCTTTCATTGACTTATTTGTTTTCAAACGTACTTTTTAGAAAAGAGTACGAAAAAAATATATGTAGTCAATTTCAGATTTTCAAAAGTATTTTGAATATTTCAAATTCAGATACTTTTATTTTTCACAACAAGGTGAAAAGTTTCAAGTTTGTTTTTTAACTGTTGCGCTTCGCTTCTTGCTTTACTGTTTTTTGAAGTCAAGACAACGCAAATAAAATACCTATTTATAAAACAATCTTGAAACCCATTTGGAGTTATGGAATACAACTATGGGGAACTGCTTCTAATTCTAAACTCGAAATCTTAGAAAGGTTCCAATCCAAAACTCTTCGAGTCATGACCAATGCACCTTGGTATGTCCCAAACAACTATATACGAAATGACCTCCAAATACCCACTGTAAAAGAAGAAATATCAAACTTCGCCCAAAAATACCAACAGAGACTGCAGCAACACCCCAATAATTTAGCAAAGTCCCTCAGGAGAATACCGGCAAGAAGAAGATTGAAACGTTATATTGTTAGTGATTTACCAACAAGATTTTAAATGTATATTTAAATTAATGTGCACAATACCCTAGAGACAAATAATTTTATATTTTATATAAAATATTTAAGAATAGAGTATGGTTATAGGACCATTGCTCTGCATGTTAATGTGATTAGTGACAAACTATTTACCTATTGTAATTTTAACTAACAGATTGTAAATAAATTGGGGAGTTTGAAAAAAAAAAAAAAAAAAGACAACGCAAGTGAGGCTTCTCACCTCTGTTTTAATGCTTAAACTGCATCGTGCCCGCCAGCCCATCGCGTTGGATTCAAAGATTTCAGCGTTACGTTTGCACTGCCAAGCTAGTTTTCACTGTCGTACATTCATTTTAGATTTTCCCATTTATCACATATTAATTGAGTACAAAATTCAGTCTCAAGTTTTAAACAAATAATTTATTAATGTTTTTAGTAGTACACGTTTAAACTCTTCCATCGGGGGCCCTGGGGCGGTGCATCGGTTTCCCCGGTGGTCGTTACGGCCCTGGTTACGAGTATTATTAATTGTTATTATTATTATTATGTCGTTTGTGTTATCAAATAATTAAAAGAACATTTGCTGTCATACGTTAGATGCAAGGTTACTATTATATTTGTTTTCATTTTGGATTGACATATTTTATTTCTGAAATGCAATACCTTTACCAAATACAAACAGCATGCAAAACTAGTACGTGCGAATTAAAAATTAAAACCGACACAGGCGAAATCGTGGGAAAATACGTAATAAACATATGGTTTCAGGTTTCTCGATATTTTTATAACATTCAGATCTCTAAAAAGTGTTAAATTTTATTAATAATTGAGTATCAGATTTATTCAATTGATGAATGTGAGGCAATTGCTTTAATACAGGATAGACTCAACGTTATGTTCCTCAAGCTCTTAGAGTATCACAATTCTGTGTCAGAAGAACCTGGGGCCACATCTTGGAAACTAAATCTAATAGTCGATGGCCTGGAGCAGGTCCCCAAATAAATATGTACCTACAAGTGCTCGAGATGACTGTTTTCTTACGCAGTATAATGTATAAAAACTAACTATATGTGATATGAATTGAGTCTGTGATTACTTTTCTATGAAACGAATACGAAAATATTCATTTAATAAAACCCAGAAAAATATTGCCGCATGTTTTTCGAAAATTTGGAATCCTTCTAAATGACTTGATATAGAGATAGATGCTCCACTGATGCTTAGTTTACATTATCTCAAAAGTTACAGTTCAATTGCGTAACATTTACAATTAACGACAAATCAGATTTACCCATTTATTTTACATAAGCTAATCAATAGCACCCTAAGTTTCGGTACTGTTTATTCTGGCTGATTCCATACCTAATTTTATCTTCTAAAAATAGATTATTCTATTTTTAATATGATTATAAAGTGTGAATTACATATTCGGTTTAAGTGACAGTCAAGGTTAGTTTGAAAACAAGCTGCGGCTGCCAAAGACTTTCTCTACGTTAGTTACTCAGATGATTGAAAGATAAGTTATGCTAGGAATCAACGGGTTTAATTAATATTATTAGTTTTAAAAAACTGTCCATTTAAGGACAATAAGTTTTCGTAGAATATTTTAGGAAACATAAATAAACATAAGGTAAATGATACAGTAATTGGACAGTTAAGAAAAAAAAAATCATTTCACGTGCTGTAAAATATTTGCTTTTAGAGATACGGGCCAAATAAAAGTTTCAAAATAAGTCACAAGCTATGTACTATATTCCTAACAACTAGTAGACACAAATATTAACTGGTATAAATGTTATTTTGATTTATGTTTAAATTTTTCCAAAAATTAGTTATTGTACACACTTTCACAATAATGGGACATAAAAAATACAGTTATTGGACACTATTTTGTTAATTATCTTATCTTTATTTAAATACACAATAAAAAAACATTGAAGAATAGTTTTTAAAGTCCACATTTTTTCTTTCTGCTTAATATAATAAGTACAACTCATTTACGTCGTTTTCAGTTTTGTTTTCGTTTTCACTTATGTCATTATCCCATTCATTATGGTCAGAGTCTTCTTCATAACAAATATGGCAAAAATACAATCATTCCCATCATCCGGATCTTTTAGCAGACGGTAATTATGAAAATTTGTTGAGATTTTTGGTATGAAGTCTTAGTTGGTGTATTGGCTTTAGTGAGCTGAATATCAATAGGGTTCATCTTTAAGACGCTGTGAATAATATCCAATCATAAAATTGGTCACTTGTATATACTCCGGAGGCTGTATCGTGCTAACAAACTGAAACTTCCCCAAAAATGTCAAAAATATCGTACTTAAAGTACTGTAAGACCTATTGTATTGGCTCTGGTTGGTGAACTGGAAATCAATAGGGTTCATCAGTGAGATGCCCTGAATAATATTCAATCATAAAGTTGGTGACTTGTTGAACTCTGGAGGTTGTATCGTGCTAACAAACTGAAATTTCTCAAAAAATGACAAAATGTCGTACTTCAAGTACCATAGCACCCGTTGTACTGGCTCTGGTGAGCTGAAAATCAATAGGGTTCATCTGTGAAATGTCCTTAACAATATTCCATCATAAAATTGGTGACTTATTGCACTCCGGAGACTGTATCGTGCTAACAAGACAAGTAAGGAAAAGTGGCCGACGACGACATAGACACAGGATTTTTTTTCTAAAAACCGTTTTTTCGTGTTGTTGTTGATGGAAAATTTCAAAATTCCAACTTTTCTTGGGGTAAACCAATAATTTCCTCGCATATAGAAAGGTTGGGCGGAAAAGTAAAAAACGAAAAGATAGCGATCCATGCTATCAGTTACATGTCATACATAAGACTCAAGAAAATGGTCGCATCTGTATTCCGAAACAGAGGAAACAAAATCATAATATACGTCCCATCACAATCAGCTGCGAGGAAGAAAGAGAGAGATACAATTGGTATAGTGGTCAGCGCCAAGGAAAAACTCTATAAGGAGGTACTTGGAAAAGTAAAAGCGTTAATGGGAAATAATCCATCAAGACATGTGATTACATCTCTAAGAATCACAAGAGAAGGAACTTTATTAATCACTCTTGATAGGGATGAAAAAGCAGCAAAGGAAATTCCAGACGCCTTAAAAAACAAACAAAATTCTCTTACATGCAGTCAAATCGGGAAAGATAGGACCAAAGAAATAGTTTACATCAGAGGCCTGGACATTGAAGCGAAAAACGAAGACATAGTTAAGGCTATAACCGACGAGATTGATTAAAATCATTCTCATCATCCGGTATATTATCTCTATGTCTTAAAGGAACACAAGAACCTTGGACATGTTTATTGTAACCGGTATAAAACAGACCATTTTGCGTACCAATTTTGAGCATTTTCTACATAGAGTTTTCAAGTTTTCTTTTTGCTCATCCTTCTTTAATTTTTCGGCTTTCTTTTCTAATTGTTCCTGTTTTTTCTCTTCACGTTTTCTCGTCTTGTCCTATTTCTCTTTTTCTTTTTCAAAGTCTATGGCACGTTTTACCTCACACATTTTCAGTTACTTTCCTAATGTTACAATCTGCCCTTTATTTTTTCGTTTCGGGGAGTGTGCCAAAAAAAATGGTGACAATGTGATTAAATGAAAAAGACTATCCATCTCGAATGTAGGTAAATAGTAGTAGATAACATTAATTTTACTTTACAAGATATTTTTCGTGAACAAAACTTAGACGTAGAGTTAACTAACCTTTTACAGAAACAAAATTCGTTAAGCAAGGTAAATAAGAAAATTTTCACTTCAACAAATCAACATTGAAACGCGCGATTTTAGAATTTTGTACGAAATTTTAATAGTAAACAAAGAGTATATATTCCTCGAAGCTTACATTGTAACCACCCAGATTGGTCATTTATATGAAATATACAACAACAAAAATTGACAAGAAAACTAATTAAGTACAGGACTTTTAAAAAGGTAGGCGTTCATTTTGTTTCATACGATAACAAAACTTTACACTCTTCACACTTACCTAGCGACAAATATAAAATTGTAGTTATGATGTGAAGACAGGTTTCGTTACAGCCTGCACCACTTCACCGGAAGGATTATGGCAGAGTTATCCCTAAAACTCTGGGCTGACATAAATGATTTCAAACGATTACAAATATGATATAAAGCAGGTTCGAACTCTGACTGTTTCACTCTCCCCTTACTTCAACAAAAATTCATACAGATAATTTTCAGCGCTAGCTGACTTCAAATCTTTGATATTCCACGCGCCCTTCACTACTCCATTCTCATCTTTTAAAACACGGAGAAATCCGGTTCTTAACTAAAAATGGTCCTACCGATTTAGGTGCAAGCTTGCTAGTGTAATACTCAGCTGTATCTTAAGAAACAAAGTTTTTCCGCCAAACTAATTGATTAGGAAGGAATTCCTCATGCCTGCGACGAAGGTTATGAAATCTCTCATTTTTCTTAGAAGCCTTATCTAAACGCATACGCACATCCTTAAATAAAACAGCAAATTCATTCTGCCTGTTACTGAAAACTCTATCAGCATCCTCGCTAATACTCCGTAAACCTTCTTTAATGTCAAAATATTTGCTACTCAAAACAATATTCCTCCCAAAATTAAAAAATACGGTGTTTCTTTGGTCGATTCATTAAATGCCGTGCGTAAAGCACAAGTAACCTTGGCCAAGTTAGTATCCCACTTACGGTGGTTATCTGACACATACATCGACAACATGGTTTTCAAAGTCCTATTATATCTTTCCGTGGGATTGGCTTGAGGGTGGTAAAAAGCATTAAACCGAACTGACACACCATATTCCTTGAGTAAATCAGAGAATATTCTTGAAGTATACTGAGGCCCATTATCACACAACATTAATCTCGGAGGTCCAAACATTAAAAACACACCCTCCTCAATCTTCTTAGCAACTATCTGAGCTGTCGAAGACCTCAAAGGAAAAGTAATGGTAAACTTACTGAATGTATCTACGATAACTAAAATGAACCTATGACCTGACAAAGAACGTGGGAATGGTCCCATCAAATTGGTGGTTATTATTTCCCATGGTCGCGTCGCCCTTGGTTGTGGATTCATAAAACCTTTAGTTTCACCTGGTTCTATCTTGTGTGTCGCACAAACTCGACACCTTCTCACGAAACTAGCTACGTCCGACTTCAACTTGGGCCAATAATACCGTTCACTCACTCGCTCAAAAGTCTTCCACACACCCATATGACTTGCTAAAGGGGACTCATGCGACTGCTCCAAAACCTTACGCCTCTTTCCAGTTGTCTTCTTCGTCTCGTAACATTCCAAAATTGATTTTAACATGCTCAAAAAGTCTATCATTCACAACTCGCCACTGAAAAAAAGGTATGGGATTCTTAACAACCCTAACCAACATAGACGTATACCACTTATCCTTAAAGTCTGAAATCTCACAACTATCTATCCCAGGTACAGATCTGGACAAAATGCCCGGTACAACATGACCTTTTCCTTTCCGGTGAACAATTTTAAAGTCATATTGTTGGAGGCGAACAATCCAACGAGTTAATCGACCAGTAGGGTCCTTCAAATTTTGAAGCCAAACCAAAGAATAATGATCCGTCACCACGGTGAAAGGGACTCCTTCTATATACGGTATCAATTTCTCTTCGGCCCATAACACTACCAAACATTCTCTTTCAGTCGTCGAAAAGTTTCGCTCTTGCTTAGTCAAACTTCTACTCAAATAATTCATAACTCTATCACCATCAGGATGCGGTTGTAATAGTACCGCACCTAACCCAAAACTTGATGCATCACATTGTACGACAAATGGTAAATCATAATCTGGACAACCTAATACAGGAGCTCTTACTAAAAATTCTTTTATACGTTGAAACAACTCCTCACAACTTGAAGACCAATCAAACTTGTTCCCTTTGCGCAATAAAGCAGTTATAGGAGATATAAGAGATGAAAAATCGGGGATAAAACGTCGGTACCACGAAGAAAAGGTTCCAATTATACCACGAACGTCTTTAACACACTTAGGAGCAGGTAACATTAGCATTGCTTTGACCTTATCCGGATCAACATGAAGACCATTTTCACCCACGACAAATCCTAAATACTTAATTTCCGGTCTACATAAACAACATTTATCCCAACTGACAGTCAAACCAGCTTCACGAAGTCTCCTAAATACTTCTTCCAAAATAGACAAAAGTTTTACTTTCAATAATTATATCATCCAAATACGTGAGAACGTTAGGATCTAATTCGGGACCTAAAACTTGATCTATAAGACGTTGCCACGTTGCAGGAGCGTTGTGTAAACCGAATCGCATGCGAACAAATTCAAAATCCCACGACCTGGTACAGTAAATGCGGTAAATTTCCTAGAAGACTCCTCAATACCAACTTGCCAATACGCCGACTCAATATCCAATGTGGACAAGTAATGTGCATTACGAAATTTGTCCAATGTATGTAAAATGTACGGAAGAGGATAACTGTCTCTTTCTGTTACAGCATTAAGCTTGCGATAATCGACGCAAAATCGGTATGACCCATCCTTCTTTTCAACCAATAAGACTAGTGAACTCCCCGGACTGTTCGACTTCTGTACAACTCCTAGCTTGAGCATCTCATCGAGTTCCCGGTTAATATGTGTTTGCATCAGAGGTGATACAGGGTAATATCTCTGTTTAATGGGAGCAGAATGACAAACGATCCGATGTTCAGCTACATTGGTACAACCAAACTTCTCACCCTTGACAGGTTTATTCCTCTCGACAACAGCATTCAGTCTCGATTTCTGAAGCTCGCTCAAAGTTTTATCACCTCTCAGATGATCAACTGCAGATACCGTAACTGGAACGTCCGAAAAATGCCACTCATTGTGCCTAAGGTCGGGTACTATACCCATTATCGTAATTGGCCCCTAAGAGAAAAAGGAATTAAACACTCACCAATACTCTCACAAATCTGACCATTAGCTACACGACAGGTCGTCCTCTTAGAAGAATATACTTCAAAACCTAACTTCCACAAATGCTTCCAACCGACATTACCAACAATGGTCTTTGAAGCACCTGAATCCAATAACCCTAATAATTCTAACCCCAAAACTGTTACTTTCAAATACGGTCTCTCGTCGTTAACCGCGTGTTCTAGAACAAAATCGAGAGCGTGTTGTATTTGGGTCGAGCATCTTCCAGCGTCTCCTGTTCGACCAGTTAGGAGCGCTCCGCTTCGTTTTCCGGGTTACACTTAGGACATGTTCTGACTGTAAATCCATCTTTCTTACACTTAAAACAGTATATTAGGGGACGTACACTCAACAGCACGATGTCCTGGTTTATTACATCGGAAACATACAATGGGTTTGTTTCTTCTGACTTCTGATGAAGTACTAGCTACCTCCAGACGATCTAATCGCTCAGTAACTCCCGAATCTACAAAATCTAAGTCCCGTTTTAACACATTACCCCTTTTGACACCAGGCTCGACATAAGAATTGATAACATCTCGCCTATCTTCCATCCTAAAATGGGTGCAAATTTTTCATTATAATGGACAACTCGCCCTCCTCCAGAACATAACAACCCAATCTGTTAAAATAACTGGACATTACCGCCATATAAACACCAATGGATTCTGAAGTAGCTTGTGTCCTTCGTCTCAATTCATCAAAAAGTATGTCCGTGTAATTCGCTGACAAATAGTCCCTCTTAAATTCTTCGCATAATTCATCCCAAGAAATAACCCTAAGCCGTACATCCTTATAAAACTGATAGGCTGTATACGAAAATAAATCTAAACCAGATTCTAATAAAATATCAGTGGAAACGTTACGTGCAATCCTCAACTCTTCTACTCGTTCAAAGAAAGCGGACACTGACAGCGCTTTCGAAATACCTGCAAATTTCTCTAAACCCCATATATGAGGTGAAATTGTCTTAACGGAAGACGTACGTGATGCGTTACTGGCAACAGCACTCACCTCAGGGGAAGATGTAGGACATCTCTCTCCATCCCGAAATTGATTAGCCATGGCAACACTTAAAGCAGCAGGTGCACGAACAGCAATCGGAGAGGCTTTGTTATGAAACTCATCAAACAACCCTAACAACCTAGACAACAATTCAGATTTTCTGATCTCATTTTCTTCAACTCCGTCAGTCGACATTTTATCTACCCGATTCATAGCATGGGACAACTTAGTTTGTAATTTATGCACACTTTCGAACTAAAGCTTGATCATCTTCCTGAAATGAAAAAGGGTAATTGAGATAACGGAAACTATCTCTAGATTTCTCCAAACGAATAACCATTGCAAGTCTAGCACGCATCTCATCTACAGGACCAATATAAACACCTCTAAATTTCAATTCCCATTCTAATTCATCTTTCTCGAGTCTATTGACAATCATTTTACGAGCCATATTGACAACCTAATATTTTCAAAATATAATACACAAATTATGTCAAATTCAAATACTTACAGAGTATAATACAAATGTAAGTATGACGCTAAATGTTTAAAAACTGTTATTGTACCAGAATGAAATTATTAGCAAGTATAATCAATACTCAAAATTTATCAAAATATTAACAATTGTTAACCAGTTGTAAGCACACGCATAAACTGCAAGTTACAATATCAAGAATGCATCTGTATCAGCTCAAATGATCTATTAAAAAATTATAAAAATTTGAAAAAATCACGCTTTTTTTTTTCAAAACACGTCCCACGTTGGGCGCCAAAAACTGTAACCACCCAGATTGGTCACTTATATCTACAATAAAAACCACAAGAGAGAGAGATAAAATAAACCCTTAACACCTATGAAATGGGATCATTTTGTTTCATACGATAACAAAACTTTACACTCTTCACACTTACCTAGCGATAAATATAAAATTGTAGTCATGATGTGAAGACAGGTTTGGTTACAGCCTGCACCACTTCACCGGAAGGAGGATGGCAGAATTATCCCTAAAACTCTAGGCTGACAGAAATGATTTCAAACGATTACAAATATGATATAAAGCAGGGTCGAACTCTGACTGTTTCAACATGATAGTGATTTTCTTAAAGTACATAATGTAGCTCATTTAGGTTATAAAGCCACTACCAAAGCAATTTTTGGGCTTGTATTAGTAAAAATATACGTCTTTGGGCAAAATCATGTGTTCAATGTCAAAAAGCAAAAGTTTTTAAGCATACCAAATCTACTGTAGGAGACTTTAACGTTACTGAAGGTAGATTCCAATATATTCATATAGACGTAGTAGGTCCATTAAGATTTTCTAGGGGGTGCACTGATGTATTAACAGTAACTGATAGAGGTACTAGACGGGTAGAGGTATATCCACTTAAGAACATTGAATCATAAAATGTCATTAGAACTTTAATAAATCAATATATTTCACGTTTTGGAATACCCTTTAAAATTACACATGATCAAGTGCTCAGGTTGAATCTAACATCTTTAAATAATTTAGAAAAAGATTAGGTTTCCAAAGTATACACACTACAGCTTATCATCCACAAGAAAACGGCATGATTGAAAGATTCCATCCTACTCTTAAATCAGCTCTTGTTGCAAAACTCATTTCAAATAACTGGAAGGAAGAATTACCATTAGTTGCTTAGGTTTACGATCTGCAATCAAAGAAGACTTACAGTGTTCATTTGCAAACTTAGTTTATGGACAAACACTGCGCCTTCCTGACGAATTTTTTAATAATTCAAAGGAAAATGTAGATATTCATCCTATTTTGATTAAACTTCGTGAAATCTTTAACAATATTAAACCATCCCGAGTACAAAGACATGGTTCAATAAATACATTTTTTCACCCGGAATTAAAGAACACAGAGTTTGTTTTCGTAAAAGTTCCAGGTATCAAATTAAGTCTTACAGCTCTGTATGACGGACCTTCTAAGGTCATTTGTTGGACTGACAAAAAAATTTTAAATTCTGAAAGGCAATTGTGAAGTAACTGTCAACATCGACATGAATAAACCAGATTTCTTGTTAAATGAAAAAATGGATAATTATCAAATACCAATCAAAAACACAAAACAACTCACTTGTTCTACAAACAACATAGATCATAATTGTTAATAAAATTTGAATTGTTTTTTCCCTTTCTATTATCTTTAACGGAGGGGGAGTATTTGTGGTGCTCGCAGTTAAGTCAGCGATTCCACAAAATACTTAATATTTTATGTTTCACAATTTAATGTCCATGTTTTTTTATGGTTGTATGCAATGTTTTCGGAGTGACAATCAACGAATCTCTTCTTTTTCAATAACTGTAATTAATGTTATTGATTAAAGCATGTTTCTCTTTGTGAATCTCTGCAGTACCTTTCTGTATATGAGAAGAAGATGCAAGTGAGCAAGGAATAGAGAAGATATAAATAGGACTGCCGATGCTACAGGGAGGCAGAACAAGATAGAAACACAACAAACAACATCAGATTTTAACAATGTCATTATTTTTAGAATTTCCTTTTTTAATAAACTTAAAAAAGTAATAATGTTCGTTATAATTTAGAGGTCAGCCCACATCGACCACTAAACAGATGACTGGTACGTGCGTCTGAGAGACACATCAATTTGAGGCCATATTTTGCTGGTTTATTAGGCACAAACATCATAAATTGTATTCTTCCACGAAAACTGATAAGCATTTCATCTACATAAGCTGCACTGCCCAAACTATAAACTGATTGACAGCTGTTTATAAAAAATTCAAATATTTCAAAAATTGCTGCGGCTGGATCGCCTTTTCTTCGATCTACTCAGTCTTCCCTGTTGTCAAAACGAAGACACGCTAGTAACGCTCCAAAACTATTTTTAGATATTGTGCATCTGAATATATCCCTCCCGGGGCCATCGGTTGCAAAAAGGGATATGTACACTTCGTGATTAAATTTGAACACGGTACTAAAAAACAAAAGTTCAATAAAAGCTTTGTTTTCCGCCATAACCATATCATGCATCTGAATATATCCCTCCCAGAGCCATCGGTTGCAAAAAGGGATATGAAGTCTTCGCGATTAAATTTGAACACGGCACTAAAAACCAGAAGTCCAATAAAAGCTTTTAATTCCACCATAACCATATCGTGCATTTAAGACTGATATTCAAACTTTTGCCGTCTCACACCAAGTTTCTTGTTTGTCCAACGTAAAGGTATTTGTTGAACATTAACGTCCATCAGAAAATCCCAAACTGTCACTGGATCCGCTTTCTTTGATGGCAAACGAGCAGGTCCTTTTAAACCAGGCAACTGAATAATAATATTATGTTGTTTTGTTCTTGAACGAGACATCATTTCCTCAGCTGAACATCGAAATCTATTTTTGCCAATAGCTATTTGTATACCTAGGCGCGATAGTGATGATTTTCTGGGCCGACAGAAGAAATGGCCAGGCGAGACGTAGTCGAGCCTGTCCGCTTCTGGAGGTCCGAAAATCCACTTTCGCGGCGTGAAACACACAATTATTTTTATGCTGCACATAAATTATCAGCTTCTAAAATGATAAAAAGAGTGGTGGGAAATATTCAGGCTGTACCGTTTAATGTTATGAGATGAACGACTTATAGAAGATTGCAGATGAGTTGTTGAAAATAACATTTTTGCTGTACCTTTTATAATTATGCAATAAACACCAATCCATACAATGTTTATATATTTGGTTATATTTTTCCTTTGATTTTTCAGGTAGCAAATTTATTGCAGCTTGTCTTACTTTTTCCGTAATCTCTTCCGGTGTAGAATAACCGGCGCCGAATTCGTCCATTTTATGTAACACATTTTTTTCCGCCTTAGTTTTAATGGCAACAAAACCCTAAAGCATTTATTTGAAATTTTAAAGTGACAGCCGCGTCGTCATTTATAATAGGGTGCTGCTGGTGACAATAAAACGCACCAACAGGAACAGAAAACGAAGAAGCAAGTGCATGAGCATAATATGACACACTTGTTACGGGTTCAAACTGATTGGAGTTGGTTGAAACTGCACAGAGCTTAAGAAATGTGGTTCAATCTTGATTCAAAACTAAATTAAAATTTCAATAACTTAGCCATCACATTGTTTATTTACCAAATAATATAAGAAATTCTTCTTCAAATAATATCTAACTACCTACTTACCTTGTGAACATATTAGTACTAATAGGGGAATTGTTTTAACTTCTCTTTAAACATCTTGTCCATCCACAATCTTATTGACAATAAAAATTCAGGAACTTTTACACGGTACCGTTCCTGGTAACTAAACCTGTATGATATTGTTACCCACCCATTTCTCCACTGCAACTAGCTGGCCATTTAACTATTGTTGTATATATGTATAAGCATCAAACATTTATTTGTTACCTACTGATGAATTAGGTAACACACTTGTGCTTGTTCTGTGACAGTGAAGTTACGTAGGCTGACAGTAAGTTAGCAACAACAAGTACCGAACAAGCTAGAATTAAATATTATAATTAAAACTAAATAGTAGTAGTAGTAAATGGTTGTGGAAATATTGCAGGAGCTGCCCCACAACTATTGTGTAAAATATTAATATGAAATTGCTTCAACTGCTATTCTCGTATCAATTACAACCAGTCCGTTTAAAACAAATTATAGTGAATTACAGGTGCCATCTAGTGTTATTTTTGTGAAGTTGTTTTGCCTGCCTAGCCATTCTTTGCCATTTTCTCGCCTAGTCGTACAAATACCTACTTTCCCGTCCCGATAGAGCCACGAAAATTGGCTTTTCGAGTAGAGTAGGATAAAAAATATTATTTCTTGATACTAGTGGCTCATTTTCATCCAATTCACTTTTACGTTCTTTGTCGTCTTCACTATTTTCGCCAGCGTTACTGATTTTTCCGTCTGAGCAAAGTGACAAAGAGCATGATTACTTTCAATTAATCTTCTTATGCACAACTTAATTCCACATCTCGGCCTTCATCATCTTCGTACCATTTCAAAAGAGTTTCTTCGAAATGTCTGTCTGTATAAAGCATCGTCTGCGATGGCCCTGCCTTGTTACACATTTTACATATACCCGGGTCTGGTCACCGTTAACGCACTAAACCTAATAAACAAATATATATATATATATATATATAACACGTACTTAAATGATCTAAAAGATTAGGTAAAAGCATATTTATTGGTGGCGCTAAAAATAGAAAGGTACTATGAAATTGTGAAACCTTTGCGATCACTATGACCGGACCCGGGTGATTAAAGGTTAAATAGGCGCCTACTGTACACGTTCAATTGCGCATTGCGCCGTCACCAGTATTCGGGACTAGTACATATTTTATGATTATAAATGTTGAAAAAAAATTGTAAGTTTTCAATTTTCTATTGAAAGTAATTTGGTTAAAATGCGCCTCTCTCGATATTGTGCTTCACCGCTTCACGCTAAATCCGACACTGCTTGTGAACTAGACAATTACCTACTTGAAAGGTCTGAACCTATCAAGATCGTTTAATGATGTACTTTTTGTAAAAATCCTTTGTAACATCAATTTGTCATGTTTATGATTAATGTGAATAGCAGAAGATCTCTCAAAGAGATTAAAACCTGTGATTCTTTTATTTTACACTTCAGTGCTTTCCAAAGTTATGCCACAGTAGCAGCAAAGACAAAAATGCACTTAACGATGTACATTTGTAAATTTTTTTATGCATCACGTCTATTAACGTGCTTATGGAGTCGTGACTTCCTTCTTAGAAGTAATTGCTTTTAGAAATGTAACATTTATTTGTTAGGATGGTTTTGGTACATCGGCAATGTTGATTTACTCAGTTAATGCAGATCGCGGCGGAAACAAACATTAACTACGAATAATTAGATGTATATACTACTTAACAGACACGTACTAAACATTACTTTATTCTTGATATTTTCGGAATGTGAATATTCGGTTGTTAACTATAAACAAAAAAATACTGTTACGAAATCCACACTGGTGTAGTCCCTGATTCCGACTCTGTCTAATACTATATATATATATATATATATATATATATATATATATATGTATATACATATTTACATATATATATATATATATATATTTATATATATATTATAATTGATTATATTTTATTATTTATTTAATACAGTATTATTTAATATAGTATCTGTTTTACCTCGGCTAGCTCAAGATGTTAATTTTTTATTAACTGTTATATTTATATTTATTTATCTCAGTCGGAAGTATGAGACTCCTCCCTTTGAGTTCAGGATGCATTAATACCAGTGATTGACAAATTTAATTCAAACCTTACCTTTTTCCTTGTAAAATTTTTTTATGAAAATCAATTTCTGAAGTTTCTCCTAGATAAAATTATTGAAATATGTTGACAATAGAAAATTTTCTGATGGATGTGATGAGAATAAAATACCAACACTCAAATGTAAACAATTTAATAAATTATTATGAAAATTTGCAATAAGATTTAAACATTGAAAATTGTGTTTTTGTTCCACCCTATATCAGATACATTTCTCGGTATAAGAATGTTCCCATCAGTGCGTCGGCGCATAAATCTGAACGCATGCGCTGTTATAATTGAAACGATAGGAGGATACTCTCCCCTCTATAAGAAACACACTACCAGCGCGTCTATAATGGTGAAACAATTTTAATGATATTAAATTTAAATAATCAATTACATATAAGTATACTTAGTTAAAATTATGTGAGTGAGTTGAAAGTGAAGACAGTAATAGGCAAATAGTTATTCATGCTGAAGATAGACGAAAGAATGAGAGGTTATGTGAAAATTCATGATGCTCGTGAACATATACAGTGAATTATATTATATCAAGTAAGTACAAATATTATTATTCACTAAAACTGTTTAATTCTCAATTGAGATAAAATTATGATGCATCATATGATAAATGTTCTTGGCCATTTAATGAATTTATTCAATTTGAACGTTCTGATAAATTTTTAATGTTCACTTTCTTTATAAAGAATTATATGGAATTCCAATGAATGTAATTGTAAAGACACAGACCTTAATATTGAATTCTCTGCCGGGCTGCAACTCGCATCTCCAAATTCTTGTAGATATCTCTCAGGAGATATTCACTTTCTACACTTCTTCATCCTTACACAGGATTATAAACAATAGTTAAATGCTTTGATTTACCTTTGATTGTGTTTTTTAACATTCATACCAATTTCTGATAAATTTTTAAACAAAAAGACTCTCTATCGACACTTCCTCTCCATCACCCGAAAACTCTCTTCTCTTCTTTTCAAAATCAACAACCTCCTCGCTTGATTAATCCAAAGCTCACTTATCTTTTATTTTGAATAAAAAATTGTCATTTCGAAGTGTGTTAGTTCTAAATCTGAATTATTTAATTTAATTGTTCTGGAGGATATTCACACTAGTTCACTATTATTTCTATTGTATTAAGGAATATATATCATGTCCTTTTTTCATAATACAATAGCTAATTTACATATAAACATGTTGCTTAGATATTTTTATAAATAATTATTTTTACAAAAACTACAACCTAAATTATTAATTTACCTATATGTAATTGATCCTTTTTTTAAATTTTCTAACTTATTTTATATTTATATCATATAAACTATTGATTATTTTTGTTTTTGATATTATTTTTCAGTATGCAATAAATAATCAATAAAATTAAGTTGGCAATTATAAATTTACTAAGATTCATTACTTCCTGTTTATTAATTTCCCTTTCATAAGTTTGAGCTGCGTTCCATCTATCTTTTCATATACAGTTTTCAACTCTTTATGAAATTATAAACTTTTACTATTGGCACATGTGTAATTATGCTAATCAAACACTAGACTAAATATTCCTTTTTTAATTCTTTTAGGTTTCAAGTTATAATATGGCAATTGATATCTACAGACATTCCTACGGCAGTGTTCAGCACATTGTGGAACTCATTGACTTTGACATATATTCGGAATTACTTGTGCAGGTAACTTTTTGTATTTAATTAAATAATATTGTTTTTTGGTATTTGTTCTCATAATCCTTTTTAAAATAATCACATTCATATTTAATAAGATTGATACATATTTCACTAATTTTTATATAACTTTATACTTAAATTGTCATTTTCTTGCTAATGGTTGTGTCTACTGACACACCTCCCGTGATAATCTATACTTTTTATGATAGTTATTTGTGTAAATTTGTTTCCAGAACTAGGTAACTAGTTCAATATATTTATATATATATATATATATATATATATATATATATATATATATATATATATATATATATATATATATATATATATATATATATATATATATATATATATATATATATAAGTTAAAGTTTTGGCGGGTGCGCACCAATTTCTTCGAAGGGATATCTATTTTTTTGTGACCGTTTTTAAGGAGATTTCCACGAATGTCGATTGTTTGTTGTGAGCCGCAATCGAGATTATTCCGGAAGCTGAAAGTACTTGAGAAACGTTTAATATATAAGCAACTACCCGCGAACTAGGAGGAGTCTTCAATTTAATCTCGTAGTGAATAGACGTGAACATAAACAGTTGTGATGTATTTATATAAATTAAGTGTCAGTGATTAAAATAATTATATTTAGTATAAATTAGGAATCAAGTGTGTACATAAATCAGGTATACGTGTAAGTGAATAGTTGAGTGAATAAATAAATTACGCAAGTAGATATACCCTGTGTATTAATGTATCCCATCCGTTGTGTATTTAAATTAATATGAAAAACATTACATTAGTGCCAGGTGTGGGCATAATATAAATAAATAGTTACGTAAATATGGCTAAAAGACTAAGTGACCTGAAAGTGATGGAACTAAAAGCTGAATTGGAAAATCCTGAGTTAGAAGCATCCGGAAAGAAGAGTGAATTCGTAAAAATACTCAAAATATCATTGGAAAGTGACGACCTGGATCCAGAGACATTTCTATTCAAAGACGAGGCTTCCACCTTAATGTCGTCAATTTCTGCTAGTATGGACGAGAAAATATCAACTATGAAGAACGATATTTCTGCTGGCATGGACAAGATTTCCGCGAATATGGGCGAGAAGATTTCAACCATGAAAAACGATTTTTTTGCTATGAAGAATGATTTTTCTGCCGATATCTTATCATTGAAAAATTACATTTCTGCTGACATCGAAAATCAAATCTCATCCCTAAAATTGGATATAGAGAATAAGATGATACCGATGGACAAGAAAATCGAGAACAAGATGACAACGATGGACGAAAAGTTTGAGAATAAGATGACAACGATGGACGAGAAAATCAAGGAGTTAGAAAGAAAGATGACAGTTTTAAGAACTCAAGACACGCCAGCGGATGAAAAGAAGATTGAACAAATAAAACCCTGCAAGCTAACAACACACCCTAAGATAGAAGATATTGGCAGTTTTACCCAAGTCAAGGCCCCAACGTACGACGGAAAGACTCATGTACCAATTACGTAAAACAGTTTGAAGCAGCCGCTAGAGTTAATGAATAATTGGTCCCATAGAGAGAAGGCAGTGAACTTAACCACCGCGCTTCAGGGAGATGTCTTAGATGTACTTCAGGCGATACCACTTGAAGAAACGGATGACTTCGAGCAGTTGAAGAAGAGGTTGAATATGCGATATGGTCACGAACATCTAAAACATTTGTACCAATCCCAGCTGAAGAAACGAAGACAGAAACGTGATGAACTCCTTCAAGAGTATGAAGTGGATATTTCCCTACTAGTTTTATTTGCTTATCCATCAGCACCAGAGAACATGATGAAATTTCTGGGCATCCAAACCTTTATTGATGGCTTACGTGACACCAATATGCATAAGACGCTTCTTTTAGCCCATCCCAAAACATTGGTCGTTGCATTGACTGCTGCTCTTGGATATGAAGCAGCCACGAAGGCTTCGGGAAACAACAAAGATAGGACCATCCAAGAAGAAGGTGACGACGATAGACTTGACCAGATCGTCAACTTGATAAAAGGTATGATGAACAAGAAGACGAAGAAGAACAGATGCTGCAATTGTGGCGAGCTAGAGCATTTACGTAATTCGCGTAAGCGGCCTATGACTCCTGCAAACCAAGAAACTCTTGAATATAAAGCAATGACGAAGGCTTCGGGTTACAACAAAGTTAGGGCCATGCAAGAAGAAGGTGACGAAGACAAACTGAACCAGATCGTCAACTTGATAAAGAGTATAGTAGACTAGAAACCGAAGAAGGTCAAATGCTGGAAATATGGCGAGCTAGGGCATGTACGCAGTTCGTCTAAGCGCCCCATGACTCCTGCAATCCAAGAAATCCAGACACAAGGAAAACTAGACAGGGGCGAACATCGAGCTGATGTAAATCACCGAAACGTCGACTCTCTGCCTAGACGGTCATGCCCTGTAGACTATTCTCACTACAACAAAGCGGAATCTAAGGAATTTGCAGTTTCAAGTATTACAGTAGTCAACAAAGAATGGTCACCTACCAGGATCCGAGAAGATCAGGAGAATGATCTTCACCTAAAGATGATCCGGCAATGGACGAAAGAAAATCGGCGACCTACCTGGCAAGAAGTGTCAAGATTTTCGCCGACACTCAAGGCATATTGGGATCAGTGGGACTCCCTGGAAGAAGGCATGTTGAAAAAAATCCTTGAGAACTATAATGGTTCCGAGAAGAGAAAAACAGCTAGTTATCCCGAGAACGGGAGTACCTTAGGTACTTAGGAAGTTACACGATAGTCGATCAGAAGGCCATCTGGGATGAAGAAAAACCTTCAGCGAGTCCGTGAAAGGTTTTATTGGATGAACAGCTCCGACGATGAGAAAGACTGGTGTAACAAATGTACCAGAGAAATGCACCAATAAAACAATAATGTTGGAATTCCTTTCGAAAGGATTGCTTTAGACATCGCTGGACTATTTCCGACGACAGAAAATTGTGGAAATGGTGGTAAATACATCTTTGTAGTGGGTGGAAATTTACGCGATCCCGAATCAACAGGGCACAACTGTCGCGGATGTATTGATGAAAGAATTTATCAGCTGATATGGAGTACCCTTGGAAGTCCACAGCGATGAAGAAAGAATTTTCGAGAGCCAGGAAATTTGTGAAAAGCTGGGAATGAAGAAGACTAAGACAACGGCGCTGCTGACACAGTCAGATGGAATGGTCGAAAGTATGAACGGGACCATTGGAAATTAACTGTCCAAAGTAGTTTCCAGTCACCAGAGAGATTGGGACCAGTATCTTTCCCTATTCGCGTTAGCTTACCGATCTGCCATAAATGAGTCCACGGGTGAAACACCTGCGAAAATCCTATTTGGACGTGAAAAGACGGGCTTCCTTGTGCCCTGGACTTTGGCTGTCCACCTGGCAAATATCTAGCAAGAGAAGATTACGTGATCCAATTGGGAAGAAGGATAGACGATGTGCACGAATTGGTTCGAACGAACCTTCAAGTTGCCAGCGACAGAATGAATAAACGGTACGAGATGCAGGCCACAGAAGGCAGTTTCAAAGAAGGGGACAAAGTATGGTCACACAACCTGACAAGGAGAAACTGATTTTCTCCAAAATTGCAGAAATCATGGGAAAGTCAGTACTTAATCAAGAAGAGGGTCAATGACGTTATCTATCGCATAAGCAAGATCCCCAAATGGAAAACCGAGAGCAGTAATTTCGACGAATTCTTTTGAAATTACATCATCTACTGAATTATTAGTGTTAATTTCCGTTGAATCTGAATCGATTTTTAGTATTTCCGATTCTGACGGTTCAACGAGTATATCGTCTGTTTCAATATCTTCCGTGATTTCCTTCAGTATTGTTGTGAGGATTTCGTTCACTATTTTTACTAACGGCATCTATAATTGATTTAAACATGTCTTTTTTGTACAATTTTATAAGTATTCGTTAAAATGATGGCTAATAAAGTATAAGATGAGAGAATCAATTTGACTTATTTCACGAATATTATTAATCATTATTAAATTGAATACAACTAAATAAAACTGCTTCAATATATATGAGGAAATGAACTAGGTTCATGGTTTAAACCGCGTCCCAACGCAGTTTAACTCGTGAACCTAGTTTATTTCTTCATAACTCTGGGTGTCTGATTAAGAGTGGTAACCCGCTGTATCTCAGAAACAGTTTATCGACAACTAAGTGAAAAAATCTGTATTACAAATTCACATGCCAGCAACTACTAGAAATTATTTTCAAGTTTTCTATTCTACCGCCGGAGGGCGTAGTTCACAATAATACAAAAGCATCATTTTTCTAAAATAAATGTACAGTTATAGTACCATAAAATTTAAATATTCGTAATCATTAGATCATTTTACATGAGTTTGCTCCAGTACTATTTCCTCTATCTTGTAAAATAAATGGTAGGGGTGAGTGGGAAAGTTGACCCAATAAAACTGTTATAATTATTGTACCGCTTTATGGATTTTGACAAATTTAGTATCATTTGAAAGGGAATTCAATGTCTAATAAAATATTATATCATCGTTTCATTACCGTGGTTTTAATGGTCGCTAGGTGGCGGTGATGTGACAATTTTTACGTTTTCAATATTTTTTGGGAATATTCAAGTGTGATGCTATATTTGTAATCATGCACTTGAAAGAGGATGGAATTTGGAATAAAATGGTAAAAACCGCATCTCAATATTTATTTTCTAAGCGAAGATACGATAAAACATAGGTGTAGATAAAAATAGAATTTTCTTAAGCGATCCTCTTCAAATATCCCTACTGATGATATAAATGCATGTTGCCATGGGGCAACCCGGTGCCATGGGGCAACCCGGTGCCATATTGTTTAAACCAAAATTGTTTAAACAATTGCAAGAAATTGTTATTTTTCAACCGGACAAATTTTTTTTATATTCTTTATTGAAATAAAAATAAAAAAGGTTCTATGACTTTTTACGATAAAGTTAATATTTTTAGAAATATGAATTTTTAAAGGTTCGAAAAATCTCAAATTTGGGTACTTTCGATCCATGAAAAATATATTAAAACAATATAAATAATATTTTTTTAATTCTTTATACAATAGTCAATAATATTGTTAATAGAGTTTTCAAAAAATTTCATTGCTTATACCTGTTTTTTAATTGTTAATTTCGCGCGCTCACAATTATGCGTCGTCTCTCTCTGACTCATGCGCTGCATCGGCCTCTCTGTGTCTTGAATCATTATTTATCATGTATCTTAAAAACAATCAACTTTATCAACATTGTTAAGGAGAGCAATGTTATTAATAATTAAATTGTCTACAATTTGTTTTTTACAAATTTTTTTCTGAAATCAATGTTTCAAAAGTTATTTAAGCATAAATGCAGCGCATGAGAGAGATGGCGTTACTTAAAGTTAACTGACGCATACTTGTGAGTGCGCGAAATTAACAATTAAAAAACAGGTATAAACAATGAAATTTTCTAAAATCTTTATTAGCAATATTATTAACTATTATATAAAGAATTAAAAACATATTTTTTTTAATATATTTTTCATGGGTCGAAAGTACCCAAATTTGAGATTTTTCAAACTTTTAAAACTCATATCTCTAAAAATATTAACTTTATCGTGAAAACTCATGGGGCCTTTTTTATTTGTATTTCAATAAAGAATATAAAAAAAAATTGTCCAGTTGAGAAATAACAATTCCTTGCAACTATTTAAACAATTTCGGTTTAAACAATATGGCACCGGGTTGCCCCATGGCAACATGCATTTATATAATCAGTAGGGTAATTCAAAGAGGATCGTATGACAAAATTGAGGTGGAATAGTTTTCGATACTCATACGCCGATTCCTCCTGGACTAATAGACGAATGGTTTGGACTAATGAAGATTATTATTTTAAGAAAGGTAGGTGAGAGTACTTCTCATTTTTGTAAAATCAGACTATTCCCCAAGATGGAAAATTCAACTTTGTGTTAAAATATAGATATTTGTTAAATACATGATTAGTTATCATAACTCCATTTTTTTAAGTCGTTTTGAAACTATACACCCAAAGGGTTGATATACGTTTATTTGTTTGGCGTGAGAAAATTATATTAGGTATAAGGTCTGTTAATTTGGAGTTATTGGGTAGCTGATCTACTTAATTTTGTAATATTTCGAAGCTGAATATATGGATAAACAGAGAAAAAATCAACAATCTTTCAAATTAGCGTAATGATTATAATTTATCAAATTGATTTCTATAAGCCCTTCTTCATTCGTACATTATTATCAATTAATGCAGTGCCAAGTTTAGAATAGCACAATGTCATTTTCATTTATGTCAATAACACCGCAATATTTTTGTAACGGAATGCAAGGAAATTACTTATTTGTTTAATTTCGTTTATTACAGATTCATTGAAACCAAATATCCCCAATATTCCCTTAAATAGTGTTATAATTGATTCTTTATCTGCCAATAATTAAATATCGAATTAAACTTGTCCAGTAAACGTAATTAGAATCTACTCTTATCAAGACAAGAAACTACCTTAAGATTTACAGTCAAAATTGAAAAAAATATCACATCTATACTAAATATTTTTTCGTTACATTACGTAAACTTTAAACTAATTGGTTGTGCTTAGTAAAAATGAAAAGGTTACATGGTGGAGTGATTAAAAGAGATTAAAGGTTTTTCTGCTTCGAACCTCAGATGATTAACCGGAATGCTGGAAATTGTTGGAAAATTAGGAAATAGTAGGAGCTTAAGGTCACCGGAAAGTGTTTCAAAGCACGCTAATACTGCAGTAAGCTTCCAGTGGTAGTCCGAATTTGTATGCTGAACAATTTTTGTATATTTTTATTGTAAATTTCTTAGCGCAAATGGAAAATTCGATATTTATTAAGAGAAAGAGTCATATGACACCAAATGCAAATGATGATGATTTATTATAATGTATTATTATATATAATAACCGTTTTTTATAAAATATATACTCAAAATTTGGAAAAAGAAAGAAAAAACTGATTTGTGTTATCTACCATTCTTCGTATTCGCCTGATCTACAACCGGGTGATTATTTCATCTTTCCATAAGACGTTTCAGCAGTAGAAGCAGCCTTGACTGTGTGAATAGTGGAGCGTCTGGGGGTCCTCTGACTTTTGTTACAGTGAATGAATTTATATGGTCGAGGGGCGATTTTGTTTTTTATACTATAAAATTTTTTTGTGCTTTTTATTTTTTATTATTTAAACAAAAACTATAAAAAATTAATATTTTACCATCTTATTTAAAATAATTTTTATGTATCTATACGTTGAATAATGCCTAAATAGACATAACATAATTTTTTTTCTTAAATGCTACAGCGTATGATGGGGTATACCGACTTTGGACAGGTGGTAAAACGTGGAGAGGGGAGAACGGCAACGGCAACGGCAACTGCTCCACAACTAGAGGGAAGTTGAGATATGTTTTTTTTCCGGCATTGCAAGTGATCATACTATTGAGCAATTCTTGATGAAAGGGATGAGCATCGAAGGAGATCCTTTTAAATGTGGTGCCACTGAGAATGTTGTTTATAAATGGATGAGAGGAGTTATTTTCAGTCAAGATATTATAGAGGGCATATAAAATTTTAGTGATATATCTTTCAATACAAATCATCATGTCATCAACATAGGAATTCGACAAGTGCTAGAATTGAAAGGGATGATATTGATGTAAAAATATTGGTGAACTTCTTTAAACAACGCAACCTTTTTTCTGATACAGCTGCTATTACATCTATTGCCACTGGAATTACTGGAAATTAAGATATAAAATAAATTGCATGTAACGGCTACTCTGCCGAAGAGTTACTCAGGCGTGGGTTTTATGCTAATAGAGACTTATCTACTTATTTTTACGGTACGAGACGAAAAGACAAGTGGGCGTCACCCTGAGTCCTACTAGTCTATAAGTTACCTCACATCAACTAATCCTAGTCAACAAAACAAGAAGTTGGAAGGTTATAAAAAAATGAACAAAGTTTTGTAATATTTACAAGTAGATTTATTAAATAAAAATTAGATATTGAAAGAAAATTGAAATCTAAAGATGTTATTAAATATTTACAACTAGATTTATTATTAAAGAAAAATTAGAGACTGAAAGAAAATTGAAATTTCAAAATGTTATAAAACTAAACGGTTTTAAAGATTAAAACTAACTTTTCCGCATCTGTAGCCCTGAACAATACTCTATCATAAAATTGTTACTTGTATACACTTCGGGGGATGTATCGTGCTAACAAACCGAAATTTCTCCAAAAATAACCAAAAATTGAGTCTATCTGGATTTATACGACCCGCTGTACTCGCTCTAGTCAATTGAAAATCAACAGGGTACATCTGTGAGATATCTTGAACAATATTCAATCATAAAATTGATCAATCGTATACTCCCGGAGGCTGTATCGTCTCAACAAACTTAAAATTCTCCAAAAATGACAAAAATTTGGTACTTCAAGTATCATAGCACCCGTTGTACTGGCTTCAGTGAGCTGAATATCAATAGGGTTCATCTTTGAGACGCTCTAAATAATATCCAATCATAAAATTGGTCACTTGGATATACTCCGGAGGCTGTATCGTGTTAACAAACTGAAACTTCCCCAAAAATGACAAAAATATCGTACTTACAGTACTGTAGCACCTCTTGTATTGGCTCTGGTGAGCTGAAAATCAATAGGGTTCATCAGTGAAATGTCCTGAATTATATTCAATCATAAAATTGGTGACTTATTGCACTCCGGAGGCTGTATCGTGCTAACAAGACATGTAAGGAAAATTTTCAAATTTCCAATTTTTTTTGGGGTAAACGAATACTTTTCTCGCATATTAGATAGGTTGGGCGGAAAAGTAAAAATTAAATTCTGAAGAAAAATTGAAATTTAAAGATGAATTATGAATTTTACAAAAGAAGATATCAAATTATATATGGTACAAAACTATGAAGTTAATTAATACATGAACTGAAGTTTAAGATTGAATTCAAACACCAACTGTTTTCATTAGCTTTTATAAAAACTAGTTGAAAAGTGAAAATAGGCCTATCTGAAGTGAATCCGGATATGATAATTCGGCATTTTAATGATCACTGCTTATTGTTGGAAATAAACAATAAATTGAAAATTTGGTGTGATTATCTACTCGAGTACCCTCACTGTGATTTGAAATAAAAAAACCCTTTCATTTGAGCTAAGTTTGATCCCCCTTTCCATTGCATTTTTTTCATTGCGATGACGTCCCTGATTCTATGATGACGTCACAGATACCCTGTATACCTCGGATGAAATTATTGTAGGTCCCAAAAACATTACCCAATTTTCAAATAAACATATTCGTTAATTTCTGAGTGACAGCCTGTAAAAAAATCTTGGGACACCCGTATTTATTGTATATGCGGACAGTTAATGTCAAAATATTTACCCGCTAGTAATAATCTCTTCATTTAAAAATGAATTTATTTAATTATCAATTATTATTATGCTCTTTTCTCAGGGCGAGTTCAGTTATTTATCAAAATAATTTATATAATTTTCAAGTATTGTTGAAAATTAAATGTTAATTTTTATTTTTTTTAGATTATTTACCCAGTTGTATCATGTAACTGTATACAATCTATTATTCAGGCTATTTAATCACGTTCTGACATTTACTATATTTAATAATATATCTGTCACCGCTAATCAAAAAAGAATGTCACTGTCAAATTAAGATTTCTTATAATTGAATTAAGTAAATTTATTTTACAAAATCATTCAAAATCGTTCACAAAATTACCTTTTACAGTAACATAAATTCAATTATGTGTATGTACCAAACTAACAAATTACAAAATCAACTTTAGTTTTCCTTTTTTTTAACGAGTGTAATACCTTATCTATACTAATACAAATTAAATTTAAGTAAATTACCAACTGAAATACAGAATACCTATTTATGAAATTTATCGAACTGTTCAAATGATTTTCGAATTGTCAATGGAATTTGGAAATGTCAAACACCCGATTACAGTCCTAATTTTATTCAATTTAGTCTTTCCAATTATGATTATTTATTATGTATGCTTGAATTTTCTTTTCTTTTTATTTTCAATTCAAAATTTGTATATAGAATTATTTTAGATGCATGTATATTTAATATTTTAAGGCCTGATGTGGCTCCTAGAAATATTGCATTATTTACGCTGGTAATACTTTGATATAGTCTCACCAATATTCTGGATTAGGGCACAGCAGTCTGGAACAATAAAATTCAGAATTCAGGATCTTCAGAAACTTTTTTAATATGTTCGGATAACTCTTCAAATTTTTAGATGTTCTTCGTTGGGAAGATGTAATCAGAAACTCTCTTTTCAATCAACAAAAAAAATTATCTTGTGGTTACTTTTACCTTTTTTTTTAAAAAAAAACTAAATTTGTTTTTTGATTTGCCTTGTCTACTTTATATATTTTCGATCTAAAATGAGTTTTATATTCTTTTATTATATTAAGATGTCTACAGTCACATCTGCTCTTAATTTGGAATATTTCATGACATGATTTTTCTATTATTCAAAATACTCTGTGTAAATGTCATCTGAAACTAAATCATGCCAAATTTGACATATACTGGGTAAATCAAAAATTTTGAATATCGTATACAATAATGGCTATACCATTTTGCAACATAAATAAATAAATTAATGATTTTTTAAATTTTAAATAAAAGAACTGTATTAATATATATTAACTTAGTTAATGAATTAATTGTCACTCTGTATTTTATATCTGACGGAACTGATAGTAGTTAAGAATTTGTGCCCATTCTTTGATTCCGCCAATGAAGCCAACACGGCAATATTCTTGGAAATCGTCGAAATGAGGTAATGAAGCAGGAGTTTCCGGAACCGATAGAGATCTCTGGGGATGATGCCAATTATTTATGACGATGAAATCGATGCGTCCAGCTCTCGACTTGCTTTATGTGCCGCCAACCGGACTCACCACCCAAACTCTCATTCAAATTATTTAAAGAAGTCAGAGCAGGACGATTTTTGTCTACCCTTTGATCACACTTTCTTTTGTCAACGAACAATACTTTTAAAATGTGGAATATATTTAGATAACTGTCAAGTTCGATAACAAAGATAGTAGATAATATGTATCCTCTTCAACGTACAGAACGATTTTTTAATATAGTAGACACTTAAAAAGTTTTTTATTAAGAACAATAACTCCAGCTAGAGAGGATATTCTTTATTATCGAATTGCTAGATAATTGACATTACCTTTATCTAGGTACAAGGTGTGTTTAGAAGATTCTTTTTTACTTATCTAAAAGCTTCTCTCCTTTCTTTGAATACAGTGAAACTCGCTCATAACGACGACGAATGGACTGGCAAATCCCGTCGTCATATAAGGACGTCGTTACATACGTTCGATTTTTTTATGATCAAGAGAAATACGTAAAAGTTTGTCAATACATTTTATTGTAGGTATTCACATAATCATGAAAAAACAAGCAATAACACATAAACAGGTAAACACATCAAAATTATTTTTTAAAGAAATCAGTAAATCAGTAAAGCCGGCCTTTTGATGGTTTTGACTTTGACACTTTCGGTAATTTCTCAAACTTTCTCTTCGATAGTCTTTTTGACTGTGGATTGAAAATCTCCAAATAAAACGCTAGTTCGTGCAAGATTAACTAGCGACATTTTTTCACTTCACAAAACTACATGAATCACACAATTTGGAGCACTGCTATTATAAGAATTGAAATATGTACTTATAATAATAATCGACGCGTGTTGGAATAACGTTCAGCTATAACTGAAGCGCCAGAAACAGTTTGAGAACAGCGCGCGTCCCGCTCCAAAACTCGACAGCAGGTATGTGTCGCTGCGGAGGGGGTTTACAATACAACTGATACCTGGCTTGTCTGGCAACCTAGAATCAAGGTATGTGAGGGTCTTACAAATACATTCCAGTCGAGAAATAACGGTCAACAGTTTTTGGATACTGTAGAACGTTTGTTCTCACAGCTACAACGATGGAATCGAAAACTCCTATTATAGGGCCGAAAAAAAAAAACTGGACCACAATTCCCTCCGACAACGTCCACAATATTGTTTTTTAACTCTTTCTAGACTCAAATCATTAATCAGAATGTGGCCATCGGTTTTTGCAAATGGAATGTTTCTCAGCGCCTGCACTAGTTAGTGAGTGAAGATTTATTTAATGCAGAGTGCAAATCTGCAATTTTACAGTTGGTAGGCACAAAGTTGGAAGAATTTGTGAAAAGTGCAATTATATATCCCCCAACACAAAACAATTTGACCAAAGGTGTGCTGTGGAATTGGTGTTGATTATCTCAAAAAGGAGTTCGACAATTACTGTCAAAATACCGGACATATTGAGTACAATCGCATGTTTTCAAAAACAGCACAATCTGATGAAAAATGCACTACTGAGTCTAAATGGTTGACACCGAATATAGAGTCTGTATTAAGCAGAAGAGCGCCAAGTATTACAACTAATCGTCTGTTTTGAACACCTAATATTGATTACCAGAAAACAGGAAAATGATACAAAACTTGTCCTGTAAGTGTAAATCAATTAAGTAAATGGACACGTGCAGCAGCCGAAAGTATTGGAATAGATACAAAAAAAATACTACCTAATCATTCAAATCGCTCCTCCGCTGTATCTTGGCATACTTGGGAGCAAACTTACAAAAAATTACTAAAATAACTTGCCACTCATTATCTGAATATTTGGAAGCGTATTTAAAACTTACTGAGAAGAACCATAGAAAATGATTGGAAAAATGTGAAACGCACATCATTCACCTATAGCGTGACTAGCAGTACCGACACTACAAAGTCCCAAATCCGGAGTCCCGTTCTGACCGATATTCAGCTACTAGTTGAAAATTTCAGCTCCAGATCAAATTAATTATTTTTGTGGTCCACTTATATTTATTTCAAATGGATACAGGGCCGAATTCAGATTTTACAAACATCTGAAATAATGGAAGCCCATACCTAAAACCATACCAATTTACAAACTACCATGCAGAATCAAACCAGAAACTACTCAACTGTCGTAAGTTAGCCAACCTGCCACGCCAAAATTTCGGTCAAAATCTCAAGCAATCGAATTTAGCTCCATCGATGGCCTAAAACTCCATGAATATATATTAGCCACAGAACCTTCAGTCAAACCAAAAAATATTCTCTTCTGTTCTCGAATATCACACAACAGAATATGCGTGTATCTGAGCAATGCAAATAAAGTCGATGAATTTCTTCGTCAATTACTATTATCAATAGAATCATCAGTGCAAGACGCCTTATTACTCCTTCGGAGCGTATAATCCTGTCCAACGTTTGTCCTTCAATATCAAATTCAATTCTGGAAAAGAGTTTAACCGATAACAACTAAACATTACTGTCCCCTATATCTTTTTTGAGAGTCAATATCCCAAATCCCGAATATTCCCATATTTTGAGTTTTCGCAGACAAATCTACATATCTGCATCTGACAACCAGTTTATCCCTGAATCTATGCTTATCACCTATGAAAACACCCAATACCGGATATATATGTATATATATATATATATATATATATATATATATATATATATATATATCCAGAGATATTTTCTGCTACAAATGTAACCAGTCTGGGCACATATCGTACAACTGTACAACAGAAATTTGGCAATGTGAAACACATGGTATACAAGATACATCTCATCCTTCAACTTCTCCAAACGAAAACAATTTTTCCGTTATCTCCCGTCAAAATCGAAATATGGATGTTGAAGTTTCAGATGTAGACGTAACTGGTACTAGAAAAGCAAATGAGATTGCCACAACTCCGTTAGCAGAGCAGACTATCTCAACTCCTTTTATTAACAAGCAGGTATCTTAAAACCAAAAGCCCGAACAAGACGAGACCAAATCTTCAACGATTACTAAAGAACCCTCGACTAGCGTAATCGCAACAGAAGATGAACCGCAAGCACAATTTGTAAAACCAACTGCTCCAAGTAAAACTCATCAACACTACAATAAAAAACCACTATCATTAGAAACCTCTCTTCGAGAACAACTATTACCTGCCAAGAATTTTATTGAAGAGCATTCTAGCATGTATGGTTCAAATTATTCTCAGTTCAAGGATTTTATAGAAAATGTCCAAGGTAACAAAGACCCGTTAAGTGTAGCTCACCTATATACATCTTACGTCGACACACTAGCTATTTTAATGACTAAAGTTTATCCATTTCTTACTGACAAAATATATAAACTCGTTTTACATAAATAAGGAAAAGAATAATGAAGCTCCTCATAGCACAAGAAAACAAAAGTCACAAGAAACTTATTAATATCATTTTCAACGCCATAAACAAAATTTTCCCACTTTTACGGTACTTTTACAGTTGAATTTAAACAAAGTCATTGCTAGATTAGAAATGTTAAAACTTCTTTTGTCTGAACAACATCCAAAAATCATGTGCTTGCAAGGAACAAATTTTAAAAACCAGCACGTATATACATTTCGCAATTTTGCTGCCTTCCATAAAAATAAAACTAATGCGCTTATAGCAAGTGGGGGAATAGTAACATACATTGCAACTTGAATTGTCGCAAACGAATTTAATGTTGTTTCTGAATTGGAAGTTGTTGTTGTCGAAATTCAACTGCCGATGAAAATATATGTCTGTAATTTATATGTTCCTCCAAATTTCATCCTACTTATAAACAAATAAACGATCTATTAAATCAAATTTTCAAACCTAGACTCATAGTAGGTGATTTCAACAACCATAATGTAATTTGGGGCTGCGATTATACACATCCACGAGGACGTATTATTGAAAATTTGATTGATGATAATAACTTAACTCTTCTAAATAATGGCAAGAAAATAAGATTTAACGTAGAGTCTGGAACGCCCAGCGCAATTGATTTGTCAATAACGTCCAGCGCAATTGATTTGTCAATATATGATCCAAAACTAACAAGTCATATAACATTTGAGGTTCTTCCCGATCTCTATGACAGCGACTATTTTCCAATAGTATTAGACAGCAACGGTACTCAAGTCAATGATAAGACAGCGCCCAGGTGGAAATTGGGAAAAGCTAATTGGAATCTATATTCAACTTTAATCCAAGAAAGAATTTCAGAAGTTAACACGAGCAATACTATTAATGAGAACCTGGAATCACTTAATGAAATAAATATTAACTCGGCCTTTGCATCAAACGGCAAAACAAAACCAATCAGACACAAATTACCTGTTCCATGGTGGAGCTCCGACTGTCAGATAGCCATAAGAGACTCAACAAGTGCTTTATACAGAAACAAAAGACACAAAACTGAGGAAAACCTTCTAAACTTTAAATGATAGATAGCGAAAGCAAGATGGACTGTTAAAAAAGCAAAAAGAGAGTTCTGGAAGGAGTATTTATCTACAATTAACAGCTCCACCCCACTGACTAATTTCTGGAATAAAATCAAAAGGATTACGGGATCAAATACAAATCCTGAGATGCCGTACATAACATATAATGGATTTACTTCTTCCTCACCACATGAGATCTAAAATACGATGGCACTATACTATGAAGAAAAGACCAAACGTTCAATTTACTTTGAAGAATTTAGAGCCATAAAATCGGTGAAAGGAAACAGACATCCTGAATGTGATGATCCAATAATAACCCAATGACCTTAGAAGAGCTGGAATACACACTAGCAGAGATTAAAAATTCATCCCCTGGCACTGATGACATCCCTGGATCTTTTTTGAAAAATCTTCCAATGAGTGGCAAAGACGTTTTACTTGGGATTTTTAACAAAGTTTTTGTTGGTGGTCTTTTTCCTACTCTCTGGAGGGAAGCAATTGTGATCCCAGTCATAAAAGTCTCAAAACCAAAATATGAGCCACAGTCTTATCGTCCCATCTCCTTGACTTGTACGATGCGCAGGGTCTTGGAAAAAATTCTCCACAATCGACTTCTATGGTTCCTGAAAACGCATAATAAGATTTCTCCAAATCAAAGTGATTTCAGAAAAAATCGTTCAACCGTAGACAATCTAGTAGATTTAGAAACAACAGTACATGAAAGTTTTGCAAATGGATAAATAATTGTAGCCGCTGTATTTGATATAGATAAAGCTTACGAGAGTGTTTGGATATATATTAAAATTCATACAAAATTTTTTATCAAACAGAGCCTTCAAAGTAAAAGCAAACGGAGCTCTATCCAATATTTATAGCCAAAATAACGGAATCCCTCAAGGATCCGTAATTAGCAGCACGTTATTCCTTGCATCTATTAATAACATTTTTGAAAAGGTTTCGTTACCAGTACATGCAAGACTGTATGCAGATGACTTAATTTTATCCACAAGTGGAAGGAACATAAAATCCATAGAAAGAAATATGCAAGAATCAATAAACAATATAGGGACATAGATAAATCAAACTGGCAGGACGTTTTCTCCACAAAAGTCGAAGTATATAGTTTTTTCCAAAAATAAAGAAGCCTAGTGCTATCTCTTTAACACTTTACAACATTCCTTTTCAAATGGAATCAGAAATATAATATTTGGGAATGCTTTTTGATAAAAGGCTGAATTGGAACGCACGCATAAAGCAATTAAGGAAATCATGTCTTAGTGCAATAAACTTAGTAAAAGTTTAGGAAAGTTATCAATGGGGATCAGATGCACACACTCTTATCCTGCTATATCGCACATTAGTAAGGTCTCGCCTAGACTATGGATCTATAGTATACGCATCTGCAACTAAAACATCCTTAAAATTACTAGATACTGTCTACAATAAGGGTGTTCGAATTTCTCTAGGAGTTTATCCCACCAGTCCAATTGAAAGCTTACTATGTGAAGCTGGAGAACCACCACTTAGAAGAGAATATCTAAGCCTATCATATGCCCCTAAAATATTTTTTAACTCAAAAACCCAGTCTACCACAATATATTTTCCATTTGCTTCAAAAGTACATTTCTTCAAAAACCACATTTGACTCCCCCTTTCTACCAACGCATCAATATGATCAGCAGTGAAATAGATATAAACTTCCCAAATGTTGAGGTGCGCTCCCTTGAATACCCTCCCTAGATACTTAAACCTCCAAACTGTAATTTGTCTCTAACTTCCTACAACAAACGAGAATCTTCTCATGTACTGACGAGAAAAGAATTTCTACGAATATCCTCACAATTTGAAGATTATACACACATTTACAGTGATGCCTCTTAGTCTCAAGATACGACGTTGGCTGCTTTGATTACTGCGCACGAGACGCAATATTTTGTTTTACTGCATACGTGGAGCGTATATGCAGGAGAGCTGTATGCAGTTTTTAAGGTGGCAGAGTTCTGCAAGCACACCCATCAAAAAAATTTCTCACAATAAGAGACTCGTTGAGTGTCCTTGAAAGCATAACTCAAATCTAGCCAGATTCGGCGATTAAACGAACATCAAAGAAAATATTCATTCAATGGAAAGCAAAGTTATCACCTTCACATACACAAATTAGAGGTAATGAAACAGCCGACCGAGCAGCCAAAGAAGCTTACCTAAGTAATCCCACAATAGTGAATAAACAACTGATTAGTTACAGTGACCTAAAGAACATGTTTAAAAACTCAACAAGAAATTCATGGCATAAATTGTGGAATAGATCGGAAGCTAAGCTGAAACAAATAAAGCCAGTTATTTCTCCGTGGAAGAACCTCAGTATTACGCGTAGTCACCAAGTAATATTATCACGTCTTAGGATAGGACATACGAGATACACATCAATATCTGCTGAAGAAAGAAGATGCCCCAGAATGTAGTGTGTGTCAAATGCAAATAAGTGTTAAACATGTTCTTATTGAGTGCCCTAAATTCAGTAATGAGGGAAATGTGTGTAATTTGAGCGCTAATCTTATAGAACTGCTTGGAGACTCATGTGATATCGGAAACTTGATTATGTCCCTTCAAAATATCAATCTCATCCACATGCTGTAAACAATACCTATTTATATTGTAATTATGTACCAATTTATGCACATTTGCTAATTACCTCAGTTGTTGAAGCAAATTGCATAAACATATTTTTTCTCCATTAAATAAAAACAAAGTCCCAAAACGACAATACTTCAAATATTTATAATATTAATTGTTTCTTTAATACACCATTTTCGATTACACTAACCTCTTCACTAGATGTATTATCTATGCTCTTGTGATATAACTGATTATTCATTATTATAACATTTTTGCTAGTTGCAACCATAATGAATATATGTATTAAGTTATAGGTAACCAATATTTGTATATCATCGTGGGCCAGACACGTCACTGTTTTCAACAAACGCTTCTCAGATCTATAAATTTAAATAAATTAAGGGATATCCATCGACGTTGTTTCCGATAAAGATTCCAATTATTGGGAAAGTAGGGCCAGTATTCCGGAAACGTGCCGAATATTTTATTTGATACCGAATCCATTCCTGTTGAATAATTCTCTACGAGTTTTCATATAAATTTCCTCTTTAGCGAGTGATATTTACAATTTGAAATATATTACCCTTTCACAAACATTCATTTCCTTTTATGTGTGGATTTTTTTGGGGATTCTACCCCAAGAATTTATGTCCTATAATTAGTCTACGGTAACAGGAGTATGACATTTTATAAAAAATGCACCGAATACCGAATATATGAGTTTCTGGCAAAAAAACCGATTAAATTATTAATCTCTGCATACTATAAAACAAAGTATTTTCAGAGTCTATCTGTCTGTTTACCCGCTAAATACTGTGATGTTTTTCTTATTTATTTAATCAATTTTTAAAACAACGGGTGGGATAAATTTATACACACAGTATATCCACTTACTTGATTTATTTATACACTTAACTATTCACTTATGATTAAATTATGTACACATTTAATTCTAATTTATATTAAGTACACTGTTCACAGATTTATTCACTATTTATATATTCACGTCTGTTCATTATCAGATTAAATTATAGACTGCCTCGCCGCTAGTAGGTAGTCTCTTATTTATTAAAACCACCTTCTCGAACCTTGGGGTTCCTGAAATTTCTAGTATGAGGATCCCAACAAACAATCGACCTTCTTGAAAATCTGTATAAAATCAATCACAAAAAAAATAAATAGTCTTACCCAGAAATCGGTGCGCTCCCGCCAAAATTTTAACTTTGGATATAAAACTAGAACAGAGTCGGCTTCAGGGACTACTACAAATTGCAGTTTCGTTACATTAGAAATAACAGGGCACCGCCTTCATCGTGTACCGATAATTAGGGGTATAGCCACAAATTAATATGTACACACCGGTATCTTGGAAGATCACCTTTATCATGTTCCTAATCACTCGCCAATCCAACCGGTTACTCTCTAGCATAGGCATTGCTAATTTCTCCACGTTGGATTACAACACATGATTCCTAAGAATTCGTAGCGCTTCCCACACATCCCGGTAAGTGGATCGGTCTTTAAATTCATTTTTGGTTACCAGGTTACCATTCAGAAGACGTACCGCGAATTATGTTTGAGTCTCAGTGTCTTGCCAGGAGCTGGAATCTGATCTTCAAGTTTTTCTAATTGCCCAAACTTCTTTCGAAAGCCGGTTGCCAACCCTAGTGTTTGTTACTCGCAGTAAATACTCTTTCGGGAGAGTGAACAAATCTTGTCTTTATTCTGTAGTGACTCCGTATCTAGCTTTCCCGTTACCACAGTATGCGCCCATGAATTCTTCGAAGCCTGGGTCAGACTCTTATTGTATATGGTTCACTCCTTCCTATTTGTCATGGTCTCCTTCGAATGGCGCTAGTCGGTTTTGGTAGACCACTCTCGGTTTTCCATTGAGGATCTTGCTTATGCAATATATGACGTCATTAATCTTCTTGTTGATTGAGTACGGACCTTCTCATGATTTCTGTAATTTTGGAGAAAATCCTGTCCTCCCTGTCGGGTTGTGTAACCATACTTTGTCCCCTTCTTTGAAACTGCCTTCTGTGATCTGCGTATCGAATCGTTTTTTAATTCTGTCGCTGGCAACTTGAAGATTCGTTAGAACCAATTTGTGCACATCGTGCATTCTTTTTCTAACTTGGATCACGTAATCTACTGCTGGATCTTTGCCAGGCAGGCCTACAGCCAAATTTAAGATCACAGGGAAGCCATATTTCACGTCCAAACAGGATTTTCGCAGGTGTTTAACCCGTGGACTTATTGATAGCGGATCGACCTTCTTGTTCTTCTTAAGGTGCCGTCTTCTTGCGATGGCTGGCGACCATCATGACTAATTTTATTTTGCTGACTGCTGCCCTAAACAGATCGTTTGATGTACAGTTGAACTATTCTCTGAGATTTCGAAGCAACAACATCCGTTTTCTTGCTGTGCTTCTTTTCCCTATTATTTTACCCTGGATAATTAGTTGTAGCAGCTTGTGTCTCTCATTACGTGGCCCAGATATTGGAGTTTTCTGACCTTTACCTCTTGGTACAGTTCTAGATCCTTTGAGACTCCGCAAGACTTCTTCATTGGTAATTCTGTCAACGTATGATATCCGGAGTACCCTTATGTAAAGCCACAACTCGAAGGCATCTATCTTTTTAAGTATTTCTTCTGTTAGAGTGGCAGCTTCTATTCCATAGAGCATTATTGTAAATATATAGCATCTTACCATTCGTATTTTAAGGTTAAGTTTTGCAACAAAAGAATTGCTTCAGTTTAATAAAGGTGTTACGTGCTAATTCAATTCTCGTTTTTAATTCTGATGAGTAATCATTGTTGTCTTTGATCAGGGTTCCTAGATATTTATATTTATTGACTCGCTCTATTATCTGATGGTTTACGATCAGTTGTGTGTTTTGATTTGGATTTTTGGTAAAGATCATGAATTTTGTTTTATTGAAGTTCATATTCAAGCCATAATGGATACTTGTTTCATACACTTTTTGGACCATTCTTCGCAGGTCATTTATACTTTCTGCTAGCAGTACGGTATCATCTGCGTATCGTAAATTGTTTATAGGAACTCCGTTTACTACTACTCCAGCTGCTTCATTGTGTGTGCCTCATGATGACTTACGAGTACATATTAAACAATAGCGGAGAAAGTATACACCCCTGTCGTACACCACGTTTGATATTGATGCTTTCTGTGTATTTATTATCCATCTTGATGTTTGCTGTTTGGTAGTAATATACGTTTTCAATAATTCTGGCATATCTGGTATCTATTTGCTCTCCTCTCAGAATTTTGATAAGTTTTTCATGACGGACTCTGTCAAATGCTTTCTCATAGTCCACAAAGCAGGCATTGAGTCAACACGTTTATACTAAATAATGCTTCTCTCGTGCCAACTCCATTACGGAACCCGAAGTGTGTATCGCTGATGTCGTTATCCAGTTTTTTATACACACGGGTGTGAATTATTTTTAGAAATAATTTGAGTGTATGGCTCATTATGCTTATGGTCCTATGATCTTTATATAATTTTGCGTTGGCTTTCTTGGGAATCACAATGAAAGTCAACACCAACCAGTCATTTGGTATCGTTCCTCATCTGTAGATCGCATTGAAGAGCTCAGCAAGTGCATCCAAGCTATGTTCCTTGAGCAGTTTTATCATTTTAATGGGTAGTTCGTCTGCGTCTTCAGCGCATATTCTATTTCAACTGTTGTTATTTGTGGTTAGGTTTCTATATCATTTTCTGGGGGAAAGGGGCTATTTCTGTCATCTTCGAACAGCGCTTCGATGTATGTTTTCCATGTCTTAAGCTTTGATGTCAGCTCCCCCACTATATTCCCATTATCATTCATCAGTATATCTGCGTTCTTCTTATTATAATTTCCAATGATCTCCTTAACCTTTTTATGTATATTAAAGGAGTCATGTACTTTTTGCAGTTTTTCAATTTCGGCACATTTTTCATTCAACCATTGTTCTTTCGCCTCTTTTACTTTATTTTGTATTTTCCGATGTATACTTTTATATCTGTTGTTATCAGTGGTTTTAGCCTCTCTTCTTATTCTGATTAATTCGATAATTTCATCGGTCATCCAATCGTTTTTCTTTTTCTCATTCGCCCCGCTCAACTCTTTGTTTCCTATTCCAAGAATTGTGTTTTTAATTTTCTCCCATTCGATGTTTATATCTCCCTTATCTCTGCTGTGTGCTGTCTGCAACTTTTCTGCAAGTCGTTCTGCAACTCTGGATCTAGTTTCGCTGTTTCTTAATCTCGTGACGTCCATTTTGTTACTCTTCTTGGACCGTTTGATACGTTTTAAAGCTAGTTTAAATGTTGCAACTACAGGGTTATGATCCGACGCCATGTCTGCCCCTGGGTATGTCTTGGCTGAAAGTATGCTATTTCTGTATCGACTATTAATCATGACGTAGTCGATCTGGTTTCTTACTATTTAATCTTTTTGTGTCCTATGGTGATTTCCACGTGTATAATCTTCTTGGTGGTAGTTTGAATAAGGTGTTTGTCACTATTATATCTTTCTCTTTGACAAATTCAACCAGCCTCTCTCCTCTCTTGTTACGCTGTCCCAATCCGTGCTCTACAATGACATCCACAACCACTCCTCTACCGAATTTTCGCAATTGGAAATTAGGAGACATTTAAGAAACCCACAATATGAAGTTGTCAATAAACAGTTAAATCTAGGGAGTTCTCCACTAATAAACTGTCTTCTTAAGTGATAATTGTAAAGATCAGCAGTCCATGGACTCTTGTTTCTTTTGTGAGTCGAGTTAGGAGCTTGGCATTATCTCCAAACTTCCTGATAAACCTACTTACTTAATTTATTTATACACTATTCACTTATGCTTAGTTTATGAACACACTTAATTCTAATTTGTATTAAATACACTGTTCATAGGTTATTCACTATTTATATTTTCACGTCAGTTCATTATCAGAGTCTCTTATAAATTAAAACCACTTCCTCGAACTTCGGGTTCTTGAAATTTCTAGTAAGAGGCTCCCAACAAACAATCGACCGTTTTGGTAATCTCTATAAAAACAATCACAAAAAAATAAATAATAAATTTTAACTTTCGATATCAAACTAGAACAGAGTCGGCTTTAGGGACTACTACAGTGTGCAGTTTCGCAACAATGTTCTTAAACCACGCATCTGATTTTCATTCGGATTTCACCATGATTTGGATAATTTTCTACTGAAGATTTATGTTACTACAAATAATAATTTCAATTTGGCAATAGTCACTCAGGTTCTTCTTTTATTATGGAGATAAACTGACTTCTTTTATTATGTCATGATAGGTTAAGCAATTTCATCCAAACATTCTTAACTGACCGTTCTGTTGCCAGATGTTTCTGACGCAGAAATAAAAATGGCTGCCGCAGTCAAATTAATACCTAAGTAATATCTCGTTCTTTAGCGCGACTCAATACAAAACACTTTTGACTTGTGGAGAGGTAAGGTGAATGCAGACCAGAGTAATCTGATGTGACTTGGAAACACGTGGACCTCAGCCATAATGCGCGTGATATAATAATGCAACAAAGGTTTTCGCGGGCTTATTTTTATATAGGGCTGACGTGACGTGGGAATCCGTTAGATGCAAGAACATTAAACGATCTAGATTTTTTGTTAGTCGTGGAAAGACATAAGAAGAGTCATGTACACCGTTTCCATTGATTTCTTTAAATTAGCTTCTAGTACTAATTAATTTGAAAATTTCTTAATAGACTATAAAAATATTTTCTTGACTAGTCGTTTTGAAATCATTACCCTGCGCATACGCGTACTCTATTTTTGGACCAATTAAGCTTAGGAGATGGTAGAATTCAGTGCTTGACATACCGTAATACTGTAACTGTACTATACTGCAATATTGATAAGATGTGCCCATTCTCCAGACGAGCAAATGAGTACAATACATAGACCAGCCATTCCGTCTGCTTCTTTTAGCATGTCAAAAATACTTCTCAATAAAAGTCTTTTCTTAATCAAACCAAACTTTAGCAGTATTGATGTCATTAACTTCTCTATTACAATAATAATGAAGAAGCTAATGATATGAATTGTGGAGATTACGGAGACAACTGAAATTTTTCTTTAGTAAAATTAAAAATTCTGTCTCAGACCCTTAACTCTCTTGCAATAGCTTTTGTATAACGCCCAATTGTAACCTTCTCGAAATATTTAATTTAATTGAAAAGAAAAAACGTTTTTATTATCTCAAAATTGTAAACTATTAAGACTAATCCGGAATAAAATTTGAATCCGTCCCTGACATGATGTCTAATAAAATCAGGCACCACTGTTGATTTTAGATTTGTAAAAAAATTATAATCTAACTTAAAAAATTCAACCCGTCTAACCCTCCTCAGGTAAAGGGCTTTGTGAGCTAGATTTGTATATGAAGATATGCTCCCCTATTGACAGGTAGGTAACATATGAAAATGCGATAAGTTACCACCTGGAAGTAGAACATGGCGCTAAGTATTTTGTACGTCTAGGCGTGAGAAATACGGTATGGCTATTAATTTATAATACTTATTGAAACGATAGACATGTTTGTGCTTATATACTTGACTATTGATTGCTATTTGGCATAAATATTAATTTGTTGTTTTGACTAGATATACCGATACTTTTGAAAATTCCTAAATTATGTGCAGCGGGTTTCATCCAATTAATTTATCAAGTAAATTGTTATAAATGCAACAAAAATAATTTTGATGCCTTACTTAAAACTTATTTAACGTACAAGTGTGTTAAAGGGCGATTAACAATCGAGATAATTTAAAGAGCGAGCGAAGCGAGGTTGTTAATCGTCATTGTAATTCACGAGTTCGTTACAAAACTTTTCCGTCGGCCCTACTTTTGATTTTAAAATACACACAGAATTTTAAGATATTATAACAATACAATAAATGATGACGTATGACAGATAGTAGTAATACAGCTACTTGATTTCAACTGTTTTAATAGGCAAGTCTACTGCACCCGTGGTCACTGCAAATATAAATGTATAACAATGTACATTGGGTTGCATATAATAAAATCGTTTATTAATAGAAAATCAATTATCAATAAACGATTTTGAGTGCGTTAAAATACATCGTAAATCGATGGTCGACGGAAAGGTATATAAAATATGCTCATATTGCAAATTGACAGATATTTCATAAGATTTGTCCCAGGAATTGCGAAATATTTCAGATGGTTCCTACTATATCTCTCTTTGTTTCGAAAACAATAATTTCCAAACAAAAATAGCGTCACCGTTCTTGAAGGAAAAAACAAGTACTTTTCTGGCTATATTGCGCAACGCATATTGAATCAAAGCCCCTTCGAAGAACGTGATGATCGACTACATCTCTGATAGCTCGCAATTGCAAGGAGTAAAACGTAATCTGTTGACCTACTTGAGTCTCGTCAGGACGGAGCAATACCTTCTCGTTCGGAGTCTTTAATAACTGAAGACAACAACTGTCAGCGCCGCTAATTGGTTCCTGTAAGTCTAGATGCATCAGCAGATGCTAACTGGCGCCATTTTTTTTAAAATTTACAACAATTGGAAACATACATTGTACAAAAAAATGTGTGCCGGTGAACTGGCGATTTTTCTTCTTGCTGTGTGCGTCTGAAAGTTTGACCCTGTCTCCTTGCGTGTAGCATTATCCATATGTTTTAACTGTTTATATTAACTTTGTCCCTTAGAGTGTTTATCACTCCTAGATTCTTTCGGCTGAGTTTTCTTTGAAAAGCAGCTGAAAACAGGGTTTCCAAAATGATAAGGGGAGTTGTTTTCGAGAAGGCAACTTGACTGACGTTGATTTTATGTAAAATTATTTATTTATTTGTTTGGAATGATTTACACATCATTGTGTGATGAAAATAGGTTTGGAGTTAATCAACCTTGTTATGTAATTAATGAGTCGTGCAGAAGCCTACATTCGCTATCTCGGATGCCTCCTGCGCGATTTGCGTCTATGAGATTCTTACGAATATCTTTTGGCAGACATTAATTATAAAAGCTTGACGTAACTTTTGTTTATGAGGTCATTGATGGTTGGTGTATTCGCTTTGTCCTGTAACCAAGTATTTCTGCGTAATTTGGGATTTGGGATTGCCATCCGTAGACACTTGTTCTGAACCAACTGGTACGAGCAAATCGAAATGTTTCGAAAAATTAACCAATTACCAGTGGTGTACCCCAGGGTTCAGTTTTAGGTCCAATTCTTTTCTTGGTATTCACTAACAATGTCACAGACTTACGAATTAATGGTAAATTCACCTAATTTGCCGATGACACTAGTGTAACCTGGAGCAGTTCAGATATACGAACTTTACATTCTACCATAGGCAAAGATCTCATTACTATTAAGTCGTCGTCTGACTCGAACTGGCTTTGTTTTAACACTGAGAAAACTTTAGTTTTATCTTACAAAGGAGTTTTCCAACCTCTCAAACTTGACAATGACGTAATAAGATCTTCAAATTCGATTAAGTATCTTGGTCTCCATATTGACAGTGCCCTTAAATGGTCTGTACATGTAGACATTTTAGCGAAAAAATTATCCTCGGCTTGTTTTGCCATTAAATCTGTGTCTAAACAACTTGATTCTTGTACTGCTTTAACAACTTACTACTCTTTGTTCGAATCGCACATTCGCTATGGTTTACCTTTCTGGGGGTCTTGTAGTTTGCACCTTTTCACATCTATGTTCAAGCTACAAAAAAGAGCTATTCGTTATATTTATGGTTTGAGTCGTAGGACGCATTGCGAATTCTATTTTAAAAAATACAAAATTTTAACTCTTCCTGCTCTATTCATTTTGGAATCCGTGTGTTTGGTTCACAAACACTTTCACAATTTAACTGAGAGGCCAATTCATAGTTACCCTACTAGAAGAAAAAATTTCGATATCTACTTAACAATACCCACCTCTGATCTGGTAAAAAATTCTATCATCTTCAATGCCAAAGAACTATTCAATCAACTACCTTTAGAATCAAAAGTGGCAAATACATTCAATAGGTTCCGGAGATTGACAACAGCGTTTCTGCTTGAGAGACCTTATTATTCAGTCGCAGAATTCTGCAATCTACCCTAGACTTTTGAGTTACATCGGCGTAGTTCAATATTTGGTATGATGTACGATGGTAACATTGTATTATAATTTAAACTTGTATTTTTATATATTATGTTTTGTATTGTTAGTATAGTCAGTATTTTTTTATATCTTTATATTATTTTTTATATACTTTTTTATATTTATCTATTTTTAAATTATTTCGCTTTGTCCATAAAATTGTACAATTTTTCATGACAATAAAAGCTTATGTCTCTCACTCTCTCTCTCTCTCAACTGCAGGGAGTGGAAATTGTGTTTGCCCCCGTTGAAATAAACTGGGGCTGCGTATGTGAGTATGGGTCTGATTATGTATTTATATGTGAGTATTTTGTTTTGACTTGTTAGATTACTGTATGTGTAAATAAGTGGGTATAGTTTGCTCATTGCAATCTTGGCCTTATGTACCTGTTGCATATGTGCGCTAGCGTTAGCATTCGCTTGTACAGTATACCCCAAGTATGTTAGTGTATTACAGGTCATAATAAGACGTCTATCTACATAAAGCTGAGATTGCAATGATGTGTTTTTTAAAAATATTTTTCTGAGTAATAAATACTCTGTTTTGGATGCGTTGATAGCTAACTTGTGTTCATGTAAATAAGGTATGATTTTTTTATTTATGAAATTAACTGTCTCGACCCTTACTTCGTGGAATCTACTCATATAAGTGTTTTAAATGAAACTTATTGTTTCTAGCTAATTCCACAATATATTGATACAATGTTGAACATTCTAAAAAATTGACAATTGTTTCGATATTAAATATCATCGTCAGAATGACAGAAGTTACATTTCATTTGATGCCTACCTGATGTTTAATAGTTATTTTTGGCTAGACCAAGAAGTGATTGACAACATATGTTGATAGAAAAAAGAAGAAGATATGATATAACAAATATTAAAGCTTGGATATTATTAGCCCTATGGGGATATCCTGGATATCATTTTTCCCAATTAAGATCAGTATAACTGTGCAATGATATAGAAAACCAGGAAAAATATATCTGCTAATCTTTACAATTATCACTTAAGAAGACAGTTTAAAAGTGGAGAACTCCCTAGATTTATCTGTTTATTGACGGCTTCATATTGTGGGTTTCTTAAGTGTCTTCTAATTTCCAATTTTTCAAGGAAATCCGGTTCCTGTTTCTTATCACAAATATGTAGTACTTCTAGATCTGTGTTAGGTGTCAATGAATGATTGAAGTCAAGTAGATGCTTTGCGTAGTGGGATTTATCTGGTTGTTTTAATCTGTATGCTCGTAAGTGTTCACTGTATCGGATTTCAAAATTTCTAAGGGTCTGACCCAAATAGACAGCATTACATTCTGGACATTTAAGTTTATATATACCTGACTTCTTCAATGGTGATACTTTTGTTTTTACATTTAACAATTTTGTTCTTACGTTACTTTCTGTTTTAAAAGAAATTGTTAAAACGTTACAAAGCGTCACAAAACATTTGGTTTAACCAAGAATGCCTTAGAAAAGAGGTAATATAAAACACCTCAAGCACAAAAAGCTATAAAATGTGCTCAACGAGTTTGGCTTAAAGAAGAATGTAAAAAATGGTTTAAAATAAGGGACTCCTTAGACAACTACATAAAAGTTGTACATTCTGAACTCACGTTCCAACTACATCCAGTAAAATTTGACTGTTTAGATGACAAAATCAGAGAAAGTGTCAACACAATGAATCACAAGGAATTTAAGAAACAAGAACAAAAACTACAGAAACTTGAACACACACAACATAGAATTCAGAACTCTAAACTTCAAGAAACTGTAAGTACTTAGATACCAACACACTTTCCACCACGATTTGAAAACATTTCAGACACTAATTTTACAGATATTGAAATAGAATTTTTAAATAAAGGTTTAAAGTACAGCATACCACCAATATTTATGAATAATATTAAACAGATTATAGCTACAGAGTCAGAAATAGTTTTAAAATCTAATTCAAATAATTTTCTTTATTAGAAATTAAAAATTGCCAATTTAATCAAAAATATTGAGCCTTCAAAAGTTGAACGTCAAACAAAAAATGACATTACAGTTTTAAATTCAATCAAAAAGAAATTAGAAGATAATAACCTAACAGTTTCAAAATCTGACAAGGGGAACGAAACTATCAGATTGACAACTAAAGATTATAATTTAAAAATATATAACTTTATAGAATCTAGCGATGTAAAAGTTCTTAGAGCAGACCCAATAAAAAAGTTTTCTAATAATGTAAGGGATATTGTTAATAATTCAAATTATCTTTTAAGTGATTAGGAAAAGAGTTCCATCGTAAATAAGAATCCTCATTCTCCACAATTATATGGAACCGTTAAATTACATAAAATAACGAAACTAATTAGACTTGTAGTTTCTTATGTTAATACTCCTAATAATATATTGGCCAAAAAACTTAACAATATACTTAATAGTTACGGATATACATCTAAATACTCAATTAGAAATTCGATAGAACTAATCAAGAAATTAAAAGCATTCAACTTGCTAGATAACTCTAAGCTCATTTCATTTGATGTTACTAATATGTTCACTAAAATTCCTCCTAAAGAATGTCTAATACTTGTAATAAAATTACTAGAAGATCAAAATATTAATCCAGGAATAATATCAGATATACGTAATTTATTTGATGTGTGTATTAATCAGAATTATTTCACTTTCGACAATAAGATATATCTTTAAAATGAAGGTTTACCAATAGGAAGCCCTAAATCACCAATTTTGGCAAACATTTTTATGGACAGTTTAGAAAGAAAAATCTTTGAGAGTAATTTTCAATAAATGTTTTATTTTGGTATAGTATAGTGAACGGCAATTAGATATATTTTTCAATCACATTAGTAATTTTCATCCAAAAATTGAATTTAAATTAAAAGTTGAAGGAGATAGCTCAATCAATTTTCTTGATTTAAAAATTCAAATTGTTCATAATGTACTTGATTATTCAATTTACCGAAAACCAACACATACTGGTGTGACTATTCCATATAGTTCCAATCACCCCATGTGACATAAACTAGCGGCATATAATTCAATGATACATAGAGCATTTTCAGTTCCTATGAACAAATGTAATTATGATATAGAGATTAATACAATTAAACAAATAGCCACATCCAACGGTTATCCATTACATATGATAAATAAACTAATTAATAAAAAAGAAGAAAGAGTCGTATTACAACTAATATTTTCTAAACAAACTAAAGAAATAAAAACTTATGAAACCATCACATATGCAGGAAATATTTCTAATAATATTTCAAAGATAATATATTTAGCAACGAATGCAACAATTGCTTTTAAAACAGAAAGTAACGTAAGTACAAAATTGTTAAATGTAAAAACAAAAATATCCCCATTGAAGAAATCAGGTATATATAAACTTAAATGCCCAGAATGTAATGCTGTCTATTTAGGTCAGACCCTTGGAAATTTTGAAATCCGATACAGTGAACACTTACGAGCATTCAGATTAAAACAACCAGATAAATCCCACTACGCAAAACATCTACTTGACACCAATCATTCATTGACACCTAACACAGAACTAGAAGTACTACATATTTGTGATGAGAAACAAGAACTGGATTTTCCTGAAGAATTGGAAGACACTTAAGAAACCCACAAAATGAAGCCGTCAATGAACAGGTAAATCTAGGGAGCTCTCCACTTTTAAACTGTCTTCTTTAGTGATAATTGTATAGATCAGCAAATATAGTTTCCCTGGTTTTTTATATCATTGCACAGTTGTTCTGATCTTAATTGGAAAAATGATATCCAGGATATCCCCATGAGGCTAATAATATCTAAGCTTCAATATCATATCTTCTTCTTTTTTCTATCAACATATGTTAAGTCAATCACTTCTTGGTCTAGCCAAAAATAACTATAACATCAGGTAGGCATCAAATGAAATGTAACTTCTGTCATTCTGACGATGATATTTAATATCGAAACAATTGTCAATTTTTTAGAATATATCAATATATTGTGGAATTATCTAGAAACAGTAAGTTTCATTTAAAACACTATGTTTGTTTGTACCGTTTCCAATGCGTGGTCTGGATTCTGTGTTGTGGCTACAAAATAACATCGTCGGCATACACTGAGGTTAATATTTGTGGGGAGTTGGGAGATCGTGGATAAATAGGGATTATAACTGAGCCTTGTGGTACTCCAGTTTGAATGGAGTACGGACCAGCTCTGTGGTTATTTATTTTTGAAAAAAAATCCTATTTGTTAGATATGAGCTTAGTATTTTAATTAAATAATCGGGAATTTCGAGTTTGATGAGTTTATGCACTAGACTCTCGAGCCATACGAAGTCAAAGGCCTTCTGTATGTCTTTAGTGACCATGATGGCTTTGTTTTTGTTTTGAAAACCATCCCTGATATAATTTATTACCCTAATTATTTGTGCTATAGTGCTATGGTCACTTTTGAATCCGTATTGATCTGGGGTTATAACATCATGTTTCTCAATAAAGTTTTGTAATCTCTTTAAGATTATTTTACCAATCATCTTTGCTATATTGTTCAGTAGAAATATTGGTCTATAGCCATCTGCATAATATGGTTGTTTATTTTTTTTTATAATGGGGATGACATTGGGTATCTTGAGCATATCAGGATATTGGCCCGTTTTGATAATATAATTAGTTATATGTGTTAAATGTACGATGGCTTTTATGGTCATGTTTTTGAGTAAAATGTGTATAGTGTCTGATCCGGGGGGCGTATTTTTAAGTTGTTGTATTGTGTTGTATAATTCAGTGCGTGTTGTTAAATTTTTTGACTTCAAAGTATTAAGCGAGTTTATGTATTGATGAATTGTGTGTGTTATATTTTGGTGGTATTGTGAGTGATTTATGAAATTGCTTTGGAAGTACTCTCGATAATTTTCTGCGATTTCGGGGGTGTTAATATATGTTTGACCATTACTGTTCATTTTTGTTATCTCGCTGTCTTTCTTTCTGAAGTATCGGGAGACTTTCCAGAGTGAATTGTCGTGCGGTTTCAGAGTATCTAATTCTTTTTCCCATTCATTATTTGTATGCTCTGTAACTAAGTTATTTATTGATTGTTGATGTAGTTTTAATAATATATGATCATTAATGTGCCTTGTTAATTGCCATATTTTTCTTATTTTGTTTTTTTCATGAATTATTTGAATTATGTTATCAGGTAAAGTATTGTGTGTTTGTGTTTTTGGTTTTAATGTAGTTGATTGATATTAATGGCATTAATCATTATGTTTTGTAATTTTTTTATTATTTCAATTAGGTGTTGTGAGTTTACTATTTTATTTGTGATTGTTAAGTTTTCATTGATATGTTTTCTAAATTTAGTCAAATGTGTGTTTAAATAATTATATATTTTTGGAATGTTGGGATTATGGATATTGTTGGATAGTTTAAGATGGATGAGGACGGGATTGTGGTCTGAGTTGAGGTCTGTAAGTGTTTTTATTTTGGATATATTATTAATATTTTTCTCTATTGCAAGATCAAATGTACTAAAGGCATATGGGAAGTGGGTGGGTTCATCTGTGTGAAATATATTACACTCTGAACTATCGCTGAACTTGGGGAGAGTATTTCCATTCTCGTTGGGGTAATTGGTGTACTGATCCCACTGCGGATGTTTGTAGTTGAGATCACCAACTACCAGTACTTTGTTGTGTATTTTAAATATGTTGTGGAAGTCAGTGTCTTTGAGTTTATTGCCGGGCGGGTTGTATGCGCCGACTATTTTAATTTTATTAGTAAAAAGGATTATGTGTTTTTTTATTAGTAATGCGATACTGCCACCGTCAGCATCCCCGGGGTGGTCATGTCTGAATAGACGATATTCTTGCTTTCTAGAATGAATTGTTTTAGATGATTTGAGGAACGTCTCGATTAGAAAGAATATATCTAGATTGTGGATGGCGAGAAAATGTCTGATTAAGAGGAGGTTTTTTGTAACTGGCGCTATTATTATTAAAAATGGTATTAGTTTGTAGCAATAACTTTGTCCCATACTGAACTTTGACAACTAGTATATTTCGGCTATTATATCACTGAAAAGTAGCTAAAAACAGTGAAACTGGCGCTATCTCCGCCTCCAATCGCGAACTACCATTCAGGTATCCGTCCGTATTGGGATCTGTTGTTAAGCGATACGCCACCACACCGCGTTAAAATGAACTTCTCTAGATGTGTGATTAGATTGGAATAGATGCAAATATTATATACACATGCCTGTTTACCACTTCTTTTGTTTCATGTGTTTTGGACATTGTTTTTCGTGTATTTATTATTTGTTAATAATAATGTGCGACAAAAGTCGTGAATATTGCTCAGTACCACAGTGCAAATCGATAAGAAATAAATACGAACAATTGAGTTTCCATCGATTACCTGAAATTGGAAAGTTTAGAATACAAATGAAAAATACAAATGGAGAATTCGAAATGGTAGATGCAAGAAAATCTTAGCAAAATAAATTAAGAATTGGACAACCTATATCGAAATATATGTTTGTGTGTTTACTTCATTTTCAAGATTAAATTCCAAGAAGTATGTTGAAATCATCAATCCATTTATCTAGCTCATCTTAGAACAACTTGAACAGCATAATATAAATTACAATTATCAATTAAAATATTTAGTATAAACTTAAAAAAAGAACATTTTACCAGTACGTTTAACAACGCTAAAAAGAAAAAAGTTGTCCAAGAAAAGTCACTTAATTATTTATAAAAGGAAATATAATGTAAAAACGGTGTAAAACACGGAAACACACTAATAACACCACATAAACAAACAATGTTATACATCTACAATAGTTTAGACTTGACCGTTAGGTTGCGCTGCGATCTTAATCTCGGATTCCAATACATATGAAATGAAATTTCATAAAATACAAGGTGTGTTGAATTTATTCTAGATGGTTCGTACTATCACCTCTGTTTCATCTGATAATAATTTCGAAACGTGTGAAATGATTCCTTAACTGTTTGTTTAAAAAGGTGATAATTGAAAACAATTAATAAATAATAAAAAAAATTGAGAATTTTTTTAAATTAGTAATTTACTAAAACGAATAGTATTCATTTGAAATATCTTATCCAAAAATATTCAATTACTCCATTTGCTTAAAAAAAGTTAAACAAATGGTTGAAAAATTTTTGGCCTAAATTAATTAACGCCGTTATCAGAAATTTGTTACAACAATCATTTGATATTCAATTTTTTGTTAACTATAAAAATATATAATTAACAAAATAAAGAATTGTTTGAACTTTTTTGGCATATTCATATTGAGTACCTATGTAACTAGGGTTCAAGAAGAGTTATATTTTTAGATCTATTGTTTAAACTTTTATATTGATTTGAATAAAAACAGAGTACCGGAAAAATTTGTTAGTTAATAACAGCTTATCTTTTTGAAAAATTGATGGAAAAATCATTTTCCAACCAGACTTGATTCCTTGAAGTGTCTATATTGTACTATAATCTTATCAAATTTTTAAATTATAACATTTTATATTAAAAAAATTATGATTTTTCAGTTGTACTCTTCCTGGCTTCGACGCGCCCATAGAGTAGCGGCCCCGCGAGAACCTATTTTCGGCATTAAATATCAATTATTTGTTATTAACCTTCAGTTTCAGACGTCAAATATTTTTTAAGCAATCTTTTTTCAAACTATGGTTATCTCTTATGGTATTTGAGTCATTAACAAAAAGCTGAGGCCTCTTTTTATGTTCATGTTTTTTGTCAATAAATAAATGAAATTTGCATTTCCAGAAAAATGTACTCCTTTCTCGAAATTTTAATCCGCATGGAATGAGCTGTCGCTCATATTTTTGGCTCTATTCTAACGATTTTTGGTAGGAAACACTTCTCGACTAGACTAAGGAGGGATTACAAATGAATGAGATAACTCTTTATTAAGTATATAAATTCTCATGCAGTTAACTGTTGTTGTAGGTCAAAGATGTCAAACAACCTAACTAATGAAAACGAAATTGTAATTAAAAAGATGATAATTTTAAACAATCAAATGCACTAAGTCTACACGACGAAATTTACTTTCAAGGTTACTTTTTTAAGTATTACTATTTATATATCTATGAGTATTATTACCATCTGATAGTTATATAACACAAGTCCACAGCGATATGTGTATGACATTAGAAAATAAACAAATCTTATTAGGGTATTGAGGGGATTTTTAAATGAGTAATTGCGTATGGAATTCTAAGAAGATAATTTTGATAGAAAATTATGTTTCTTCATTATTACAATTACAATTGAAATTAGATTAAATTTAACACTAGATGTCTTTAGAATAAGAGACTGGACAAATATGAAAATAAATAAAACTAAAATAACTGAGACATGGATGTGATGTAGCAACAATAAAATCTACTTTCAAGGAACTACAAACTATGTCTAACGAACTAACAAAAGCATTGGAACAAGTAAATCTAAAAATAGGTCAAACACAGGAGATATGAGAAACGTAAAACTAAAGGACACTAATTTAGAGCAGTCAATGATTACATATTTATTTAGTATGATAATAGAAAAACCTGTGAAAAAGAAAGAGATGAGGTGAGAAAAAGCGGTTTTATATTGGCCTGGGCAGGATTTTAAAAATTATGAGTTTTCGACTATCCAATTCTTACATATTGTAATGAAAAATGTATAATGTACGAGAGCAGTTTGACGGAAGAGTGACTTTTCAATGAAAATGTTACTTTACTGTAAAAAAAAACATTTTATTTTTTAACATAATCTCTTTTTATCTCTACACACTTAGTCCAGCGAGTTTCCAATTTTTTCAAACCATCTAAAGAATAATGTTTCGGAAGTTCCACAAAATACGCGTTTGTCTCTGCAATCACCTCTTCATTTGTCCCAAATCGTTCTCCGCCACACCATTTTTTTAAATTTGGAAACAGAAAGTAACCAGAGGGAGACAGATTAGGTGCATATGGCGGATGAGGCAATCAATCGTAACGCTGTTCGGCTAATTTTTCTGCAACAATAGCGGCAGAATGGGCAGGAGCATTGTCGTGATGGAGCAAAACTATTTTCTTCAACAAATGCGGTCGTTTTTTCGGCGTCAAAACGAGTCTGCAAATCATCATAATATTAGCCAGTTATCGTTTTCGCTTTTTCTAAATAATCAATAAAGATTACACCTTTGGAATCCCAAAACACTGTGGCCATGTCCTTATTGGCCGAAAAATCGGTTTTTGCTTCGCGTTCCTCGGATGAAGTCCATTGTTTCGACTGAATTTTTGGTTCCGGGGGATGATGATGTACCCACGTTTCATCTACTGTGACATATCGACGGAAAAATTTACTTGGATTAAGTTTGAATTTTTTATGCGAGCGAGCTTTTCATCAGCATTAAGCAATCGCGGCACCCACCTTGCAGATACCTTTTTCATATGTACCCTTTCATGCAAAATGGTGCAGACCCGTTCGGTTGAAACATTTATTTCATTAGCTATCTCACCTACTTTATTTCGACGATCGCTAAGTACAAGGGCTCATATTTTATTAACTATTTCTGGAAAGTTACAGTAAATGACGGTCCTGGACGTTCAGCATCATCCGTGTTCATATGGCCACTTTTAATAGAAGAGAACCACTTACAAATCATTCCATGGGACGGAGCACTTTCAGGATAATATTTACATAACTCTTCTTCGGTTTCTTCAATTGTTTTTCCACGTTAAAAGTTATGTTCAATTAACACTCGAAATTCTTTTTTCTTCATATGTACCCAACTACGAAAACAGTTTTCTTTAAATGAGTATTAAACCTAATCTATCTGTTACATTTATGTACAATTTTGACAGATGACATCATAAACATGGCAGAAACTAACAATATAATCACCGTAGCGAAAGTGTTGCCAACCAGCCAACCACTGACAAGTCACTCTTCAGTCAAACAGCCCTCGTATATGTATATATATATATATATATATATATATATATATATATATATATATATATTATAATATATCGATATTCTTTTCTTTTATAGTATTAGTTGTACTCTTTTATAGTTATATAGTTGCCCCACGTTTGGGTGACAAATTATTATATTTCGAATCCTTTAATTGTAATTCAATAGTATATATATATATATATATATATATATATATATATATATATATATATATATGAATTTAACGATATGAATATTAATTGTGGACGTTTTTCACAATTGGTGATTGTAGCTACACTATTGTGAACATACCTTTACCACTGAATATAACCTATTCGAATTTTGACAGCAGTTGTCAAATTAATATGCCCGGCTCAGATGAATATTAAATTTTGTACTTTGAAAGATAAATCAATACACAATCGACTTACACACTCTTATCTCAGGGTGGCATCATAAATTTTAAATAATAATTCAAATTTATAAATTTCAATGAATTCTCCAAATTAGGTATTATGCTATTCCAAATCTAGAGTAACTGTTTGTTCAATATACTACAAGACACTTAAATTATCTTATGACACATATGATTTTACTGTCACTGGAAATTAACTAACTGTCACTTATTATATCAAATTTTCTATAGCATGAAAATTATCAAACACAATGAGAATAGATATGAAATGAGTACCAAAGTGAGTTGGAATTCAAATTTATATAATATATGATAACAAATTACAAAAAAAATTCTAACTTTTCAAAAATATCATAAACGAAACACAAAGATAGAATTTTATATCAAGCTTAATACTAAAACAACCTATATCAGAAATCTACTAGCTAAATATTTTTATCAAAAGTTTAAAATGTCTGATTTTATACTTGATGTATATCAATGTCAAATACGCAAATTTCCGTGCAAATTGTCTATTCCAAAATTTTCTTCACTTGACGTTGAATTTTATATGAGTAACGTTACTGTGATTTAGATCAAAATTATTATCATAAGATGCATCTATTTTTGAAATATATTTAAGAAAGGCCTATTACTTCTAGAGAAATAATGTAAGTAAATTGGACAGGACTCACCAACTAGGTACTGGTTAACTCGTTCGTATTCTAAAACGTATTTAGAATTCAGCAACACTTTCTAAATTAATAATTTAGAAACCGGAAAAACCACTTGCACTTTAACGATGTAATTCTTTTGTGAATTATACACGCACTGGCTTTACAATACAAGATTTGATGATCTGATAATATTCATATAAATTACTATCATATTCTTAAATAAATTTGAGAAAACTCTTATTTCTATGTTGTCTCGTGGGGATATCAAATTCAACTGCCTAAACTTTTTACATAAATAAATCTCTTCTCCTTTTGTTACCAAGAATTCCTTTTTCTAAAAAAAATACAAATTTATGTTTTCCTATAACAAAGAGAGATTTTCATTCTTTTATTATAATTGCAATTTTGCTAGCAGAGACATCTGTATTTCTGTTTTCAAATCGTTATAAAATCTATCTATCATTAAGTATATTCTGCATTAATGTCATCCGAAATTAAAATGTCAAATTTTATTTGTATATTCAATCTTTCAAATTGTTGATTATACAGTGTGTATCACAAGTATTACATACAAATATACATATTTTTCTTTATTTTAACGTTTTCTTTAGAATTTAGATAGAGGATCTGTATTAATATATATTCAGATTATATAATTATTACAATTTTACATAATTACTATGTTATATTTTATGACTATATATTATTACTGTTATTTTACTGTTTTCTGTCTCTTTTCTTCCTTAGTGTTATATATAGTTATATTGGAGTTATGTTCTCTACATACACCAATATTGTCATCCCTTCTTACACAAATTGAGAGCGTTCTCCCTCTCTCTCGCACTCTCTCCCTCTTCCTCTCTTTTCATACATCTTCTTGCTAAACCATTGTGTTGGCAATAAAACAGAGGCCATTACTGAAGTGGTTACATTGTCCTACAAGTCTCTGATTTTGGACTGTTGGCAACATTGTTTGTCTTTTATTACATTCCATTTAGTGGGAAACTATATCATTTCCTCACCGGCGTTCAACATAGCAACGCTTGAAGATGAATTCATTTATTTCATTTTACAAAATGGTGCGACATTTTGACTTTGTGTAGTCATGTGGTTGGTTGATCTTGCGTAAACTCAATCCTACACAGTATTTCACAATTCATAATTTGTAGTTTAAATTATTACAACTTAATGGAGTCTAACCTCACTTCGGAGGTAAGTACACGTGGTTGTGAATTTCATTTAAATTTATTCTTTCATTGACCACAGTATTTAACTGTTGTTTTTTCATTTTAGTCTCCCTGATGATGAGGACAATCATCCTCGAAAGCTTGGACATTTTCCGCTAAGGGTACACTTTTCCATTTTATTGCTGCAATTCCCCAATATTCACTAGTTTTATTCCTAACTAATCAGCAAAGACTATCCTGCTTTAATATATATATATATATATATATATATATATATATATATATATATATATATCATCTTATGCAGCTTATTCAACCATTTTGTTATGGTGTAGCCTCCCTTTACATATTTATATATTCCACTTCCATGTGGGCCCATTGTTGTCTATATATATATATATATATATATATATATATATATATATATATATATATATATATAATGGATATTTTTGTGGGGATGTGGCATTACAAATAAGTTGGCAAATATCTTTTTTCAAATTATATATATATATATATATATATATATATAATACAGTTCCTCTATTTAAAATTTAAAAGAAACATTAAAATAAGGAGAATTATTTATATTTTTATGCAATACTTTCGATACACACTGTATTATATGTAGAATATATCTAATGATAGATAGATCATATTACGATTTGGAAAATATATTTGAAATTTCAAAATACAGATGTCTCTGCTAGCAGAATTACAATTGTAATAAAAGAATTCAAATCTCTCTTTGTTATTGGGAAATATAAATTAGTATTTTTTTTAAAAAAAGAATTTTTCGTAACCACAGGAGAAGAGATTTATTTATTTAGAAAAAGTTTAGTGAGTTGAATTTGAAATCCCCACGAGATAACATCACATTTCGAGTTCTCTCATTTTTTTTGAAAATATAATAGAATTACTATATCATACAATCAGATCATAAAGCCAGTGCGTGCATAATTCGAAGAAGAATTGCATCGTATAAAGTGTAAGTGGTTCCAGTTTTCTAAATTATATATTTAGAAAGTTTGCAGTATTCTAAATACGTGTAGAATACGTACGATATTTCCTGTTCCTAGTTGGTGAGTCCACTCCAGTTTTTAAATTATTTCTCGAGAATTAACAGGCCTTTTAAATTGATTTAAGAATAGATGCATCTATATGATAATTTGAATTAAACCAAAATTAACGTTACATATATGAGATTTTACATCAAGTGAAGAAATTTTTTGAATAGACAAATTGAACGGAAATTGCGTTATTTGACATTGATACACGTCAAGTGTAAATTAGACGAGAGTATTTAATTAGTTGATTTCTAGCATAGGTTGTTCTAATTTTAAGGTTAGTAGAAAATACTATCGTTGTTCTTTCATGGTATTTTTGGGAATAATAATTTTGTTGAAATTTGTTATCTGATCGTATAATATATAATTTTGATTCCGACTCACTGTAGTATTCATTCAGTATCCATTTTCATCGATTTTATCATTTTGCATTCAATATAATTTTCGATTTAATCAGTGACATTTGGTTAATTTTCAGTGACAGTAAAATAGTAAATGTCATAAGATAATTAAAGTGCCTCTTAATATATTGAATAAACAGTTACTCAAGACTCTGAATAATAGAGTAATATTTATAATTTGGAGAAGGCGTGAAAATTATAAAATTTGAATTAATATTATTTAAAATTCTAGATCCCACCCTGAGACAAGAGTGATTAAGTCGATTGTGAATAAATTTATCTTTCAAAATACAAAATTTAATATTTATCTTAGCCGGGCAGCTACTGTCAAAATTGAAATAGGTTACGTACGCTGCTAAAGGTGTGTTTGCAATAGTGTCGCTACAATCACAGACTGTAAATCTTTTGACAAATCATATTTCATATTGTTATATTCATATATCCATTAAAATTAAACAATTAAAATTCATCACATAAAATAGATAAATAATAGAGATATTATGAATAATATGTATATATATATATATATATATATATATATATATATAATAAAATGAATATAATTTCATAAAATACGAGGTGTCTATATGAAACATAAATTTCGATTTTCTATTACACCTGCTTTTTGTCGAAATTTCAATAATTTCGACGTATTGGCCTGACCGTTCTTCGAAGAGAAAAACAACTACATTCCTGGCTAATATCACGCAGAATACTGAATTACATCCCCTTCGAAAACCGTGACGTCGATCGACCATTTTGCCGATACGGACATCTGTGGTGATTCGCAACTGATAGCGGAATGGCATAGTACACTGACGCGTTTCGACCTTCTTGGGTCTCTTCAAAAGTGCCGTAATGCCTTCCAGTTCAGAGTCTCTAGTCCGAACTGAAGATTCCGTCCTCCGACAACTTCTACTTGGCTCGTGTACTTACACACAAACGAGAAGTAGTCAGCTGGCGCCATCTTCACTTTCAGATGCGAACCAACACCTCAGATAAATTCGACCATATTAGTCGTATGAAATAAAATGAATATAATTTCATAAAATACGAGGTGTCTATATGAAACATAAATTTCGATTTTCTACTACACCTGCTTTTAGTCGAAATTTCCATAATTTCGACGTATTAGCCTGACCGTTCTTCGAAGAGAAAAACAACTACATTCCTCGCTAATACCACGCAGAATATTGAATTACATCCCCTTCGAAAACCGTGACATCGATAGACCATTTTACCGATACGGACATCTGTGGGATTCGCAACTAATAGCGGAATGCCATAGTACACTGATGCGTTTCGACTTTCTTGGGTCTCTTCAAAAGTGATGTAATGCCTTTCAGTTCGGAGTCTCTAATCCGAACTCAAGATTCCGTCCTCCGACAACTTCTACTTGGCTCGTGTAGTTACACACAAGCGAGAAGTAGTCGGCTGGCGCCATCTTCACTTTCAGTTGCGAACCAACACCTCAGATAAATTCGACCGTGTTAGTCGTATGAAATAAAATGAATATAATTTCCTAAAATACGAGGTGTCTATATGAAACATAAATTTCGATTTTCATATAAAACATTTTTTCTATTTTTTGGTACAGGAAAATTTCTTGTCGATATTAAATTATCTTTCATTGGCGAGATTGAATTATATTTTATTATGTAGCCTAAACATTGTATTGAATCAATTGCAAATGTGCATTTCGAGAGTTTTAATCGAAAGCCTTCTTTCATGATTGCTTCTAATAACTGTGTCAAATGATCTATGTGTTCTATAAAGGATTTTGAAAATATTAAGATATCATCTATATAGTTAACTGTGAAACCTGATAATTTGTGTTTTCCTATTATATTACTAAGGATTCTTTGAAAAATAGCCGGTGATGTTTTTAATCCGAATGGTAGGCAAGTCCATTGGAAGGGACCTTCTTGGGTGACAAATCCTGTTTTTCTTCTATCTTCAATCCGTAAAGGAATGGACCAAGAAGCAGAATTAATGTCCAGCTTTGAAAAAAATTTGCAGTCTCTTGTTTTCATTACTGTCTTCTATCAATGGAAACGGTTGTGATTGAGGTTCTATTGTTTTGTTCAAATCCCTAAAATCTATGCAAATTCTTGATCTTCTGTCATCTTTTTTGAAGGCTACAGTTACAGGGGCAGCAAAAGGGCTGTATGATTCTTCTATCAAGTTTCTTTATTGTCATCAATTGTACATATATAGGGCCTTTTACAACAATATTTACCTACTATAAGATCTATTCTCGCTTCATAGTCTTTTACGGTACCTATCGTACTTATCTTTAGCAAAAATATTTTTATATTTATTTACTAAATCTGTTATGATTTTTTCTTCATTATTGTTTAAATAATTTGTTAAGATATAAAAGTGTCTCTACATGTTCATTAAAGTTAACTTGATACTCATTTATTAATTTATTAGATTCGGAATCTTTTTGTTCTCTAATCTCTCATTTTGTATCAAGTTAAATTTTTCTATACAATCTAGTCCTATGAGGAAATTATACTTGAAATTATCATTATCAATTATGAACACATTTACATATTTTTCCATATTTAATATTTTTATTTTTAATTTTACCATGTCATCCGTTTTATAAATACCATTAATCGTTCTCAAATTAGTTTTCTTTATATAATCATTCTTAGTTTTCACATTAATTAGTCTGGCAGTTATTAATGATATATTGGAGCCTGGATCATAAATCGCAGGTATTTCCAAAATATCATTCAACCTAATTTTGGGTTCAATCAATGGTGGCACTATTAGTTTTCTGGATCATCGGTACTTGAATATACATCTAAAGTTAAGTTATTTACTTGTGTCGATTTGTAATTTTTCTTCTCTGGATCTTTAAACCAGCATTCTCTTTTGGGGAGAAATCTTGTTCCTTTGTTATTACCTTTGCATATTTTGCAAGGTGTTTTTTCTGTTTTTATCTTGAAGTCCGGTTTAATCTTTTTCACTTCAAAGTTTATGGTTAAACATTCCAATTTATTCAATTCATTATGTGAATCTTCAGATTTTTCTCAGTTTTCTCTATCAATTCTGTCTAATATGTAGTTGGGTAAACCCATGGTGATAAGATCCACAAGCGTATCACTATCCATAGTCTTCCTTACTTGTAATAATAGTTTTTCTTTTTTTAGAGAATATTCTAGTAATGAACCTGTTTGATATTTAAATGCTAAAGCATATTTAATTGGGGACCAACCTTTACTTGCAAATGTATTACAAAAATTGTCTCTCCATTCTGCTTTGATTGTAAGCTTAAAAAGTGTACAACTATACCAATCTACAGCACTTTTGTTCATGAATGACTTTAAAATTTCAATCATTAATCTATTGATCCGCGTTTGAATTTTTACCATCAAATTTTTCAATAACAAATTCTTAAGCTAAATTGCCAATATTTATTTTTTCATATTTTACTTAATTTTTTTTAATAGTTTTTCTAATAATTGTATCAATGGTTGTTCTGAGATACTAGCTGTTACGTCACCATCTTCTTGTTTTTCAATTAACTCTTCCAAATACTCATATTCAAATACCACATTCCCTTCTTTATCATAATAAGTTTCTTCTGTGATAATTCTAGTGACACACAACACATTGGATTTTTTATCTGATGCATCTAGTAATTTGAAGTGGAACTGTAGCTTTTCCGTCGTGGTATACAACGAGAATGTTGTTTTATAATGTTGATTATTTTGATTTTAGAAGTTAGAATAATGCACCAACTGTTTCTCTGTAGATAAAAAAGATTTTTATTATTATATACAATATTTACAATTATATACATTATCTAGAATATTAATCCTATTTGCAAATAACAAAGAAACAACATTCAATGTTATTATTCACTAGGTTGTTCTCACATTACTTTACAATATTTTATCTCATTGTATTTTGCATGTCTGAATCAATCATACTCCTTGACATGTGCCAATTTAACGATATTGACGTATATTAAGAGATCTGATTTACCGACTTAATTACGCGCGCAATTGCGCAATTCAATTAGATTAAAGATATTCCTTACATATATATACAGGGTGTCCCGGGACTAATGGGAAAAAAGTCAGAAGCGTATAATCTGAGCCAAAATATTGTTAGTACTTCATATAAACTTTTTCTATTCAGGCACTCGTTTTCGAGTTATAGGCCTCCAAAGTTTTAATTTTGAATTTGGTTTTTATTTTTATTTTTTGTACTAGTTATTTGATCTTTATAAAATTTGCGGCAAACCTATAATGTACGTGTATGTTTATCTTGGAAAGGTAAACAGACTTACAGTAGTGCCTTGAAGCCAGGGACGGACCACTCGCAATGGTTAGTGATCCAAAAATTTTGGAGGGATGGCACACCCTGTATGAAATTATCGAAATTGACTTCCCCAGACATTAATCTAACGAAAAGGTACTTTTGCTGGAATTCGATAAAATAAGCGGTTTGGCTAATATTTACAGTTTTATTAATGCACTACGTACAAATTTACCTAACTAACTTATTAATACGATGTACTACAAGAAAATAATTTGATGATAGCAGATGATAAAGACATCAAGAAATTATTTAATGGGAATTAAATAGGTACGCAAACAACGTAATTAGTTGCTTTTAATCAAAATTACGAACACAACATTATTAAACCATTAAGAAAACCTCAAAAAACACAAGTTATAAAAGAATGGACTGAAACTAATTCCTAAACAACAACAGAAACTAACGTTCTTCTAATAAATGGTCAATATGAGCTCCTCCCACTTCCACGCACATTCTAAGTCTACAAAGGTTGTTTCTTTGCACTTGAAAAAGCAATCCCACATTATTTCTAATAACATTGCAGTGTAACACAATTCTGTCTATTAAATCTTGCCCTGTTTGCACAGGTGTTGCGTAGGGGAGAGTGGTCGAATATCGACCACTTAAACAAAATTGTTCATAACTGTATATGTAATATATGTATAAAGACGCTTTGTATATGAAATTACCTAATTAACTATAAGTAACGTTATGGCAAAAAAAGATAATGGAATAAATAATGTTTGTTCTTTTCTAATGTACAAAACTCATACCGGTACTTTTCTGGATAATATCGACCAGTCGGATAAAATCAACCATAAAGTCGGGTAATGTCAACCATATCGGGTAATATCAACCAAATTTTTTAAATTTAGTTTATTCAAAAAGTAAGGTTACAACAAACTTTTTAACATTTACTACAAACATAATCTTTAGCATTTTCAATGATTGTGCAATCTGCATGCGTCCACACGGCACATGAACGGCATCTCCACCATACTTCATTTGATTTTCCAAACTCTTGACAAACAGAACATATGTCGGCATTTGTAGAATTATCTTTCTTTTCGGGAACTATACGTCGTGAAGCTTTTTTCAGCTTCTCCTGTTTAATATCTTTTTGTTTTTCTAACTTCTTCAGTTTTTGTTGCTTTTTCTCTTCTTTATTTTCCAATTCCTCTTTTAATGGCGTTGAGGTCAGTATCTGGGAATGCTTGGTTTTTCGCGATTTGGTTCTAGTTGTTACTGTTGGCAAGGGTAGAAGTTCTGCAAAGCTTCTATTTTCCACGGGTAGCTGAAGTGTCGGATCATCATCGTCGGTCAATTCATCGTCTACAATTTCTTCAAGCTCTAATTCTGAAGATTCACTACCAAAGGAAGGTGTACGGTGACGTTTTGTCTTAGATGGTCCAGGGATAGGCGACGGAGCTTTTAATGGAGATGGTTGTTGAACTGTGGAGGTAGGTGATATAGGAAGTGCTCTTTTCATGGAAGGTGGATCGTGTTGTTTTATCTTAGATGGTCCAGGTACAGGATGCAGTGTTTTTTCTTATCGTGTTATTGCATTTGTTTCAGCAATTATCGGTTCTTGATTCTGCTCAGCATTTGGCGCTGGATCGACTAGTAAGGTACTGAACTCTTCATCACTGAATACAGATCGGTTAAATGGATAAATCCCAGTAGTTTCGAAAGCCTTGACCCCTTTTTCTACAGCTGCCACTTTATTAAAAGCAGTTTTAAATAACTCCGCAATATCCGTTTGCAGAATCTTCTTGTGTTTTCTTGCTTTGATATATCTATCGCATTCTTGATTGTATGCACTCTTTAATGGTCCGAAAAAACCAACATCGAGCGGTTGCAACCGGTGTGAAGTGTGGGGCGGAACTGAAACAACTTTAATGCCATTATCTCTGCAATAATGATATGACCTTAAAGTTGAATGAGTGGAGTGGTTATCCATTAATAACAGGACCGGATCATCTTTACTAGCTTTTGTAAATTTTGCAAAATGTTGAATCCAGTCTTCAAAAATCTCCTCAGTAATCCATCCAGACTTAGAGCACCTATATACAGCACCAGTTGGCCCGTTTCTTTCTAGAGCTTCTTTCATTCTCTTTCGTTTGAAAATAAACATCGGTGGAACAAACGAACCTGCAGCACTCATCGCTACAACAACAGTTACAAGTTGGCCCCTCTCACCACTTGTGACAGCTCCTACCTGTTTCTGACCTTTCTGGGCAATAATGCGGCTTGGCACGTGAACGTTACTAATCCCTGTTTCGTCTACATTGAAGATGCGATGAGCTTCAAAAGTGTGTTCAGAGTAGAGCTTATCTAAATTATCATAAAATATCGTAACTTCATCTTTATTGAATGCCAACACACGGCTCAGACTTGTGGCTTCCGGTTTACGGCAGCTCAATGTCGGGTTGCGCCGCATAAATGCATAGAACCAATCTTTTCCACACATTGCTTTCTCTTTATTAAAAGTGTTTTTTATTTTATTGGTTTGTGCAAATTCAAATGCAAGTTTTCTTATGGACGAAGATGTTAGTCCATAAAAAAGGCGAGAGAGGTTTATAACATGTTTTGCGAGATCTTCTTCTTGCTGAACAGTAAAAACAGATTTTCTGCCCATTTTGTACTTTTTTGTAGCGAAGCGACCTTTTAAACGGTCTTGTAATGTTCCATATGGAATATTGAACATTTGTGCAGTTTTTCGTATGGAAGCAACTTTGTCATGTATTGTCTTAAGCGCACGTTCCATATCCTTTTCAGACCACGAAGCGCGAGAAGTTTTGCGTGTATACTTTTGACGAGGCATCTGTAAAAGAATAAACGCCATTGGTACAATATCGATCACAGTAGGAAAATATCGATCACCCCGGTTGACATTAGCCGACTGCACGTGGTAGACAAAAAAGATGAATTACAAAAAAAATCTGTGAAAATGTAACGATAATTCATCACACATAATAAGCACATACATATCTAATTACCTTACTGCACAAAAATCAAAGCTACAATCAAATTAAATCATTACTTACTTTCGTATGTCACAAATATTATAAGGAATAAGGCAAAATTTAACATCAAGCATTCACTACGGTCAAACATCGACTAAGTGCGTAGGTGACTGTATACATAGTAAATACCATCCCAGCGCATGCGGTCTCGCTCTATTAAGAAGTTGAAAAGCTTCAAGAATTGGGTAGGGGTGTGTGATCGATATTGGACAGCGGTTGATATTCGACCACTCTCCCCTATACCTTACTTTTGAGATAACCCTAGAGGAAGGAATCCATAGGATTAACGTCTTCTGATCGCGGTGGTCATTGAAAAGGGCCTCCACGACCAATCCATCTATTAGGAAACCTTGTGTGTAAATGCTGTCGTACATCTAAACTGAAATGAGGAGGGGCCCTATCATGCATGAACCATACATTCCTACGAGTTTGTAGTAGCACATAATCAAACAGGTTCCATATTTCATTTTGCAAAAACTCCAAATATCTTTGACCGGTCAAAGTATCGTCAATAAAGTATGGCCCTATCAAATGATTGCCAACTATTCCTGCCCAAACATTAACCATGAATCTATGCTGGCTCCTAGTTTGGATAATGCCATGTGGATTCACATCATCCCATAAATGCATATTATGAGAATTTATGACTCCATCTCTGGTGAAACCTGTTTCGTTCGTAAAGAAAACGTTACTAATAAATGTATTGTCTGCTTGTTGTTGTCGCAGAAACCACTGGCTATACTCAAGTCGTGAAGGATAATCAGCCACTGTCATACTTTGTACTTTTGTCATGTGAAAATGATATAACAGCTGTTCTTTTAGAGCGCGATGAACAACTGATTTCGAGACGTTATGTTCTCTTGATAATTTTCGTAAACTCGTTGATGGTTCATTATCAACTGCATTTAACAAGTCTTGTTCAACTGCCACAGTACGTACGCTTCGTACTGGACCTTCTTCACCTTTTTTTTGGCAAAAAACTTCCTAAAATTTAAAACTTTGTTTTGTATACATGGAAAATTACATTTACTTATTCATACCTGTTTCTTGTAACCTGAGATCAATACGCTCAAACATTCGTCTGTCTGGCAATGCTCTGTTTGCAAAATGTTCTGCATAAAGCCTTCTGGCCTCTAAACAGTTTCGAGAAACCAGTCCATACATTAAATTCATATCTGCGTACTCAATAAAAGTGAATTCTGCCATTGTAACTGTTAAATTAAGGACTTATCAATTATTGACAAGTACTGACTACGAACTATTCTACACAATGTTTGACAACTGATCCTATGGTTACTTGAGAAACGGTAAAAACACTTTTAAAAAGTTTTTAGCAACTTTCCAATAAATAACTCGTTAATATTTTTTATCTTCTGCTATCGTTAAATTATTTTTTTGTAGTACTGAAGGTGAATCTTGGACATCGTATTAATAAGTTAGTTTTACCTCGTTGTGTACTTATAAAAATGGTGAATGCGTAGATCAAATAACTAGTACAAAAAATAAAAATAAAAACCAAATTCAAAATTAAAACTTTGGAGGCCTATAACTCGAAAACGAGGGCCTGAATAGAAAAAGTTTATATGAAGTACTAACATTATTTTGACTCAGATTATACGCTCCTGACTTTTTTCCCATGAGTCCCGGTACACCCTATATATATATATATATATATATATATATATATTATTACATATTGATTATTTAAAATATAATCCACTAAACTTTATAAAAAAAAAATATTATTATTATTTCTAAATCAGGTTTATTAGAATCATTTATTTGGGACACACTGTAAACATGATCATTTGAGACACCCTATATACACATCAAAATTATTGTGACAGATAACCTACAAAGGAATTGAAAAGTCAAAAATGACATTTTTTTAGGAAATCATGAAAAGAATGTATAAATACAATTTTTTTGGAAGTAACTGATTTTATGTATTAGATTATTATAATAGATATAAGTAAAAATAATTATAAGAGGGTAGTGAAGTTCGCGTTTCAAGTGCGCCAATAGAGATAGAGATGGAAAAAAACCTTTGAAGCCGGATTTAAAAAAAAATGAGATGGATTTAGAGGTAGCGAGAGAAAAAGTCAGAAAATTTTTGGCAGATAGAAGTCAATAGGAAGAGACTGGGATATAAAAATAGAAAATTATCAAGAAGAATTAAAATCGAGAAATTGAAAATTACAATATATACCTTATTACAAACAGAATTCTGGTAAGACAATTAAATTAAAATTTATTGACACAGAATACAAATTATCAAGAAGAAATAAATTCCAACATATAATTTCGGCAACAGAATTAGATTAAAATTTATTGAGACAAGAATACAATGTTAATTTAACTGCCAAAGAAGTGTAGGGACTTTATGGTTATATGGATATAGTGTATCATATTGTTGAGCTCATATTTATAGACATTCTCGTATTTATAGACATTTAATTTAATTATAGCTAGTAGGTTAGTAGTATTATATATCGTATTCAAATTAAAAAAAAAAGAAAATTGTTAAAATTGAATAGATTAAATATTGTTGAAAAATTATTCATTATTAAAAATTATATTTTCTAAATTTATTCAATAAGGGCACGAACCGCAACCTAATCACGAGTCTTATCATTAATCTTATTAACAGCTAGCCGACATTAAAAATAAAAAAAGGAAATCAATTTTAACCTAATTTCATTATAATTAACCCAGAAATAGTAATATATAACAATTTGTCGCCAGCCAACGTGGGGCTATTGCTGATATAACTGCAATTAGCCTATTTAATTATTTGTATTTCTTTGATAAAATATAAATACATTCATAAAAAAACATAGACTACTGAACAATGGAGAATCTGCAAGGATTAATGAAAACTCTTATAGAGAGTGTGAATGATTTAAGAAAAGGGAACCAGGAAATTAAGAAGGGAGTGGAAGAAAGAAATACGGAGTTAAATAGAAAATTAGAAGAAGGAAATACGGAGTTAAATAGAAAATTAGAAGAAGGAAATGAAGAAGTCAAAAGGAATATAGAAGAAGTACGTAATGGAGTGGAGGAATTGGAAAGAAATTTAAAAATTAACCTCGAAAACAAATTTGAACAATTAAAACAAGAAATGATACAAGATAGAGATGGATATAGAAAACAAATGGAGGACCGAATCTGTGAGAAGATAGGACAAATGGGAGAAGTCATAGGAGGAATAGAAGACGAAATTAGAAATAAGGTTGACAGAATACATACTAACACGGAACAGACGTTCCAAGATTGTAAAGAAATGATAAATAAAAATGGGGAAGAAATAAAAACAATTAAGGACAAAATGATCCAAGAAATACAAAGGGAAGACAGTCGTAACAATGAAAGGGAAGAATACAAATTGAAACTAAGAGAAATGGAGGTAAATTTGAAAAAAATGGAAGAAGATCAGGAAGAAAAGGAAAGGAGAATAAGAAGAGATATAACAAGAATACAAGGAGAAAATAGGATAGTTAATATTGGAAATAATAACATAAAATTTGATGGGGACTTTAAAAAGATACATCCTGTAACATTTATCAAAATGTTAAGAAACAAGATAAGGGAAGAATACGGAGCAGAAGAATTAAGAGAACTTATAAAGGAACATCTTGAACACCATGCCTTAATATGGTTTACGAGTAAAGAAGAGGAAATAGAAAATTTAAATCAATTTGAAAGAAAATTTATAGAATATTTCTGGAGAAACAATGTCCAATCAAAAATTAGAGAGAGGTTGTATTTTGGAAAATATGATGAAACCATAAGACAAATTGAAGAACCAATAGTTTACAGAGAAAATGGCGAAATCAGAGTGAAACTTGAGAGAAATATGAAAATAATTGATCCAAGAATATTTATTAAGAGAATTGGAAATGAAAGAAATCGAATTGAGATTATGGTGGATATGAAAATAATAAGAAGCAATTTCAATGAGATGGAAGAATTTGAGATGCAAATTTCAATGCATTTATGGGAAAAAATTGATGAGATATGGGACTTCAAAATTAAAAAATTTATGGTGGTGAACAGAAAGAAGTTACAGAAACTCATAGAGAATCAAACAATAAGAGAAGAGAATAAGACGAAGTTTAGGAAAAGAAAATAAAATTGAATTATATGACAGGATTATAGGAATGAAATCTAGAAAACGAAAAGGAATTGTACATGATAAAGAATGGATATTAAAACAATATGTAAATAAAATATTTATGATTAACAAGTAATATTTAAAAACATATTTAAATAGAAATTATATAAACTTGGATTGATAACAGAAGAAATGATAGACATGTTGATATGAATTATGAAAATGAAAATAGAAGTTACAGAAATAAAAAACGACTATATGGAAATGGAGATAAAATTTATGACAACAAGTATTGTGAGAATAGAAGAGATTTTAGAAACTTTGATAGAAGATATGATAATGAAAATAGAAATGAAATTAAGCAACAAAATGGATGGACAGGATGAAATAATTACATTTATAGGAACAAACGGACGGAAGTTATATGAACTAGGCAAATATATGATACAAAAGATTTAATTAAAGGATGAAAAAGAAGTTGATATGTAAGCATAGTCGATGAAGAAGTTAGAAACAGACATAGTTATTGATGAATTGATGAAATATAAGGAAATAATTGATTTTGAATAGATAGATAGAATTAAATGGTAAAATAATTGAATTTGAGGAGGTAAATATGGAAGTATTGGCAATTGAAGAGGATAATAGGAAGTTATGGAATATAAAGAGGAATGGAATTATGGTAGAATTGGAGTTAATGAGTGGAAATAAGGAATATGAAGAAAAAGTGAAGAATTTGATAATGAAATATGAAGGATTGTGTGAGAAAGAAATGGGAATGGCTAATAATTATGTTCGTGAGATAGAATAAATAGAAGATGTGAAAAGTAATGGTAATTGGACAGACTGTAATGAAGAATATTATAAATTTATAGAAGAATTATTAAAGATGTTGGAAGACCAAGAAGATGTATTTTAGATAACGCTACCTATTTCAATAATAAACAATTCATTCATTTTATGGAAAGAAATGGAATTGTATTGACTTTCACAAGCATAAGACATCCAGCGTCTAATCCTACTGAAAGATATGTAAAGGAAATTATCAAATATTTGAGAGTTTTAACAGCTCATGAACAGAGAAATTGGGAAAATAAATTATTGGAAGTGGAGTATTATATGAATAGCGTACCAAGTTTGAGTACACTAGAAACTCCAGTTGAAATCATGAGGAACATAAGACCAAATAGACCTTGGATATTTGAAAAGGATAATAAATATGATGAATTAATAGAAAAAGTGAACGTACAATTAAAAAGAAATGCGGACAAGTTTTTTTAAAAGAAAAAAAAGAAATATAAAGAAACCAACGGTATTTAAAGAAGGCGATTGGGTGATAGAGCGATCATTGAAGGTTGCTGATCTAAGAAAAAATGAATGAGCAAAATTGAAACTACCATTCAATGGACCTTTTATCGTAATAAAGGCATATGAAAATAGTTATTTATTAAAGAATCCGTATAACAATCAAGTGAGGGGCACAATAAATGTGAAAAACTTATATAAATTCGAGAGAGAGCCAACATTTTAAAAAACTCAACGAAATACAAATAATTTAAAAAAAAAAATATTCTTAAAATCACAACAGAAAACATATTAAAAATAAAATGGATTTAATGATACATTCATTATTTTGTTTCAAGTAATTATTCATTTTAGTTAGTTTTATATATGCATGTAAGAATGAGTTCAAACAACTGATAATTAATTTGAATACGGATAAACTGGAAATTTACTTTTATAAAATTTTATTCAGATATTTAAGGAGATCAAAATTTTAAAAAAAGGAAATTTGGGGAAATTATTACATATTGATTATTTAAAATATAATCCACTAAACTTTATAAAAAAAAATATTATTATTATTTCTAAATCAGGTTTATTAGAATCATTTATTTGGGACACACTGTAAACATGATCATTTGAGACACCCTATATACACATCAAAATTATTGTGACAGATAACCTACAAAGGAATTGAAAAGTCAAAAATGACATTTTTTAGGAAATCATGAAAAGAATGTATAAATACAATTTTTTTGGAAGTAACTGATTTTATGTATTAGATTATTATAATAGATATAAGTAAAAATAATTATAAGAGGGCAGTGAAGTTCGCGTTTCAAGTGCGCCAATAGAGATAGAGATGGAAAAAAACCTTTGAAGCCGGATTTAAAAAAAAAATGAGATGGATTTAGAGGTAGCGAGAGAAAAAGTCAGAAAATTTTTGGCAGATAGAAGTCAATAGGAAGAGACTGGGATATAAAAATAGAAAATTATCAAGAAGAATTAAAATCGAGAAATTGAAAATTACAATATATACCTTATTACAAACAGAATTCTGGTAAGACAATTAAATTAAAATTTATTGACACAGAATACAAATTATCAAGAAGAAATAAATTCCAACATATAATTTGCAAACAAAATTTCGGCAACAGAATTAGATTAAAATTTATTGAGACAAGAATACAATGTTAATTTAACTGCCAAAGAAGTGTAGGGACTTTATGGTTATATGGATATAGTGTATCATATTGTTGAGCTCATATTTATAGACATTCTCGTATTTATAGACATTTAATTTAATTATAGCTAGTAGGTTAGTAGTATTATATATCGTATTCAAATTAAAAAAAAAGAAAATTGTTAAAATTGAATAGATTAAATATTGTTGAAAAATTATTCATTATTAAAAATTATATTTTCTAAATTTATTCAATAAGGGCACGAACCGCAACCTAATCACGAGTCTTATCATTAATCTTATTAACAGCTAGCCGACATTAAAAATAATTAACCCAGAAATAGTAATATATAACAATATATATATATATATATATATATATATATATATATATATATATATATATATATATATATAAAACCACGAATATTGGGGTAACGGCAAGTTAATTACAGAAAACTCTTGTTACTGTTTTTCTTTCAAGCTTTCGGAAACGTTTATTTCCATTATCAAGGATAAGTAAATTGAGATTGTTATAAATTGGTAAATATAATTTTATTTGACAGATTCATGAATGTAAACATTTTCTTTATATGCTAAAATGTTTTTGAAAACAAAAGAAGAAAATAGGTTATATTTGTAATATAGGTTAATAGTTATTAGAATATTCTTCTTTTATTATATAAAATTCAATCTCAAATTATTATAGATGTCATCATGTCATCTTAATAATTTCTTCATAATTACATTTTATTTAAAAGTATTGAAAAAATTAAAATCATTTACCTAAAATAAAATTATTTCTAAAAATCATCAAATTTCATTTATATAGCTTTAATTAAGAATTTGAAATTTAGTTATTTTTATTATCAATTGTTAGTAGATAATAATAAATATCACTCAGATTATTATGGTCACTTTTTTGTTGATAGTATTAGGTTCTTGAAAGATATGAGTCATTTCTAAGAAAAGTCTTTTGTTTGGTATTTGGTTGTATGTCCAAAATATTAACAGATTCAAAATCCATAAAGTGATCATTATCAATTACATGTTCAGATAAAGCACATCTTTCAGGATGTAACTTACAATCGCTCTTATGGAGACTTATACGGTTCTTTAATTTCTGACCAGTGTGACCAACATATTTTTTATCACAATTTTTGCATGGAATAGAATATATTACATTTGAAAGATTAAGAATTGAAGTTTTGTCTTTCAAATTAGTGAAAATATATTTTATGGTTAAGCATGTTTTATTGGCAATTCTAATGTTGTTCATTGGTTTAAAAATCCTACTCAACTGTGGTGTTATTTCTTTAATATATGGTAAAGGTACATAATAATTTATATTATCTGATTGGTCGTTTCTAATATTAATGTCTGCAATGTCTATAGTTGGAGAATAATTAAATAGTATGTTTTTAACTAATTTATTTGGATAACCATTATCCAAAAATAGATGATATAAAGTTTTTTAAGTTCTTTTCATGAAAAATAGGATCTGATATTTTGGTTATTCTATTTCTCATTTGTTTAATTAAGTTAATTTTCATTGAATATTTATGGTAAGACCAATAGTTCATGAATCTTCCTGAGCTAATTGGTTCTCTGTACCAATCAATAGACAATGTGTTATCATTATTTCTTATAAATTTTGTTTGTAGAAATGGTGCACTTTGATTACTGTCTTCTTTTTCCATTGTAAATTTTATATATGGATCATAGTTATTGACTATTAAAAGAACTTCATCTAAATTAGTTTTTGGTAATGCTAAAATAATATCATCAACGTATTTTTTTAAGAAAATTATTTTAAATGGTTACAATGGTATAACTGTATCCAATAAATTATCCATTGCATAACAAGCTGTAATGGGAGAAATTGTAGCTCCCATTGGAGTACCAAAAGTTTGTTTATATATTTTATCGTTAAATGTTAAATAGGTAATTTCAAACAGGAATGTAATAATTTCTTGGAAATATTTTTTAGATAATATTACCAAAAACTAATTTAGATGAAGTTCTTTTAATATTCAATAACTATGATCCATATATAAAATTTACAATGGAAAACGAAGACAGTAATCAAAGTGTACCATTTCTAGACCCAAAATTTATAAGAAATAATGATAACACATTGTCTATTGATTGGTACAGAAAACCAATTAGCTCAGGAAGATTCATGAACTATTGGTCTTACCATAAATATTCAATGAAAATGAACTTAATTAAACAAATGAGAAATAGAATAACCAAAATATCAGATTCTATTTTTCATGAAAAGAACTTAAAAAACTTTATATCATCTATTTTTGGATAATGGTTATCCAAATAAATTAGTTAAAAACATACTATTTTATTATTCTCCAACTATAGACATTGCAGACATTAATTTTCGAAACGACCAATCAGATAATATAAATTATTATGTACCTTTACCATATATTAAAGAAATAACACCACAGTTGAGAAGGATTTTTAAACCAATGAACAACATTAGAATTGCCAATAAAACATGCTTAACCATAAAAAATATTTTCACTAATTTGAAAGACAAAACTTCAATTCTTAATTTTTCAAATGTAATAGATTCTATTCCATGCAAAAATTGTGATAGAAAATATGTTGGTCACACTGGTCAGAATTTAAAGAAACGTATAAGTCTCCATAAGAGCGATTGTAAGTTACATCCTGAAAGATGTGCTTTATCTGAACATGTAATTGATAATGATCACTTTATGGATTTTGAATCTGTTAATATTTTGGACATACAACCAAATACCAGAAAAAAACTTTTCTTAGGAATGGCTCATATATTTCAAGAACCTAATACTATCAACAAAAAAAGTGTCCATAATAATCTGAGTGATATTCATTATTATCTACTAACAATTGATTATAAAAATAACTAAATTTCAAATTCTTATACATAATTAAAGCTATATAAATAAAATTTGATGATTTTTAGAAATAATTTTATTTTAGGTAAATGATTTTAATTTTTTCAATACTTTTAAATAAAATGTAATTATGAAGAAATCATTAAGATGACATGATGACATCTATAATACTTTGAGGTTAAATTTTATATAATAAAAGAAGAATATTCTAATAACTATTAACCTATATTACAAATATAACCTATTTTCTTCTTTTGTTTTCAAAAACATTTCAGTATATAAAGAAAATGTTTACATTCATGAATCTGCCAAAATGATTTATGATTGAAAAAAATTTTTTAAAAAATTCAAATATAATTATATTTACCAATTTATAACAATCTCAATTTACTTATCCTTGATGATTGAAATAAACGTTTCCGAACGCTTGGATAAAAAACAGTAACAAGAGTATTCTTTAATCAACTTGCCGTTACCCCAATATTTGTGGTTTTAAACCTAATTAGTCTAATCAAAGTAAAACCAAAGTTATGGTTATAGGACCGAAACAAAAACATCTAAATATACATTTAGATGGAATAAAAATTGAGCAAGTTAGAAGATATAAATACTTGGGAATTCAAATAAGCTTTATAAGAATATAGGTGACATAAAAACAACTTCCATATTTAAAAGAGATAATTTTAAAACGTTTGTTACATATGAATGAAAATAATAACCCATTGTTCTTATTGTCAAAGTAAATTAATATTGTGGTTTGTTTTAAAGAAGTGAATATTAGGGTTTGAAGGAAGTTTTCAATAAGATTATATAAGTATTTAAAATATGTGAAGGTAGGAAGAAAAATGAAAACATTAACTCAATGGAATATGACATTTGTTGAACGATTTGACATTCTGAATAAATACTTTAGAAACTAAGAACTGTCATTTAGTAAATTTATTGAAATACAATTTAAGGGAGAAATATATGGGTTATAATCGTTTAAGAGGCTCAAAGCAGAATGTTTTAAAATGATGGATGAACAATCCACTATTTGAAATGAAATCTTTCAAATAAGAATTTTGATAACCAATTTTGATTGGTGGAATGCATTTAAGATATTTTTATCAGCGACAAGTAGATTGTTAATAATAAAAAAAATTGAATGGGAACAGTTTGTTGATTATACAGTCTATTGACTAGGTACTTTTATTTTTGGGTAGAAATTTTTAAGAAGCAAAATTTATTGAGAAAAATGTTTAAACTTTTGAAAAAACAACAATTTGAGATTAAAAATGAGTGAAAGGAATACATTATACTTGAAAGCTAGTCAGTAATATATTTAAGCAAGCAGAAGTACACATTATAAGAGGAAAATTGTAAAATATTGTATGGTGGAACGGTGTCTCCACCATACCTTTTAGAAAGCTTTGGATTATGTGATTTGATTAAAATGTATTGATGTGGACGAAATGTAGCACCGTTTCTGGATATTATGTAAGCTGGATAAATTGTATGGTATTTTCCAAGAGGTAACCTAAAACAAAATAAGAACCATTTATTGATGTGAATTAATTGAACTATACAGTGAAAAAAGGTATTTAAAACTATTTAATTATATATAAAGAAGGTAGAGTAAACTTACAAATTTAGTGCAAAGAATTGAACTTTGATATTAAACAGACGCTTATAAGTTTTATCTTCCGCCACCTTTCTATCATAGACGTTTATATAACGGATTTCGTGTTAAAAGTTGCCTATTTTGAATTATATATAGAAATTGTACTTCATTCGAGTGGATGACTTTATTTGAATGAATGATCATAATAGATAATAGGTTTTCACTAATTTATGTCCTGTAAAAGAATAATGTATTTGTTTCTACAGCATTAAATAACGTTTTCCTATTTGAAGAACATTGTGAAATTATTTTCTTGAGATTTTTCATTTCTCTATGGTGATTGCTCCATCTAGTTTAAACAGTTGGTAGTTTTGAACTGACATCTATGAATCGTGGAGAGGTTCAACATTAAACACAGGACCGTCTTCAGAGTTTATTTGGAAATAATGATAAAACAAGTATATTTTGATTAACAAAATTTTTTTTATTGAAAGATAGGAATATTATTTAACTTTCGGCGCTCATATTAGAAATTGAAATTGTTTTGTTTTTCTACATCTGAACCCTATTCTGAGATCAGAGAGTTTCTCGTGCAAAGAAATAATTATTTTACAAATAAATCTTAAATATTACAATATACCGGGCAAACAAAAATTAAATATCAACTCAACTAAACTAAAATTAATAATTCATAGTGTTTAAACTCTTTAAATATTCTCTCACCCTATTCTATCCAGTATAACATGTCGGCCCAACGTAGGGCAAACTAGAAAAAATATATTTATGCATATTTGAACATTAAAATTTCTCTCACCTATTCTCTTATACCATTTATACAAATCACAATAATATATCTATATATATATATATATATATATATATATATATATATATATATATATAATTAATTTTTAAATGTGATTTGGGAGATGTTTTTAACATATTAACTGTATTTTAATCAATAATTTTATTTTATTTTTGTTTCAAAATAGATAAAAATAGGTAATAGTAACTTATAATTTTTTATACAGATCAAACACCATTCATGTGGGGAGCACATGAGAAACCCCTAAAAGGAAAATTTTTATGAAAATAAAAGACTGATCAAATCATGTGATCAATAAATTTCGTAATGTGTTTAAATAATGTGAATCAATGGTTATGGATGATAGACGTTAAAGAAATGTAATAAACATTTTATAAAGACTACAACTTATAAACTAAGTGCAACTAGAGTAAAAATACTTAGGGGCCAAATATCCGAAGAGTGAAGATGCAAGCCGAAGAAGGAAAAAAAGTAGAGAGACAGATAATAAACTTTAATATTAAGCCGGCTACTCACTACGCGGGACTTGACAAGTACTTGGCATATTTCAAGTAGTGTGAACGAAACTAAGATGAAAATCGGCGAGCTACTTGTACTTGACGTACGCAGTCGGTAAATTAAACAAAGTCAAAGGCAACAAGTAGCGAGTCAAGTAGCAGCGCCACACTTATTCGACAAGTTTGTACAAGTAAAAGACTAGTAAATAGTGAATGTTGTTGTTGTTTAGTTCTCAAATATGGAGTGGTCCAATAAAATGACTATAGAATTTTTTAATTTGTATGAAAATGAAAGTATTATTTGGGACCCCAGTCACAAACAGCATAAAAATTCATGACGCTTGGAGAAGAATACAATCTGAGTTTTCTTCTGCTTCTGTCAAAAGATGAAAACCACCACCTTCGCTTTCTTCGTTTTGGTTTCATTAAAAGTTATGCACTGCTCATTACAACAATTGCTGCTGCTGCTTCTGTTTCACTATCAATTTCCATGATTCTAATTATATTTCACAAGTACTTGCAGTATCTGCAAAAATTGGCATTTGCCAAGTAGCCGCGTAATGTATCGACCATACTTGAACTTGTACATGATCAAGTATTAGTACTTGACAAGTATCGCGTAGTGAGTAGCCGGCTTTAGTGTAGTGTACGGGAAAACACTTAAATAATGAAAAATCCTAATTTTAACTTTATTGTCATTTTTGAAGTTTAATTACAATTTAGAAATTAGTTTAATGTAATTCTTGGTTGGTACACCTTACATTCATAGATAGGTGGATTGTTAAAATTTATCGTGGAAATATAATGTTTCGAAAAGGGAAAAAGAATATTTTAATTTTGTTTGCGGAAATAAAGACTTTACGCTAAAAAAGAAACGTGGCGGAGCTGTCGGGTGAAAAAAAACTGGTAATATTAACGGTAGGAGTTTCCATGTATTGAAAAGAAAACATTTATAATATTATGTTCCTGTTTTGGCATGATCATGTAAATGAGTAATGCTTCGTTCCTGTTTTGGCATGATTATATAAAAAATTAAATTACAAGATGTATAGCCGATAAATGGACATTGGGTTTTCCGTCGTGATAAATTGTAGTTACTTCGCCTGTCCAATTAATACAAGGTAATGTAAAAAACATTTCTATAAAAATTAGGAGAAGCTTTCATCTAAAAAATGAACTTGGTATCTTCATTGCAGCTTTGATTTTAATATTATAATTTGTAAATGGAATTTAATTATCGTTTACCTGATTTGATTTAATATTAATTATTCAATTATAAAAACTTTACATCAAAATTAATTACCTAATCATTTTTTTATCATAATCACAGGCAACGGTAGTTGCCGAGTGACGCAAGTACCTACACCCAAACAAAAACCGCCACACCGAAAAAGCCCAATACAAACTGTCTACGGCATGTAAATCAAACCATGAAAAGTCACTTTGTATATACACTAATTTATTATTAACACAATTTTCAAATGGCCGGAAAAATAGGAACGCGTTCACCAATCACAATGCAATTTTGTCCGTTGACTCGGGGTGCTGAGGTGATGCTGCAGGAAAATGTTTAGCCTTCTAGCTGTACTCAAAGCTAAGATACAGGTACCTCGTTTTAGGCAGTTTGTCGGTATATATATTTGTGGAAACTTTGTAATGGCTCTAAGGATTTTGATGAAACTTTGCAGGATGATAGAGCTCGAAAAGTTATTACAATCGCCTGATTCCTGAAAAAATCCGTAAGGGGTTCTAATGACCAACTAAAATTTTTAAAATATGGTATTTTTAAGTTTTTTCAATTATTCGTTTTTGACCTCAGATAGAGAAAAATACCCTAAATATCTTTTGTAGCTCTATTCAAGACCTTTCCAACAGTATATAATATTTGAGATACTTGGTGTACCCTTGAAGAGTTATACCCAAAATAAGTGGCCCGCCGTTTGATTTTCTCCGATTTTTGACCTCAGATAGAGAAAAAATATCTTTCGTGTTTTTGTAGCTCTATACCAGACTTTTCTATTAGTGTGTAATATTTGAAATTTTCGGTTTGGCCTTGTGGAGTTATAGCCAAAATAAAAGTTCCACCCTTAGATTTCGTTTTTTCAAGTTTTTCCAATTTATACGGTTTTTAACCACAGATAGAGAAAAAACTTTTTAAATGTTTTTTGTAGCACTATTCAAGGCCTTTCCAACGATATATAATGTTTGAGATTTTGGTCTATGATTTTTTTCGCTTTTTCCAATTTATACGGTTTTTGACTGACTGTTGAAAATATGCTTACAAAAAAACTTTTCCTTAAATACTGCATACCCCTAAGAAATTATTTGAAAAATATATATTACTTTTATTAAGTAAATGAGAATTGAATTCAAAAGATGTACAAAATGTACTGATATCAGTCCAAAATCCTCTTGACGAGGTGAAAATGTGACACAAGTACACCCGTTACCAAAGATGTGATATTACATCATACAATGTATAGGGTGACACAAGTACTATATCTACTTATAACCTTTTTAATACTACTACTACATATTCACACTTTATTCCTTAATAATTTGAAAGTTCGGTCCTGGAAATAAGGCAGAAACGTGTTTTAATTTATGCTCCGTATTAAAATTCAATTTTTGGAGATAATACGAGTAATTAAAAACAAAAAAGTCATCACAGTGATGTGCAATAAAACCAAAAGTACAACTGAAGAGTTATAATCACGAAAATTGCAGAACAAGTAAGAAAAACTACCATTTAAACAAAAATACATAATTCAGAACTATAGATAAATTAGTCAAGGCAGACAGGTTAGTTAAATATTACTTATTGATAAGAAAAATAAGTGAATACAAAAATATAACTAACATACAATTACCAAAAGAAATTACATAGAATGGACAGGAGCGGATTTATATACAACCAAAGAATGGAGTGCGACGAAGAATTATTTAAGAAAAGGAAAAGTGATTGGAAAAAAGATGAGAAGGAAATGGAGGATGAAGGTTTTAAGAAAAGTAAACCTGAAAAGAGATCACCTACTAAAACACAAGGAAAAATAGAAGAGAACATAGGGTTGATGATGGTAAAAATGGGAGAATCGGTGGAGGAATTATCTAAGCAGATTGAGCATATAAGGAACAAGAATACAAAGAAGAAATATTGAAGCTGAAAATCGAGAACAAAATACTAAGTAAAAATCCAGAACAAATACAAGAAATGATAATAAATATGGAAGGCAGACAGAACGTGTAGAAAACCAGAAAAGAGGAATAATATAGTAAGTAGTACAAGGACTACAGATTAATACGAAAGACCAAGAAGAATTAGCAGTCGAAATGGAAAATTTTTTGAAACAGGAACTAGAAGTAAATACGAAGATTTATGAGGCTGTTTAATAAAATTTACTAGCTCAAATGACAAGAAGGGGGCTAAGCAGAACAAGATTAGATTAAGAAATAAAGCGGGTCGAAGAATATTCATTCAAAACGATATCTCACCAGAAGATAGAGAAATAAAAATAAACAGAATAGGGGCATAATATGAAGAAAAGAAAAAGGAATGTCGACTAAGATTGGCTACAGAAAAATAAAGATTGAATGAGAAGAACGAAAACGGGAAAACAAAACAAATAAATTAGTAAAAGTTGATTTAAAAAAATTGAATCAAGAAAGAGATGAAGAAGAACATGAAAGAGACAATAACAGTATATTAACGTTTAATTTAGATAATGAATTTAGGTTTAGGCATTGTGATAATAGTAGTAAGTTTAGCTTTAATTTTAAGGGAAATAAGCAAAGAAATACTAAAAATAATATTAACAACACTATCAATAACAATAATGATAATAGTAACAATGACGATATCAATTATGAAGGTAACAGTAATTATGTTAATAAAGTAGTAATGACTATAGTAATAATAACACTAGCAATATCAATTAAAGAGAAAATAATGATAATAATAGTCACCATAATATTGACAACGACAACAAAGTAAGTAACGATGACAAAGATGATCCAATAACGGAAATAATAAAACTTTAGTTAACCACTTCAATAAGAGAAATAAAAATAATGAAAAAATAAACAGTAGAATTTGCTATAAAATAAACATGAGAAACAAGAATACCTCAACATAGAAACTTGCGACATGGAATATCAAAAGCATTACAGGAAAAGAAATAGAATTGCCACCCACGACAGTCCAGTGTTCCGTATTTAATCCACTCTAGCTCTTCAGACCAAGCACCACATCTTCCTTGGTCTCCGCTCCCGTGTATCGTGGTACAAAAGTTGTGACTTCGCACGTCTGAACTGAATCTCGCCAAACGGATTCAGCTACTTGAACTGGGTCTCCAGCCACGCTTTGGTGGTAGAGTTTGCGTAGCCTACAACTACCGTATCGTTCTCAGGATGGCAGCTAGATATTCTGACGTCTTTTCTCCGGAGAGCACGTCTCCCCAGCTTCATTCTGATCTTTAAGGCTGTCTCTTTGTCCAGCCTTGTCTATGGATGGTTCACATGGACGATTGCCATCTTTTCGACCATCAGTTTCTCGGCACAGGACTAAGGCGTCTTTAAGGTTCTCACTGAGCTTCCCTCTGCCTTGGATCTTTTTGCCATCTTTGCAGTTTCCTCCGGGGTCCGCTGCGAGTGCAACCTCTTCCCCCCTGGTGTTTCCTGTTTGGATGATGACAGTTGGGCTTCAGGTTTCGCACCTTGCCTCGGCTTCACCCCAGCACCCAGGGTTCCAGAGGAACAGGATTTGCTTGAGAGTGTTTCAGCCGGAGCACCGTGCTGCTCCTTCCACGCCAACTGTCTCTCTTTCCTGGAGATAATCCTCTCGCCTTTGGCGAGGGTTTCTTCTCCCATTAGCCGTCTCATTTCACCTCTCGAGAGCCTCTTCTTTGGTTCTCGCGCTGGCGACTGCATTACTGGATTTTTTGAGGTGTTACCCTCCTCCCCTGAACTAAGCAACTTATCCTCCTCCATCTCTGTAGGAGAATTGGTGCCGGTTTCCTGAATAGGAATGCATGCGGTCTCTTGGCCAAATTCCAATTCGGGGGATTTTTATTTTCCTCCGTGTCATTCATGTTGGTTCCACGAGTACCGGGTTAGTACGGTCCATTCCCTCAGTGACCCATTTGGAGGAATAAGGCTGATTCTTTTAGAGATTACCCGGTATCCCAGGGGCTCCGTTTGAGACGGTGCTCCGCCACCGCCATGCACCCATCGGCACGGGTCGCTTGACACCTTGGGTTGGGGGATGTTTGTCGACCTCCCAGTCTAGATCCGCTGAGTTCAGTTGCAACAGGGTCACCACGTGAAGGGTGTAATCTATGATCACATACTCCCAATCATGTTGGGAATACCCAGCGATCTTGGGGCAGTTTAAGGAGGTACAATGTCCTAGGACTCTCCGTGCAAAACCTGTCCCCTGAGCTCTGTCTCCCTCCCCCGTTCAGCTTTACGTCGATTGGGAAAGGGAACAAACCCCTGGAAGTTGGAGAGTAAAGACAACTTCTACGAGGTTTGTCTGAAAAGTTTCCGACCTAACAAATAGAAAATTAATCTTTTCTGAAAATTTAGTTTGCTTTTTTGACATAGTCTCATTTTATATCAATACATTTTTTACAGTGTTGCTCTTAACTTTCTTAATCCGCCATTCTCTGCAAAACAGGAGTTTACATATGCTATCACTTCCTCGTTCGACGGAAATCTGTCCTCCTAGCCAAATTGTTGGAGATCTGGAAAATACGATGTACAGTGTAATTCGTGAATTTTCGCAGTTTAACTCTTTTTTATTTTTCAAATGAGGTTATTTTTGAGCAATTTCACTCGTCAGCTTATTTTTTTCTCATTTTTTTTCTTTTTTGTGAATACCCTCACAACGATTCACTAAGTTTGGTTGAAAAGTTTTGCAATCTTCATGGTTCAGACAATCCTAAAATAGAGCTGGGGTATACCGCTATATTACAATGGAGAACATAGATGGAAAAAAAAGCCGCAGGAAGATACCACATGAGATGAGGACACGAGATCAAACGAATAGGAGGAGCACACTGAAAACAAGAAACACGTATAAGAAACGAGTTGACCCAACTAGGGAGAATCTAAGTCTGAAATGAGGGAATTCAAAAACAAAGAAAAAGTATATGTCGATAATAAATTACGTAACTTTGAAAGTAACTACAATAAACTTTTCCTTTAATTACTTTTGGTTTCATAATTCATCCTGACAAGATAATACTGTGGTGAGATCATTGAATCGATTGTTATATGTATAATATACGTTATATTGTTTTTAATAATTATACACATCAAAACCTGCACTATCAATGCTTTCGTGAAAAAAATAGTTGGGAAGAATTTATAATTTAAATTATACGCATACTTACTTCCTGTTTAAAGGTCTTTCGAAAGACTTTTTCGGATAATGAAAAATCGCATGGGAAAGTAAATTGTCAAGTATTAAACAATGAAATAAGACAGTTTAACTGATTAAAACTTTCAATAGTTCAACTAATATTCAGTTTAAACTAGTGACGCGTTTCGCTAACACGGTAGCTTTTTTAATTCGTTTGAGTTAAATGGTTTTATTTCATCGTTCAGTATGGGTTTTCATCAAGTAAAAGCCTCATCTATTCAATGTCTAGTATTACTTTAGGTTTACAATATAGCTATTAAACAAGTAGCGAAGAGCCACGGTGTGGCGTATACGTAACCTTCTAAACAGTAAATTCAGTATAATGATGACCCTGTATAAAATACTGAAGATTTTCCCCATTGGAGAGGTTTTAGACCATGCTGATTCCGAATCCGTTTATACTTAAGCTCACCGTTTGTCCGCTAAAGCTTAAAACGGATACCAGAATATAGCATTTAGAAGTCTAAATGTGGCATTGGGCAATATGAATAAATAAAGCAATTGATTGTAATTGACGTACCGGCCTGATGTATTTGAACATCGAACAATTATTACACATTTCTGCGCTACATACGGATGGCCGATTTCAGTTTTCGTGATATGAAACTTATATAAATGAATAAAAAATAAACATAGACATCCTTTCTATGTAGCGAAAAAGAATAATATGAATAGAGTTGAACGGAATAAAACAAGAACAAGTGAATAGTTCCAAATATCTTCGTTCAAAAGGACTGGACTAGTCAGAGGTTTTTTTAGTAGTATAAAAAATACTTTCTTGGCGAAACGAAAGTACAAAGTTTCAAGTTGCCTAAAACATAGACCACAACAAACAATGAAAAAGTAAGATAAAGTGAGAAAGAATTGGATATAACACATTCAAGAAATACTTTTTCACTTAAGGTAAGTGTCCCAATTATCGGCCGCTTAAGAACATTCGTCAACTTCAAAAAGCTGTGCAAATGTTGTTTCTTGGTCTGTTCTCACATGATGATATTTGTGAAATTAATCAACTATTTATTGAAAGGTACGTTATAAGAAATCAATTTTATAATTGAAAGAAACTGAAATATTCAAAAATTAATATGAAAAAACACATTGGTCCCTATTATCGACCACTCCTAAAACTTTATGTCCTAGTCACCGGTATACTTACGTCTCAACTATCATCCGCTTTTTTCATGACATCGAAAATAAAAGACGCTTTTCAATAAATTATTTAATAATAAAACACAATCTATGAAAACTCTTTGGCACACAATAGTAGTAACGAGTATTTTAATTTTTCATTTCTGAAATTTCATACACACCTCTTTTAATCAGGACTTTTGGTTTTTAAATTTTAGTAACTATTTCATCCCTTCGATAATAAAGGATATCGTCCTTATTGGGCCATCTCCAGTTAGGGCCGCTTTTGGTCATCGTTTTAACAACAAATTCCTCCTCATTTTCTTTAATTACACTAATAATCAGGCCAGGAAAATGGGAATCATTGTACATGACAATCACGTAGTCTCTGATATCGAACTCCAAATTATCAGGTTTTGTTAAACCATTTTCGATTTCAGTATCGGAAGAAAAAGAAATGTTTTTTCTCTGTTATTTGCAATTGTAATGGCTTTAGTTTTTCCATTATTCTTTTTTTCAGACTGTTTTTTGAGTTTTAATTCTTCACTCTATTCATTTTTTTCCAATCTTTGTTTCTTTCGTTTTCTTTTTTCTTCTTCATCTTTTTCTTTCTTCGTTTCTTTTCTATTATTAAATTATTTCCATTTCTCAGAAGAAGCAACTGCAGGAATGTTTTCCTTCAGCTTCCGCTTCACTTTTTCCCTTTTCGCCAATTTTTGGTTTCCAACAAAGTACTTTTTTGAATGGCGTTGGAATGTTTTCTTGATCGGAATCATTTTGTAACTCAATAATTGGTGATATAATGGATTCTGATTGAGGAGGAGTTCTGTTGTTGACTTTTTTACAGAGGTATTCCGTTGAATTTGTGGGGACAATATTGGGATCACGGACTATTGTAGATATTTCTGGGCTTCCAGAATTGAATAGTTCAAAACATTTTTTTCCGGTAAATCCAGGCTGAGGTGATTGATCGTTCTCAGAAAATAATATGGGATTTTTGAGAAGAACGTCTAGGTTCAAATCTTCAGCTGCTACAATGATATCACTTAAATTACTGAAGTTCAAAGGTGGTTGGTTCACATATGTAGTATCGTTTTCTACACTGACATCGTCTGGAAATTTCTTTGCCACATGTTCATCCATTTTATCAGGGTAACATGAAGTTGCATTCGAAAGATACTCTATCACAATGGGTCGGTCAATAATTGCATCACTATTTGAGGGAGTATCTCTAGATGTTTGGATGTCTGTATGAATGAGTATTGTGGGAAATTCCTTCGCCACATGCATATCGATTGTATCATGGAAATGTGTAATTCCATTTAATTTTGGAAGCGTCTCCACGAAGTCGGATCGTTCCACAATTTTCTCACTATATGGAGAAGTATTTATATCAGTATGGATATTTTCATCGTTTATCATAGGAGGCTGAGTGAACCCTGTGATAGAAATGTTTTCCCAATTATTTGGAATATTGGGGCTTTCGAAAATCGTGCTTTCATAGAGCTGGCTATTCGCTTCTTGTTCCTCGGCAGCTGCAGTTAATATTGGTTGGGTTGATGGTGGAGTAGACTGATCGGGTATCTCTTCAGCATTGTTACTATCGTCATCTTGAATACGTTTCTTAAGTGACTGCCAAAAGTAAAATAGACTTTTATCTCCAATATTACCTTGCCATATATGATAATTTAAAAGTGCCAATTTTAACTACGTTTTTTCATTCAAAAAAATTCAAAAAAATTTGGTTTGTTCTGTATTTTGCTATTAGCGGATTACAGTCGGTTCAAAGAACTTTTCGAACTTTATATTGTTTGGGTTGAAAGGGTGCAAGCAAGAAAGCCATTTTTGATTATGCTGGGTAATCTGTCCATTTAAAAGTGCCAATTTTAACTACTTTTTCTCTTTAAAAAAAATTCAGAAAAACTTTGATTTGTTCTGTATTTTGCTCTTTGCGTATTACAGTCGGTTCAAAGAACTTTTAGAACTTTATATTGTTTGGGTTGAAAGGGTGCAGCCCATAAGCAAGAAAGCCATTTTTGATTATGCTGGGTAATCTGTCCATCATATTATCAAAGGTTTTTTTGAGCAATGGTGCAAAATCTTCTTTGGACAATTTGGCTCCTAGATGTTCCATGCGCCATCTAGTGATTTGTTTTCTCCACTTCATTTTTAAAGGATGAAAGAAAGCAATATCCAGAGGCTGGAGAATGTGGGTGGAATTAGGATAAAAGCTTGTTAAAATGATTCCATTTTCTGAACAGAAGTTACTTAGCTGCATAGTGAGGTGAGATGTATGACCATCTACATATAAAATAATTGGCAGTTATATTTTGTTTTTCGTCAACCAGGGTTAAAATATATTGGCTATTTACTCGAGAAATGACTCTCCAGTCATCCAACCATTTTCTGACTTTCCGATTGCCCAAGTTTTGGGAAATTTTTTCGTTACATTGTTTGGGATTCTTTTATAGGAAAACATTACTAAGGGAGGTGGTAGTTCACCTGCAGCATTGCACATAACCAGTGTCGTTAAGCACTCCTTCTCATCATTAAAGGCTACATTATAAACTGTTTTTTGTCCTCTTTCGGTAAAAACTTTTTCTCTCTTTGGACACAGGTACATCGCCGTTTCATCACAATTATAAATTCTCCTAGGATCATCGATGCTGGTCTTATTTTCTCCCAAATAATCGGAAACTTCCTTGAACCATTGTCTGATTTTCACCACACTTACATTAGATCGTTGACCTGATAAATTTTGGGAAACTCAATGAACAATTTCTGGGTGTCTCTTCATGAGTGACTCATGCCAATGTCGTGAAGGTCTATTATCGGGAAATTGATTTTCTCTTTTCAGTTCTCTCATCAGAAGCTGAACACTATCAGTCAAATGTGTTTTCGTAACTGGAAATCCTGCTTTTGAACAGCTCATTACCCACTTGACCAAGTAGCCCTCTTCCTCAGAACTCAAAATAGTACTCGGTCCAATTCTTCTTTCAATGGGAACTGTACCTCCTAACTTATCCATCAGAGTACTTCAGGGAACATTGAATGTAATGCTTGCTTTTCGAATGGACATTCCACTTTTTGTTGCCTCCATAGTATCCAGCAAGTTTTTTTCTGAATATTTCAACCGCTTTGACATATTGAACCTGAAATGAAAGGGTACAAAATAATCTTCATGCGGAATATTACATAAAACTCATCTATCTTCGCACCATATTGTGCATATTTTTCACCAAAGCACCTATTGATATTAAAAAAATTAGTGAAATCAACTATGTCCCAATTATCGGCATAGATTTGTCCGTTTTATCGTCCGGTGATTTGATATCAGTTTATTGAACTTTGGAAATTGGTATGTCGATAACTGGTCACACGAAAAAAGACAAATAAACGAACGTATTGGCTTAAATTCTATAATTAAATTGTTTATGATAATAAAGTTCTAACATGATGTCCATTAGTGATACATTGATTGTTCCAATCACCGACCGGTGTGACGATAACTGGGATAGATTACAAATTCGTGTCCCTAATATCGGCCACCCAATATTCCAAAAAAAAGCACTCTTAGTATAATTTTTCAACTGGATAATGATGATTCCAAATAACATATATGAAATACTGTGATAAAACGAGTTCTTTTCGTATAGCATCGAGTTCAAGAAATGAATGAAATGAGTCGTTTCACTAGCTCACCTGACTAACAAAATCGATACTGCACACTACGACGTTTACAATGCAACTGATTTTGTAAACGCAAATCGTTTGAGGGTATTCGAAGACAAGCATGCGTAGTGCAATAGATAACGGAATGTCGAATTCAATGGCAAATTATATTTGTATGTGTGAAATTCGACTGAATTTCTTATTATAACGGAAATATTGGGCAAAGTGGCCGATGATTGGGACATGGCCGATAATAGGTACATTCACCTTATATAAGAGAAACAGAAAAAGGTACGCCGAGAAAAATATGGACCAATAAATCGGAAAACAATGGAAATAGTAACATTATTTTGACAAAAATATTTCTACTTATATATATTTCAGCTCTACAGGCCGTGAAGGTACTTGGCTTATGGTCTCTACAGACCCTTTGTTTCAATTTTCTTCAATTCCATTTGGTTTCTTGCTTTTTCCTCCAGGTTTCTAATTCCTATTTCTTCTACATCTTTTCTTACTTCTTGTAACCATTTATTTTTGGGCCGTCCTTTTCTTTTTCTACCTTCTCCTTCGAACGCAGCTTTTTTTACTACTCTTTGCTCTTTTATTCTTAAAATATGTCCTAGTCTTCTAACTCTTTGTGCTCTGATTTGCTAGTAAATTTTTGGTTTTGCATGTATCTCCATCACCTCATTATTTGTCCTTATCTGGCATTCTGATACCTCCAGATATCTTTCTCAATACTTTTCTTTCCCATATTTCGATTTCTGTTTCTTCTTCTTCAGTGATCGTCCAATTTTCACTTTCATATAACACCACTAGTTGTATTACCGTTCCGAACATTCTTATTTTTGTGTATCTTGTTATATTTTTATCTTTTATTATTCTCGATAACGTTCCTACTGCTTTATTTTCTTTAAGGATCCTATTCTCGATTTTTTTTCATCTTTTCCTTGATTTCTTAAGATATTCACCCAGATATTCTATTTGTTCTACCGTCTCGAAATAATATTCTTTATCTTTTGCTTTGAATTTAGTCCTGCTGTTATCTTTGAAATTTGCCTTCATTTCCATGTATTTTGTCTTCTCTTCATTTATCCGCAAGCCGTATGTATTCGCCACTCCTTCGAATCTTTGGGATGTTTTTTCTAATTGATTCCTTGTTCTTGCTAGGAATGCCAAGTGATCTGTGTATGCTATACATTGCTCTTTGTGATGGAAGATCAATCAGTTGGTTTTTATCTTACTTTCTCTCATAATAATCTCCAAGATTAAATTAAACGAGTCCGTCGAAAGTGGGCCTACTTGTTTTAAACCTCTGCGAGTCTGGAATTGATTCGAAAGGTGTCCATCAACGAAAAACTTGTTATTTGTCTCCGCAAGTGTCATCATCACTAGTTGTATCAACTTGTTCGGTATCTTCAACTTTATTAGAGCTTATTTCAATTTCTGTCGGCAGATGCCTGTTCGAAATGAATAAAAAGCAAACGAAGACTTAGGTTTTGTTCGTAACTGTTATTTTGCATAATCTTTAGCGTAAATACTTGATCGACTGTCGACCTTCCGTAAGCCTCTCTGATATTATCCAACTACTGACTCTATATACTCTTGAGTCTTGAACGCATTATCGTTGCCAGTATTTCATAAGTCACATCGAGAAAGCCATTTCTAATTATTACTTCCCGAAATATTTTGTTTCTACATAGCAACCAAACAAAAAACACGTCTCTAACTGAATTAAAAATCTAGGTGATACATTTTCTTTATATCTGTCATCTTGATAATTTAGAGAGTCCATTGGCAACTAGCCAGTGACAATATTTATTCCATCCTTAAATTGTCAATTAAAATCTGTAAATAGTGTAACTAATAATTTGAATATATTTTTTATTGTTATATTGGAGCCGATCCTGCGTATCAGCTTATATAGACGATAATATTGGTACGTCTAGTCGTCTAGTTTTTAAATGGGTGGTGTGTCTGCATATCCATTTAACATAACCAAATAACTGGTTTTCTAATGTTTACATTATTACCCTATCCGGGTATCCTTTACCTTCGCGATATTAGAATTTCAGATGAGTCATTTTAATAAAAAAATGCCCGACAATTTTATTAAAATAGAATTGAATCGCAAATAAAGTCAAGGTCATTGAGATTAATCATTCCTAAAATCAGTTTTTTGTTTTCGTAATGGGAAATGCTTTGATTGTCAGTTGAAGTAAAACGCTGAGTGACTCATATAAACTATTTTTCATGATAGTGTATCAAGAATCGCAAAAACGAATATAACAGTATAAAAGAAATTGACTAAAAAATATAGAAAATCTTAAAAGAGCGAAAACAAAAAGCTAGAAACAGAAAAGAATGGAAAAGTCGATAACCCAACTATAGTATAGACATTCAACTAAAAATTTCGTACGACCATCTCGCGCGGACTCTTCCGTATGCTGAGCTTCAGTCAATCTTGTGAACGACATCGAAGATGAGGTGAATTATTTCAAGTTTTTTAAATTTAATACTTTAAAATCTAAGTTGAAGCGATTGGTTGGTAGATTTCGGAGCCGGACCTCTGGGGTTTATCGGTTTACAATGTTTACAGATTTTACTTTTCACAAGAGAGTTAAGAATCTGTCGGATTGCTTCTTGTCAAAGGGTTAGCTGAGGTTTCTCGGTCAGGGCTTGAAATTTTCACTTACACCGAATTTAAATAAAAATTCACTTGAACTCTTTTCAGTGGAGGTTGATACCAGGCTAGGGACACTGCAGACCGTGCCATCTATAGAGCCTGTCGAGTAACTAAAATCGGTAGATCATTCCAAAAAATTAACGAAAACTGTAACGTCGTTAGTAATCAAATTTTATTGATTTTTATAACTGCGTATGCGCGATATCATATTGCTCGTCCCCATCCCCACATGTTATATGTTATACTGTTATCATTTCTTAGTTCAAGTGTAGAGGCTATTTTAAGGTTACGGTATTTTGGTGTATTTTTTAATTGCTATAGTGTAATATTTATCTGTTGTTTCGTTGCTTTATTGTTATTAATTGAAAAAACAATGTCAAAGTGTATTCTGCAGGAGTAATAAATGGTGTACTCGGTAAGTTTTATTAAAAAAATTTGGGCATTTTTTCTTTCACAATTAACAACCATTATCTTCATTTTTATAAAACACAGAGAATTTTTACTAATTTAATCGACAACTTTAGAGATCATGGTTGTTCTTCACATTAGCTAAACTGAAAATTGCTGCATTAATAAAGTAAATATTTCTTTTTACAGTTTTGTTCCTCCAATCCAGGAAGATGAAATTAATATGGCTGAAAAGCAGTGGTAATAAATCATTAAATTTGTCGACGAAGAAACGATGGAGGATATGATACCTTTCAAAAACAGTGTTTCTTTAGATTTGAGAAAGACGAAGAGGGGTTATTAAGACAGTTTGATTTGCCTTCCCATATGAGTGGAAGTTAACAAAAATTGATGGTAAGTTTTATTGTATTCAATATGGCTGAAAGCGCTTAGCTGGAATTTTAATCAAATGACATACTCAGTACTCGTCTTTTCATTCACTCAATTTGTATGTTGTGTGTACACCATACTCAGAAAATTCCATTTTGAAATGTATCCATTGAAAAAATAATAATCTGGGTTTTATTTTATGTTATAGCTATATTCCCTCTACCAGCTATGGGATGGAAGGTATTGATCCCTTGTCGATTTTCATATATAGCCCATGGTGTGACAATTTATGGGAAATGAAAGTGAGTATCAACTTTTGTTGAGGCATTACGTCTAAGTATTTGGTCTAGCGGTAACCAAAAATACAAAATATCCAATAAAGACAAAAAATAAAAAAATAGTTAATAATCAAGAATTCCTAAAAAAATCGAAAGCTTCAAAAAAGGGAATCAAAAAAACCAAACAAATGTATACATTCAAACATTTTTTGATATTTTTTTGGCTTAGTGCAAAAACATGTGTAAACTTATTATTTCGATAGTAAGCGCATTTTGTTTTCTTTTGTTGACATAAATTTTCAAACATATTTATGTGTTTACTTATTTATTGTAGTTATTTTGTGTGTTTACTTGTAGAACCTCAACCAGAAACGAGAAAGGACTCCATGAGACGGTGGGATTTTTAAGAGCCCTTAAGAACGGAATGCTTTTAAATGTAGAAATATACAAATATGCAATATACTAGGTTTAAGCTTGTGTTATAAACCTATTTATTACTTCCAGTAAAGAAATAAAGATGTGTTTTAAGTGGAAATGAAATGTTAGATATATTATTTAAAATGTTGTACAGTCACAAGTGCTGTTTAGCACTCTTATATGTAATTACTTGGCACCTTGTATTTACAGAGCTGGGCAGTATTTTACAACTTTTCCTATAGAAATATTTTAATTACTTTTGTTCTAACATTCACAGTAATTATACTCAAATGTTTTCTTTCACAGAAAGTTGCCAAAAATAGTAGTCAACAACTTATTGCTAATACTTTTTTTGATTAGGTAAGTAGCAGTTATACTCCTGCAGTTTGTCCAGCTCTGTGTATTTATACGAGTGTAATAATAAATTAATATAAACTTATCATACATAATTTTCTACTTTTATCTTGATTTAACATCATTTGAAAATCTAATGATACTCCAATCTAGAACACATGTTACTCAAATTATTTTTTAATTATTGCATGGTTTTTACACTATAATTTATTTGTTGTATTAGTGTTTTTAAATGAAACTCAAGGTCTCTAGTTAATTCCACAATATAATACAAGTTATTGAAAATTCTAAAAAAATGACAATTGTTTCGATAAATCAATATCATCGTCAGAATGATTTATCGAAACAATTGTCAATTTTTTAGAATTTTCAATAACTTGTATTATATTGTGGAATTAACTAGAGACCTTGAGTTGAGTAAGGGTCGAGACAGTCAATTTCATTATTTGTTGTCATTATGTTTGTTAAGAAAAGTACTTTGTGAAAGAAATTATTTGTTGTGTATTTTTATACCAAAATAAATAAATTGTTTATATGATTATTGTTTTATTTTTTCCAATTTAATTAACCATTTATGGTCCATCATTTGATATTTCATTTAATTTAACTCAACATCTAATCATTATTTAGATAATGCAGTTAAATTGAATGAAATGTCAAATGATGGACTATGAAAGGCTATTTTGAAATAAAATAATTAAAATACAGTATATTTGTATATATCGCCAGTCCGCCAAAACCTAAAATTACAGAAATCTTTCCAACATCACTCAGTTGTTCACTCGACGGGCTCTTTAGATGGCGCCACAATCAGTGTCTCATCTATCTGTGGGTTATCTGTGGTTGATACATTGATTGAAAGTTATTTTCATACAGACGAACCAAAGCTAAGATTAAGAAACTTATGTTTAACAGTTATTCAAACACATTTTAGGGATTCTAGAATTTTTAATAGATACAAATACAATAATAGTACATCAAGTCAACAATATCGTATTTTAAAATCACTTATGGCTAAAATCAATTCGCATGACCTCATTGTCACCAAATCTGATAAAGGGAATTGTTTAGTTATTATGAAGAAGATAATTACATACTTAAAGTTGAAGAATTTTTAAATAACAACGGTTTCGAAATTCTTAGTAGAAATCCAATGCCAGCATTTAATGCTGAGCTGAGAACCGCTTTAAAGGATAGTTCATTATTGTTCGATAATGAAAACATAAAATTAAATTCACTTTTGGTATCTAATCCGAACATACCTTTACTTTATGGCTTGCCAAAAATTCACAAAAATGAAATACCAATGAGACCAGTTGCCAGTTTTACAAATACTCCAGCGGTAGACTTTTTGAACAATTTTTTGAATAGGGTGTTACAATTTAAATGCACTTATATAGTCAAAAATTCAATAGAATTGGTAAACAATATTTCAAAGTTATTACTTCCCAACAATTTTTTCATGGTTTCCTTTGATGTCAGCAATATTTTTACAAATGTTCCCAGAGACGGAACAATCCCTATAATTAAAAGAATACTCGCTCATAGAAGTGTGGATGTCAGTATTATTGATATAGCCTTGAATCTATTGGAGATTTGTCTTAAGCAGGATTTTTTTATTTTCAATGATAAAATTTATAGGCAACCAAAAGGTTTGGCAATGGGTAACCCCTTGTCTCCTCTGTTAGCGGACCTTTTTCTTGATTCGTTGGAAAAACAAATTTTAAATAGTAACCATAAAATACTCAGCTGGTATAAATATGTAGATGATGTTTTAGCCTTTATAGATGGTACATATGATGATTGTTTCAAGATTTTAGATTTCATTAATAGTTTACATCCATGCATAAATGTTACAGTCGAATTACAATTACATAATCTGATTGACTTTTTAGATTTCACACTTACTAGATTAAACAATAAAATAGACTTCAATATTTACAGAAAACCAACTCAGACTGACCATATCATTCCATCAAACTCTAATCATCCTTTTTAACACAAAATGGCCGCCATATACTCCTATGTACACAGGTTGATCAGAATCCCTATGGCGCCCCACAATTTTGATAAAGAATTTAACATCTTGAAGCAGATCGCAGTTAACAGCGGCTATCCTTCAAATATTATTGAGAACACTATTAGGAAAATAAAACAAAAAGATATCAGACAACTGGCTTATCAAACCGTCGAGGTTAGTGATTTTCGATTTTGCTCAGTCCCATACATAGGTAAGATTTCATATGAAATAAGCAACATTTCTAGAACCTGTCAAGATAACATTAGGGTTTCTTTTTCATCTCAAAATACCATAAAATCACTTCTTTCTAAGACCAAAGATAAGTTACCCAAACTCAAACAGAGCGGTATATACAAACTTCAGTGTGGTGATTGTGAGGCTGCGTACATTGGTAGAACCATAAGACCTCTTAATATACATATCAAAGAACATTTAAATAGGACAGAACAATCTGGCTTTGGTCATCACCTCAAATTTAATAAGCATAGTTTCTCACCCGGTGATGATAGCAGAATTTTGCACAAATGTTTTTCGCGGAATTTCCACAAACCTAACCTAACCTAACTTTCTGGAAGACCTAGAGATATACAGAGAGTGCAGAAGGAACGATCGTTGTATCAACACTCAGATTAATATTAATTCAACTTTCACACCTCTTTTCAAGTTGTTCGGGGAGTGCCTTCTGGATTAGTCCGTGCGATTTGTTTCGTATAATTTGTATCCGTGTTTGTGTAATGAGCTCAATTTTAAATTTTATTAGTTAATTTAATTTAATTTTTAATTTTATTAAGACCCGTTTGCACCAAACACACTTAGTGTTAAGTATCCCTTAAAATGAACCCTTAACTTAAATTACATTGCATCAGCTGCTAAGTGACACTTAAATGGCTAAAAGTAGCCTTAAATTTAAGTGCTCCTGTAATAACCACTTGAATATTTGAGGGTGGGGTTTTAACCTAAAATAGTTTGTTAAACTGTCATTTTTTAAGCTGGTGGCAGAACTGTTGTGGTTTTCTAATCACATTGACTCATAATTTCGATAATGGATTTATTTGCGAGTTCTCCATACTGCTCAGTTAATTCACTTGAATGTACCTGCTCAGTAATTGGCCTTCTTCTGGTCGTCCAAGATGAAAGGGTATTATTTTGCTTTCTCGTTGCAGTGCTTGTAGGAATCAATGCTTCAGCAGCTGCTGGCACAACATGCGTTGTTTTGATATTTCTTAATTTTTCATTAACAGATGCGAAGATGCCCAATTAAGTTGATCACATATTTCCTAAAAAAATAAAATTGAGAAATTCTTTCAAAATAGTAAGCGTAGTGTATACCTTTGAAGCTTCATCTTCAGATAGATGCAAAATATTCTCGTACTCTGTTTTGGACTCTTCATCATTTTCACACTCCACATAATTTATTTTCTAATCTCTTTACAGTCTTGGGATTCATTACTGCTAGAGTCAGATCTGTGAGATCATTTGGTTTAGTACAATCTCTTGGCCTCCCCAAGTTTTACTTGTAGAAGTTTTTTGCTGTGCTTGTTTTGATTTTCGTAAAACTTTTTTAATCCTTTGACTCCTAGTTGTCGAAGCTTTGGGACACACTTCAAATAATTTTTCTACTCTCGCCTAGTGATCTTAGCGTTAAGACACAGTCAATACGTGGATACTCGGTATCCCCTCCAACGGCTCCCGCTAAAAATTATATCTACGAGGATATTGGCGATAGTTTTAGTTGCATGTTAGCAGCGTTGGAGCACGGTACTGCCGCTGTTGTAATTTTTTCATTATAATACGAGTTTTTTAGTGATTTTTAATAAAATGGCAGGTAAGTTCGTGTAGATACAAGTTGTATATATAGCATATTTTTATGATAACTGTTATTTGATGAATTTCGGGCATTTTACACTTGGTAATTGAGGTGGTCGATCTTCTGGGACACAATGCACTGATGGGTTTTTTGTCAGGAAGCATTACTAACTCTTGTTGAAGACATTCCATCTGATGCAGACTCAGAACTTGATGACTGCTCCGATGACGATCCCGAAACAGATTTTTTAAATCTGGAGCCTCTGCCACTTATCTCTGAAGAAATAAATCAAATTGAGGACGTGCCAGAGGTAAATGAAATTGAGGACGTGCCAGAGGTAAATCAAATTCAGGACGAGGACGTGCCAGAGATAAATCAAACTGACGAAGACAGTGACGATGACATGCCGTTGGATATGCATATAAAAAAATATTTTCTTCTCAATACAAGTTGGACCAGAGACTCCGAAAACTGCATTCAACATAAAAAAAGTTTCAATGAACCGGTCGGTCCCAATCTACCGGACAATATAGATTCTCCGACATATGTTTTTCTCCAACTTTTTACAAAAGAACTTATTGAATATATTGTCTTTCAAACTAATTTATATGCGGTGCAACATTGTGGTGGTGACGAAAATCGCATTGTACATACACAGACTAATGCGGAAGAAATGCGAGTATTTTTAGCAATACATTTACTAATGGGAATAAAGCATCTCCCGAGTTTGAGAGACTACTGGTCTTCCAGGGCAGATCTTCGAGATGTTCATATTAGTTCCTGTATGCCAAGGGACCGATTTGAGCGGTTGCTATCAAACTTACATTTGAACGATAATGCTCTTCAACCTAAAAGAAATGAAGCCAACTATGACAAGTTATATAAAGTTAGACCTTTATTGAATAATTTATCAGAAAGGTTTGCTGCATGTTATAATCCCGCAGAAAACCAAGCAATCGATGAGTCTATGATAAAATTCAAAGGGCGTAGTTCTTTGCGGCAATATTTACCGATGAAGCCAATAAAAAGAGGATATAAGGTTTGGATAAGAGCGGACGAATCTGGTTTTGTATGTCAGTTTGACATATACACAGGAAAAGCTGCCGATACTACTGAAAAAAATTTAGGAGCCCGAGTTATCAAAGAGCTTACTCGTCCATTGGTCGGAAAAGGCCATCAAGTTTATTTCGACAATTTCTTCAATTCTGTGGAACTAACGAAAAGCTTGCGGGAAGATATCATTTATGCATGCGGAACAGCAAGGAAGGGAAGAAAGAACACACCAATAGATATAAAAGAGGATAATCAATTAGCAAGAGGGAAGTCAGATTGGCGAGTTAGCAAAGACGGCACTGTTTTTATAAAATGGAAAGATCGAAAAGGTGTTTTGTTTCTAAGTAATCATCATAACCCCGAAGATATTGACACAGTTTCTAGAAAGAAGAAAGATGGAACTTCAGAAGAAATTACTTGTCCAAAACTAGTCAAGGACTACAATGCCAATATGGGTTTTGTTGACAAAATGGATATGCTGAAGTCGATTTATGAAGTGGACAGAAAATCGAAGAAATGGTGGCACCGGATCTTTTAGTATTTTTTAGATGTCTCACTGGTGAATGCTTTTATTATTTTCAAAAGTAGAGCAGCTGGAAAATCGCTTACGCTGAAAATGTTTAGGTTGGCAGTTGCAAACGGTCTCATTGGTGCCGAACCCGCCGTACCTAGAAAAGGACGCAAAAGACTTAGTACTGAAATAAATCACTTCAAACGTACGGTGCCGTTAGAAGTTCGCTTTGATAAATGTGCACATATGCCAATTCACATGAAGCCAAGAAGATGTGCCTTTTGCAGTAGCCGAAAAGAACCTCACAAGTCTTCCTGGAGCTGTAAAACATGTGATGTAGGTTTGTGTCTTAACGACAAGAAAAATTGTTTCTCTTTGTACCATTCAAAATAAAGTATTACTTATGAAAATATTTTAGTAACTTATGCCTAGTGTCCCAACACCTAAGACATGGTCTATTTTTTTTGTGGTTTGAGAAAAAAAATTAAAATGCATACCATTAGTTTTAAAAATGATACTTTTATATAAAATTACCAAAAAACTATTTAAAAGTAAAAAAAAAATAATTCCGGCGTCAAAGGGTTAATGATTTCACCATTCGATAATTTTTCGATGGATTTTGAGAATTGAATGAATTCATTACTATATACCAAGTCTTTTATTTTTCCTTCATGGTAATGCCATCAGTCTTTATTTTCAATTTTATGTCTTAAATCATATACTAAAGTTGGCTACAAACTTTTTTTCTTCTCTTGAGAAATTGGGTGCCCTTTGTCGTTTACCACCACCTGCTTGGCTAATATGTACCGTATTCATACTAACAGCAACATTTTCTTCACATTGCACCTTCTAGAATTAATAATAAACAGTTTTTCATTGTTATTAATGGAACCATATAAAAATAACAAATTCGTATAAGAAGTAAGTACATACCATACAAAGAAAGTGTTGTATATAAACTTACCTTTTTTTCGACGATCCTTAGCATTATCAATAATAACTGCTAAATCATTTACTTAAGACTTAAAGATAGGTTAATTATAACAACCATCGGCAACCGGCCAGCCAATGAAATGGTTTTATTGAACTAGGGTGAAGTTGCACACAAATGTAAAACTGAAATATCACTAGATAGAAAATTTTAAGGGCCCCTTACTTAAGATTCTGGTAAGTGACAGTCATGCAACTGGAAATAAATGTAAGCGTCTGTTAACTTTAAGAGATGCTTAGTTAAGTACCCCTTTTAAGGGTGCAAGCGGGTCTTACTTTCACTCAGTAATTTCCAATATATTTGTGAACTTTGTAACTTTAGACACTACCATTTTTCATCATAATAATAACCCTTGTTTTAAGATCGGGTTACTTTTTCTTTTCTTTTATTTCAACAACTTGATTAAAAATTCCATTAGTTGGTCGACATAATTTGAAAGATCAGGTCGGGAAGGCCACTGTGGATATGGTTTGTGTAGTGTCGTTTTGAATTTGATTTGTTCAAATGTTTGTAATTTGTTGTTTGTTTACCATGTTTAACTGACAAACGCAATAATGTGGACAATTTGAATATGTCTCTGGACTGACTGACGAAGTAAGTTACATTTACTGTTGTGTTAGTTTGATAGGACAGTAGTCTGTAGTGTATGTAATTTATTTTAGAGCCCTGATGATGACGTAATGTCGAAAGCGCTTGGCTGAATTTAATAAAATATTACACACTTCTTCACAAATTCATTTATCCTTGCTTTAACCGAACTAGCCGATGCTGTAAGGGCAATACTTTGGCACTAACAAAAATGCTGAATTATAAACTGGGTAGGTACATTTACTACATTAATTGAATAATAACGGAGGTGCAATGAAATATCATTTTGTAAATCCAACACTTGAAAATGTAAAGAAGAAGATGCGAAAAAGATTACTTTGAAAACACCCTGTAGTGTAGTGTATATATGTCTTGCCCGTTATCCATAAATCCCCGGATTATAATGAAAAAAGGACACTCATAAATTCAACTAGCCATATTTCTATTTTCGATTTTTATATCCTCTATAAATAACTTTGTGAGAGCATATGCTGTTAAAATCCTTATATGTAAGTGAAGTAATAAATATTGTGCCATCAGACCCGCTCCATTCAAGTTTACTTTGCTAGAATGTTGGTAAATTTATACACGATAGAGGAAAGTTTACAAGATACAATCACATTGAAAATTTGTAATTTTAAATTATGTTATGAACAGTGGCATCGACATAATGTGACGAACAAGCATCTATTTATTCGTATTATGCACAATTTAATCAAAAGTCAATCAAAAACGGTTGTTGTGTCAGAAAGATTTATTGTTTAAGGATGTATATCCAATATTAAATTTAAAGTTTAATCATTCAAATTAAAGTACGTTAAAGTACAATAGTATATTATACATCAAGGTAGTGAAGACTGTTATTATTGACCGAGCACCAAGATTATTTCGAGTGCGGGTTTGCCCCGAGCGGAATAAGGTGCAAGCCCTATAAGTGACTTCACCACCGTGGTGTATACAGGGTGTCCCAAGTTATCGTATACAGGCAATATCTCGCTTAATTTGAAAGATAATCCAATCCTGTAAAAACTGTTGTGAATGGCATCAAAATTCCTTCCTAATGACGTATCAGAAACATCATTTCACTTAACAGTCCTTTGGCAGCCACGCCTCACTTTATATTTTCAAATGGTACCCCCTGTATATTTTCGTTGAAAATTGCTTCTCACTATATTTGGAATACGTCGATGTAACATACTTAGTTTTTTATTATTATTACCAAAAAAAATAACATTTTATGATATTTTGATTTACCTAACTATCCTCATTGCTTCCGTCACTGCTATTAACCCTGGTACATCACACTTATTTTTTGAAACAAGAACTTCACACTCGGGTCTCAGAAACCCAAAGCTATTTTTTAGCAAAAAAACAAAAAATTTAAATATTTTATGGTTTCGGGAGAATAACTAAATTTCGTAGTTTGCGTAGAAAAAAAATATAATCATGGTGTTTGATTTCACAAAGAGATATGTTTGTTAAAAGTGAAAAAAAAAACAAAATAACATCCAAACATAAAACATTTTTTTGAAAAAAAATAACATGAAATTCAAATTATTATCTACGAATACAAACTCTATATCTATCCTTGTAACAAAAAATAAACTCTTTTGACATTATCAGTCTTAGTTATTCTTAGCCAGGTCTTCAGTTTCTTGGACCTTGATGTTCGCATTCACAGCATAGCTGGGCTCTATGCTCCATGCAGTATGGCATGTGACACGCAGAACACGCAAAATTAGTTTCTCTAACTTTCCCTTTTGGACAGAAGGAGCATCTAACTTTTTTTGCTAAATGAACATCATGTTGTGGTGGGGGGACTTCAATTCCGAGAATTTCAGAAATTTTTTGCTGCAATGGTTTTTGTAACGTAGTAACTGTCAAACGTTCTCGTAAACATGGTTCAATTAGACTCATTCCTAACTGCTTCAGAAAAGGTTTTCGATTATTTTGTCTATCTTCTTTCCAGTGTGGACTTGCGAGAGAAAACTAAACCATTGCATTTATTCCACTAGCATCAAGTATATTGAAAAAAACTCGTAGCGGCCAACGTCTAGTCTTTCGTGAAGTAGTGTACAAATGGCAGAGCTGATCGAATGTATCTGTCCCTCCCTTTGTTTCATTATAAGAATGTATAATATTGGGCTTCCCAGTAATGGCATTTAGGGAGTCATCAGAATGCAATGTTGACAGCAAAAGTACAATTTTGTTTGGTTTAGGAGTGTATGAAGCAAGTGTTTTATTTCTATCAAAAGCAAATAACGATGTACCTACTTATTTTTTTTTTGTAGAAAGGAAGTAGGTATTTCTCTCTTATTCTTTCTCAAAGTTCCTAGGAGAGTTAATTGATACTGTTCTAACATTTGTTCAGCTAGGGGAATTGACGTAAACCAATTGTCAACTGTGAGGTTTCGATTAGTTCCATGTATTAGTTCTGAAAGTTTTCGGACATAATAAGCAGGTACTGATTCTGTAGTTACTCTTCCTGCGTATGGAATTGCATTGAGCATATAATACGTTTTTGAATCATTCAACATCATTATTTTAATTCCATACTTATCAGGCTTACTAGCCATGTAAATTCGGAACGGGCATTTCCCCCTGTATCCTACGAGCTGTCCATCTATAGTACAGCATTCATATGGTGTATAGTACGAGTCATAATTATCCACAAAAATGTCAAATAATTCCCGTTAAGGTGTAAATTTATCAACCAACCTCCTTTCGGCTCTAGTATCTTTACTATCAAACCTTAGACATAATGCAATAAACTGAAATCGCTGCTGTGATATTGTCGCCCAAAATATTCCATTTCCAAATTTTACTGACCAAAGTTCATCCAAGTTACAGTTTGATACGCGTAATGCACCTGCTAAAAATAACAGCCCAATAAAAGCCTTGACATCAGCTTTATTTACTGGCCTTGTATAACTCTGTTGTCTAATACCATTGCATTTACGAGTAATTTCTTCATTTGTGTATAAAACAATATCTATCATTTGTTCGTTGAACAACAAATTCCAAGCTTGTTCAGGAGACTGAACGGTCCTGGCTTCTCGTTTAGGGCCAGGTAAATGCATTACAATGTTTTCTTGTCTTGTACGACCCTGTCTTGCTGGGGCTTGTGTGCTCCATCGATGACCATTTTTCCCCTGTAAACTATGGACATTTCTAACTGGTTCATCCAATACTTCGTCTTCATTTTCGCTTTGGTCACTGTTGCTATCTGAGAGTTGCTCTTCAACATAATCTTCTCCTCCAAACATATCGTCAACGATCTCGTATTCGCCCTCATTCTCCCATAAATTTTCTGCCTCTCTCTGCAATTCTACCTCGGTTAATCGACGACGATTTTCTCTGCTAGTTGAAGCCATTATACTAAAATAAATGAACGTAAGTTAAAACAAAATAATTACCATAAACATCACACTTGGGTCTGTGGATCCCATGCTCATATTTTTGAAAATATCGTACCTCACTGTTTCACTCAAATGCAGCAAAACAGCCGTATTCTAAGTCGGCTAACTGTAGACTGAATTTACATAGACTGGCGACGCAAACAAACGACTCATGCGCATGTCACATTACAATGAAGGGCGCTCTGGGTTTCTGAGACCCAACAGTGCAGTTCCAGGGTTAAGAGCTTCACGAGAAAGAAGTAGATTAATCTATTGTTTAAAACACTCATACTTTTTATGTCAAAAATTGAATGATAGTTAATAATAATAAGTGTAGAACAACAGTCATTTGCAAATAGTACCAAGGGTGTTGAATTTAATCAACGAATAAAATTTTTATTCTATCCACAAATTCGAATTCAAAATTACGAATCTTGTTATAAGCACAACGCCATTCACATTGAGTCCAGACAAGAACATTAATATGCTATTGGTTTATGGTGAATGCAGGAAAAAAGCTCGACGAGCGGGCCGTTTATATCAAGAACGTTATCCTCAACGTCCTCGGTATGACACATGGTGTTCACTAAATTGGAACGAAAGATGCGCAGCTGTTCGTTCCAAAACAAAAACCGTGCACCGCATCGATATCCAGTGAGAACTGATGATAATGTAATTAATGTACTTGAGTATGTTGGTATCATTCCTCATACTTCTGTTAGAAATATAGCTGAAGAACTGGGAATAAGTAAGAGCACGATACAGAGGATTTTGAAGCAACACAAATAACACCCATTTAAACTACATTCAGTTCAAGGACTAAGGACTACTGATTTATACAGAAAATTAGAATTAATATCTCTAATCCTCACTAGGATCGTCCATTTCGTTTTCAAACAGTTTGGAGTATAAATGTATGGTGTGGGTTATTCAATGGTCATTTGTGTGTGCCATACTTTTACGAGGTGTTTAGATTTTCTTTAAAACAAATTATCTGAACTTATGGAAGACATTCCTTTGGAAAAGCGAAATAAAATGATCTGGTAACAGGACGGTGCTCCACCTCATAATGCAGGCATTGTTGCGAAGTATCTCAATCACAACAGTTGGATAGGTAATTACGGACCTATATCTTGGCCTCCCTGCTCGGTCGATCTAACGCCACTGGACTTTTTTTGTGCGGTTATCTTGAAGAATTAGTATATCGAACACAGCCTGTAGATTAAGATGATCTTAAAAAACGCATTCGTGAGGCATGTCGTAGTATTACAACAGCTATGATTCAGGATGACTGCACAAGAGCGCTTTCAAGACGTTTTGAAGATTGTATGGAATCTGCGGTAAATAATTTTGAAGACATACTGTAGTTCTTTCTTCATTATTTGTATTTGATTTTAATAAGGAAATTTAGGAATTACAAAATGTTAATTTTTTTGGTGCTAATAATAAAAAACCAACAAGTATGTTATATCATTGTATTCCAAATAGAGTGACAAGCAAATTTCAACGAAAATATACAGGGGGTGCCATTTGAAAATAGAAAGTAAGGGGTGGCTGTCAAAGGACAGATATGTAAAATGAAGTTTCTGATACGTCATTAGGAAGGAATGTTGATACCATTCACAACAGTTTTTACAGTATTGGATTATCTTCTAAATTAAGCGAGATATTGCCTGTATACGATAACTTGGGACACACTGTATACAATTTTTTCAACTTCTAGCCAAATTTAGGAAAAAAATTGAATATAAAAAATGTTTCTTCTAAAAATTGAGTAGCACAGGAGCTTAGAGTAATAATAAACATAGAGAGGGCTATTCATTCATAAACACGTTTATTTTTGCGACCAACAATTCGAAACGCCAGTAGTGAAATAATGAATGAATTAAAAAAGTGGGGATGGTATTGTAACTACATGGCCTTCGTAATTCCGGCTGTTTTTCTGACAAACTTGGCACCGACGAACCATGATAATCCAAAAACATTAAATTAATTAACTTAAAAGTTTATTTTGTCACTAGAAGTTTTGAAACACACATCAAAACGAAAGTTCTAAATGTTTACTCTCTAGTCGTAATGACGCTCGTATAAACAAACCACGTTTGACATTATTTACTACAATACTACGACGTATTCGAAATGATCATCGATCACAGTCTGACGATTTTTGCATCTCTCTTTATATGGTAATTAAATAAGGACAAAACTACTAAATAGATTATTATTGACACATTAAACAGGTACTGAAATTTTGAGCAATGTTGCCACTTTTAGTTATAACCATAAACGTATCTAAGGATACACCAAATACTTGTACAAAATTTTTATAAGAATATGCTTTCATTAAATAAAATTCAAGTATTATTAATTAATTTTAAAAATAGCGACTCAAATGCATAAATTAGTATGACTTTTTTTATTTACATACCTTTTTAACACATTTTCAATTACACTTCTAATTTCATTTTTTCTGCAACTGAAGAGTCTTTGTAAATATGGCAAAGCAGTGGAAGTGTCCGCAAGTGAGCTAAGAATGTGACTCAATGATTGGGGCAAGAAAATATCAAAACAAACATATCTATTTTATTTGCTAATCTGAGCACAGGAATGCAAATTCGCCTTTCCTGTAATAAAACTAAAATCAAGTAGTCTGATGCAGATTAACATTTCCACTAGTAAAACTTATTTTCAAACAACGGGTGCGTTCAGAAAACTTAACTTATAACTCAATATGAGTGAGCAACGAATGATTGACATGTGTCTTCTAAACGATAATTTTTTGAAAAGTATAAATATTGAAAACTGAAAATTATACTTGGGTACAATCTAATTCTTGCGGTATTAGTTAAAGGTAATATAATTGATATAAGCAGAAATATTACAGCCCATGCAATAGAAGATTTGCAGGAATCATTACGATATGATTATAACGTGAGAAGACGTGGTATTCATGAAAAAACAGGAATTATTATGAAGAAATAATTCCAACCTACAATGTTATGTTGTAAAACTTATGTATTTATTGCACTAATATAAAAACATCACAATTTGCAACGTGTTGTGCTCTGTGAGCACACTTGAAAACCACTCAGAAAATGGCGTCCGCTCACGAAACATGTTGAATTTCGCTCACTGATCAATGTGCGTTCACATAACATTCACCTAAAGGTTCTGCAACGGTTGTGTTTTCTGAACGCACCCAACGTTTGTAATAGTTAATCTAATTCATCATCCGAATCCAAAACTCAATCTTCAGATTCAGACGCTGTCATAAGAGTCCGAAACGTCGTAATCAGAATCCAAATAAGTCGGATCTCACTTAAGATATTTCACTTGCCGATTACCTAGATCTTTACTATCATCATCCAGTAAATTAAAAACTAAGGCACTTAAAATTTTATTCACTTTGAATAGAGTATATATAGGAGCTAATTTTTTTGAAAAATTTGCAATTTTGCTATATAAAACGTAATTTTTCTTCAAAACTCTATCGCCAAAATTATATTTATCGTCACGTTTTCGCAAGTTATATCTGCTTTTACTTACATCCTACAGTTTCTCTATTTTTCGTTTGGTTTTATTTCAGATGAATTTTGAATATCAGAAACCATAGAATTTTTATCAGTAATTTCGACGATATTATTAGAGTTTTCCGTTATTTTGTCGTAATAATCGCCAGTAACTGGTATAGTACATGCAAAATTTAAGAAAGCGGACAATCTGTGGCGTCACTTCTAGCCAAACAAATTCTTTGAGCTACTTTGAAAATGTGTTCATCCCAAGTTTTCTGATTTTCTTTAATGTACGAACGAATGGAAGTCAATATAATAGCATTCTGTCTCTATATTTATCTAAAAACGACTTGAATTCATTACTAGTAAAATATGAGGCATGAACACATTTTAAAATTTGAGGAACATCCAAAATACGGAATACTTGGTTCTCTAAATTTTTTATAATAGCTTTAGTAGTTACTTTAGGTAAATGTTGTACAAATACATATTTAATGAACCAATCAACAACAACTAAAAGATGCTGTTTGCCATTCTTAGACCTAGTAGAGGGACCCAATAAGTCTAGAGATACCAGTTGAATAGGAAAATTTATGTTTTTGTATTGCCCCATTAATCCTGTTCTAGGCAAATTATCACTTTTACAACTGGCAGAAATTTTACATTTTCTAACGCAATTCGTTACATGTTTCCTCATTCCAGGCCAAAAATATAGTTCCTGAACACGATAGAAAGTTTTTGATATGCCTAAATGTCCCAGCGTGGAATCATCATGATACATTCTTATAATTTCCTATCTATTTGTAGATGGAATTAAAATTTTCCATTCAGCAATATTACTGCCAATATAGTATTTAATAAAGATATGTTTTTCCACTACTAGCTGTGAAGTTGACAATTATTGTGTCATCTAGCCAACTGAGAAGTTGAATTTCTCTATTAGTGGTTAATAATTTTTTCTATTTTCAACCTAGGTCAATAATGGACAAATTCAAACGTTTTGAGAATTCAGAGATAATAGCTTAACAAATACTAGTGCAACATAATTTTGTATACCCAGGAGATTGTATTCAACATATTTACTGCTTGAAATTACCTAACAAGATAAAATTATTTCAATAAACCTGTCATTAGTTTAAAATTCGCGCTCAACCATAAATTTCTGATGATATAAGGAGTGCGTTCATAATATATGGGTGAAGTGAGGAGCGAAAACAATGTCAGTGTCAGTCAGACGACGGAGTAAACGCCTAGGGAGAAATCAGTTTGAACGATTTGTAGATCGGCACTATCAAAATTTGACATTGAAATGTGTTGTTTATTTTCCGTTAATTTTAGAAAAACGTGGATCTAGGAATGTTTTTACCTTCAACATTATCACCAGTGGAATTTGAAAATCTTCTGTTGATAGAAACTGGTAGCTAACCTTGACCCACATAGACAAATAATATATTACTTTCTCTATGGTGAAGCATATCTTAAATGTTTTATGAACGCTCACTTTGTACCCAAATGTTGTGGACGAACTACCGCTGTAATTGTTCAAAGTAAAACATAAACGACGTTTTGTGAAATTTTTAGGTGGGGTCGTATAATTGGTTTCGTTAATTCGTTGCACTTAATAATGGTGATTATGAACTATAAGAATAATGGTATTCTATTGCTGTGTGATTAAATTATACCTACATGATTTTTATAAGAATTTTTTTTTATTTTTGAATTTTTGTCTTAAATTTGGCTAGTAGTGGAAAAAAATGTATATACACCACGGTGGTGAAGACATTTATAAACCTCACCACCTTGGTGTATAATATACTATTATATATAATATTATTATCACTTTTGAAATCAGGAAACTTTTCTGGATCATTCTTAATTTTATGTTTCAGATCAACATACCAATTATATCTTCGATAAAATTATTAAAATCAAATACTGCAATATCAGGTAATGATCTACTAAAGGCATCTGCTACAATATTGATATTTAAATTTTTATCAAAAGAAAATTGCGAATATTTCATTGTCATTCTGGCTAATCTTCCAGAAGTGTTAGACAAATTATTTAAATTACTTCAGCGAAACATGATCAGTGACTATAGTGAAGTGAGTAACTTCAATGTAACCTCTGAACTTCTCTATACCGAAAGTAACAGCCAAGAATTATTACATAAAAGCATGTTGGATTATAATCTGTAATATCAAGTTGGCTTTGAAAAATCAACAAAATCTGACAATGTGTCAAATTATTTTGATTCTAAACAGTTATTATTGTTATTGTGTGTGAAAGGTAAAATATAATAGTTAATTTGATCAAAATGGTTTATTTTTCGAATGAAGAATATGCTGATATGCATTTAATTTATAGGGAAGTACAATGTAACGCTCACGCACCATTTGTAGCCGTACACCAAAGATTAAGAGTACGTGGCTCAGTAGTACCTAAAAATACTGAAACTTGTAGACGACCTGATGTGACAATGGAATACGAAGACTATATTTTGATTGAAATCGAAAATAATCCTGAGGTTGGCACCAGAAGACTCGCTGCTATGTATCCTGGCATTTCCAAGTCTTTCATATGGAATATTATTCATAAAGAAAACCTCCATCCTTTCCATTTTTAAAAAGTTCATGCCATGGTAGATGGTGATTTCCATGCCCGCATAGATTTTTCAAACTGGTTGCGGAACAAAAAAAATCAGGATCCTAATTTCTTTTCCAATATTTTATTTTGGGATGAATCTACGTTTACCAGAGACGGAATTTTTAATTTACATAATGCACATCATTATGCCTACATTGGTGATAATCTTCATGCAACAGTAGAGAAAAAGCACCAGCAAAGATTTAGTATAAATGTTTGGATAGGTCTAATCGGTAATCAGCTTCTGGGACCCGTAGAGCTTCCTAGCCGATTAACAGGACAAGAATATCTTAATTTCCTACAAAATGTTCTACCTGATTTAATAGATGAGGTTCCCCCGATGATTCGAAATAAATTATGGTTCATGCACGACGGCTGCCCAGCCCATTTTGGTAGAGTTTCGTCAATATCTCGACAATAACTATTACGATAAATGGATTGGAAGAGGTGGTCCAGTTAATTGGCCCCCAAGATCCCTAGATTTAAACCCCTGTGCTTTTTGTATTTGGGGTTATTTAAAATCATTAGTCCATGCTGTTCCAATAGACACCCGTAATCAGCTGTGGCAAAGAGTTGAAAACGCTTGTAATGAAATTAGAAGTAATGCAGGAATTTTTGCAAAAATTAGACGATCTTTAGAGAAAAGAATAAATTTGTGTATTGAGTCGTCACATAGAGCATCTGTTGTAAAATTAATTTTCTTATTTCTGTTGGTAATTATCTCTAACTTTGTTTTTTTTAATGTTGATTGTTGTTTTATACCCTCACGAAATAAAATTAATTTAAAATTTCTAAAACAATATAAGCAACTTAATCCTTACGACTTTTGTTACCAGTATCTGTACAATTTGTTGATTTTTCAAAGCTAACTTGATACTACAGATTATAATCCAACATGATTTTATGTAAGAAACACAATAAGTTTAAATTTATTTTTCTCGAAAACGGTTCATGATATCGATTTGAAAGAAGAGAACATTTTTTATGAACATTTTTTGCTCTAGTAAAAATCCAATGAGATCAGTTAATTTGAGGTCATTAGATTGAACATAACCAATCAGAACAACATTATTAGGCAATCCAAACCACGTGACTTTTTAGCTGTCAATATGGCGGCGACGGTCAAACATTGGATTCAGTACATTCATTTATGTTTTATAGCTATAAAACGGTTTATTTTGTATTTTGTGGGGTTTTAAGGTGTTTTGTAGTGTTTGAGAAGGACAATTTTCCTATTTTAAGATGAAGAGTGCTTATTTTAAATCGTTATTAGTGTAAAATCCAGATGTTGGAGAAACATAAATAGTTTAGCTAATAGATATATTATGTGTACCCTCTACTATTAAATCAGTGTTGTATTTTATTTTTTGTAAATAAATGTAGAACTAAGTTAGCCTTTCATTGATTGTAAGGAATTATATATGTATTTGTAGTTATGTAATGAGTTTATAAATGATTGTTTTTTGTCGATGTTGGCTTGTGAAATTCTTTCTAATGACCCTAGGGGTTTTATTAACTAGTTTTTTTTTGTTTTTGGAAAAAATAAACTGTTATATGAGGGTTTTGTTTTTTTATTGTCCCTAAAGTGTGTGACATTTAATGCATTAGAAAAACAATTATTTTACGCTGCAAAATATAAATTTTATTTCATTTTGACATGTGTACATTACAATACATATTTCTAATATTAACATGAGTAAAATCAATGAACTCTAGCCTCATTGTTCAAAGATTTTGATCTTATTGACAAAGCTATGTAAAAATATATTACTATAATAACACAGTACATAAACGTTATACGTATTATGAAGAGACAAGAATTATTACTAATTTAAGTACAAATCAAAATAAAACATTCATTAAATGTTGAGAAATAATAAAAGTTGCTAAGTAATATTTATTTAATGTTTAGCTTCAAAACTAAAACATAAATACTTAAGCATCATAGACACCACCGTCTCCATAAATTCAATTTGATCCTCCTGGAACTGTTGAGGCATTTCATCAATATCCATGACCTGTTGACAAAGTAATTATAATTAATTATAACAATGTTCAGCAACTATCAATACATAACTTAACATTGCTATTACTAAAATTTAAAATTCTTTTTATCAAAATAAAGTGTGCAAAAGATGCTCATCCAGTATCTTTTCTTGACCAGGACGATCAGTTACACATATCCCAATCAATTGTCAATTAGCTCTTGAGACAATTTACATAAAAAAGGACTACTATTAATTATTTTTTACCTTAGTGTCAGTCAGTTTTGTCCTTTTATCTCTGCGATTCTTTCGGTCAACATCTGCAGCCCTCTTTTTTACTTTCTGAGACACATGTCCCATATGTTGAGATGGTACCCAGTCAGGGTGTTCTTTATCTTCGAGGACATCAAGTTTGCCTAAAATGAGTTAATACCTACTTGAGTACAAACTACGTAAACTAGGAGCTATTAGAGTTGATATATTTGATGCGAAGCCTACCAGTTATAAAGTGTCTTCAGCAAACTTTCTGGTGTTTCAATATAGATTCGGTCTGATCGTCTCTCTTTATTGCTGCAATCCATGTCACAGATATCCATGCAGCCCTGCGAAGTTTTGTCAAAACATTTTTCTTCGTTAGAAACCTGTGTTTTGTCTCTGCGGGAACAAAACGAAACTTCATCACGATTAGAACGGCTTCCACAACCAACTATAATACATATCGAAGACAAACACTACACTATTTAAAAATCACAATTTACAGCCAATAAATAGAAAGAAAATTGGTTTAACGTGGGTTAAACAATCACACTCTACAGTAACTTTGTTGTTTATTTGACCGTCACCGCCATATTGAATTTATTTTGACAGGTCGTTGGATTGCCTAATACTGAAAACAGATCCCATGGGCTGTTTTCACTCTATCACGTTGCTATGGATACAATTTGATTATTTATTTCGATTTTGACGTTTCAAATATTTAATATTTCAAAATGTCACGATTTGGTCATAATACTGACTAGAATATTAATGAAATTATAGAAGCTCTGTACTTCTTTTCTATAATTAGCAAACAAATTTCTATCCGAATAACCCTCGAACATTGATAAATGCTCAAAAATTTTATAACAACTTTCTCAAGCTTGGTGCTTATAGTCAACAGACTGTTTCCAAGCAACAAGCTTTCGAAATCTGTTAATACATAAAAAACTTGAAAAGAATTTTTTTTAATAAAAATATCTGTTGGTCCCCCCAACTGACACGCTTGTGATGGATCTGGAAAAAATTTATTTACAGCAAACGACTGGTTTGTAACTGTTTATTGATTATACCGAGTTTGAATATTTTAAGTAACGGTATTTTTGAGTAATTTGAAGAAAACTCATATGAGGACGTCTTCTTCAAAGGGGTGTAGCTCCCTTAGGAAGCATTTTCGGATTGAGGTAATTTGACCTGAATCGACTTAAAATCACCTCTAGTAACTGTAGTTTCCGTTTGGCTATATTAATACCTGTATATCCCAGAAGAAATTTTTGTTTTAATAAATTCCAATCCCAAATTGTTAAATGAATTTTAGGTGCTTTAGTTGAAAGCGCAATATAAAATATTGTTACAAGCCACATGTCCATATTTATCACAAAACATCTTATATTTCACAATATATTATGGGGAAAAATTAATTTTCATTTTGTTTCTTCAGAGGGCTGTAATTTTTTTTTAAATTTGTACCGAACTATTCTTACACCCTATATATACCTAATATAGCAACTCGCCTAAAACAAAAACTTTTTATCAGTTGAATTGAAATAAATTGCCATGAATAAATATCTATTTATAGTACGTCTGTGCTTTTCAGGGTTGTGTACTTTACGCTACATTTATTTTTCAAATATGTATTTTTGTAAATATCAAAACTACTACTTCTGACGAGAAGCTTTACTCAGAATTAACCAGAAAACACCTTGAAACACATGTTCATTAAATAAAATTCACCAGTGAAAACTTTCTAAAATTAATAGCTCAATAAATTTTAATTCGAATTGGGAAGTTTAGCGAATAAACATAAATTCATTTAACTACTTGTGTAATATATTTACACTGGAGTAAGATGTATGACGCTTAGCTAGTAGTCCAATAATATAAAGATTAATATTACCATCCAAAAGGCAAGCCTGTATTATTGAATGTTGGTTCATTTTAGCATACATTTTGAGGATTTATATTTAAAAAATGCTGAATTTTAATTGGGGGGTAGTAAATAATTGAAAACTATTCCAAAAATCACTTTTTTGGAAATATCGCAGATATATGAAAAAGTTTCAAACAAAAAATGTAGAGATTGAAATTTCCTATAAAATTGTCTTTAATCACTTTTGACGTACCTATTTTTAATATAAACCGTGATATTTGCATTAAACAATTGAAATTTATAGCTGAGCCGCATGGAATATTAAAAAATTTATAAAGAATCGAAAAACGTGAATTTTTCAACTTTCATAGGTATTTACAAAGTCTAAAGGCGTGTATCCATATGTGCCAATGCCGCGTAACGTGTTCGGTTCGTTGCAAGATAACACGGTTCGTTCCTGAAATATTTTTATTATTTTTGGTCGTCAATTATCACGTAACTAAACGAGGTTACCCAAGTGAGTGTATAAGAGACGCAGAAGGAAACGTATATCTTGATTTTTAAATAAAATGTTAAATAGTACAACAAAAAGAGGTTTAAACCAGGCTAGGGACACTGCAGACCGTGCCATCTATAGAGCCTGTCGAGTAACTAAAATCGGTAGATAATTCCAAAAAATGTTATATGTTATACTGTTATCGTCTTGTGTTGAGGTTATTATGTTTCGGTATTTTGGTGTATTTTTTAATCGCTATAGTGTAATATTTATCTGTTGTTTCGTTGCTTTATTGTTATTAATTTAAAATACAATGTCAAAGTGTATTCTGAAGGAGTCGAATAAGTGGTGTACTCGGTAAGTGTTATTACAAAAATTTGAGCATTTTTTTATTTCACAATTAACAACCATTATCTTTATTTTTATAAAACACAGAATTTTACTAATTTAATCGACAACTTTAGAGATCATGGTTGTTTTTTACATTAGCTGAACTGAAAATTGCTGAATTAATAAAGTAAATATTTCTTTTCACAGTTTTGTTCCTCCAACCCAGAAGGATAAAATTAATATGGCTGAAAAGCAGTGGTAATTAATCATTAAATTTGTCGACGAGGAAACGATGGAGGATATGGATCCCATCATTTTCAAAAACAGTGTTTCTTTAGATTTGAGAAAGACGAAGGGAGGTTATTAAGACAGTTTGATTTGCCTTCCCATATGAATGGAAATTAACAAAAATTGATGGTAAGTTTTATTGTATTCATTATAGAATGTTATAATTTTGGACATTTCAAAATGTGAATTGAGTGAATGAAAAGAGGAGTAAGTACTGAGTGTGTAATATTACTAAAATTCCAGCTAAGCGCTTTCAGCCATTAGGCCATTCTAAAAGCTCTCGTCAAGAAAAAAACATACAACAGGTGTCAAAAAATATCAAACCAGCAACTGCTACATACAATGAAATAAAATGCTTGATGTTACATCATTATTTAAATAAAATTTGTTAAAATTACCCTATATAGAGCGTGTACAATTGTAATTCACATAACGAAACGACTAATTTGAAATTATCCACTAAATGATGTGTGCACACCCTCTTTATAAGGTAAGTTTAACAAAATTTACTTAAATATTGATGTAACATCAAACATTTTATTTCATTGTATGTACCAGTTACAGGGTTTGATGTTTTTTGACACCTGTTGTATGTTTTTCTCTTGTCGACAGCTTTGAGAATGGCCTAATGGCTGAAAGCGCTTAGCTGGAATTTTAATAAAATGACACACTCAGTACTTGTCTTTTCATTCACTCAATTTATTTCTAGTGTGTACACCATACTCAGACAATTCCATTTTAAAATGTATTCATTGAATAAATAATAATCTGGGTTTTATTTTATATTATAGCTATTCCCTCCACCAGCTATGGGATGGAAGGTATTGACCCCATGCCGATTTTCATATATAGCCCATGGTATGACAATTTATGGGAAATGAAGTTGAGTATTAACTTTTGTTGAGGCAATACGTCTAAGTATTTGGTCTAGCGGTAACCAAAAATCGAATAAAGACAAAAAATAAAAAAAAACAATAAATCAAAAAATAATTAAAAACCAAAAAAAAACCAAAAATTCCTAAAAAAATCGAAAGCTCCAAAAGAAGGAATTCAAAAAAACCAAAAAAATTTAAACATTCAAACATTTTTTTATATCTTTTTTGACTTAGTACAAAACATGTGTAAACTTATTATTTCAATAGTAAGCGCATTTTGTTTTCTTTTGATGATATAAATTTTCAAACATATTTGTGTGTTTACTTATTTATTGTTGTTATTTTGTGTGTTTACTTGTAGAACCTCAACCAGAAACGAGAAAGGACTTCCACGAGACGGTGGGATTTTTAAGAGCTCTTAAGAAACATTTTAACAATCATAGACTGCCAGGAGTTGCAGAGTAACTTAAACTGCCTTATGAGATAGTTTCATAAGAACGGAATGCTTTTAAATGTAGAAATATACAAATATGCAATATACTAGGTTTAAGCTTGTGATATAAACCTATTTAATACTTCCAGTAAAAAAATAAAGATGTGTTTTAAGTGGAAATGGAATGTTAGATATATTATTTTAAATTTTGTACAGTCAAAAGTGCTGTTTAGCACACTTATATGTAATTACTTGTATTTACAGAGCTGGGCTGTAGTTAACTACCATTCCTTTAAAAATATTCTAATTACTTTTATTCTAACAGTCATAGTAATTATACTCAAATCTTTTCTTTCACAGAAAGTTGCCATAAATAGTAGTTAACTACTCATGGCTGACACTTTTTTTATTAAGTTAGTAGCAGTTATACTCCAGTAGTTTGTCCAGTTCTGTGTGTTTATACGAATGTAATAATAAATAAATAAATTAATATAAACTTATCATAAATAATTTCCTACTTTTATCTTGATTTAACATCATTTAAAAATCTAATGATACTCCAATCTAGAATGTATGTTACTCAAATTATTTTTTAATTATTGCATTGTTTTTACCTCATAGTTTATTTATTGTCATTGTTTGTTAAGAAAAGTACTTTATGAAAGAAATTATTTGTTGTGTATTTTTATACCAAAATAAATAAACTGTTTATATGATTACTGTTTTATTTTTTCCAATTTAATTAACCATTTATGGTCCATCATTTGATATTTCATTTAATTAAACTCAATCATTATTGAGTTAAATTGAATGAAATGTCAAATGATGGTTTTTTTGAAATAAAATAATTAAAATACAGTAAATATGAATATACCGCCAAAACCTAAAATAACCGAAATCTTTTCAACATCAGTCAATTATTTAGTCGACAGGCTCTTTGGATGGCGCCACAATCAGTGTCTTATCTATCTGTGGGTTATCTGTGGTTTAAACATGATTAAGCTACCAAGCGCTACAATGTTGTGCTACTAGACGGAGTAAGATGCATATAGTAATCGCAGAAGTATTTATGCGCTATTTCATAATTTTAACACACTTTGTAACATGTACATTCACGCGAATAAATAAAATTTGCAACAAAAAAGTGCACAATAATCAATGATTTAATAATGAACCTTCCAACAGGATATGAAACACCAACTCATTTGTTTTCACCCGTATGCTTAATAATTAACTACTGATTATATCATTATTTATTACAATTCATCAACACATGGCAAGTCACGTATATGTGTAGGAACTAAAAAAAATACCTATTGTCCTAGTTAGGCGTAGGTATTCCAAACAAAATCGTGATAGATTTCCTGTTCTGTTACCTCGTCTACGTCGATGCTAAATTATATTTTCTAATAAAATCATCAACCTCATGAAGTGTCAAGAAGTTTATTTAACGACGGAAGTAGATTCACAATCGTTCCATTAGAATAAATGCGTGGACAAAAGGTCACAAATAACACTCATCTTGAAACCCACAGTGCAGAATCGGATTTAGGGCGAAATCAAAGTTTAACTGAGTGGGATGAAAATAATTTGTTACGAACAATTGAAGGAATAAACAGTGACGAATTACAGAAAATAAGAAACTGAACTTTAATTTCTTTTTAATGCGAACCAACCCGAAATTAGATAACTTTGATGGAGATATAGTGTTGTTAGAGTTGTCAAGAGGTGTCAACACTTGCACACATGGACTGGAACTGATTGATATTTATGATTTAAATTAAGAACAATGAGAAAAAAGACACAACGAAATCAATTCGAAAAACCAGATTTTTGCTAGAGCCAACTTGATATAAGAGCAAGAAGAGCTACTTTTATTTGTTGTGTTCACATGTGCTTATGTGTTCTTTTTTCTCCCACTAAGTGAATTTAGTAACAGAAAAATCTTCATTCAAAATATTGCATGTTATGCAACGCAACAAAAATATGTTATGTTATGCAACGGAACAAAAGGAAGACCAATCTTCATACCATCAACTAAACCTTCAATGTTTATGGAAAGTTTCATCTTTCATTTCCTCAATTTCAAAAGTAGAAATCTTAGCTGATTGATTCAACTTCCAGAAATAACTAGTTTAACTCCCAGAAAAACTTATTAAATTAGGAAAATTTAAACGTTGGTTCTTCTTGAAAATTATTGTCTGAAAAATTGCTGAAGGTCAAAACCACGAGGGAGAATGGCGACGATTTGTTTATTTTTATTGAAATACCTTCTTTATCTAATATTAGTTCAGGGCACGTTCATACAGGTTGGCAAATTAATTTTGGCAGTTGGAAGTTTGGCGATGCGCCGTAGCAAAGACGTATGCGGATTGCAAGAGCTCACTTCGCTGGCAGAATTCGTAAGCTTCGTTTCGACAGTACAGTTCAGAGAAAAGTGTGATTACCGGGGTTGTGCAATACTAACTTGTTATGGCGACTCCAGAAAGTAAAGTTGTTAAAAAAAGTTGAGTGAGCAGTGTCGTGAAATAATTATGAACGTTTTAAATTTCATGACCGAAGAGGCAAACAATGGCAAGTAGACAATTCCATTGACAATGGTAAGTTTTAATTATTGCAATAAAATTTTTAAACCAAAGTAATTATTTAACAAATTTACACTCGATAGTAAATTTTTTAAATCGATTTTCGTACATAAAATATTTATTTGATAAACGATTTGAAAAAAGGACATTAGGGTGAGACAAAGTATTTTATGCACTCATGTGTCAATTTTATGCACCGTTATGTCATCATTACGAACAAATCGACGCCATTTTTAGTCCATTTAGAGCAGCCTAAATGAGACATTTTTTTGTTTTTGCATGCTTGAGGCTCATGCGTCAATTTTTCCATTCGTGAAAAAAAGCACCCCTTTATGCACTTGTTGCATGAATAACTATTCTGTTTTTGTCTACACGAGTATACAAAAGGGAACATGTTTATTTTGCGTAAGATGCCTATTTAAATGCAATAGGTTTTTTAGCTGATGATTATAATTATTATACTCATTTCATACCTATCTCTATTTCGTTTCGGTCTTTATTATTTGTTTTGAACCATCTTCCGATTTCAGTTACAATTGCGGTTTGGTCATATTAAAATATGTTTGAACTAAGATCTAAACATCGTTTAAAACAACTAATGAACTGAAACGTAATATAGTATTTTTGAATTTAATACTTCTTTTAAATGGCCGAAAAGCACGACAAACATGTTTATTTCAAAGAACAGTCACTAAAAACCAATTTAACTACTTCCTCATTTTATTTGTATAAAAATACACATGAGTAAACCTTTTAATACAACATTTATATCGACTTATTTTATTATCAGGTCATTGAACGAGTTTCTGCTGCTACGAAAGTTAGCCAAAGAACGCTTTCCCAAATTAAAAAAGAAGCTCTGGCTGGAAGTAATGCTGACATTGATGTGCCTACTAAAAAACAAAGAACGTTCAGTATCCATATGGATCAATTCGACAAAACTTTTCTTAGAAGGTGAATAATAAATTATCACATATCCGAGAAAAAAGGACCCACGTTTATATTGACTTATTTTATTGTCAGGTCATTGAAGGAGTTTCTATTGCTACGGAAGTTAGCCAAAGAACGCTTTCCCGCATTAAAAAAGAAGCTCTGGCTGGAAGTAATGCTGACACTGATATGCCTACTAAAAAACAAAGAACGTCCAGTATCCATATGGATCAATTCGACAAAACTGTGCTTAGAAGGTGCATAATAAGTTATCACATATCCGAGAAAAAAGTACCCACGTTAAAAAATGTACACCAAACCTTTGTAGATAGTTATGGCTTCGCAGGAAGTCGCGAATCTCTAAGTTTTCGTTGGACGAACAGAAGTTTGTTAATGGAAAGTCACGAAATCAGACATATATTTACGCCTACTATATTTAAGAAACATAAAAAAGTGCAGAGAACAGAACAAACCTATCATTTATATGGATGAAACATACATTCATTCATGTCACACGCACCTTAAAGAATGGAGCGACAAGAGTAACGAAGGATTAAGAAAACCCGTTTCAATGGGTAATAGGCTCATTATTGTGCATGCAGGAAGTGAAAATGGTTTTGTACCTAATGTTGGTATTATGTGGAGCTCCCAGTCAAAAACAGGAGATTATCGTAATGAAATGGCATACGAAAATTATGAGAAGTGGGTACAAGAAAAACTTATTCTATACCTACCAAAAAACACTGTTGTGGCCCTATATCACATTGTTCTTAATGAAAAATTACCTACGACTGCTTGGACTAAACAACAATTTAAAAACTGGCTTTTTGAAAGAAACATATATTACAGTGAACAAATGTAAAAACCGGATCTTTATAACGTTGCAAAAATGTACAAACCGCAATATAAAATTGATGAATTGTTTATTCGACATAAATTGCAAGTTTTAAGGCTAGTGTTTGGGCGCCACTTCAATTTTACAAAGGTTGAAGAATTATGTAATGAATTTTTTGACACATTCTCTGCAAATGATTGGAAAGTTAGATATGACCATGTTAAAAAGATTGAAGATGAATTTATGAACAGAGAACCACGTTTAGATACTGTTGTAGATAATATTATTAATAATTTGGCCGAAGACGGAGATAGCGAGGATGATGAAGTTGATATAGAAAGTGATTTTGAAGAATCATTTGTAGATGCACATCATTATTTTACTGTTGATGATCCCTGTATATCTAAAACATATTTTTTATTATAGTGTTTGTTTGTAGGTGGTATGACTGAATACATTAAATGCAACAAATGTAAAAATGTAAATAGGTGTTATAAAATTGTAGATATTAGAGACGAATTCCACCAGAGTAATATAATATTTGTAGCACATCTTTACATAGTTCTAAATAAACAATAATTGACGGCACCCAGATCCAAGATTTTTCTGTTTTGCCAGTCCTAAATCTGTAAAAAGTGTGAAGGGATATTCTAATTTCATAGTAAATATTTGCAAAAAACCCAAAAATTTACATATGAAACTAGAAATATCTACCACAAAAAAGCTTTAATATTTTATTTATATTATTAGTATACTTAGACTATCTCTAAAGGCGATTTCCCCAATTTTTTTTTCAAACTTTATGTATAAACCCGAATTTTCACATTATTATCTACTACATTATTAAGAAAGCTTAACAGGTAGGTATGTCATTAACTATTACTATCAACATATAGGAAAAAGTGTTGGCCATTGTTAAATTTAGAAAGTCGTTTAACAATACTTATCATATTTTACGCTTTATCTACAAAATCTACTTCCAATTTATATAGAAATTAACCTCAATGACGAATATTATGAAGGGACCACTTAAAAGACATTAATTTGATTTAAAGGTGAAAGTTTATGTCTCTTGGAATCTATTATTTATTATTTACATCACATAAAATAATAAAGGGTAATTATAGAATTCCCCGTATGGTTTTTGAAGCAATAAATAATTATATCTGTACAAAGAAAACTCTAAAGGTTTTTATTTCCTTATTCATTTAATTGATAATAAAGAACACATTAATGTTATTTTGTTTTGTAAACTCGATTTTATAAAGCATTAGACATGTGCCACTATTTATTATTTTTACATCCAAATTCAAAATATTGTGTTACCTTCGCATGCGGAATGTACGTCGCCTACTATTCCCGGTAACTGCGTTTACAACGTTATCAAGTTGTATGTCTTTCTCGCGCATGGTCAAAATTAATTTGCCAACCTGTACAAACATTTTAATTGGAATCAAGGCACTTTTTTCTTAATTATTAATCTATTATATGGATGGTTATTGTTATGTTGGAGGGTTCTTTAATAGTAAACACTTCTGGGTGTCGATTATTATTTAGAGACTTTTATATAGCGAAAATCTAGCTTAGACTAGTTTACAGTCAGTTATTAATAATAACATTCTACAGCCAGTCAAATCGTTACGTCTCTCCCTACTGTCAAGATCCCCATCTGAGTTCACTTTTAGGTCCGCGATCTGACAGACGTTACAGGGTTGCCATCGGCCAAAGTGCCTAACAGAACATATTCCTTTCTTAGACCTAATTAAATTTACAAATACACATAATCATGTGGCAAATAGCTAAAGCTGATGCCATCCTCCCACCACACACAAATACACATAATCTAAATACCCAGATTTTTAATTTCACGTCTAGGTCTAACATTGGAGTTTTCTTAGTCGGTTTAGGGGAAACAGTGTCATTCGAGTATACATTCATTTTAGTGGAAACCATCTTATTAGGGGAAGTGAAAACTATAGGTCCAGAAACTTCAAGACATACACTTTCAGGCGCACTAGAAATATCATTCCGTTTACACTCTTTATCTGTTTCTGTTAAATTTCAACTTTTATTATCAAAATTTAGAGGTTGGTTTATCGGGTGAAGTATATGCCAAAGTAACCTGTTGCTGATTATAATAAGGTGCTGGTATCAGGTGCCATCTGTTTCTTCGATAAATTTCAGAGTTTTATTAAATTAAGCACGAACGAGGTTCTTCTAAAATTTTGAGTATTTTAGCGTGAACGCTTAAATCCGTTACACAGACATAATCTCCTACCTCTAGGTCAGATAATTTTCTAGTCCGGTGTCTGTTATTAAATCGTTTGATGGCCTTATCTTTTACCTTACTTTCCCTATCGATCAAATATTGCTTGTCAATAGGATTGTTACATTGGCTTGGCAAAAATGGCATAAAGAGCGCACCTTTCTCCCAAATATTAACTCGCTTGGGGAAAAACCGCACTCTCAGGGTGTCGTTCGATAAGCCAATAAATCTTTATAAAGGTCATAATTTTTTTAAAAATGATTTTTAGCAATTTTAACAGCTGCATCAACACAGCCATTAGACTGTGCAAAGTAAGGACTACTCGTAATGTGTTTGAAATCAAATTCATAGGAAAACTTTTTAAATTCAGACTGAAATTGCGGACCATTGTCTGATCTAACAATTTCAGGAATTCCATATCTAGCAAATAACTGTTTTAATTTGTTTATGTCATTTTTATGAGTTTAAATATTTCAAAAAATCTAGAGTAGTTTTCTGTAATTATAAGGTACCAAATATGTTTGCTCTCAATCAAATATAACCCAATTTTCTGCAAAGCACGATCAGGAAAACTTTCGCCTATTATAGGTTCTTTAAAATTAATGTCTAATCAAGTTTTCCATTTGAGTCGAAATACCTAACCACCACACGGACATTTTTGCCCTTTTTCTACACTTTACAATTTCTAAGTGCCCATCCTGAATAAATTTGAAACATATTAATTGAGGTGAAGCACGGTTAAAAATACGAGAATTATCGCAATAAGAACCCTCCAGAAAATGAAAAATCAAATCTATACTGATAATAAGGCGATAGTGATTACCCAAATTACTGTTATTTGGCCAACCTGTCTCATTATATTTCTCAATTTTAACTTTAATAGGGTCTCTTTCCTGTTCAGCTTTAATTTCGTCTAGAAAATAAGATTTTATCTGAACTGACAGGACTATAAATCTAACATGAGCCTCTGTGTCCCATCTTGAATTGGTCACTTAGTATTCGATGACAAATTCCGCGATAGAACATCGGCTACCATGAGCTCCTTTCCTGGAAAATAATGGATTTTATAATCATATCTTATTAAACGGATTCTAAAACGCTGTAATCTTGGGGTTGGGGTTAATTCATCGATAGGTTTTGCCTGTAAGTCCTGAATTAGAGGCTTATAATCGGTTCGCATTAAAATGGGGATTCCAGGAATGTATTTAGAAAACTTTTCAGCTGACCAGGTTGAAACCAAGGCTTCACGCTAAATTTGAGCATGCCTCTTTTCTGTATTCGAAAGTAAACGGCGCAACTACTTCAGTGTGTCCGTCCTCTGAAGTATGAAATAGACAGGCCCCTAGTCCATAGGATGAACTATCTGCTTGAGTAAAAATTTGTTTTGTGGGATCAAAGTATGCTAAAGTAGGCCACTTTAATAGTATTGATTTTTAATTTTCAAATGCTTCCTTTCGAGAGATTCCCCAAATAAAATCTACATTTTTCTTTAAAAGAGAAGTTAATGGCTCAAGTAAGTGAGAAAGGTTGGATATAAAGCGACTTGAAAACATTATCATACAAGATATTGCAAAATTTCTTTTTTGTTTTTCGGTTCAGAAAATTGAACTACTGATTTTATTCTATCTGGATTAACAGAAATTCCAGTATTAGAAATAATGTGACCTAAAAACGTGAGAGATTGAGTAGCAAAAACCCATTCTTCTTTATTTAAAGAAATGCCTTTTTGTTCTTCACTAGGTGGAGCATGGACTAATATGTCATCAATGTGACTTATTACTCCTTCTAAGTCAGATAATATTTTATCGAGTAACATGGAAAAATATTCCAGAGTACGGATAATACCAAAGAGCAACCTTTTGAAATAAAATCTCCCAAATGAAGTAATAAAAGTGCTTAATTAGTATCTAGTTTAGAAAAATAGTTTGAGCCCTGAATTTGTGATACTTTACTTTACCTATTGGAAAGTGTGACTGTAAAACTGCCTTATTTAAATGTGTATAGTCGACACATAGGCGAATTTTTCAATTTTTTTTACTACAACGATTAAAACTTACCAAATCAGTAGGGATTTCAACAGGTTCAATAATATTAAGAGTTTCAAACGTTCCAATTCCTCGTTTAACGATTTTAAAAGTGGAATTGGAACGACTCTTGGAACTGATTGAATGAAAGTTGGAGCCCCTCAACTAACTTAATTTGCATTTCAGTTTTAAAATTACCTACACTATTCAAACTTTTAGGGTACTTTTTCAACAATCTGATTTTTTAAAGAATTATTTAATTTTACAGGAGCTATCTGATTACAAAATAACTTCAAAACATTTAATTTTTGAATTGCCGTTCGTCCTAAAATAGTGTTACGAAACAGCATACTGGTATAGTTCCTGAATCCGACCCTGTCTAAACCATGTATGAAAGTTAAAATTATGGCGGATGCGCAGGGATTTCTTAGAACTGTTTATGATTGTATCTTATCTAAACATTGTTTTTGTGACCAGTCTTATCTAGAAAATGCCTGAGAGCCAATTGTTTTTGTGTAAGCCGCAATCTAGAATTATCTAGTAAAAAAGGCACTAATATATAAAGGACCGACCACGGAGAGTTAGTTAGTTTATAATTTAACATCGTGAGATAAACAGTAATTAAGTGCATATAAATTAGTGAAGTGTTTATATAAATTAGTTAAAGTGCATATACTGTGTATATAATATAAATTAGTGAATAGTGTAGTGAACAAATAAATTAAGTTAGTAGACATAACGTGTGTGTATAAATGTATCCCACCCGTAATAAAAACGTTTAAATAAATAAGAAAAACATTACATTGGTGTCAGAAGTGGGATAATATAAATAAATAAGACGTAAAAATGGCCAAGAGACTAAGTGACTTGAAAGTGACTGAACTAAAGGCAGAATTGGAAAATTGCGAGTTAGAAACGTCCGGTAAGAAGAGTGAGTTAGTAGAAAGACTTACAATGGCACTGGTAAATGACGGCTTGGATCCAGAAACATTTTTATACAATGACGAGGCTTCCACCTTAATCTCGTCAATTTCTGCTAACATGGTAAGGATTTCCGCTAATACGGATGAGAAAATTTCAACCATAAAAAACTATTTTTCTGCTATGAAGAATGAGCTATCTGCCGATATCCTATCATTGAAAAATGACATTTCGGCTGACGTCGAAAAGGAAATCTCATCCCTAAAATTGGATAAAGAGGATAAGATGACATCGATAAAGGAGAAAATAAAATCGGACATTGAAAATAATATGATAACAATAGACGAGAAAATCAAGGAGTTAGAGGGAAATATTGCCGATTCAAGAACGCGAGGCACGCCAGACGAGGAAAAGAAGACCGAGCAAACGAAACCTTGCAACCCAGAAACACTACCTAAGTTTGAAGACATCGGCAGTTTTATCCGAGTCAAGGCTCCAACGTTCGATGGAAAAATGTCGTGGACCAATTACATAAAACAGTTTGAAGCAGCTGCTAGAGTGAATAATTGGTCCGATAGGGAGAAAGCGGTGAACTAACTATCGCACTTCGGGGAGATGCCTTAGACATACTTCAGACGATACCTCTGGAATAAACGGATGACATTGAGCAGCTGAAGAAGAGGTTGGACATGCGATACGGTCACGAACATTTGGAACATTTGTACAGATTCCAGCTGAAGAACCGAAGGCGGAAACGTGGCGAAACCCTTCAAGAGTATGAACTGAATATTGCCCGACTAGTTCGATTTGCTTATCCATCAGCACCAGATAACTTGATGAAATGTTTAGGCATCCAGACCTTTATTGATGGCTTACGCGACCCCGATATGCAGAGGACGCTTCGATTAGCCCATCTGACAACATTAGTCGACGCATTGACTGCTGCTATTGAATATAAAGCAGCCACGATGGCTTTCGGACACAAAAAGGTAGAACCATACAGGAAGAAGGTGACGATGACAGACTTGACCAGATCGTCAACTTGTTGAAAGGTATGGTAGATAATCAGGTGCAGTAATTCTGGCGAGCTAGAGCATGCACGCAGTTCGTGAAAGTGTCCTACGACTCCTGCAAACCGAGAACCTCTTAAATGCAAAGCATCCACGAAGAGCTCGCAGTACAACAAAGGTAGGACCATGCAGCAAGAAGATGACGATGACAAACTTGACCAGATCATTAATTTGTTGAAAGGTATGACAGACAAGAAGCCGAAGAAGATCAAATACCGGAAGTGTGGCGGGTTAGAGCATGTACGCAGTCCGTCTAAGCGCCCCAAGACTGAAGTAGCCCAAAAGCCTTGACGGTCATGCCCTGTAGACTATTCACAATGCAACAAGTCGAAATGTAAGGAAGTTGCAGTTTCAAGAATTACAGTAGTCAATGAAGAATGGTCACCCACCAGGATCAGAGAAGATCATGAGAATGACCCTTGCCTAAAGAAGATTCGGCAGTGGAAGGAAGAAAATCGGCGACCTACTTGGCAAGAAGTGTCAAGATTTTCACCGAAACTGAAGGCGTATTGGGCTCAGTGGGACTTGTCCTGGAAGAAGGACTGTTCAAAAAAGTCCTTGAAAACAATGATGGTTCCGAGATGAGGAGACAGCTAGTTATCCCGAGAACAAGAGTAGCTGAAGTACTAAAGAAGTTACACGACAGTCCATCGGGAGGTCATCTGGGAGTGAAGAAAACCCTCCAGCGAATCCGTGAGAGGTTTTATTGGATGAACAGCTGTGTATAAATTTATCCCACCCGTAATAAAAACGTTTAAATAAATAAGAAAAACATTACAATATGAACTATTACTTCGTAACTTATTTCGTCTGGCATGACCTTAAAATAAACTCAAGCCCATATACTATTAACGGTGAGTCCAACAATATCAGAATACCAGTTTTTGTGTTGACGGCGATAACAGTAGTAAATTTATAATAAATAAGAAACTTTTATTCTTGTTTAAACGCAATGTTTTAATTTAATCTATGGATTAAATCGACCAATTTATACTGCATTCAATTCGTAATTTTTTCTGCATAGCTAGGTGTAAAATACTATTTAGTACTCACAGTAATTCCACAGAAAGTTGTTAATTTTACAGTGAACCACAGAATCTGTCGCCACCAGAAGGAACTGACTCTGCTTTTTCTATTCCGTCATTAGATTCGTCATCATGTAGTGCCGGAGGATATGATTAATTGGAACTTTTCCCTACAGTAAAGTGATTCCAGTGATTATTATTAAAATAATTTTGAATTAAAATATTTATACAGAAAATGTAAATGTTTTTTTATTGGTGCCGCATTTTACCTATTTAAAGCAAGCCTCAGCGTGTTTAAATCGAACTTTCAAACACGCGCGTTCTTTAAACTTACCTTGGTAACAACAACTCGAAAAACGTTCGTTCGTTATTGATCTGACAGCAGTACCTCGTAATGTCAAATAATATTATATTATACACTAAGCGACTAAAGTGACCCATTTAATCCCGCGGGTGGTGTTCGATTCCTGAGGACGGAGCGCAGCGGAGCCCGAGGGAAGCAATATACCTAAGTGATTAATGTCATTTTAGTCGAGAGGTGTGTACGCTATTTTTAGCAATTCCCATAATTCTACATACATTTTTAATAAGAATAGATAATACTTAGGATAAACTTATACGAAACTTGGCTGGACATCGAGGATGGACTTCTAAGATGCTTGGCTAGGCATCCAGGAGGAAATTTTATGAAATGAACTTGGCTAGGCATCGAGGACGGACTTCCATTTTTTTGTAGTAATAATATAATATTTTATGATTTCAAAGTGCACCAATTAAAAAATAGCGTAAAGTTTCCGTGGATCACTGGTCTTCCAAACACTTGCTCTATTTCGTGCTCGAAAAACCGCGCGTGTTTGAAATACATTTTTATCCACTTATATTTTATTATACTATTCTTACCTCAACGTGACATTTAGTATATCTAACAAGTCATCGAATGATGTTTTTGGCGTACTTAAGAAATTTCTCGACAGGCAATTTCAGTTATTCATAGAAAAGGCTCAACTTACCTTTTTGCACAACGAAACGCTACTCTAACACTACTCTACCCTACTGATATACTACGTAGCAAATGATGTTCGGCATTCATTTTACAGCTACAGAACTGCGCTGATTGACTATTTCTCCTCAACTGTTGCGATCGATTGGTCGCGTGTTGAGAACTGGTCCAAGCGAACAGGTCGCGCGACTTGGACTCTATTGCGCGGGGGTTCATAGTTTTGACAAAGTAACAGAAATGAGTTTGCTACACAACGAAAAGTTACATTTCAGATTGTGATAGTGGTAAGTACAGTAATGTTTTTCTTATTTATTAAACCGTTTTTATTACGGGTGGGATAAATTCATACACTCAATAGGTTCACTTACTTAATTTATTTATTCACTACACTATTCACTAATTACATACATAGTATATTCACTTAAACTAATTTATATAAACAATTCACTAATTTATATTCACTTATTTACTGTTTATCTCACGATGTCAAATTATAAACTAAAACTAACTCTCCCTGGTCGATCCTATATATTAGTGCCTTTTTTACTAGATAATTCTAGATTGCGGCTTACACAAAAACAATTGGCTCTGGCATTTTCTAGATAAGACTGGTCACAAAAACAATGTCTAGATAAGATAGTCACGATCGTAAACAGTTCTAAGAACACACTGCGCATCCGCCATCATTTTAACCTTCATACATGGCTTAGGCATAGTCGGATTCAGGGACTATACCAGTGTGCTGTTTCGTAACATTACCCCCTCCTTAAACGGAAGTTCCTCCTGGAACTTTCGTGTAGCATAGACTGGATGTTTGAATCGGCAACTGGCCCCATTTCTACACTTTCCGATCTTATGGAAGTAACAGGGCACCGTCTTCATCGGATACTGATAACGGGGGTTGTAGCTGCAAATTACTATCTGAACACCGGTATCTTGGAAGATAACCTCTACCATGTTCCTGATGACTCGCCAATCCAACTGGTTACTCGCTATCTTAAGCATAGCCAGTTTCTTCACGCACGCTGGATTTTAACACATGGTCTCGGAGGTTTCGAAGTGCTTCCTACATATCGCGGTAGGTAGATCAATCTTGAAATTCATTTTTACTTACCACGTAGAAGACGTACCGCGAATTATGTTTTAGTTTCAGTGTCTTGCCATCGGCTGGAATCTGGTCTTCAAGTTTTTATAATTGCCCGAACTTCTTTCGAAAGACGGATGCAAACCTTCGTGCGTTCTTGAGATGGGCGGGGATGTTGTATGCCAGTAAATAATCTTCCGGGAGAGTGAACAAATCTTGTCGTTGTTCTGAAGTGACTCCATATCTAGCTTTCCCGGTACCTCCATACGCGCCCATAAATTGATCGAAGGTAGGGTCAGAACCATCTCGAATATGGTTTACTACTTCCTCTAGGTCATGGTCTCCTTCGAATGGCGCTAGAAGGATTTGGTGAACTACTTTTGGTTTTCCGTTGGGGATCTTGCTTATGCGATATATAACATCATTGATCCTATTCTGGATTAAGTATGGACCTTCCCAGGATTTTTGTAATTTTGAAGAAAATCCTTTTCTCCTCGTCGGGTTGTGTAACCATACTTTGTACCCTTCTTTAAAACCGCCTTCTGTGGCCTGGGTGTCGTACCGACTTTTCATTCTGTCGCTGGCAACTTGAAGATTTGTTCGAACTAATTCATGAATATCGACCAGCGTTCTCCTTAATTGGATCACTTACTCATCTCCTGCTAGATCTTCTCCATGCCGACAGCCAAATTCCAGGTCACAAGGAAGCCTCATTTCACGTCCAAACAGGATTTTCGCAGGTGTTTCACCCGTGGACTCATTGACGGCAGATCGATAAGCCAATGCGAATAGGGAAAGATACTGGTCTCAATCTTTCTGATGGCTGGAAACCATTTTGGATAGGTATTTTCCAATAGTCCTGTTCATTATCTCGACTATTCCATCTGACTGTGGATGTAATGCTGTTGTCCTGGTCTTATCCATTCCCAGCTTCTCACAAATCTCCTGGAATAGATGGCTTTCGAAATTTCTTCCCTGATCGTTTTGGACTTCCAAGGGCACTCCATATCGGCTGATAAATTCTTTCACCAATACATCCGCGACAGTTGTGGCTTCTTGGTTCGGGATAGCGTAAATTTCCACCCACTTTGTGAAATAATCCATTACAACCAATATGTATTTGCCACCATTTTCAGTCGTCGGAAATGGTCCAGCGATATCTAAAGCAATCCTTTAGAAAGGGCTTCCAACATTATACTGTTTCATAGGTTCCTTTCTCTTGTGATGTGGTCCATTACTCGTAGCACAACTCGTACATTTCTTACACCAGTCCTTCACATCATCAGAGCTGTTCATCCAATAAAATCGGATTCGCTGGAGGGTTTTCTTCACTCCCAGATGACCTCCCGATGGACTGTCGTGTAACTTCTTTAGTACTTCAGTTACTCTTGTTTTCAGGATAACTAGCTGTCTCCTCATGTCGAAACCATCATCGTTTTCAAGGACTCTTTTCAACAGCCCTTTTTCCAGGACAGGGGAGTCCCACTTAGCCCAATACGCCTTGAGTTTCGGTGACAATCTTGACAGTTTTTGCCAGGTAGGCCGCCGATTTTTTCCTTACATTGCCGGATCATCTTCAGGCTAGGATCATTCTCTTTATCTTCTCTGATACTGGTGGGTAACCATTCCTCGTTGACTACAGTAGTTCTTGAAACTGCAGCTTCCCTAGATTCATCCTTGTTGCAGTGGAAGCAGTCTCTTGGGCACGGCCGCCTGGACAGGGAGTCGGCATTTCTGTGACTCACACCAGCTTGGTGTTCGCCAGTGTCTGATTTCCCCTGTGACTGGAGCTCTTGGATTGCAGGAGTCTTGGGACGCTTAGACGGACTGCGTAAGTGCTCTAGCTCTCCAAATTTCCGGCATTTGATCTTATTCGGCTTCTTGTCTGCTATATCTTTCAACAAGTTAACAATCTGGACAAGTCGGTCATCGTCACCTTCTTCCTGCATGGTCCTACCTTTGTTGTACCGAGAATCCTTCGTGGCAGCTTTGCATTTAAAAGGTTCTTGGTTTGCAGGAGTCGTAGGACGCTTACACGAACAACGTACAGGCCCTAGCTCGCCACAATTCCAGCATCTGATCTTTCTCAGCTTCTTGTCCATCATACTTTTTATCAAACTAACGAACTGGTCAAATCTGTCTTCGACACCTTCTTCTTGGATGGTCCTAATTTTGTTATATCCCGAAGCCTTCGTTGCTGCTTCATATTCAAGAGCAGCTGTCAATGCGTCGATTAATGTTTTCGGATGGGCTACACGAAGCGTCCTCTGCAAATCGGGATCACATGAGCCGCCAATCAAGGCCTGGATGCCTAAACATTCCATCATGTTCTCTGGTGCTGATGGATAAGCAAATCGAACTGGTCGGGCAATATCCAGTTCATACTCTTGAAGAGTTTCGTCACGTTTCCTCCTTCGGTTTTTTAGCTGAAATCGGTACAAATATTCTATATGTTCGTGACCGTATCGCATGTCCAACCTCTTCAGTTGCTCGAAGTCATCCGTTCCTTCAAGCGGTATCATCTGAAGTACATCTAAGGCATCTCCCCGAAGCACTATAGTTAGGTTCACTGCTTTCTCCTTGTCGGACCAATTATTCACTCTAGTAAAACTGCTTATCCGCCATAATTTTAACTTTCATATATGGCTTAGACAGAGTCGGATTCAGGGACTATACCAGTGTGCTGGTACTGGTACGTTACTTTTATCACTAACAACACTGCTTGAGTAAAATTCTAGAAACAATGAATTAAAGAAAAGTCTTACTATCTTTCATCTCAGTGAAGTGGGAAATTGAGTATATATTTTCAATTTCGTTCGAAATACACCCTTTGTTACAAAGAATACAAGATTCCCAAAGTCATCCCAATTTAAACATTTGTGTAGTACAATCATACTGCGACTTATAAAAAAGGGCGGCACTTTTATTTCTTTTGAAATAAAGTGAATAGAAGGCGGCTTGTTTAATTACGTTCAACAGTTTTATGTCATTACACTTAGATCAAATAAATATACGTATCGGGATTGTTAATGTGTAAAGTATGGTTATATGAAAAATCAAGGTTAAAACACCAAGTAACGTCTACCAAGTGAGAATTAAATTACCCTACCGATGATAAGTTTCTATAAATATTGTCTCTTATATGTTAGCAACTTCTTGTGGGATCTGTTGAAATGTATACAATTTGAAATAACACATTTTATCCACCAATTAGGAAATGAACTTTTTGTTATCCTATGATTTTATTACAGTTGTTTTTGTTTACATTGACCTATAATTATTGAAGTTCATTGAAAACGGCAGAACGGTCATTTATTTTTCAATTAAAACTTAACTTATCCATTCATTATTTATAAACTAATGATGCTCTAATTATTTATAATTATATTGTGTTTTAGAAATTAGGCATTTTATCACTTTTTAGTCGTAGAAGTAACAATTGAAAACTGCGTAGTATTTTTTGTTGGGTTTTTTATTCCAAGATTTTTTAAATACAATATGATCGTTATTTATTTGGCATGTTGCAGCGTGTCATTCGTGTTCAATCAGATTCTAACGAAAGAGTGTTCAATCAGATTCCAACGAAGGAACACGAAAACAGCATTATTTTTTATGTTCTTTTAACGAATTTTTACAGCTGTCGCCGCTTGTGCATGCCCAGCTTCCTATTTTTTATCATACCATGTATCCTCTTTCAAACCTCTGATCCTTAACGTCTCTCTTATATCGTCTTTCCACCTTCTCTGTAATTGTTCCCTTTTTCTTATTTCCGGTGGTACCAACTCTAATATTTTCCGGGGCCATCTGTCATCCTGCATTCTTTTTGGTCAGGTTCCAAAAAAATGCAGTTTAATTAATCTCCTGAAAAACGTGAAACAGCTAGAAGAAGCATGCTCAAACAACAAATATATGTCATGCAACAAAAAATAAACAACGATGTCCACATATACATATAGAGAAATCACTGAAGAATATTTTGTTTCCGTTGATACACTTAATAAACTAAATAAAATTGCGATATACACCACGTCAAGTGTTCAGTAAAAATATTTAAGATACATTTAGAATATTGTACGTTGATACATCTCATTTAACTAGATCGTTGGTGAATAAGAAATCCTGTAGGAAAGTGCCATTTGATTTATCATTGAGTCTTCTCCCAACTCTCACAAATTATTTTTGCTAGAGTTACCGCTGCCAATAGTCTATCGTTGGATAACAGTGTTTTTCACCAGTTTATTGAGAAAAACAATTCATAGAATTATAGCCATTCATATATATATATATATATATATATATATATATATATATATTATATATTCAATATTCTATTTTATAATATTTTATGATTTTAATTATATTAACTTGAATTTATATGATGTGAATTTTCTTTGTTGCTGTCGTCACACTTTGTAATAGTAACTGCACTAATGTGAAAACACCTTTACCGCTAAATGTAACCTATTAAATTTTATGACAGCAGTTGTCAAATTAATATGCCCGGCTCTATAAATATTGAATGTTATATTATGAAAGATAAATCAATACACAATCAATTAACTCACTCTTAACTCAGGGAGGGATCAAAGATTTTAAATAAGAATTAAAATTTATAAATTTCCAAATAATTTTCCAAATTACGTATTGCACTATTCCAAACCTAAAATAACTGTTTATCCAATACACTATAAGACAATTAAATCCTTATGACATATATGAAACTTACTGTCAGGAAATTAACCAAATGTCACTAATTATACTAAATTTTCTCTAGCATAAAATATAATGAGAATGAATATAAAAAAAAACCAAAGAGATTTGGAATTCAAATTTATATAATATATTATCAGATAATAATTACAAAATTAAAACTTTTCAAAAAATATAAACGCATAAACCAAAGATAGATTTTTTCTATCAAACCTTAATATTCAACAACCTATAATTAGAAATTTCCTATCTAAATAATTTAACCAAAAGTTCAAAATGTCTACTTTTATAATTGATATATGACAATGTAAAATGCGCAACTTTCCTTGTAAATTGTCTGTTCCAAAATAGTCTTCACTTGACGTAGAATTTTATATAAGTAACGTTACTATAATTTCAAAGTAGGTATTCAATCATAAGATGCATCTATTTTCGAAATAATTTTACTAAAGGCCTATTAATTCTCGAGAAATAATATAGATAATATGGACTGGACTCACCAACTAGGTTCTTGTAGACTCGTTCGTATTCTAAAACGCTTTTTAGAATTTCAGAAACAACTTTTCTAAATCAATAATTTAGAAACCGGAAAAACCACTCGCACTTTAACGCTGTAATTCTTTGCGAATAATACACGCACTGGCTTTACAAAAGGCAAAATATGTTGAACTGATAATAATCATACAAATTACTCTGATATACTGAATTGAATTTGAGACAGCTCTTATTCGATGTTGTCTCGAGAGGATCTAAAAATCAACTCTATTTTAAATAAATTTGAGACAACTCTTATTTGATGTTCTCTTGGGAATATCAAAATCAGCTAACTAAACTGTTTCAATAAATAATTCTCCTCTCCTTTGGTTACCAAAAATTCTTTTTTTTTTTAAAAATACAAATTTACGTTTTCATATACAAATAGAGATTTTCATTATTTTAGTATAATGCCATTTTGCTAACAGAGACATCTGTATTCTTGTTTTCAAATCGTTTTAAATCTATCTATCATTAAGTCCATTCTGCATTAATGTCATAAGAAATTGAAATGTCAAATTTTATTGTTATATTGAACCTTTCAAATTATTGATAATACAGTGTGTATCACTAGTATTACAACCAAATAAGCACATTTTCTTTATTTCAATGTTTTCTTTAGAATTTAGATAGAGGATATGTATTAATATATATATATATATATATATATATATATATATATATATATAAGTAACGAATAGATTAGTGGGTATTCGTACATCTTGTTGTTATATATATATATATATATATATATATATATATAACAAGATGTACGAATAGTGCGTGACATATGAACAATAAGCAACGAATAGATTAGTGGGTATTGCACGCAAATAGAAGAAGGGGCTACTGAAAAGAGTGGTAACCGCAGACATGCATGTTTCTAGCTCATTAGCCGTCATCGGTACGGTACAACCAAGAAAAGATGTGAAACATGAGAGCAAAGGTGTTGAATGAAACATGAGAAAATATAACAGAATTCAGCAGGATAGTCAAACACAACATTTGTGTCAGTAATATTAGAAGATCTCGAATATTCGAGACAACAACCAACATAGACACGGAGGTGCATATAACACTCCCGTCTGAAACTTCCGACCCAGATTAATGAAATAATAACAAGATGTACGAATAGTGCGTGACATATGAACAATAAGCAACGAATAGATTAGTGGGTATTGCACGCAAATAGAAGAAGGGGCTACTGAAAAGAGTGGTAACCGCAGACATGCATGTTTCTAGCTCATTAGCCGTCATCGGTACGGTACAACCAAGAAAAGATGTGAAACATGAGAGCAAAGGTGTTGAATGAAACATATATATATATATATATATATATATATATATATATATTGAACTTATCGTAGCAAATATTGAAGAGAATGAGACACAAATATATGAAATTTGAACTTTGTCAGATGGTAAATAGAGAATACTTTCTTCAGACAGATAGAATTATCATTTATACGTATAATTATAAGTAAGAAATATATCTCATACCAAATCAAACACCTATGATATCAATTATCCTTTATAACTATATAAATACATCAATAATATGGAAAATCGTTACCTTAGATTTCAGTTGTAAACAATGAGTCATAAATTTTAATCCATCGCTGGTAAATTATAAATTCATAGTGTTTTATTAGCAGCATAGTTGATCATCTGTATATTTTATCTAGAATATCAAAATGAATCTGAAAAGAACATGAAATTATTATTAGATGATAATAAACAGGATATTTGATACTCATATACAGACAAGTTATCACATTTGTTGAAATGAAATCATTGAACTGTCACTACATACAACGTCATGTCATGTAGCATAGAACTAAAACATAGAAATATACTCAACCACAGAAGTAAGTTAGAATTTTGAAATATTGAATATTTGCAAAGCGGATGGAATGTTTAAAAATATATAATTGTATTAAATGATAGGACAAGTTCATATGAGATAATTGGTGAATTATATATAAGAAATGAATTGAAAGACATTATGAAAGAATTTAAGGACGTAATGATTGTAAATTCATTGATATTTAAATTTTAAAGTGGGATAGATACTATCATTGTAAATAAATATAAGATATATTTTGGAAATTGTTCACATGCAAATAGGTATAATGAATTATATTGAAATTTTACACAAATAATTAATAACAATAGGAATAAGAAGAAGACAATTAAATTAACTATTAAACATTCAATAAAAAGACTATGAAATATCTAGCAACTCAGTAGTGTTTTGTTTCAAATAACAAGACTAGCAACAAAAGTTTGTTGATTTGAAAAACAAAGGAGTGTGTGGTGTGATGCTTATGAAAATGGACATGTAAGAAAATCTTTCTACAAATTTAACTAAAATAAGTGAAAATTGTTTGAAATTTAAGTAAAAACTGAATATAAATGATAAAGTATTATCTAAGAAACATTTAGAGCAGAAAATATTTGTAAATAACAATTATTTGTGGAAATTATCGATTATTGAATTTGAGAAAGGACGCTATGCGTAAATCTTAAGTAAATTCCTACATGATAGTCTCATGTATTTGATTAAAAGCATTTAGGATCATCGCAAAACATTTTAAGCCAAGTGGGAAGAACAATTTAATAAATAATATTGACTTACCTGCGATACAAACTAGCGAATTTATTTCCACGATTTGAAGAGAGTCCAGCTTCATTCCAGGAGGGGAGAACAGGAATAGAGTGCACATAAAGAGACTTCCAAGTGTTATGAACAGGTCAGTGTATATATAATTTATATGGTACCATTTAAAACAATGCAGACATATATATAACTAATTTGGCCAAATTTCACGTATAACTATTTTCTAAGTCTAAGAATATTCAATTTGTATAGTAGTTTGTAATAATAATTTGTTTAACTGAAGTTTTTCTTTCATATTTCTAATGTTTTTCAATTTGATGCTTATTCGTAATTATATAAACTAAAGCTTGACTCTTCTGCATTTTATTTATGTCATATATTGATGATAGACAAAGGTATGATATCATAGAGGTTGATGGGTATGTTCCGCGCTAACACTCTCACTATTTTTGTAGGAAACAATGGTAAGGTAATATTTGGTAAATACAAATTACATATATTTTAATGATCTTGAACCCAACGAGAGTAAGTTTCTCATGCTCACCATTAAAATATTAAACTAATAAATAAAGAAAACAAATCATATAACCTGAGCTAGTCAATTCAACAATTCATAAACAGTATAAAACCATAGATAAATTATAAATAAAATTATCAAAGTAACTTAAATTATATTATAATATATTGAACCAGATATCTTAGATAATAAGAGAAGTAGTATTATAAAATTAAGTTTGCTAGTATGAAATATATATGAAAATAACATAATTTAAGAAAACAAGTAAAAAGGAAACACTTTTCTTAATTTAAACAACATATCAAATAAAGATATATTAAATAACAGCCAATAACAATATAATAAAAAGGAATTACCTCAATGATAACATAAAATATAAATATTGCCTAACCAATGTAATGATGTAAATAAAGTTGCCTAAGACGAAGAATAATTTCCATATCATAACAGCTGTTCATCTGAAATGAAAACAAATATTACTATAGTTAATTCATTATAATCATTAATTTAAGAATAAGAACAAATATAAATATTGAATAGAATATAATCCAATAGATTTCATAGATAAACAAATAATGACATATAGACAAATAACATAAGAGAATTTATATTTATAATTGATATGAATGTAACAAGGATATACTATCAATAATAATATTGAATGTTGTACTATGTAAGTGTATCTAAGTATAACCAATTTTAATGTATTTGTATGTATGAAATTGTTTTGATAAGTGATTGAAGTTTCAATTATATGATTACAAAAGACAATATCTTATTGGTTATAAAAGATGACATAACAAACTGTGAATCAATAAATAAACTTTTGAATAGTGATCTGGAAAAGAACAAAAGACTGTGTTGTTTAAAAAAGTTGAGAATCGAGGGGACGCTTAAGGAGAACGGAAGCTGGTGTTAAGAAGCGAGGAGTGTGTGGGATAGTGTTCCTAAAAATTTAAAGATATTCCCGGTATAAGACATTTAAACTCCTAAAGTACTGTTAAATATAATATTAGAAATACTTACAGTTAATTGTAACAAGTTTTCCGACAAGAATCTGTGAAATTTTCAACAACTTTGGTTTTTTGGAGATTCAGTGGGTGTTCCTGGGATCCAGAGACTTTCTTCCAAATTCAAGATCAACAGGTCAGTGTATTTAAATCATTTATTGGCCAATAAATAGTGTAAAAACTCAAAATCCCAATTAAGTACTTAATTTCATAAATTGATAAACTTTTTCAAACATGATCGATCTAAAAAAGAAAGAAACAGACTTCATATAGTGTATTCATTACATAAATCATTAAATTTAATAAAAGGCCGAACTTTATATAAATTAAAATATGTACTTACGCTAATCACGCCATCTTGTAATTGCATAAATATGGTGATTGAAATTTCATAATGTAATAACTATGTCCTTCTGTATATAATTTCTATTTCTCTATCCATGTATATAACTAATTTCTTCCCACAGCTACTTGTATCATACATAACTATGATTTATAGATAAATTCTCTTATGTGTTTTAACCATTCAATTGTTTTCATCGTCAACAAATTGTGTTGTATAATATAGATGCTTCTTACGTATCATAATTATTTGTTTCATGTTAAAGCGCATGACTAATTTTTCACGCATGCGCATTTATGATATTATTAAAATCAATAAATAGGTACATATAACCATTGGCGTCGCATATTATTTTATCAAATAAATATTGCATTGATAATTAAATTGATTTCAAATAATGTGTTTTCTTTTTATTTCAACTATTACATCAGTATAAATTGCCAGGACTCAAAGGGAAAAAGGATTTCATGCTCCCGAATAATCTAATTAAAATAAATTATTAAACAAATATTAAAAACAAACTGAGCTAGCCAAACTTAAAACTAAAATTCTAAAATATAAACATCTATAAATAAATTTCACATCAAAAGTAAGTATTATATCAAATAATTATAATAATATATATATATATATATATATATATATATATATATATATATATATATATATATATATATATATAATAAAATAATCCATCAACGGAAAGGAAATCAGCATAGGCTGAAACAGGTATTATTGCACTAGAATTAATTTAAAACAAATATCCAGTATATTGTATATTGTTATGTAGTAAAACGGCATTATCATATAAGCTATTTCAATGATCTAAACACATAGACATTAATAAAATCAATTTCAGATAAAGCAATTAAAAAACAAACTGTAATTGTCATACAACACACTGTACATAATACCATTTACAATAATTATCTTTCAAAGTGCGCGGAAATTTAAGTAACTAGTGATATTGTGAAGATTTGCCAGAAAAATGTATAATGAACCAATAATATAAAATCTTCATCTTTGATTGGCTCTCCATGACATAACAATACTAAAGCAATTTAAGAATTTCATAAGAAAAATCAAGACACCATATGTGATATAAACTTATTAGAGGTCATAAACAGTTTCATAGCAACGGAGGATAGCAATGAAATTTATTGAAACAATTGAGAGACGAGAGATATTTATTGAAATGGAAGCAGACATGTAAAAATTTGGAAAACTCAAATTGGAATTAACAGTGAAAAATTAGTAAGTTTCTTGAAAAGACCATATCAAAACCTCGAAAGAAATGAGCAATATACAAATAACCCCAAAATAACGTATTACAACATATGTAAATTGCAAATACGATGGATAGTTGGAATACATTATGTGATCTATGAACTGAATTGGACACAGATAAGTTATTTTATTTATTTCTTTTGCGTTACAATAGACAACTGAATTTACCAATATTTTATGTGTTTGAACGTTTACAAACATGGTAGTTTATTCGTTTAGTTATAAGTGTAGTTAATATAAACTTACCTGTATTTAGTATTAGTCACAGTTTACAAAAATATCTTTGAAAAGCTTGATGATTTAGTCACCTAGTATATAGTCAGTAACATTTTAATTCTTCATTTCCTTTTAGAGTAACTAAATAAATTCACTATTTTCATCATATAATAACTATTTGAAACATTATTAACTATAAACATTTTATTATAGGTTATAATTACGTTTTCCTATGAATCATCACATACTACCATAGATAAATACTTTTAATACTACTAAAATCATCAAGTAATATTCAAGATTGAGTCGTTATTGTTTCTCATTTTTCATATCACATATCTATGTTCTTTATTTGATACTATAAGTAAGTAAGAGATGATGATATTCTTAGTATATCTTTGCATTAAATTCAGAAAATATTCTATGGTATTTAAATTAGATAACCAATAATACACTATTCAATATACGCGTGGATTATAATTGAATGAAGTCAGTGCCGGACTCACCCATTTCAAATTAAAACTAAAACAAATATTAAATAAGAGTCTTAATAGTCGGGGAAATAACATTTATGTTTAGAAACATATCATAATTAGTGGCGCAACATAATAAATTTAAAACTGAAGAGCATTCATCATAATACAAATAATTTATTAAGGGTTAAAAAAATTAAGAAAATAGATAATATAACAATATACATATATATTTATATATATATATATATATATATATATATATATATATATATATATATTGAAGCACTTTCATTTGGTTCTATTCAATTCAATAAGGATTAACAGTATTACTGAAATAAGTCATATTGATTTTTTCAATCTTGTACTTTATTAGCCATCATTTTAACGAATATTTATAAATTGTAAAAAAAAACATGTCTAAATTAATTATAGATGCTGATAGTAAAAACAGTGAACAAAATCCTCACTATAATACTGAAGAAAATCTGACCAAAGATATTGAAACAGACGATATACTCTTTGAACCATCAGAATCGAAAATATTGAAATCTGATTCAGATACAATAGAGATTAAAATTAATAATGCAGTACATGATATAATTTCAAAAGCATCCGTTGAAATTAGAATGAAATTCAAAATAATTTAAAAGAAACGCGTTAAATTTTCATATAGTTAGTAATTAGGTTATTTTATGCAAGGGATTTCAGGAATTTTAATAAATAGTAAATAAGTTATGTTAATATTTATATGTATAAAAATCTTTATCTCTATATGCTAATTTCTAATACAAAAATGTCATTTTCATGTTTCATATACGGCTTAAAAATTCATGGTAATATAAACAGTGAATCGTCGTTAATCACACTATATCTATACAATTGATACGATATAGAGAAGTTTCGATAGCAACCCGCAACGTGATAGATTATGATGGAAATCAAAAAAGTCAGTTGGTTTTTAAAATGTCAAAGTGAAAAGTGGTATTATAATTGATCTCGTCAAGAAGAACGTGCTAATTTACGCAAACTTTTCGGATTATTGTGGAGAAACGACCTCGTTCGAATTACAAGGAAGCATACAGTATATATCATCTGACAGAAACAGTAATAGTTTATGTAATTGGGTAATACCTTCACCAGAAAATACAATAACTACATTAAGAATATTAAAATTGAACTTCTCAAGAAATTCCACGTGCTTGTCAATTAGAAACTTCGACAATATTCAATTGAACGTGTGCAGTAACGACATACTACCCAAACCTGTTGTACTATCTTCAAGAAACAAACTCTCCGTAACTTTAAAATATAATAACCCAGTGTTTTTATGTGTTTGGATTGATCTGGTTGTTACAATTCCACAAATATTTGTAGAACAGCAGATTTCGTTTGTACAGACCATTCTGATTTCACGGGGTGTGCTATTTGTAATTCATCAACTACCCTTTGCAGTAATATTTCTATAGATAGATGTTTCGACCCGTATAAAGACAGATGTGACGGAATCATTAATTGTCCAAAAGGCGAAGACGAAATAAACTGTTCAGAACTTTGTCCTCAGCTTATCAAATGTCCAAATGAAGATTAGTTTGAAGTGGATACAAACTTATTAAATAAAAGGTACCATTTTAAAATATTATATTAGAGATCTCTAAATTAAAAAAAAACCTTTATTTAAAAAACATTTTAATTGGTCAATAGTAATAGTAGTTTAATTTTTTTGTAGTATATCTGTACACATTTTCTGTTTATAAATTTCTATGTTTTTGAAAAAAATTCCTGAAATCATAATTTTGTTCATTTTAATTTCACAAACCAATAATTAGAGTAAATTTGAATGGCGCACTTGAACCCTACCCTTTGAAAGAGTTGGTATACATGTTTAATGATTTTTCAGTGTCAAATAATAAATAATAAATAATTATTGAATCCTATACAATATATATATATATATAATCATAAACCCGTTTGTACCCACTGTGGGTGTCGGGTGTGTCGCTTATTCGTGGACAAACTTCCGCCATTCCTTTTTATTTCTAGCTTTTTTCGCCTCCTCCGCCCATGTAATTCCTTTTTCTTTTAAAATTTCGGCTACTGTGTTATCCCATGTTTTCTTTGGGCGACCTCTTTTTCTCTTGCTTACTTCTCTAGCTTGCCAAATCATTTTTGCTGGTCTACTGTTCTCCATTCTACAAAGGTGCAGGTGCCCAAACTATCTAAGCTGCTGTTTTTCGATTTTTTTTAGTATTGGTTCTATGTTTAGGTTTTCCCTTATTATTTCATTCCGCATTCGATCTTTTCTGGTGACACCTTTGACCCTGTGTAAATACTTCATCTCTGTTACTTGTATTCTGTTTTTGGGTGAGTTTGTAAGTACCCAGCTTTCACTACCATCCACAAGGATTGGTCGAAAGACTGACTTGTACACGTTCAATTTGGTGTTAGTTGTAATTTCTTTTCTTCCCAGGAAATTTCGATTTAATGAGTAATATACTTTGACTGCTGCACTTATTCTTTCGTTCACTTCTGCTTCCTGTTTTCCATTGTTTTGTATATCTACTCCCAGATATTTGAACCTCTTAACTTGTTTTATCGGCATTACATTAATTTCGATATTAAGGTGCTCTTCTTCTTGTCCCACCACCATTATTTTTGTCTTTTCCATATTCATATTCATGTTTCGTGGTTTCAATATATGCTTCCATGTTATTAAATTATGTTTCAGCTCTTTTTCGTTTCTAGCGAACAATACTAAATCGTATAGTCATTTTTAAGAAGTACAAAGGATAGTAAAACAACTAGAATAAACAGGGTTTTACAAAATTGACGACATTCTTTTCCGAATATCAATCGGGTAAACTAAAACAAAAAATCGGAATACTAAAAATTTTGCGTTTTGCGTTACCGAGTTATTGATAAAAAAGAACGAAATACCGACTCAGTGACGTAGCAACCCGAATACCCAGTAACAATTATTTTATTTCACTAATATTTGGCATACATATGAGGGAGTTCGTAATATGTAAATGATTAAAATTTCATTCAAATCGAGTGAGCCCACCAACTTGAATAATGGGTCGAAGCTCTAGGATTTCTTATACATTCCCTAATGCGTCTAGGCGTACTCATAATCAGGTGATCAATATCCTCCTGGGGTATATCATTCCATGTTACCTCTATCTGATGTCGAAGAATCATCAGAGTTTGAGGAGGACGTTGTAAATTCCTTTTTACTCTTTACCAATTATGTTCCACACATGTTCAGTTGGGGTTACATGCGGGGATCTTGGAGGCCAAGGTAGTAGATTAATTTGAACCTGGTGGAAGTAGTCCAAGTTTTGTATGGCTACATGTGGCCGAGCTTTATATTGCTGAAAAGTTTGATTTTGAAGTGTCGGTAAGAAATCATATGAGGTGTGAAAAAAGTCCAAACTTGCTTATCTGTCTATAAACAACACTTCGCATTCGAAGAACCCTTCCATGTTCTGCAAACCACTGAGTTGCTTTTGCCCGTTTCGATGAGACACGATCTCTTACGAGTTAATAACCGTAGGCGACGATCTTGGCTCTCTGTTGTCCTACTCACTCGTCATGTGCCTCTAGCTCTACATGTTCGGTCTTCTTGATGCCATGCCTGATAAAATATGACAACAGTATCCATACTCCTGTTTATTCTACCAATTTCTCGGAACGACAGTCAGCTCCCCGAAGACCAATAATTCGACCTCCCTCCAACTCAGTTAGCTGCCGATAATTTGTATTTCTTCGCACTCTATGCATGATAAACATCATAAACGCGTGTTTCTTTGTCACTGCGTATATAAAAATTGAATGTGCGAACTTTATTAAAAACAAAGTCTGCTTAAAACAAATGACTGGCATAGGTTGCTGTGGTGACAATTTACGATTAGTTCCATCATTATTAGTATAATTATGATTATATACGCTTATTTGTTTTAACAATGGAACATTATTATTCTAATCGACAATACGTTGATATACGTCCTCCATAAAAGAGAATCTGGTGAAACAGATGAAAAATAGAGTACCTAGAATTTCACATCACAACTTTCATAATAAAAATTTAAATATTTTAAACCCTTATTCTTGGATAACTCTTATCCCAGATTATTACTTAATAAGTTATTATTTAGCACTTCAGCTACCACTGATGTACGAACTACTGATAACCATCCTAACATTACTCCAGTGGAAGGTGTTTCTGGTGAGGACCCAATTCAACCAGTTTTTACTACTCTACCTTACATAAGAGACATCACACCTAGACTTTACAGGTTATTTAATGATCTTAACAACTTCAAGATTGCAAATAAAACTATATTGACAAGTAGATCAATTTATTCAAAAGTCAAAGATAGAAATCCTTTAACATCTTGTACTAATGTCATGTATAGTATTCCTTGTCGTGATTGTGATAGACATAATATAGGTCAGACTATGAGATCACTTTTTAACCGTGTAGTCTCACATAAGAGTGACTGCAGGTTACATCCTGAAAGGTGCACCCTCGTGGAACAAGTAAACACGTTTGGAGTTTGAATCAGTGAGAGTACTGGCGACTGAGTCACATAAATCCAAAAGAACCTTCTTGGAGATGACCTTTATCTCATAATCGGATAATTGCATAAACAAGAAGACTGATATCAATCATTTAAGTGAGATTTATTCCTTTTTATTGTCATTAGATAACAGTTGCAGCTTACTCAACATAAACTCTCTTCAAGTTGCACATAATAACAACACCACACTACCAACAATCAAGTAATTCTCAGGGTATTTGTGTTGGTCAATACCACTGTACTTAATGTATTTTTATTCGTATTAGCATCTTAATATTGTTATTTTAAAGTCAATTGGTGGTGTAACACAATTGATTCACAATTCAATTGCTTACATTCCAGTTGTCATTCATACAATTCTTCTGAATTTCATAGTGAGTTGAGTTTTAAAGGGAATCTTCTTCTATTCCTAATTAATAAGGCCAGAACGCTTGATCTTTCTAGTTCTATTGGCGTTGGTAAATAGAATTAGGGCGCTGATGAGTTGATGAGTTTTTTAATCTTATGTTCTACATAAAGGAAAATAATCTCGCTTTGGACAACAAACGTTCTCGCTCTTTCCGTGTTGCTGCATTTCTCAATATTTCTGAGTTTTATATAATATATATATATATATATATATATATATATATATTATATCGATTTTATTTTATATGATTGCCCCACGTTGTAGCGACAATTATTGTGCACACGGCTTTAGCAGCGTATGATATTTATTTCACTCTGAAAGTAGTTGTCAAAAATGCCCGACTATTCAAAAATATAATTTATTGAAAGATAAATCTACTGTAAAATATTCGAATCGCACTCATCTCAGGGTGGGTTCAATGCGCCATTAAGATTTCAAAGTATTGTCTAAATAAAATATTGATTATTAATTTTGTTCTGTTTGATCTACCTATTACTATGTTGTGGCTGTTTGTTCAGTATTCACTTGAACTATAAGGTTTTCTATACCAGTCAACTGTAATTATACCATTACTTCTTATAAGTCTGGTATCTAGAAATGGAACAGATTGTTCTTTATCTTCTGTCTCAATAGTGAACTGAATGTAATTATTATAACTATTGAATTTTTCTAATAGCTCATTGATACCTGTACTAGGTAATGCCAATATTATATCGTCTACATATTTTTTTATAAAAAAAGACGAAAAGATAATATAGGAATAACTCTGTTTAAAAATTCATTCATATTATATGTAGCTAAAATTGGAGATATATTTGCTCCCATGGGTGTACCAAAAGTTTGTTTATAATACTCATTATCAAAAGTGAAAAAAGTTTTATTGAATAAATAAGTAATAATTTATTTATTCAATAATAATAATTCAATCGTCAATATGAAGTTGAAAAATGAGTGATGTAATGCAAGTGTTCGTGAAAATGTGTGTAAAGTGTCGAACTAAGGTATTGATGAAAAATTATCAGTTCTGTGATTCTCTTTTTTTATTCAATTTTGTTTCAATGTCCAGAATATTAGAGTAAATAATATACTACCAAAACTGGCATCTATGGATGTCAGTAAAACTTTGCGCCATGTACACGTCTCAAGTTTAGAAAGAATAAAATTTCCATTAAATTAACAATTAAAGTACCTAAACAAGTTTAAATCACAAAAATTTTTGAAATCACGTAAAATACCATGTCGTATATTAAATTTATCCACCTTTTTCTATTTTCAATTGATACTTACAAAGAAACATTCTTCCAAATAATTCTCAATTTATTGACTGAAATTTATTCAGATAAAATTTTTATATATACATAGTTACTTTCCAACTAATTTTAAGCTGATCTAAAAAATCATTTGGCAAGAACAAAAATTTATAAGACTTGGCCCAATTTTTGCAGCCTTATACCAAAAATTGGGCCAAGTCTTATAAATTTATTTTCTTGCCAAATGATTTTTTAGATCAGCTTAAAATTGATTGGAAAATACCTATGCATATATACAACGTTTAGTGAGATGTGTAACAAAAGACTGCTCTGCGCAACCGTTGTATATTTTTTAAGGTTGACTATTAGTTTCAGTATGCGATAGGAGCACACCATAGGCATCGCATAATTTTATTTCTATAATTAAATAAAAATATGATATTAAATAAATAATTAATTATAAGTTTCAATCGGAACATTCTTCTCAATATTTTCTTTGAAACAATTTATTCATTAAATCAATATATAAAAGCATATGGTGATTTTTCAATTTATTTCAATCGTCCATGAATCCAACTAAGATTAGGAGTAGGTATATATTTTCATGCCCAAATATCAAAATTGATGAGCAGCAAAAGGTAAAATGAATAAGGTAAGTTCGATAAACAAATAATAAGGTATAAATAGTGAAGTAATTATAAATAAACAATAAATAAAAATAAATGAATAAATATTATGATTAATTTAATCGTCGGCCCAACGTAGGGCTATAATAAAAGAATTTGATTTAATTGACCCCAACGTGTGGCAAATAATAAATAAATAATAAAAAAGGAGAACCATAGATAAATATAATAATACAATATATATATATATATATATATATATATATATATATATTTATTTGAACCAAATTATAGAAGGTATTAAAGTAACTAAAGGTAATGTAAACATACAAATTCGTTACGAGAAAGCTACTGTGTGAGTGAAACGCGTCAAGTAGTTGAAATTGAAGAATAGTTCAAATATAATGAAGTTTTAAACAAATTATATTGTTTTATTTTATCGTTATATTTATTTAAACGGAAAACCCCCACTACAAAATACAATAGCATACAATATGGTTATGATTACAACTAACTTAACTAAGTAAAACTAAGTAATAGTAACACAACATGATAATATCATAACAAGCATATATATTGAACCAGATATCTTAGATAATAATAGAATTAGTATTATAAAAATATGTTTGCTAGTATGAAATATATATGAAAATAACATAATTTAAGAAAACAAGTAAAAAGGAAACACTTTTCTTAATTTAAACAACATATCAAATAAAGATATATTAAATAATAACCTATAACAATATAATAAAAAAGGAATTACCTCAATGATAACATAAAATATAGATATTGCCTAACCAATGTAATGATGTAAATAAAGTTGCCTAAGACGAAGATTATTTTCATAACATAATCAGCTGTTCATCTGAAATGAAAACAAATATTATTATAGTTAATTCATTATAATCATTAATTTAAGAATAAGAACAAATATAAATATTGAATAGAATATAATCCAATAGATTTCATAGATAAACAAATAATGACATATAGACAAATAACATAAGAGAATTTATATTTATAATTAATATGAGTGTAACAAGAATATACTATCAATAATAATATTGAATGTTGTACCATGTAAGTGTATCTATGTATAACCAATTTTAATGTATTTGTATGTATGACATTTTTTGATAAGTTTCAATTATCTGATTACAAAAGACAATATCTTATTGGTTATAAAATATGACAGAACAAACTGTGAATCAATAAATAAACTTTGGAATAGTGACCTGGAAAAGAACAAAAGACTGTTTGTTGAAAAAAGTGGAGAATCGAGGGGACGCTTAAAAGGGAGAACGGAAGCTGGTGTTAAGAAGCGAGGAGTGTATGTGATAGTGTTCCTGAAATTTCAATATATTCCCGGTGTAAGACATTTAAACTTCTAAAGTATTATGAAAGACAATATTAGTAATACTCACAGTTAATTGTAACAAGTTTTCGGCAAGAATCTGCGAAATTTTCGTTAATTTTGGTTTTTTTGGAGATTCAGTGGAGTGTTCCTGGGATCCAGAGACTTTCATCCCAATGCAAGAGCAACAGGTCAGTGTATTTAAATCATTTATTGGCCAATAAACAGTGTAAAAACTCAAAATACCAATTAAGTACTTAATTTCATAAATTGATAAACTTTTGCAAATATGATCGATCTAAAAAAGAAAGAAACAGACTTTGTATAGTGTATTCATTGCATAAATCGTTAAATTTAATAAAAGGCCGAATTTTAAATAAATTAAAACATGTACTTACGCCATCTTGTAATTGCATAAATCTAGTGATTGAAATTTCATAATGCAATAACTATGTCCATCTGTATATAATTTCTATTTTTCTATCCATGTATATAACTCATTTCTTTCCACAGCAATTTGTATCATATATAACTATGATATATATTTAAATTCTTTTATGTTTATTTATGAACCATTTACTTGTTTGCATCGTCAACAAACGTTGTATTATATAGATGCTTCTTTAATGTAAGAATTGTTCGTTTTATGCTAAAGCGCATGACTAGTTTTTCACGCTTGCGCATTGATGATATTATTAAAATCAATAAGTAGGTACAATATAACCATTGGCGTCGCATATTATTTTATCAAATATAAATATTGCATTGAAAATTAAATCTATTTCAAATAATGTGTTTTCTTTTTATTTAAACAATTATAACAATACAATAAGCCAGGACTCAAAGGGAAAAAGGATTTCATGCTCCCGAATAATCTAATTAAAATAAATTACTAATCAAATATTAAAAACAAACTGAGCTAGCCAAACTAAAAACAAAAATTCTAAATAATAAACATATACATTTAAATCTACTATAAAAGTAAGTAAAAATAATACAGTATTTAGTATAATATATATATATATATATATATATATATATATATATACAGTATTAGGAAAATTATGAGGGCACATATGTTTTATCATCAATGTGTTAGAAAGAGACAAAATACATATAAGTTCAGTGTATTACTCCTCTTCGCTAACAGGGTATCATAAAGTGAGAAACGAAATAACTGTGTAATGGGATGTCTGCAGGTACCGCCTTCAAGAAGCGTACAGTAGCTCTTATGTCTGGCTTTTACTTACAGTTTTAAATAAACAAATTAAAAATGCAATCAGGCTATAACTAGTCACTTTACCACAGCAAAATGTTGTATAAACAAGTCATTATGTTAAAGATCGCAATGAAAGAAGTTAATGTTAGAAATACAGATGTGTAATGTGAACAGTTTAGTTTATTAATTGAGAAATAATAAGATTGTACTATACTGATAGCTTAATGCAATGAACAATAAATAAATCAACATTACTTTCGTTTATCCCTTCATGATTAATTTACAAAGAAATGATTCAGTAGTAATAAACTAATTCACTATATCAGTTCAGGTAGTACACACAAATATGATTTGAACAGTAAATTAAAACCTACCTAATAGGTATTTGAAATAAGTACCACTAAAAAATCATTGGAAGATAGCTAAAAAAATTACATTCGTCGATATTGAGGGTACAATTAATGAATAGAAGCATAATAATTTTCATTAACATCATAAGGAATAATCTATGGGAACAATACAGAGTCCAAAAGCGACAATATGTTGTAATAAAACAAGCGTATTCAGTGTATCACCATTTTCTTTAACAGGATATCATGAAATTAGAAATAAGTCGTATGCTAATATTTGTTCAACTGCTTGTGGTTTTAAAAATATCTCTATGTAAACCGCCTCTGTTTCCTACGCTCCTGATAAAACGATTTCGCTTAGAGCTCTAATTCTTCTACTTTTATCTGTCCCCACTCTTCATTTTCAATCCACGCGTGCCCTTAAAAATTTCCTTCTTATTTGTGAGAGAAATCAGTCACATTTGATTTCAACGTAAAACGATAACCTCTCACGGCCAAAGGGAACTTATAATGGGCACATGGCGTTACCAGTGTGTTAGAGAAGGACAATCATGAGACAGAGAATTAAAAGCCATCTTTGATTATTATACCAGACAAATACGAATCGCGCGTGCGCCTCTTGAAGATGTTTAAATGTACAATCTGGGTAGCTCAGAACTGGGTTTATTCGAACATTTGATTTAAGCTCATTGAAGAATTGAGAAGTTTTATTTTTTAATTTATTACATATAATATTACTATTATTTAAAAATTCTAGCCACTTTCATTAGAATTCGATTTTATTTCTATTTTCGTTTTTTTTTAATTCGTACTGTGTGTGTGTGTTTACACAGAGAATTCGTTCTCATTTGCATTAAAACGATAAAGATACCAAATTTTTTTTCAAACACATTCGAAGCACAGCAGATGTTTCGAGACCAATTTCACGTTGCCAAATCTGGAAAAAAGTAAAGGTTTTAACCGCTTTCAAACTGAAAACTAGAACAATTTCCAGCATTACAATAAAATATTCAACGAATAGATGGAATTAATTACATCTTGATCTGTTACAACCTCTTGAATTATCATAATTAAAATCTTCTTATAACTTGTTCTCGTGTTAGAACAATGCATTTTACAATTAATATAAATATACAATGAAAATTGGCAATACTGTTAGCTACAAAGAATAAGAGGCCGGCGTTGTGAGTTTTCCACTTATGAGATCCTGTTAGCGAAAAATGAGAATTGAGATATTTGGAAACACATATTATTATTAATACAAATTATATTTCGCATGTTATGTTATTTATTTCAATACTAACCGAACTAATATAGTGAACTACATTATTACTACTGAATTATTTCTTTGTAAATTAATCGTGAAGGGATAAATGAAAGTAATGTTGATTTTTTTATTGTTCATTGTATTAAGCTATCAGTTTAGTACAATCTTATTATTTCTCAATTAATAAACTAAACTGTCCACATTACACGTCTGTATTTGCACGTCTCTCGACAGCGGTGCCTACCAGACATACCTTTACACGTGGTGGGAGTATATTTCTACAGTTTTCCATTTTATAATATCATGTTAGCGAAAAAGAATGATACACTGAATTTATATGTATTTCGTCTCTTCCTAACACATTGATGATAAAACATATGTGCCCTCATAATTTTCCTAACACTGTATATATATCACTTCAAAGGAACCTTAGTAAAGTACTTTTAAAGACTTGGAATATCCAATCTATCCTCTCTATTTAAAAATTCTAGAAATCTGTCTATGAACGAATGCCGCAGCGCTCTTTGTGGAACTTCAAGATATATTTATATTTCAGGCAGCAAGGATGGACATGATGCAATACCATTTAGTATTTAATAAATGAGAGAAATGTAAAACATAAGCTTTCTTTTATCCAGAGTTAACAATTTTAGTTCATGTAAAATATGAGAATAGTCACGATCAATGAGATTCAAATTAAATCTATAATTACTATATCTCAAGAATTTGTTTTGTAATCTTTCGAGTAATAACTTATTAACATTATAAATATTGAGGCGTCCAAATAACTGTTACATATTCCAGTTGAGATATGACCAACCCATCATAAACAGACCTCACAGCTTCCAGAGAGAGAGATCATTACAATTCCTCAAACTAAATCCCAACATCCTTTGAGACCCAACTACCAATTGATTGATATGCTCACCAAAACTTAAGTGAGAGTCAAGAGTATTCCCAAATCCTTAGCCAATTCTTTATTTATCAGCAATTGACCATCTATTAAATAAGAGAATGGGATCATAGTTTCCTTTTTACTAAAAGAGATCTTGAAGCATTTTTCAACATACAAATCCAACAAGTTCACACGACACCATTCAGACAGATTATCTAGCTCCCTTTGAATTAAACCAATATCGATGTCATTTCGAACCACTAAGAATAATTTGAGATCATCAGTGAACATTAAAAACTCACACTCCTTAATACAGGGTGTCCCAAATAAGAGTGACTGATTTTAAACATAAATGCCCAGCTTATTAATTGCTCCAAAGAGATAGGGTTTCCACTAGTTTATCAAAGAGATTTTTTTAGGCTTGGCTGGCATTCCATCTCATCAACACATGTTGTTTTACTAATGTTGGTCAAATTCAAAAGGGAAAATATGTATTATTTTAAATAGAGTACCCTATAATTTTTGATCTCATTCTTTTGTTTCATTAGCAACAAAGATATTCGAGGTTTCATGTAGTAGTACATTTTTAATTAATAGTTTTATATGAACGTGTTTTGATGCCTAAAATCAACTCATGCTGTGACCGTTTGACGCATAACAACAAAATCAGCAATTTTGACAATAGTAATTTTGTTAAGTCATATGAGTCGGTGTCGAAATTATCTATACAGTGATTGTTTCGAAATTATCTATACAGTGATTGAAAAAGCTCAAACTGTAATAATTTATGCAGAAACGAAATCAATAATTCAAACAAGGAGGATATTCAGACGGAAATTTATGAAAAATCCGCCGTCAGTGAATATAATTAAAAAATGGTATGTACAATTTATCGAAACTGGTTGCATTGCACACTTAATAAAACAGTTTGAAACAGAAAGTAAAAAAAATTGCAAACAACTTTTTAAAGTGCAATTTTTTGATATTTTCAAAAATAAAATCTCTTGAGCTATATTGATATTTTTTGACAAATCTTGTTTACTACTAATAAATATTGATATTAGGTTATTGCGTTTTAGGATTTAGAACATGTAGAAATGAAGAATAACTAAAATCAATAACAAAAAAGTTGACACCAACTTACGGACAGGGGGGCACACTGTGGGCAATTTAAGAAGATGAATCCATGTCCAACACAAAATCATAATCAGGATACTTGACTCGAAGATTGAATTAACGCAGGATTAGCATTTTTTCCTCTATTACCCTCATTTCTTTGACATTTTTTGCAATTTCTTTCAGGATTATCATTTTTTCACTTTCATCATTACAATTACTTTCTTTTAAAGTCTTGCACCCCAGTACTTGACGTTTTTCTTTCTTTGATGGTCTTTTAAGTGACTCATCAACCGAGTGTTCAATTGGTTGATTCTTAGGAATCTTACTTTGATTTGGAGACTCTTTCTCTGATTCTTCTCTAATTTCTTCATTATTAGGTATGTCTTCAATTTTAAAATTTGAGTGGATATAACCAAATTTAAAGAACCACGTAATTCATACCTATTCCTATTTCATGAACATGGGATATGCAGTTGACTACCACCCAACCTGTAACATCTAGTAATCTTTCTTCAGTATCTGATCAAGGTTTAATAGGATACCCTATGTTTCCTGTTTCTTTTGTGATAATTCTATTCTTTCTTGTCTTTGCTTTAACTTGACACTTCCAGTCGGCGAATGTCTGAAATTGGTAAAAATTATAACAAAAAACATATGTAATTACTGCTTTTATGGATAATACTACTAAAAAAAGAAAATCAAGTATTATACGTACCCTTTTCCATTCTGCTGAATCCTTAATAGGACCACCTAAACTATTTAATTTGTCTGAAAGCTGTTTCCCTATGTTTTAATAATAACAGGGCTTATAGCATCAAATTTGTTATTACCAAACGGTTAATTTTTGTATTCAACTCTTCCAAATACATTATACATTGTGCCTATATTGTCTTGGTGTTTTAACTTTGTCTCTATCCATATAAAAGTTACGTGAGTAAGTGGATAAAAATCTTATTCAACAAAACTTCTATAAACAAATAAATGGGTAATCTCTACCTACCTAACACAACAGCACAATATGTCAAAAATATACCAACCTTTATAAAATTGTAAAAATATTATCGTTATGTTTTGTCTTTAGATTTTAACGCAACGATATTATTACAGAATCTACTCTGAAAAATTATCCTTAACATAATAATCGTTACCGTAAGGGTCCATCCATAAAGTAAGTCACACGAATTTTAGGACTTTTGAACCCCTCCCCCCGTCCTTGTCACAGGTTGTCACATTTTTATAATCCCCCCCCCTCCTGATGTGACGTCACACATTTTTTAAATTTATGTATGTATTTAAAAATAATCGAGAGAAAACAGCTATTTTCATTTTTTACTTATTTTTATTAAATAATAATCTAATAAAATCAACATAAAGTCCAACATTTTATAAAACCGAAAAAACAAACGACTAGTTAGAAAATAATAAACGATTAATTATATTAATTAAAGATAGAAAACTTAATTATCGAGTGTCCATGGACTTTGGATCCACTCTTTTATATCAGCTATTACTGGTAAATCAGGCACTTCATTTTCGTTCTGAATTTGAACGTCAGGAACATCCTTAGTGTCGACATCATTCTCTTCCATCCATAAAGCATCGTCATCATTCATTAAACAGAGAATTTCTCGGGCACGTCTAGCCGCAATTCTTTGAGGACGAATTTTCGCTATATGTAACATTTCTTATTTTTTATGCGATTGTTTGTGTTGATTAGCGGCTTTATATGAGGAAAAATATAAACCACATACGCTACACGATCTTTTAAATATGTATGACTCGACACTAGGGCAATAACTATCGTATGGAACTTGTTTCAGATGGGATGATGCTCGGAGATTTAATGACAATTGTTGTGACGTCACAAAAGTATTGACCCCCCATGCCCCTTGTCACACGATGTCACACTTCGGTGATACCCTCCCTTCCCATTAACGTGTGACGTACTTTATGGATGGCCCCTAACGACAAGTTACAGAATAGACTCCTTTTGCTGTTGGACTAAATACACTTCATGAAAATGTTCCAAATGCGTAAATTATTATTATTTGTGTGCCTCTTCAATTTGGGTTTGTAGAATTCATTTTTATAGAAGAAATTGATAAACATATTTGAAAAGCTGCTTTGTATAACAAAATGACAAATGACATTTGTATTGTAACGTAAACTGACGCTGTTGTGAGGAACGATACAATTCGATGATTTTAGGAACGGTGCTCGAGAATATCATTTTTAGGAACTATTTGCAAATAGAGCATTCACAGCCATGCGTATGCATGACATTGGGAACGACGTCAAGAATAACGAGATTCAGGGCATCAGGGTGGATGAAATTTAATCATCGACCACCACACCTGCAATAAATGAATCACCGGTGGCGACATTGATTTTTTTAGCGAAATATCGAAACCACACATGACCAACGTTTAACTTTTGAAATATTTTTACAAAAGTTACAACTTTTATTTTTTAGAACTGAATATCTTTTCAATAAATACATGGAAAATTATCATTGATGCTGCAAATGGAAGATCATATATGAATTATATGGCAAATGTATGCATACTTTGCCTGTAGATAATATACTTTTTAATTAATTAAAAAAAAATAGAATTGCGGGGAGGGGAAAAACGCGAAATTTTCGGTATAAGAGTGTCTGGCGTCTAGCGCAAAAATATTTAAAAGAGGGCGGAGTCGAGACGTCACATGGCGCGAGTGACGAGCATTCACTCTTGATTTTGAAAATAGCTTTATATGTTCAATATTTTTTTAAATTTTGTATGTAATCCGTCTTTAAAAAACATGTTTCAAATAAATTACTTTCTTTACTTAAAATAGACATATTATTGAAATCTGTGGTATGTCCTGTTATGATAACGTGCTGTGATAAAGCACAAGTATTCGGTCTTAAAGGATTATCACTTTAATGTGAAGTAATTCTTGTTTTTAACCTTTATGTGACTGAATAGGTACCCGGGTACCTATTCAGATTTTAGATATAAATACTTTTTTTGTTTAAATTCTTTGAAGTGTGTGATTTCGTGACATTTCTAATCTAGGTTTTTTCTACACAATGTTACAATAGAAATAATATTTTCACGCTATTTTAGAAATAAATAAGGTCCAAAGTTTTTTCACCCAGAAATAACGGTGTAGGTACCTGGGTACCTCTATCAGTTTTAAATGCAAATAGATATTTTTTATAGCCAGAATGAAAACGCGAAGTTTATCTGCATATATTTATTTATATAAATGGTAACAAAAAAACAAAAAAATCTTACATATAAGGTCAGTTGGTTTTTTGGCAACATTTTTTACATATAGTTTGATCTACAGAGTGTTCATTACAAACTGGCTTACAGCAGGATTTACACGCTTTACGAGTCTTCCTTTGTTTGAGCTTTAATTCTCGACAAATTTGGCAGCTACCAACAACCATAACACGCCCAGAAGCATCCCGTCTTGGTTGTTCTCCGGCTGGAGTAACAATGGGCTCGATTATTTGTCGACCAAGAACCATTTCTAGCGACTGACGTGTGAAATAATTACCAACAACTTTTGGAATAAGGGATCGCATTTGTATAGCGGGCAAGCACATGTCATGAGCAAGATCTTTTAGAAATCTTCGACGTTGATCAGTTGCTCTAAAATTTGGATTGTGTTCCTTGTAAATACAATAAGAAGCCAAGCCACCAACATCTATTGTGTTGAAAAAAAATGCCAATGGCCAACGATTTGTTCTACGTTTTACTGTATACTCGCCTAGCATCTTATCCATGGTGTCAACGCCTCCTTTTGTTTGATTATAATATTTTATTATTTCAAGCTTCGCCACGGTAGTATCATCTACTTGGCCTGTAGTGTGCATCGTTGATAAAAGAATAACAGATTTGTTTTTCTTTGGAACATAGGAACATATTGTTGCATCTTTGTTGAATGCGAAAATGGTTGAGTATATAGGCCTGTCTTTAGATGCCTGCATATTTGGTGGTAAAAATGCCTTATTTTTCCTGAGAGTCCCTACCAAAGTCATCTTCCATGAATTCAAAGTACGGGCCAATTGCAGACTTGTAAAAAAATTATCCGTTGTTACATTTCTTCCCGAACCCTTATACTTTGCCACTAAATCCAAAACTGTACGCTCACCGACATTTACCTGTCGTTCACCATCTAATGGTTTTCCAGTGTATAGTTGACCTTGTAAAGGATAAGCATTTGCCGCATCGCAAGCCCAAAAAATTTTTATTCCATATTTTGCGGGTTTCGATGGAATGTATTGGGTAAATTTAGTATGTCCCCTGTAAGGAAACAATTGTTCGTCTACTGTTATATATTCTTTTGGCTTGTAGTTCTTTGCCAAATTTGAATTTAGCATAGTCCAAATATCTCGAATTGGGGCAGCTTTATCATTTTTGGCACGTTCGGCACGTGTGTTCTGATCATCAAAGCGAATAAATCTGAGAAACATTTTGAACCGATCTCGAGACATGGCCGCTCGAAATAGAGGTAAGGACTCTAGTTTCCACATTTCAGATACGTGTTCCCTATTAGACCTGTGTACGCCAGCAGCAATAAGAACTCCTAAAAATGCATCTAATTCTACTTCAGTAAATGGAATGAATACTTTCGGGCTTGGTGTGTTGGGAGGTGGATATTTATCTGCCAATTTTCGGTTCCATTCGTCCGTTACTTTTCTACCTTTTTTGTTAGAATGCCTTAGAATTAAGGTACACATTTCTGGAGATATAATAGACTTGAAAATTTCTCGAGCCGTGTATGAACGACTAAAGGATGATGCGCCACTTTTTTCGTGCAGAATATTACGACCTATTGTTTGCCTTTGTATTGATGATGTGTCACTCCACTGAGTGCCATCCTTGCCAGCCCAAGTTGTTTTTGTAGGCGCTTCTTCTTCGTCAACGTTTTCATCGGAATCAGTATATTCTTGCTCCACTCCAGGCTCCTTTTCTATATCAGATTCCTCGGATTCTCCACCTGATAACAATTGTGGAATATATTCGTCTTCATCGGACGCAACAAATGGCTCTTCATCAGACAAATGTTCTACTGCTTCTCGTAATTCTGCAGAGGTCAGCCTGAAATAACATATTTCGAATTACCTTTATTAGTATAATTATTGTTCTTGTTTCTTTGTAAGATAAAAAAAAACTTCCACTCCACTGCGGCTCCTACACACATAGACCACAGGTAAGCAAAATAACATGACAGTTTTCATTATTCATACACTACTAAAATCAAAGAATCGTCTTATTTCTTACCTTTTATTTCGCCATCTTGGTTTCGCAATATTGGCTTGGCTTGAACCAGCCTTACTATCAGACATTCTAAAACAAAATTTAACAAATACGCTTAATCACCCGCAGTTGTTTATTCGACAAACTCAAACATGCAACTGACCTGTAACTAGGAATAAATTCAGTTGATGTCGCTGCGCTGTTGCCATTTAAACAAAGTCTTATTTTGTCAAATACAGATAAGTTAGAAATTCATAAATCACGTATTGTGTACCTATAAATACATATATGGAGTTTTTTGATAAAAACAGGTATTTTGCGTTTATATTCCAAATTATTATACAGTAGGTACCCAGGTACCTACGCCGTCGTAAGAAGGTGTTTTTCTTCCCAGTCACATAAAGGTTAAATTTCTTGATGTCTCACCAATATATTTTTTATCACATTCTTGGCAACTGATTTTATAAATGACTCCGACCTGATCAAGTATAGGTGTTTTATCTTTCTCAATTTCGTGAACAATGTTTTAACAGTTCTAATGGGTTTATTAACCAGAATGATGTTTTTTCTTCTTTCAATACATTTTTAATTTTGGGAAAGTTCTTTTATATATGGGAATGGGACATTTTTTTATGATATTGTCATTAGTAGTTATAATAATGTTATTTGTTGAAACTAATAATTTACGGAGTAGTCCAAAAATGTCTAAAAAATTTAATAGAAAATGTCGAAAAATTGGTTTTTCGAAGTTCCTCCATCGACATTTTTTAATTCAAAATTATTTCATACATAAAGCGGAATATGTCCAGATATTGGGTTGTCCAACAGTTGGTTTATTAGCTATATTTAAATATATTACACTATTTTGCAAAGAATTTTGAAACAATTAAATAAATAAATCAAGAATATATATGTTTGCTAAGTAAATTAAGTTACAAAAATTACAAAATACATATACAAAGCATAAGCGCTCGGACAACTTGACCCCGTTTTACTGCCCTCGGTATCCATCTACCCTTTCGGATATAGGCACCTTAGGGGTTCAACTTTAAGTGCTCAGAATTGCTGACATATTATTGATGACGATTTTTTCCCTAAATGTTCACCCTCTTCACCCTTAATCGCAACCCCTGTGTATCCACCTACCTATCAGCCCGTTCGGATTTGGGCACCTTAGGTGTTCAACTTTAAGTGGTCAAAATGGCTGACATATTTTCGATGACGATTTTTTCCCCAAAAATTTTGCACTTTCACCCCTTATTCCTACCCCCTGTATCCAGAAGGTTGTCAGCCTGCTCGGATATGTAATTAACAATACTTAATGAACATGTTTTACGGGAGGAACTCCATATTACTGATGACGATGATTTTTCGGCTCCAGCTCTGCGTCTATAATGTCGCACCCTGTATATACAATGATTGATTACAATTCTATCATCTTCAGAAGTATAGTTGCTATAAATGACAAAAAATTCCGTAGACCGAAAAAAAAACTTCTTGACATCTTGAGAAACTCATTGACTCCAATTTTATTTATTGACATAAAGTTAGAATGAATATACGAATAAAGTTAAATAGCGTAATAAAAAAATTAATTATAAGAATTTCAACCATATATTCATAATAGTACCGTACCATACGTTATGGCAGTATAATGTAGCGATATTTAAAAAAAAATTATCACATCAATTCTCAAACCCCATTAGAAGAAAAGCATATGGTAGTCATGTTTATTATTGTTTTAGTTCTGTTTGCTTAGCTTTAGCGATTATTATTTGTTTGTTTAAAAAACATAAACACTCAACACATCTCGCTATTTAATCCGCACTTTAATTTTAACTGCATCTGATACAAATATTTCTTATATTCCCTCTATAAAAATAATTAAGTCTATGCTACCAATTATTAGAAAGATTTTAATAATAAAAACACTACTTTATTATTTTTAGCTGATTCTAAACCATGTCAAAATTTTCCATGCGTAAAGGAAAAATCGAATTTTAAGACATTCTCTTGAATATACCATGTTACCATAATATTCAATCCAATTTTTTTCAATCGCATTGTTTATATATAAGATAAAAAATAATTAAGCAATATTAATGACGTCAATTTATAAGTTGCAGGTAAATGAATTACGAATAAAATAAGCCGTCGTTCCTGCTCGGATAATTAGAAGCGGAAAAAGCAGAATTTAATGTTTATTTAACTAACTGATATCTCGGTTAATTTTCATTTTTCATTGCTGTGTTTTGATGGAAAAGTAGAAGCTTCTATGGTAACAATGTGCGGTTGCCGGGAATTTAAGTACAGGGCAATATTGCTGGCAATAATACCAGCAATATTGCCTAAAAGCGGCAACTTAGGGTAACTTAAGCTATAAGGCCCAAATTCACTTAAATAGTATGCTGAGAATGCTGAGATTGCTGAGTTAAAGAAAAAAAACACAAAAAATTAATCAAATAAAGAAAAATTTATTATACGTACGACAAATTAACAAAATATAAAATAGAAAACTAAAACAAATTCCACTTTTTATTACTTGGAACGATATTATCTTAATATTCTTAATCCGATTCTGCTTCCGACTCCGATGTGTAGGAGCAGGAGCATGATGACGGAGATGTAGAAGAATTGGTGTCACTGTCAAAACTGTTAACTGCTTCGATATCGCCAATAACTTCTTCGGTTCTAGACGTAGATGGAGTATCTATATTTTTAACTGACGTTAATTCAATGTTACCAGTTCTGTTTTTGGGCAACTTGGCATTCTTGGTGGTAGGTGCCTTCGATCTGTGCATACGTTTCCAATTATGGGCAATATAACATAATTTTCCCGCTCTGTTAGTATTTAATTTATGTCGTTTCTTATTGTGAACAAATGAAAATGTGGAAAAACATCTTTCCACAGAGGCAGATGTTGAAGGCACACTTAAAATTCTTATTGCAACTTTTCCTAAGTCAGTATTTGGATAAAAGGTTTTCCACCATAGTAAAACACGTATCTTTTCATCTTCAACAGCTTTCCAAACAAATTCTTCTCCCCAAAGTCCTTCTCTATACATATCAAGTTCTGCCATAACACTAATATTCATATTTTGTCCTATTTAACATATTGCTCCGCAACCATCAATTGGTTCTTGCGCTGACATTATTAATCCTTGACTTCTAGGATCCAACAAGCAAGCTCCCAAATGAATAGGCTTTAAAACATGTAGTTTTCTATCTTCGATTTTTTCCTTAATTGATTCTGATTCTACGGAAGGCAAGGTCAAAGGTAAAAACTCTTTTTTTTCTATTTGTGAAAACGCCGACCAAACTAAGTGAATGCTATTGTAGTCACCCTCCAAATATGTTATCCAATGCACATATGGTTGCAAAAGACTGCGAAAGTTCTCTATATGTGACCAAGACTGGTCATCGAGTAAAGCTTGTTTATGTTTTTTGGACAAAGTCTTTGTAGCATCTTCGTTTATTGCCATTGTTTGCAATATACTTTTCGTAACCACTAAACTATTTAGACACTCTAAATAACTTCCCCAGCGGGTCTTCACTGGCAGATGCAAAGAAGATTGAATGTTTTTTTCACAGTTTAATTGTTTAAATTCAGCTGATAACAGTTGACAACTTCTTATGGTTTTTATGATTTCTACACAGTTACTAAATATTTTGTTAGCTGTTTCCCATTTGAGAATATCACTAATTATCAAGTGGAGAGTATATTTTTTCCCGCAACTAAAGGGGGTTTGTAAATATGGCAAAGCAGTGGAAGTGTCCGCAAGTGAGCTTAGAAAGTGACTCAATGTTTGGGGCAGGAAAAAGTCAAAACAACTATATCTATTTCATTTGTTAATCTGAGGTTTCAACAAAGGAATAAAAATATGGATTGAGTGTGTACCTACACAACGAAATTTAATATCCCTTCATTTCTAATGTTAGACCATCCATCCAATGCTAAATTTAGCATTTGAAGATTCTATGTTTTCTTCTACTTGTTCTTCAACCAACGATAATTATTTTTCCAAAAGACTGGTCGACAAAACTTTTCTTGTTGGTAAGTGGTACGCAGGTCGTAATTTGCGAAATAATTCCTCCCATAATGGGTGTTCCAAAAGTGACAAAGACGCACCCGTTACATAGACTGCCCGTGCCAATAGTGTGTCAGTTTCCATCTGAAATAATCAGAACAAAATTATTAGTAGCACCTACATTGTTTTACAGATGCCAAATAATAAGGCATACACAATCGATGAATATACAGTATCCGGTATAATTTGATAAATACCTGTTCTTTAGTATCCATTGAGTCAAAAAAATTTGAAACAGATATTGGCTTCTTCTTCGTCGACTTTGTAGACTTGGCATGTTTATGGAAGCGGAACTTAGGAAACTGTTACCTTCCTCTATATTTTCATTGATGTCCATGTCAAGGTCGACACTCTCTGGTTCATGTTCTGAACATCCAATATTGACACTTGAGGAACAACTAGAAACCAATATGGGTACATTTGATCCACCTGAATTCGAGCTTGATGTCTCTAAGAGTTTCTTCTTCAGGATAACAGGACACTTTTTACAATTCTTTATATGTCTTCGAAACTTGGTAGCATTTTGTTGGTGTAAATTTTGCCACAGTATTTACACTCGTACTCAGTCTTAATATTTTTTGAGGTATTTTCTAAAAAAACTTCCACACATCACTTTTCGGCTTCATTATTTGTTTTGATTATAACGTCTTACGAAATTCCACAAAACCAACAGTCAACAGTTGATGCGAAACAACTCGGCTACTCGACAGTTGACCGATTTGGATAAACCGGTGGCCGGTGGCATCCCCTGATCTCTGATTGGTGCGCGATATACTCACACCATGCGGTGAGTCTTCAACGTCATTCGAATCCAGCGAATAAAATGCAGGCGGTAATATTTCCAATAATGTTGCCATCGGTCCTGGGCAACTTTCCGGGAATATTTTCAACATGGGAATATTGCCGATGGCACATTGCTATTCTATGATCTCCAAACTTATAAAAATATGGACACTGTAGGATAAGAATTATAGACGTAACTGCCATTTGAATAAATTAATGCTATTGATTGTAAAATGTCTATATGTATGTCGTATAGGTGGTCAGATTGTGATTTTTAAAACGGATTTTGGAAATGTAAGAAAAACACAACGATGATTCTGATTTTCCAATAAAATGATGCGGAATACTATAAAAAATAAACGGTTTTAAAGATTAAAACTAACTTTTCCGCATCTATGAGATGCCCTGATTTCCATTCTATCATAAAATTGTCACTTGTATACACTTCAGGGGGTGTATCGTGTTAACAAACCGAAATTTCTCCAAAAGTAACCAAAAATGCAGTATATCCGGATTTATAGAACCCGCTGTACTCGCTATAGTCATCTGAAAATCAATAGGGTACATCTGTGAGACACCTTGAACAATATTCAAGGGGGGCTGTATCGTGCTAACAAACTGAAAATTCTCCTAAAATGACAAAAATTTGGTACTTCAAGTACCATAGCACCCGTTGTACTGGCTTTAGTGAGCGGAATATCAATAGGGTTCATGTTTGAGACGCTCTGAATAATATTCAATCATAAAATTGGTCACTTGTATATACTCTGGAGGCTGTATCGTGCTAACAAACTGAGACTTCTCCAAAAATGACAAAAATATCGTACTTAAATTACTGTAGCACTTGCTGTATTGGCTCTGGTGAGCTGAAAATCAATAGGGTTCATCTGTGAGATGTCTTGAATGATATTAAATCATAAAATTTGTGACTCATTGAATTAAGGAGGCTGTATCGTGCTAACAAATTGAAATTTCTCAAAAAATGACAAAATGTCGTACTTCAAGTACCATAATACCCGTTGTACTGGCTCTGATGAGCTGAAAATCAATAGGGTTGATTTGTGACATGTCCTTAGCAATATTCAATCATAAAATTAGTGACTTATTGCACTCCGGAGGCTGTATCGTGCTAACAAGGCATGTAAGAAAAAGTGGCCGACGACAACGACGACGACAACGACGACGACAACGACAACGACGACGACAACGACGACGACAACGACGACGACAACGACGACGACAACGACGACGACAACGACGACGACGACGACATACACACAGGTTTTATTTTCTAAAAACCGTTTTTTTGTGTTGTTGTTGGAAAACGTAAAAATAACTCAAATTTTTTTTTCAAAATTTCACTTTTTTTGTGGGTAAACCAATACTTTTCTCGCATATAGATAGGTTGGGCGGAAAAGTAATATGCAAACATGATTCAAAACGCACTTAGAGTATTTGATATCTTACACAAGTGTGTACTAGTTTTTGATCGGGTTCAACTTTGGGCCTTTATGATACAATTCCACACAGAATGTGTCGTATTGGATCTCATTTTTTCTTTCGTACTTAGATATTTTCTACTGATTTCGTTCTTCAATTCCTGGAACTAACTTATTATTTTTGTCGCCGAACCCAAGCTATGAATATATAAATAAATATTATGACAAATATAACCCCCGAGAGATGTCCTATTTCAGATAAATCACCTCCTTTTTTATGCAAATTTATCTTTGTTCCCACTGATGTCCTTGCATCCATACCAGTTTCGCTGTGCAAGTCTGCTGAGATCTTCGATACATTCCATGCTAGTCTGTGATTCACTTATGAAGAGTAGAAGATACCAGGAGAATCATCTCATACCTACGGGAGAAAGGTTAGAAAAGTGTCGTGTACAGTTCAAAAACCGTCCAGTATGGTGCTCATCTAGTCACAGGGTACGATGTGAATGTAGCAAAATAATTTAGCAAATATCATCTCAAAGAATTGTAATGAGAAAACGTGGAGAGTGATTAAATTTAGTGAACTTTGATATTTTAATATTTAATTTTATAAAAACTTTGTGAATTATTGAACAATTATGGGTAAAATTTGGGTTCAATCGGCGCATATACTTTGTTGATTTCTCTATACTACTCTACTAACATTTGGAGCTTGCTTCAAAATTGATACTCATTCTTATGTGGCGTCGTCCTAATTTAATACATTTCGACTGATACATATACCGAGATGATTCTCAATACCTCTACTTTCCATAAATTCACTGTTTAATTTCTTAATGCCATAGGTTATGGGCAATATTAGGGAAGTTGCTAATGATGTCGTCAAATCGGTTGACCATTTTTCCGAATAAAACTTATAGCAACGATTTGTTTTGCTAAAACTGCTATATTTTGATCAATTACTCCCCAGGAGCTGGTGAAAGACGTCACCAATGATCCAGGGTCATGACTGCTGTCGAAACATATGGTTAAGATAAGAAGTCGAAATCGGAGCTCAACCATCTCAGTCAAATGTGAAGTTTTTCTCATGTTTTCTCCGAGAACATGGTAAATTCTCGCCAGAATACCGTACGGTCAATAAAATTCATTACAAAGCCGGTTTGCGACTAATGAATGCATGGCTTGTGCATCACGAGAATGCACCAGCTCACACATATTTCCTTATTCGAGAGTTTATCACACTCTTAGTCCTTTGCGCCTTCCCAGGACTAAAAAGACCTGAGAGGACATCTGTTTGCCACGATTGAAGAGGAACTGGAAGAACTTAAGGCAATACCAAAAGTGCATAGCAGAACTGCTTCGAGGACTTAAAAAAGCGCTTTCATAAGTATATCGCGTCTGAAGCATATCACTTTGAAGGAAACAAAATTGATATTGATGAATTAATGAATAGTTTTCGATATTAATAAAACGTCATTTTATTCTTTCAACACATCGCATATGTAACTAAATAGCAGACATGTGTTGTCCCAAAGTATCAGTGTTTAATCCTAGTGCATCAGCTCCGCAACTATATAGTCTTAAATAAGTCATAATACCAGATCTATGCACATCGGATGAAGTTAGGAACTCTGTTCGGTATGAACACTCTCTTCGAATTATTATAATATTATATAGTCAGTTGTCATATGGAATTACCCTTACATTATGTCGTTGCAGCATTTACATTGTCCATCCATTCTTTTTATCCTTGAAAATACTGTACTGCCTTTGCTTTGGATTATGAACTGAAGAGAAAGGAAATTCAGCAGTATTTCAATAGGCGCTTCCGTTGCTATTGTTATTTCTGACAGCCCGGCCTGTGTACTTTGCTTAGAGTCAATCTTGCTCTCTTTTGCCGACACACCGGGGCACCATATGCGATGTATGCTTAAAACGGACTGTTTCGCTGATAATATTTCATATATGTGTAATCACCGGCGTTTGTTTAAAGTTTTGCAACGATTGCTGTCACCAGTGCCGTAGGGCACACTCCCCCCCTTTTAAAACCTTGAGAGAAGGTAGCTTCCTCTTGGGCTTAAACGATATGCCAAGCCAGAGCTCTGAGGTTCGCCGTGTCGTCCAGACCCCGTACGTCCACGGGTCTAGTGCACCTTGTGCCTAGGGGGATTTTTCGGGAGTAAGGGAAACAGACTAGGTAGATAACAAATAAATATGCCTATATTACAATCAGGTAAATAACAAAAAGACAACAGCAAACAAAAAACGAAAAAAATAATTTGAGATACGCTTTCGACACCTATGGTATACAATATTGGCGCAAAAAAAAATTCGTATCGGTAAATGGAAATCGCTAGGATTCCTTTATGTATTTTTTCTCTTTCTCAGTTAGTATCTTACCAGACAACTACATCAGCGAAAAGCGCCCGGGGTTCTACTTCTCAAAAAAAAGGAATGGTCTCCTTACTGGAGTATAAACATGAGGCCGTAACCTACCTAATGGTTACTTTATTGACTGCCTTGACATGAGTTTACCTACTGGCAGTTCGTCTACACTGCAGAAAAATGAGTTCGTAACCGGACGTTTTCTGCTGACATGGGTGACCTTCGATGTCCGATAAATAATGAAATCTTAGACAACAAACTTACAATTAACACCTCCAAAACAGAGTACTTGTTACTCAGGAGGAGAGCAAGAAAAAAAGCATTGCAGTTGCAGCTGTGTATCGATGGACAATACTTATCAGCTAGTAATACATTAAAATATTTGGGTTATACTGTTCATGGCAACACGAACGCCAACGCACACATTGCCCAACAGGTATTAAAAGCTAAAATTGCAATGAGCCAATTGTATCCGTTAATTTGTAAGCATAGTAATCTCTCAACCACAAACAAAATCACTATATACAAACACATAATACGCCCAATCTTAACCTACGCCGCTCCAGTTTACTACACAGCCACGAAACACAATTTTAATACACTGCAGGTGGTACAAAATAAGTGTCTACGTATGGCAATAAAACACTCAATAATTTATCCAAGACTACCCAAAAACACCTGGTTACATGAACAAGCAAACCTACCAACTATCAAGGACTTCATAACTAAAATATAAACGAATTTTTATAACAACTGTCTCCCCAAAAATCTTCGTGACACGCTCAGAGTCGCCAGTCGCGCAGAAGACACCCTTGATAGTGGGTGTAGGCTTCTGCGTGGTACACTATTTGCATAATAGGTTGCTTTCCTCACAAAAAACCCAATATATCGATATAGGGATTTAAACAACCCCTTTTTACAACAGTCACTTTCAACAGACACAACATATACCCCATCCAAACAACATCTGTCATGTTGCTGCCTCTCATAAACTAACCTCTATTTCGATTTTGAAACCCTGTTTTTCAGCCGTTTTTCAGGGACGACTCGGCCGAAAATTCTGGGGAGTCATATTTGTATATTCGGGACAAGGTTGATAAATACAGCCACAACAAGTGGTAGTGCCACTGGCAAGGAATCACATTCTTCTCCAGATGTACACCAAGGTGGTGGGAAATGCCAGATCATCGGCCACAGTACACTTATTATTCCACCTCCTTTGTAATTGGATTTGTTAAATTATTGAAATAAAGATATTTTTAAAATAAATTAAATCTTAGTTTTTGAAGCGAACACAATTAAATCGATAAATATAAGTTCGTTGGCACCCCTTATATATCAGATTTATAACCAGGTATTAAGTATACAATGCATGTGCACTATTTTTGAAAAAAACATACATAAAACAAAATCGTAAGTAATATAAATCTATATCTCAAGTTTAATTGGCGTACCCCTTGTAAATGTCCCTGAATAAAATTGTATAACAACTAAAGCGAAAAATGTTATAGAGTATGATATTTTCTAATTACAGTTATACAAGGCTCAAGTTTCAGTATAGCACTTATATGGCTGGACGGATAATTAGACACAAAAAAATAATATCGTTATCCCACCCAAAAAAATAGAAAAGTTTTTAGATTCAAAAACTTACGGTTTGGAAATCTGTACCTAACGTTTCACCACAAAAAAAGGAATCGACGACTGGATTTTTACGATCTTTCGACGGGAGATGAGCTCTGATCGGCTATCTCTGATTCCAGCACTCCGCGAAAATAACTGAACGCGTGGCGTCGCATATCAACAACCGCTGGAAAAACCGTACTGCCTCTTTGCCTCGTGTTTTTTCTGTATTTATCACGGGGTCTCTGGGACGGGTTGTTTTGCCCTCTCAGCTTTTGTAGCTGTTTTCGATGTGTTACATAACTCCCCTTGTTTCTCTATGTTTATCAATTTTGTGTTTTTGATTGTTGAAGGCTTGTATGGTGTTCATAAACATCGGTGTATTGGTATTCGACATATATACGTGACAAAATTGGGACTATTTGTTGATTGTTTTCATATTTATTTGTTTAATTTCAACTGCCTACAATAACAGAAAACTGGGTCGCTTTAAACATATGTATCGTTTTTTTTTTGGTTTGAAATATAATTCATTATAATTTTTATTTATAGAGTGTTCCTAAATTCATTGCCATATTTGTGCTTATTACATATGATTTCAAACTTTTTCCGAAGACCGTCTAACAACAAGATTAAAACATGGGTTATTTTAGACACGTTTCTTGTTTCTTTTAGTTTTCTTAGCACTTGTCTTCTTTGTATAATGTAAAATGACAACCAACCATCAATACTTGAAATTCACAGTAAGTAAAGGCGCGTTCTCACTGAACGAACTTGGTTAATTGATTAACTTTTCAGTGGATCAACAAAAGTTTGATTGAATCATCGCTCTAGAGTCGAATTTTGATTGAAGTGAGTTAAATGATCTTACTCGCGAAGATATTTCTACAGAATTAAAATAACAATTATTAATGAGAGCTACACCGAGTAGACTAATTGCTGCCGACGGTAATCTTTATTTATGTAATCAGGACGGCTTCATATAACTAGCGTATGAACCTCAAAATCAAGTTTTATCTCGCTTGATCAAGAGTATTTTCTTTTGGTGGCGATTAAATAAAAAAGTTAGTATTACATGGTCTGAAACTATATTTTGCATTTGCAATAAGTGGGAGAAATTATAGGAAGAAGAATCACTGGAAATATATGTATTATAAATGATATGGGTATTACTGGGCACAACTGATATAAAGAATAAAATCAAGACGATCGGAACAATGCACATCAAAGAAATGCGGAATAGGAACAGAGAAAGATTATATGGCAAAGTAGTTAACTCGAATTTTGTTGATCAACTTGAATCGATCAACAAAATTCTGTCCATGAGAACGCGCCTTTTGTTTTATTTATAACATATCCCCAATCTTTTCATTATTCCTACGATGAATTTAATGTAACCTTTACATATAAAAAATTAACAAGTTCAATACTTTTATCAATAGAGGTAGCGGTCATATCAAGTGTAACTCTACTGGTAGTGTATTAATGAAGAAAAATGTGAGTAAACTTGATTTAAAACCTTGTTGATCAACAAAATTTGGTCCGCAATAACGTACCCTAATGTATAAACTTTTCAAAAGTAACCCACAAAATTATGATAATTTGCCTTTCCTCTTCTTCCTGCTGTATATAGGAATAAATGCTTGCTTTTTTCACAGCATTGCCTCACTCTGCCATTTGGAAGGTTATGGCTCCACCTTTTTCTTATTATTCCAAGGCTCATTCGTTCTGCTAGTGATCTGTCCATTGTTAATGTTCTCATTCTATTTTATTTTTCTACCCAACATCCAGTCATTGATATTATCTATGCCGCATGTTCGTCTAATGTTTTCGATTCTTTCTTTATCCATTAATGTTTTTCCCGCTATTACTCGAACTATTATCATTTTTGTGGTCTCTAGTATTCTTTTCATCATGTTGGACGCTAAAATATAGTATTTATCGTTAAATATGCAGGATGCGTAGTCGCCTGAAGTAATAATCAGTGTATCCATTCTAAAAGATAGACATTTTTCTAACTTTATTTCAATATTCAGAGCGCTGAGCCATAATATCCGTAATTCTCAAAGCCTCCTATATATTTTGGTTTTGACTGTAATGGAACTTTCGTGTTAAAATACATTCCAGTATTTATCCCGTCAAGTTGTTTTTTGCGGTGATTGATTTTATTATCCAGGTTTTTGTTATACCACCAGGATCGAATATCCGCAATTTTAACATCAGAATTTCGATGGAAAAAAATGCCAAACATAATATATCAACATGCTTCGATATTGTATTTCGTATTAAAGTATTTTTTTTGTTGTTCCAGGAATTCGGTCATTCAGGCCAGCAAAAGAAAATCATGAAATTAAGAGAGAGAATATTGTCGTAAACGAGGTTTGGTGGAGACTATAGGATTGTCACAGTCAACAAACATGACATAAATTGGAATATTCGATTATTAGGAAATCGATTCCTATACGTATTAATAAAATACTAGACTACATAAACAAGAATATAATCGCTTAATATTAAAAATGGCCAGCTTCTCCATTGTAATAGTTTTTCTAGTCATAGTCGTTTGTAGTGTTAATGCAAATGGATATCTTCATCGTAGGCAACGAAAATCACAGGTGAGTCAACAGCTTTTATTTGTGTACTTTTTAACCGCAATAAGTGAGAGCGAAAATAACTTATTATTTATATACTATAAATTTTACAATATCCCATTATACACACTCTAAATAAATAGAGTAGAAATATTGAAACAAAATCTTGTTTAATTTACTTCCAGTATGGCGATTTCCATAATTGCGTAATATATATCTATGGGATGTAACTGCCTGGCTCCTTGTAAAAGGGAGCCAGGGCCAGCCATACAAACGTCAAAGTATAAAGGCTGGAAATGTTTGTGTCCATTCTCACTACGGTAGGTAGGAATGCTCGGAGGTTACAAACAACCCCCAATTTTTACCTAACCTCATGTATAATATATTCAATATATGTATACATTGTGTGGTACCTGTAAGTAAAGTAACTACATAAAAGATCGTTCCACGAAAATATACGGTTTCTCCTGTATAAATAAATAGTTTAAAGAAATACTTTTACACGAGTAAAGGTAATAGTGCACAAATTCCACTGGGATGAACAAATGTATATATTAGATTTTTCTTTAAGAGTTTTAAGAAGAAAATTTTATAAAATAGCCAGCTAACAGTCAAACAACGGAGGTTAGTGAATTCTAGCAAGTTTTTTCTGATTATTAACCGATAAAAATTAGAAACATTTAAAAGTAAATAAAAGTAAAGGAATTGACTGTCTCGACCCTTACTTCGTGGAATATGCTCATATTAGTGTTTTTAAATGAAACTCAAGGTCTCTAGTTAATTCCACAATATAATACAATTTATTGAAAATTGTAAAAAATTGACAATTGTTTCGATAAATCAATATCATCGTCAGAATGACAGAAGTTACATTTCATTTTTTGCCTACCTGATGTTTAGTAGTTAATTTTGGCTAGACCAAGAAGTAACCTAACTTGTGATTGGCTTAATATATGTTTATAGAAAAAAGAAGAAGATGTGATATTACAAATATTGAAGCTTAGATATTATTAGCCCTATGGTGATATCCTGGATATCATTTTTCCAATTAAGATCAGTATAACTGTGCAATGATATAGAAAACCAGATATAGTTTTCCTGGTTTTCTATATCATTGCACAGTTATACTGATCTTAATTGGAAAAATGATATCCAGGATATCACCATAGGGCTAATAATATCTAAGCTTCAATATTTGTAATATCACATCTTCTTCTTTTTTCTATAAACATATATTAAGCCAATCACAAGTTAGGTTACTTCTTGGTCTAGCCAAAATTAACTACTAAACATCAGGTAGGCAAAAAATGAAATGTAACTTCTGTCATTCTGACGATGATATTGATTTATCGAAACAATTGTCATTTTTTTTGAATTTTCAATAACTTGTATTATATTGTGGAATTAACTAGAGACCTTGAGTTTCATTTAAAAACACTAAAAGTAAAGGAAGCCACACACTATTTAGGTTCTAATAATTATGGACGGTCAGTCTGGTAGTGCAACTCCGATGCAAGAATTACAGTTTCAGTTGTTAATGGAGGAGCTGTCATCATTAACAGTTGTAAAGAATGAAATTACAACACTTCTTGCTGGGCAGAACAAGAAGATTGATGAATGTATGGTTAATGTGACTCATTTAACTAGAGAGAATGAACTGTTGAAAATAAAAATAGATGGTCTGGAGAAAAGACTAGATACTACATCTGAAAGCTCAATTTATGCAGAACTTACTTCCAGGAATATAAGAGAGTGAAACATTGTTATGCACGGTGTCGATGAATCAATTGATATTCAAAAGATAACATCCGAGATTTTAACTGACCTTTTTTCAACAAATACTCCGAAGCCTGTTAATATCACTAGAATAGGTAAAATAATCAACTTGAGACCTCGTCCTTTGAAGGTTGAGTTTTCTTCCCGCAGGAAGCAGTTACTATCTTAAGGAATAAGTATAAGCTATCATTAGTGTTTTTAAATGAAACTCAAGGTCTCTAGTTAATTCCACAATATAATACAAGTTATTGAAAATTGTAAAAAATTGACAATTGTTTCGATAAATCAATATCATCGTCAGAATGACAGAAGTTACATTTCATTTTATGCCTACCTGATGTTTAGTAGTTATTTTTGGCTAGACCAAGAAGTAACCTAACTTGTGATTGGCTTAATATATGTTTATAGAAAAAAGAAGAAGATGTGATATTACAAATATTGAAGCTTAGATATTATTAGCCCTATGGTGATATCCTGGATATCATTTTTCCACTAATAAACTGTCTTCTTAAGTGATAATTGTAAAGATCAGCAGATATAGTTTTCCTGGTTTTCTATATCATTGCACAGTTATACTGATCTTAATTGGAAAAATGATATCCAGGATATCACCATAGGGCTAATAATATCTAAGCTTCAATATTTGTAATATCACATCTTCTTCTTTTTTCTATAAACATATATTAAGCCAATCACAAGTTAGGTTACTTCTTGGTCTAGCCAAAAATATCTACTAAACATCAGGTAGGCATAAAATGAAATGTAACTTCTGTCATTCTGACGATGATATTGATTTATCGAAACAATTGTCAATTTTTTAGAATTTTCAATAACTTGTATTATATTGTGGAATTAACTAGAGACCTTGAATTTCATTTAAAAACACTAATATGAGCATATTCCACGAAGTAAGGGTCGAGACAGTCAATTTCATAAGCTATCAATTACAAAATACTCACATATAAAAAACGACTATACGGCAAAACAACGGGACGAACTTTCTAAAATCTATCAAGAAATTAATAGTAGGAAAGCAAAAGGAGAAAGACTACGTGTGAAGTTTATTATGGGAAAACCTACCATTGTTCCTGAAACACACAAAAGACAACGTGAGGAAGAGGAATCACCTAATAAGAACTACGCTAAGATTAGTAATGTCCAACCAGCTTCTTCAAAAAACTTCACCTAATGTTCTGGAATTGTCATGGCCACCAAAATATCTTCAATTTATGTGATGCATTCGTAACATTTGATATATTGTTTGTTAGTGAAACTTGGTTGACTAGAGATAAATTAACCATACCCATACCTATTTGTTTATGTGATTATACTCGTAAGTAAATAACTTCATCTGCAATTAAAGAAAAGTCGTTTGGTAGGCCAACCAGTGGTTTATGCATTTACTATAGAGATTATTTTAATGTTACTGTATTTCATAAATCTAACTCGATTCTTATTTTTTTGTTTTCTGTTCATTATTTTATGTTTATTGTTTGTGGTGTTTACTTCTACTTTCTGTTGACAGAAATAGAGGAGAAATATAATGATATAATGATTGTAATTGCTGGCGACATTAACTGTGGAATCGGATTATGTGGTAATGTTTCTGAAATTTTTGAAGGTATTAATTTATTTGATGAAAGGTTGAGTTTGGATAGTAATTTGAATATAAGGGGTAGGCAACTTATTGATTCATTTTCTGTATTAAACTTCTTTGGACCGACCTAGTCAATTTACGTACATGGGTTACACAAGGCAGCAGTGTTGTGGATATGGTGTGAGTAAGCAACGTATTCCTTACAAAAGTGAATGATTTTTTCGTCACTGATAATGATTTTCTGTCGGATCATTTCCCTATAAATTTGGTTTCAGAACATCACAACTTCGTGGAAGTTTCTGTTACCTTAAATTCTTCACGAATGTATTCGTCATTGATTTGGAATGATAACATGTCTTTAAATTATAAGCAAAATATGCACCACTCTAGTCGAGTATTTTTTATCCTCGACCCAGACAAGTCTTATAATAACCTATGCGCAGCTATTACTTAAACTGCTCATAATATAGGGTTTAGAGACAAAACAAGAATTCTACTGAATACCACTAGAATCCGAGAAAATAAACCATGGTTTGATGAATCTTGTATTCAAGCTAAGAAATCTATGAATAATGCACTTAAAAACTGCAAGCAAAATAATGTTGAGGATGAATTAAAAGATGTATACATAAAACTAAAATGTAGTTATAAAAATCTAATTAAGTTGAAGAAAAGAGGATATGAGAATGATATTATTGAAAAATTCTCTAAAATAAGTAATAGAAGGGAGTTCTGGGCAACGGTTAGGCAGATTAGAGGCAGTTTTACATCCAAAGCTTTATCTGTTGAAAGCTGGGAGAATTTTCATCAAGATTTATATTCGTCTAAATTAGTTCTCTTGAATAGTTTTCAAGATGTTAATCATCCATATCTTGACTCAACTATTTCTCAAGAGGAAGTATATGCTGTAATTAGTAAAACTAGAATAATAGATCTTCAGGATTAGATGGCATTTGCTACGAGTTTTACAAGAATCTACCACATAATTGGGTTATATACTTAACGTCATTATTTAATACCATATTTGACACTTCGCTTATTCCTAAAAGCTGGGCTAATACTTTACTCACCATGCTGCATAAAGACGCGCCAGTTAATAACCCGGAAAACTACAGAGGCTTAGCATTGGCGAACTGTGGACTCAAATTATTCACCAGCATTATTTTAAATAGGTTGTCCTCCTGGGTTGATGACTGTAGACTATTGCCTGAATCCCAATCCGGTTTTCGGGAAGGTCGTGGCAGTATTGATAGTGTTTACGCTTTGAGTTCTGTGATTTAGCTACATATCAGACATCAAAAACGCAAGGTATTTGCTATTTTTGTTGATTTTAAGTGAGCATTCGACTTAACAGACCATAAGTTATTATTGACTAAATTATTTAAGCATGGAATATCAGCAAAAATACTTCGCGTTATAATAACATTATACTCTCAAGCAACAATTCAAATAAAAGCCTCCGATGGATTTACTAGAAAATATAATGTAACAATGGGTGTTCTACAGGGTGAACCGCTAAGTCCACTTTTATGTACTTTATTCGTTGTTGATATTGAATCATTTTTCTACGAAAGTGGAGCTCGGGGTGTAAATATTGATCATGTGAAGGAAGTTACTATATGCGGATGATATTGTTATTCTTGCACATTCTGAAATTAATGTTGTTAGAAAATTGAAAATATTAGAGGAGTATGCGGCAGAAAACAACCTAACATTTAATATACAAAAGACCAAAGTTATGCAATTTTCAAAAGAGGGATTTCTAAATTCTTAATTTAAATTTCACTATAACAATCAACCCATTGAAGTTGTGAATAAATATAATTACCTAGGGGTAACAATGTCATCTTCTGGTGTATTTCATGAAATGTCAGTAGTTACTGCAAACAAAGGAAAGTAAGCCGTTGGAACTATATTGCCAATTATGGTTAAAGCGAAGATTGACTCCTGGTATCCAAGAATTAAGTTGTTTAAGACATTGGCTTTGAGTGTTATGTTCAACTCGGTACCTGTTTGGGGTCTCAGGTATTTGGATGTACTAGAGAGAGTCCACGTGCAGTTTATCAAAAGAGTTCTCCTTGTTTCTATCAACACACCTGATGCCATAGTACGTTTAGAGGTGGGAAGAGTAAAACTTGAATATACAATCTTGAAATTATCTCTATTGGCTGCTCAAGATTCTGACTATGCATGATACTAGATAACCTGTTCTTTGTTTTAAATAACAAATTCGTACATCCGGTAGTACTGATTCCAAGTTTAACTGGGCGGTACAAATGAAACAATTTTTTATTAAAATAAATCAGATAGAAATTTGGAACAACTTGAGCTATCATAAATTAATTAGGAATAGAAAAAAATTACTTGAAACGAATTATACACAGTTGTTTGAATCTGGCTTGTCTTTGGTTTCTAGGTATTCCTATTTATTTCTATATAGTTTGTTTACTGTTTCCAGGAGTCCAGGTTTGCTTTTAAAATTAAGTTCACCTTAAATGGAACTACGTGTTATATAGATCCCGATATTGAATGCTCCGCATGTAATCGGAATGAAAAGGAAACATTGCAGCATCTTCTTTTGGATTGTCCAATTTACGTTGTCAAAAATATTTCTTGTTTGCAGAGTTTGGAAGCATTAATCAAAACTCTGCAAAATATCACACTTGCTAAAGCCAGGCAAATTTGTTAATATGTGTGGAATATTATAAGATTACGGTCATTTATTAACAATGAGTAATTGTCTTTTAATGTCATAGATTATTATTGTTAAATTGTTTAGTGTATTGTTTAATTTGTACACATACACCCTTCCCGTAAACTCATGTTTCTGAAGCAATAAATTATTATTATCATTATATGTATATAAGGAAATTATTTTAATGGAGTGATTTTGACGTATCGAGTAGATCTACACGTTTCATACATTTCTAAGTCCAAAAAACTTTTAAAAAAATGTCGGTCTGTCTGTCGATCTGTCTTTCAACACGATAACTCAAAACCGCGGAAGAATTTTTCAATGAAATTTTATCTGTAGGATAAGAACGTAAAAACTGAGGCTAGGTTCGCAAATGAGCAAAAGCTGGAGTATAGTTTTCCGGAAAATCCCATTTTCATTAATTTTTCTCAATGTCTCACCCAAAATAATTTCTATCTCTTTTTACTGATTGGCTCAGACTAAAGGCACTAATTGCTGCTTCTTTCGCTACACATTGGTAGAAGGTTCAGCATTGATTTTAGAACCGCAGTAAGCTAATCGTTGCACTTTCTGCAACTTGGCTTGTGCCGAGATTTGTTGTATCTTTGGCCACCATATCAGTGAAGCATAGGTGACTATAGGTTTAATGATCGTTTGGTATGTCCAGTGGATCATTTTTGGTTTAAGACCGCATGTCTTACCAAAGACTGTGCAACATGTCCAGCTTGCCGCTATCGCTCTGGAGAGGATGTGGTTAATTTGGCTGTTCTATGGCAGTTTTGGTCGATTAAGAGGCCCAAGTATTAAAGCTCTATGGAAAAGTGGGGGCTTTAGGTTTGTACTTTCACCTCCTTATCAATTGAACCAGCAGTCTTTTACTAGGATTAACATTAAGTCCTTCCTTTGTATACCAGCTCTCGATTATGCCTAGGGTTACTTGCATGCAATCGGAGATTACTCCGTTATGTCTGCCTCTGACAACCTCTTCCTACTGTCATCCTGACCGTCTCCCCGCCAAGTGTCGCTACAACAATTCTGCTTTTCAGCATATATTGCATCCATCTGATCAGTGAGTCGTTAATGTGTCTTTCCTCTAGTGATCGGGGACATGTGAGGTGTTATCGGAAGCAACTTCTATGTCAATAAAGACACAGAGAGCCATTTATTTTGCCTTCAACTACACGCTGTAGAACATTAATCGTGGATTTGCCTGCTTGATAAACACACTGTTTCTTGTGACTCAGGGAGTTCGCTTCTGACATAACAGTATGTAACGATATTCCGGTAAACACCGCTGATGATACGCCTATGGTTCGAACCAATCCAGTTTTTATCGACAGCTGATGGATATATAAACCGACCAACAAATTCAATGAGACAGTCCGGTCGAGGCATTGACTCGAAAGGACTCCTCCTCTAGTCTGGCGAGGTCTTGACTCGTTAGACTCTACCCTTCCATCGGCAAGGTATTGACTTGCCGAGCATCCTTCTTACCATTTGGTAGGATATTGACCTACCAAACGACGACCACCCATGTGGGTCGCACATATTCCTGTACTCCTCGCCTTTAAGGTACTGACTTAGAGGTACTTTGTCTCGCCCGAGGTATTGACTCTGACGAGCATCCAGAACCCGTATCACCGCTTACACCCGTGTACCGAAGTTTCAGCGTTTGCATCGTCCAAACCACTATTCCGTAGGTAGATCTCCCCGGTCGACGAGAAATAATTAGATACGCAACCTTATACGGACCGATATAATAAATATTTAAGTTTAGGCCAGGTATTGATCTTGTTGTACATATGTAAATAGCGTCTGTAAATATTTTTATAAAAATAAACTTATTTTATTTTGGAATCCTGTCTCTGACTGTACAACCCTACCCGGCAATCCGTAACCACCCCCTTACAGAGGGTTACAAGTATATTATTTTTTCTATTGCTTTCAGGAGAAAGGAGGTCAGACTAATTGGGTGGTAAGACTTTAGTTTGTCCACTAGACGTCTACCAGTCTTAGGTATGAACACCACTGCGGCCTAGCTCCAAGCCTCCGGTATGTACTGGCCTTGAATAACCTTCTCAAGATGGGCACTATTATTTCAAGTCGCAGTAAGGCGGGAAATATTCCGTCCATTCCAGGCGTCTTAACTGGCTTAAATCTTTTGATAGCCCATTCGGTTCTTTGAGCTGTGAAGATTTTTCCAGCTATGCTTTTGCTGGATCTGTTGGGGTTGTGGACAACCCCTTCCAGGAGGGCACTTTGCTGTTCATTCTCAACAGCCGTTTCAGAACTGGGAAAATGCGTCTGCAACAAAACACTTGAGCTTTCCTTGGGGTTATCAGTGTATCCTCCTTCCCGTCTTTTCATCAGTCCGACGCCGTTGGAATGTTCCTTTGAGAGAATAGTTTGGTGGCGTTGTGCTGGGGCCAAATTATTAATCCCCTCGCACATTTGTCTCTACATTCTCCTTTTCGATTTCCGGAGTTCTTTATTGTACTCCGAAAGAGCTATTTTATAGTCTTTCCAGTGTTTAATAGCTCTGTTAAACAGTCTTCTGACTTGTTTTACATGTTTTGCCAGTTTCTTATTTCACCAAGGCACTTCTCTGGTGCTTACCTTTTGTTTGTCAGGACAACTCGCTTCATATGCTTCTATTATGGCATTTTGTTTCAAGATGTTTTGGATATTAGTTGGTCCGCCGCTAGCGTTCCGAGATCTTTTTTCTCCTCACGATAGTCAACCCTGGTAACCTATATCCCTCGAAGCGTGTTTTAGATATCTTCAAGTCAAACCTGATGTGCTGTTCTTCCGATATTGAGGAGTCATCGGAGACATGCCAGTTGTAAATGTAATTAGTTATAAATGGATCCGGGAGGGTTAAGTCAACCTCTTTCCTGATCGCATTTACAAAGGTGGGTTTATTTCCTCTATTTGTAATGTCGATATTACTAGCTGACATATATTCTAAAATGTACTCACCCCGTGTATTTATATCTGTGCTTCCCCATGTCAAGTGATGTACGTTCGCATCGCAGCACATAATGAAGTATCTGTTCAATTTCCTAATCCATCTGATGAGGCCTTGGACTTCCTCTGGTGGAGGGTGCTTCTTTGAATCCCTGGGAAGTAGGCCGAGGCAATGACTATGTGCCTCAGTTGGCACTTCCACAATAGCGGTTGCCAAATCTCCAGTGGTGAAATTACACAATTTGACATTGAGTCCTTGTATCCGTCCTCCATTAATCCAGAACTCTTGAAGTAGCCCTATATAAATATTGTCTTCAATAAACCTCTTCCTAAGCACACTGGTAGCTGCTTTTGAATGTTTATTTGAAGTTGAGCTTTTGGTTGATCATTTTGTTAGGGGAAGTGGAGGACCTTTTGGCTTATCGTTCTTCCTAGCTTCGCCAGCTGAAGGCTATTCTTTGTCGTAGGCAGTCATTTGCCTTTGGTCAGGTTTTGCCTTTTTTACACATTTCTCTGCGCCTTTGGCATTACTTGTAGTCTGCTCTTTGGCACGTACTACATCAGTTTTGGTACCTGCGGTACCAGGTTTTACGGGGTCAAGTGTTGTAGATTTAGATTTGCTGCTCATTGTCCTGAGAGTTGTATGTCCAAACTTGTAGTTTATGACAAACCCTGTTTTTCTTAGTCTTTCGGCCGATTGACTATCAACCGGAAGAATAAATGGTTCTAGAGGGCCTTCAGATGTTCTTCAGTTGGTTGCATTGATGCTGTTGTTCTGTACCTTAATTAGACCCAGGATTTTTACCGTGGTATACTCACGGCTGCCTGGCAAGTACGCCACCAAAATCTCGTTGTAAGGCATTGCTGCCTTTTCAACGACCTTCAGCTCGTCGTCCTCCCAGGGCTTAATGTCCCCTAATGACGCCTCTCAACCACTGCACGGTGGCGTTATCGGCGCACATTAGGGCTAGCCATCCAGGTCTGTTATATATGCTGTGGAAGTAAGGTTTTGTTGTAGCTTTTTCCCCAACTCAATAATGTTGTCCAGTGTGGCTTCCTTAGCGGCGTCTATTTGTTCCACACCCAGTAGAACCTCTGGATAATTAGTCGGCAGAATACCCACTTTTACTCCTTCAGTAACCTGACTAAAGGTTGGTTTGGTGGGCGCTGAGGCACTGTTGCCCGTGTCTGCTGCTTTCGGTTTTTTCTCCGTTGATCGTCGAGAGTCTTTTACTCTCTTTTTAGTCCTTTGTCAGAATCTTCCCCAACAGTTCAACTGCCTTTCGTCTGGCCTCTTCTATTGGGAGGCCTTGTTTGATGATGTATTGAATCCCCTTTCTAGCAGCTCTGGAGAGTCTGATTCTCCATTTCCCTTTCAACTTCCTGTGTGATGCTGCCCGTTTCCATGAGGATTTTATCCTGTGTAATTTTAGGGCAGTCTGTTTCGCCCTGGGTTTTTCTTATTGGGTTTGCATACATGTTCCTACGAGAAGCTACGGAAAAACGGTCACCCAGGGCAGATCCCCACATGCCGCAGAAAAGCTATTGAAACCAGAGTGCGCCAGATTCCCTAGAGTTCGCATAATAACGACTACTCCACACACTAGCCATGCAGTTCCACCTTTGACTTGGGGATATTTTTATTGTTGTTCTCTTCTAGTTGGCCAGCTGTTTAAGGAAAGCTCCCACGTCTTGTGAAACGCAGTGTGCACCAGGCAGATTTCCATAGAAAAATTCCCTTATCCGACGCGCCGAGGGTGCTCCGGACGTAAGATCATCCTGTCGCGCCCACGCTCATCGACGAACAGGCTCCCTCCTCCACGCTGCAAATCCTGGTACTTGCCCTTATATTAGGGGGATTTTTTCCACTTTGCCTTGTTTAGATCCATTGTGTTCAGTTCACAACGACGTCTCGCAACAAAGCTTTAGAGGCCATTGCTATGCAGGGTCACCTAGGTCAGCGCACAACGATCTTGGGATAAGCTGCCTCGAGAGGTTTTCCTGATCTCCTCTGCTATTCACCTAGAGCTAGTGGCCGCGTACTAAACTCCTGAACTCTAATCGATATATAGCATAGTTTCGGAATTATTCAATTTTTTATGCAAGTATGTCAAAAAAGTTTACAAAATTTTGCGGTCCTGACCAAACAATTGGTAACTTTGGTTTACAGTGAATGTAAGGAAAAAATTATGCAGTACTTTGTATTTTATACGAACATACGAGGAATCCATTTTTTGTTTAGTTTTACGAGTTTTTTGTTATTAAGGCCCGTTTTAGAAAAGACCGATTATCAGTGCTGATGACCTGTCGCTGTCGATCATCGGTCTAGTAAATTGTTTTCACAATAACGCGTATCGTCAGTTGTCAACATAAATCTGAGAAGTACACAGCATCGCGTTGTTGTCGCTTTATGCGTAAAAAGGGTAATTGAAACGCAAAGAAAGAAACAAAAATCCAGAGGACCATAGGTCCATCCTCTACGACTTCATAGACGGTATTTTTTTCACTCCTTACTCTCATTTTGCGTTGCAGCAAAGAAAAGAACAGTAAAACTAAACTAAACTACAGTAGAAACGCTGAGTCTTTTCCATCACGTGACTGATACGACATCAACCATATGCATCTTAATCAAAACAATACGACAAACGCTTGTATTGAGTTTCGCTCTTTTTCTGTTATTATAAGAAGACAGTACCAACATAGTACGTGTTGAATAATATCGTCAACTAAGTCACGTGATGGTAAAGCTTCACCGTTTCAACTGTAGCTCGCCACACTGCATCGAAACTGCAACTGATGATACACCTGCATGTGAAAATCTCTATTTATCAAATGGCTCCCACTTCAACCGATGATCCGCAAACGTCACGGGCTAGACCGATACCCGTGCGCTATTTATCGGTCGGCCGATAATATGCGAACATAATATCCAAAATAAAATCAAGGTATAGCGGAGGTGCAAGTACATAAACCAGCAAATCTTTCTTGGGCTTAACAGATCGAGGATGAGTAAAACGTCAACAAAACAACCACCGTTGACGCTTTCACATCACAATACGCTCAAGTAATGGAGAAAGGGTCAAAAATTACAGCGAGAACACTTAACATGTCTACTAACCAAGTCGACATAGATACAATAACCATAGCGACCCTGATGGAAGTAAAATATGTCACCCCTCCGGGATTTGTCAAACCTCGTAAATATACGACATTTGACAAAATTTTTACCAAACACACACAGTACAGAACCAAACAAAACCGCATAATTCATACGAATCCTTATCAGACTTTTCAGAAGATGATACCAGCAAAAAAACTTCTCAAAAAAATCGAAAAAAATACGCTTCCGAAAATGTAACCCGACAGACCAGAATTCGGATGAGGACAGTACAAACAAACACGAAAACAAAAGAACTAAAGCCAACCCTAAAAATACAACAAAAACCAGCTCATGCCCGCCGATAGTGATGGGAATGTCACTCACCATAGGGACATGGTAAATAAGTTAAAGCAGGAGATCAAAAATCCATTCGAAATTAAATATACCACCAAATATTCGATAATATTTACAAAAGATAATCAGGATTTCGAAAAAAACGAAACAATCTTTCGTAACGAAAAAGTACAACACCATTCCCACACCAGAAGAGAGGAGAAAACGCACGCTTTCGTATTGAGACGCTTTGCTGAAGGAGCCCAAATAATCGATATCCGAGAAGAACTAGAAAAAAATTACAAAATTGAAATTAAATACGTCCATAGAATGACAACAAAAAGTAGGCCACTATATTTAGTCGTCACAAACTCAAAAATTACAATCGACTACCTAAATAAAAATGTTAGAATTATCGAGCATACGAGGGTAGTATGGGAGCACAGAAGGCAGAGCAAACCAATCATACAGTGCCACATCTGTCAACTGTGGGGACACGCTACCTCCAACTGCGGACGTGTGCCCAGGAGTCTTAAATGTGCAGGACAACAACTTACCCCAGAATGCACAAAAGACAGATCGTTACCAGCCAGATGCGCCAACTGTAAAGGGGACCATCCCACCAATGCCGATGTCTGCCCAGAATTCATTAAGAGGAAGATCTGGATAGAGGAAAGAAGAGCGCAGCAAACTCCCAAACCAACCCCTAAATATATCCATACCCCCTCTCAAAATCAACCCCTGGACACAGAAAGCAAATGACATCAATAGTGAATTACCTAGTCTCCCCTCCAAAAACATCCCCCAAACCACCCCTCACCCCCAACTGCACTCCCTGGTGAACCTGGAGCTCATATAGTTAAAATAATAGAAAATTTTCAAAAAATAATAATAAACGCTAGAGATCATTCAACCACTATTAAACAAATAACACATGAAAATATACCTTACCTGATAATATAATACAAATAATTGATGAAAAAAAGAAAATCAGAAAAAAAGGCAACGAACAAGAGATATAAACTACCATCAAGCCTTAAAACGACACCAACAATTAATTAACAATCTAATAACGGAACATAAAAATAATGAATGGTCGAAATTTTTAGAAACTCTGAAACCGGACGACAATTCTCTTTGGAAAGTCGCCCGTCATTTCAGACAAAAATATAACGAAATACATAAAATCACGAATAATGAAACCTACTACAACACCCCCGAAATCTCAGAACAGTTCGGAGATTATTTCCAAAGCAACTTTGTCAATCATACACAACACACACAACTTCATCACAACATAACACACACTGTTCAAACGCCACGGGCCAGACCGATGCCTGTGCGCTTTTTATCGGTAGACCGATGATACGTGGACAAACAATGAATTGGACGGATGGTCAGTCCTGATCATCGGTTCTTTGTGAAACGAACCTAAAGCCGGCAAATTGGTCTGGCTTTACATATACTGAAATAAAACCATTGCATAAACAACATATCGACGGCTTAATCTGCAAGCCAACTCCGTTGACGCTAATTTTTCACTACCGACATAAAACAGTTTAAACAATTAAAAGTCGAACTTGTTTTACGTATTTCAATGTTATTTGTTTTTACTTATTACTTGATGTTGAGAAAAATTGAAATAAAGTGAATTGGGTTGCCCAATTATTTTTTTAATGTGATAAAAGGAGTTAGCTTCATTGCATTTTTATTTATGCATTTTATTGAATGGAGTTGGCTTTTTTTTCTGGGAATATTTAATCAAACAGCCACTAAAAAATATTGTTTTATTAGGTAATACAATTTTTTTAACAAAACTTGTCAAACGTCATGTTTAATAAAAAAAAACATAAATTACTTATGTGGTAAATTATTATAATACGAATAGTAATCAGAAGGAATGGTGGTTTTTAAGTCCTGAAGGTCTTGAAATTTTCTAGCCGTTAATGGCAACCTATTAGAATGCAAAATCGGTAGTTGATCAAACTCCTTTGATTGAAGCAATTCACGACGTTGCGGAAGTAATCTCCATTCCTCTGTAAACCTCAGTTTATAAAAAACGCTTCCATTAGGTTGGTACTGAAGGGCTCTGATATCATTTACCTACGAGTATAAAAAAATGCATAAAGGTGAACACGGAACTAAACTTAAGAGAATTAATTTCATTTAAAGAGGAAAAACTCACCTTTGAGTCTCCTTTCATTTTTCCAGGTCTAATGGATTTAATGAATTTGATATAATCAAAAGACTTGAAAAATGAATGTGTTAAATATTCTACATTGTAAGGTCTTGGATTCTTTCGAGCACTTCGGCAAATACCAATATATTCAGCAGATACCTTGATTATTTTATTTCGGAGTTTTTTCTCGATAGAAGCATGCATAGAATCCACTTCCATTTGCGTATGCCCTACTATTTCCGTTCAATTGTAATATTTTTAATCATCGCTAAGTTTATCAGAGCATTGAAAACTGTTACGTTTCTATTTTGGGCAGCGCATCCATCGCTGTAAATGATAATTTTTTCTTGCATGGTACCTGTTGGCATTTGAGGAAGAACTTTATCCACGAGGAGGTGCGTAAGAATAGAGGCAAATTCTTCTGCGGATACCCCACCTTCTGTCTCGTTCCACAGGAAACAATAGGCTTCTTTAGTTTTTAAATTAAATGCACAAAAATTATGCACATTCAGCTTTGACTTATAATATAGTGATGAAACATTGGATTTCGGGGCTGCTAGCAGAGCTTGGACGTCGACAGCAAACACAATATTATTATCTTCTTGGTTTTTGTCATTATCTTTTTCTACACGGGCCTCATCTTTTTTTGTTATGTGAAATTTATGTTCGTCCTCTGGTACAAAGCCTAGTTTAAATGACATACACTTTTCGCAGGCATCTTTTTTCGGGTGAAATAAAGAGATTTTCTCGGATTCCAAAGTATTATTAAATTTTGCTACAGATAGAGGGGGTATGTTATTTGAAGAACAGCAGTCTGAAACATAGTAGTCATACAGTGCTTTTTTGGATGTCCATTCTGGTAACAGATAATACTTCGAAGTATCTTTTCGGCAATAATGGGATTCCATTTTGGGCAAACCTTTAAGAAATGTTTTCAACGAATCAACTTCATTTTGAAATGGATTTTTTCGAGTTTTTTTATTGTTGTTATCTCGGTAATAGACTGGCTACTTTTTCTCGCAATTGCAAAATTTTCTTTTGAACTGTGTTTCTAGTTCCATATAGCCGTTTTACCGACATCTAACGTATTTAAGAACATGGTCTTACAGACTCTAAATAACTCTTCGTTTACTTTTAAGTGATCGAATAAGATCTTTTTGACGATGATGCGTCCTTCCTATCTCTTGGTCTAATGGTAGGCATCATTTTAACCAGGCCGTCAACGTATATCTTTTTTTCTCCCCAGCTCAATAACCAGAAAGCATTAAATATTTCTTTTCTGGTTTCGTCTGATATGTTGCGACATTTGAGAACACTATTTCTTGATGAACACGAACAGCGAGCTTTAATTTTCCTGGAATTTCTCATTATTTTGTTGTCCCATTTGCCATCTTTTTTTTTACTAAAATACTGTTCTTCTTCTCTTTTTTTGCATTGCAGCGATCAGTGCAATTAGAGTTGTCTACTTCACATCTCTTTCGCCGTTTTGCCTTATTTTTTTCTGGTTCTCCCAAGGAGTGGTCCGAGTCGGTATAACCACTGTCACTGTCTGAGTATATCACCAAAGGTTCATTTTTAGGCTTTTCAGCACTGAATGTAGTATAAGGCTCTAACAGTACATCTGGAACGATTGTTGTGTTTCCTACTGCACATCTCTTTCGCCGTTTTATCTTATTTTTTTCTCGCTCTCCAAAGGAGTGGCCGAGTCGGTATAATCACTGTCATTGTCCGAGTAGGTCACCAAAGGTTTATTTCCTGGCTTTTCAACACTGAATGTAGTAAGAGGTTCCAACAGTACATCTTGAACGATTTGCAGGTTTTGGTCGGGTAAAAGTAAGTGATCTGAATTAGGAGAGACATTTTTTGGTATTATAACGATTTTATCGCCACAATCTAGAAGCATAGGTGTAGAATTATCTTGTAACGTTATGGTATTTTGTATATTGTGGTCAGCTTCAAGCAGGTACGTCGATGATATAGAATATTTTTTATATTACTACTCGCATCTACTCTTTCAGGGAAATTATCGAAGTTCATAGTATTATTATTGGATTCAGTAAGAACTAATTCATTGAAATGATCTTGAGTGGGCTCTAATATATTGCTGTTAAATTCTGGAGATAATATAATATCTGATTCACCGTCATTAAGAAATATAATAGGCATATCTTCAATAGCTATAGTGCAGACTCCAAGTTTGTCTCTTCTGAGCCTTCTGACACGATTTCCGACATTTTTTGTAAAGCTAACTCAAGAATTTTTCTAGAACGCGACATTATCTGCAAAAAGAAATTAAAACTTTTTTATGTAATCTAGTCTCTTGATATTAGTGCACAAACTTAGACTTGTTTGCACGCTGAAGGAGGTGACGCACTCCAATATTTACAATAACTCATTTTTAGCCGAAAATAAATTAAATATCTAATCGATTTTGTACTTAAAAGTTAGAGTAATTCACCTTTTATAAGTTGGTTTAGTTTTTATCAATAGAAACACAGTAAAAACCACTGAAATCAACGTAAATTTAGGGAGAACCGTTAAAACAATGTTAATAATATGCAAAATGGTAGACTGAATAGCAGTTGGCGCTTTTTCAAACCGGTGCGTTTTTGCGGGAAGTTGGCTTGATTTTGTGCGCGCCGTTGTCACACTTTATGTTTAGAATTAGGAGATATCGTTTTGTAGAACTGTAGACAGTTAAACGTCATAGTGAATGATGAAATAAAGATATTTTTCAAAAAAAATGGAGTTGGCTTGTTTGCAGATTAAGCCGTCGATATTTAGAAGACAGATTTCATATTTTAACGTAAATGAGCCTATTTATTGCATATCTTTATTACCTAATAGTCTATTTCTTATCATTATATCTATCTCGACGAAAGGTAATAAATAACATGTATTCTGTCATATGCAGAAATAGCAAACTATCCTCAGTTAAACTTGTTAATTTTAGTTGTTGATATATTTCTCTTCTAGGTATTTACACCAATAACAACGAGATCCAGCCCAAAACCTAATATCATCTTAATTTTAACTGACGATCAAGATGTCGAGTTAGGATCTATGAATTACATGCCCAAGACTTTGAAATCAATCCGCGACCACGGGGCTGAATTCCGTCACGCATACGTTACTACCCCTATGTGTTGTCCATCTCGGTCATCATTACTTACAGGAATGTATGTTCACAACCATTTTGTATATACGAACAATGATAATTGTTCGAGTACACAATGGCAGGCCACACACGAGACCAGATCATTTGCAACGTACCTATCAAACGCTGGCTATCGAACCGGTGAGTAAAATTAACATTTTATTATCTTATTTTACGATCTGTATACAGTAGGTACGAAAAGTAATGTAACGTGTTAATATTATTAGGATAAGAATTATTTCGGTTCAAATGTATAAGGCGAATACTCAGTGTGTATTAGTTTATTACTTTCTAGCTAAGCGCTTTCGGCTATTAAGCCATTATCAAAGCCGTCGTCATTTAAAAAAGTAGGTGTCAAAGCCATCAAGTTGATTAAAAACAATGCTCAAGATAGAATCATTGTTATGATTAAGTCATTGGAATAAAAACATTAAAATACCCTATTGGAAGGGTGTAAAATTATAATTCACATGATGTAAATTCACTCCAACGTGAACTAAATGAACTTGTGAAAAGTGTAAAATACACGTGAAATGAACTAAAATAATGATGAGGATATGTCACTATTGATTTATTCGATTTGTAAAATGACATGACAAATCACAATTTTTTTTGGTCGTTCAACAAACGTCAATCCGTTTTCGATTTCGATTATGATCAAAATCGGAATCAAGATCGAAGTGATGAATAGCACTATTGTGATATATGATGTTTATAGTGTTTTTATCTTAGAGTAATAATAAACATAGAGAGGGCTATTCATTCATAAACACATTTGTTTTTGCGCCAACAATTCTAAACGCCAGTACTGAAAAAATGAATGAATTACAAAAAGTGGGGATGGTATTGTAGATACATGTCCTTGGTAATTTCGGCTGTTTTTCTGACAAACTTGGCACCGACGAACCATGATAATCCAAAAACATTAAATTAATTAACTCAAAAGTTCATTTTGTCACTAAAAGTCTTGTAAAACACATCAAAACGAAAGAACTCTCTAGTCGTAATGGTGCTCATACAAACAAACCACGATTGACATTATTTACTACAATACTACGGCGTATTTAAAATGATCATCGATCATACTCTGACGACATCTGCATCTCTCTTTATATGGTAATTAAACAAGGACAAGACTACTAAATAGATTACTATTGACACATTAAACAGGTACTGAAATTTTGAGAAAAGTTGCCATTTTTAGTTATAACCATAATGGTATCTGAGGATACAACAAATACTTTTTTAAAATTTATATAAGAATATGTCTTTATTAAATAAAATTCCAGTATTATTAATTAATTTTAAAAGCAGCGACTCAAATGCATAAATTTTCTATTTGCATAACTTTTTAACACATTTTCAGTTGAACTTCCGCAAGTGAGCTTAGATTGTGACTGATTGTTTGGGGCAGGAGAAAGAGAAAACCAACATATCTATTTTATTTGTTAATCTGAGGTTTTTATCAAGAAAACTGGAAATAATGTTATTTAAACAATTCATACTAGTCTTTTAATTATGTCTAGATTATGTTCGGTAGTTAGTTATGGTAGTAATAACGCCAGGGATAAAATACCCTTTAATAACTTTCCATCCATTCATGACAACAATGGTAGGGTTAATTTCTTGGCTCAAGAAAGAAGAGAGAAATGGGTAAAAGCACTCAGAAGAAGAGACCTGACAGAAAAAAAATATGGATATGTTTGTTCCAAACACTTTCTTGGGGGTAAAATTATTTGTTTTTTTTTTGGGTTCTTCTTTACTCTACTTTTGCTAACCATTTTAGGAAAACCTAGCAAATTTTCGGATCGAAAATATGTAGACTGGGTTCCTAACCAGAATATGGGGTATAAAAGTACCAATTTAGCAACAAATGAAGGGTTTAGTAGTTGACAAACAACAAAAAATCGTAATATAACATTTCAGGAAATATTGTGCCTATAACTATGTTAAACAAAAAGAATATAAAGTTCCCATAATCAATAAAATTGTTACCACATGATGTGTTTTGGTCAACATAAGTCCTTCAGTAATTTCAACTCAATTAATTTAGTTATAAGATTTTATTGAGGATTCTATTCTAGATTATAACCTATATTTACCAAGTAATTAAACTAAATAAAAAAATTTATCTTTTGTTTTCATTAATTGACAAAAATCTTATAAGAAAAATAAATTGATAAGTAAGTATAGTTGAACCTCTATAACCCAAACTTGAAAGTACAACCAAAGAAATCGAGTTATAGAGAGTTCAAATTAGAGAAAACCCACATGAATATATATTTGGAGCCCACTTTTATTTTTAAAAAAATTAGAAAACAAAAATAGTCTTTAGACAAAGTACAAAATGAAAATCTTCTCTAAATAAAGTTGAAAAAATCTGCATTCGCTTACCAATTCTAAAACAAATAATGAATAAATAAGTATGTATCATATTATAATAACATAGTTTTACAAATAAAAAAACATTATCCAGTAGTTTTCCAATAAAATTTATTAAAAACTCTCTTACCATTCCCAGCCATAAAATATCGATATTCCAATACATTTTTTCTATTATATAAATATGCATGGAAATCTTGGGAAATGTACAGGCTAACGACTAAAAAGTTCAAGTTATAGAGATTTAACTGTAATAGTCTTATTTTGGACGTTTTAGCTTAACAGAGTAAAAATAAAAGTTATATGTTACATATTATTGTCAAATTTGATAAAAGTAACATTGAAATATTATATTAGATAACTGAAAATATAAAAGTGGTTATTTAAAGAAATACAATATTTAAAAATCCGTTTTCTCTATTAAAATTAACTAACCCACACTTTTTACAGTACCAAAATCCTTTTGGCACTGATTTTAATTCAACACAGCGCGCGTAAAACTACTTAATATCACAGATATAGTTACTGCACGTTACCATCTTTCCTCCACTTTCTAGCATTTTACATGTACACCAAAGAGCTTACTAATGAACCATTGCATTTTCTTCATCAGATCCAATTGCTTCATCAGATCCAACGATTTATAAGCACGGAACGCTTTTTCGGTAAAGGCACTTTTTTTGAAAACGGGATAGTTTATAATGTCAAAAAACGAAATGTTTGAAAAATCTTGCACCATTGTACTACACTGGCTAAATGGTATGGGTCCACTGCGTTTGTTAGTTATAGTTTTTCCAAGTAACGTTCTTCCATTTTTTTGGAAGGTTATTAAAATAGTTGCTTTTTTCCATTTTGAGCACAGAAGCAAGCAATTCAGGCCATAAACAAAACCACAATAACACAGTACTAAGAAATCTGGCAGCATTCGCTTTAAAGACACACGCTAAATTAACGTTTCTTTTGGCTGGTACATTTTATTAAACAAAGAAAACTCTAAAATTATTAGAACTAACGATAAACAACTCAAATGAACTCGAAAAGGGTCCTAAATGACCGATGAAAATAAATGTAAAGAATGATTTGTTATTCCTCAGAGCGACTGTAAAATTGATTTGTGAAGTCACGTGGACATGCCCTATGGGGCTAATAATATCTAAGCTTTAATATCTGTATTATTATTATATGTTCTTCTTTTTTCCATTCATATATACCTATTACGTTGATCAGAATCTAGCCAAAAAGAATTGTTAAACATGAGGTAGGCATCAAATGAAATGTAACTTCTGTCATTCTGACGATGATATTCAGATTATATCGAAACAATTGTCAATTTTTCAGAATTTTTAACATTTTTCAATATATAGGGTGTCCCAAATAAGAGTGACTGATTTTAAACATAAATGCCCAGCTTATTAATTGCTCCAAAGAGATGGGGTTTCACTAGTCTCACTAGTTTATTAAAGAGATTTTTTAGGCTTTGCTGTCATTTCATCTCATCAACACAGGGTGTTTTACTAATGTTGGTCAAATTCAAAGGGGAAAATATGTATTATTTTAAATGGAATACCCTATAATTTTTGATCTCATTCGAAAGAACAACCATTCTCATTTCCAAAAATGTATATTTTTCTATCTTTTGTTTCATTAACAACAAAGATATTTGGAGTTTCATGTAGTAGTACATTTTTAATTAGTAGTTTTATATGAACGTATTTTGATGCCTGAAATCAACTCATGCTGTGACCGTTTGACGCATAACAACAAAATCAGCAATTTTGACAATAGTAATTTTGTTAAGTCATATAAGTCGGTTTCGAAATGATCTATACAGTGAGTGAAAAAGCTCAAACTGTGATAATTTATGCAGAAACGAAATCAATAATTCAAACAAGAAGAATATTCAGAAGGAAATTTATGAAAAATCCGCCGTCAGTGAATATAATTAAAAAATGGTATGTACAATTTATCGAAACTGGTTGCATTGCACACTTAAAAAAACCAAGAAATAATGATGGTCTTTTCAATAAGTTGATGTCAATTAATGAAGTGCTACATGATAACGATCATAACATTTGAATTAGAAAAATTGCTGGAATTTTAGAGCTTAGCAAGAGTAACGTTCAAAGATGTCTAAGAATTTTAAAACTAACTTCATACAAAATTCATACTTATTAAAACTTGTACGAGTCAGATTATAAAAAACAAGTAATGATATGTGCGACTTTACTTGACTTATTAAGAAACGAACCCAATTCATTATTAATTATGTCTGATGAAGCAACGTTTCACATTAATGGCATGTGTAACAAACATAATTGTAGAATATGAGGTTCTCAAAAACCAATTTCTTTCAATTAATTTCAGAGAGATAGTCCAAAAGTAAACGTTTGGTGTGCATTATCTCGGCGAAAAATCTATTTTCCTTTTTTCTTTTCGGAACCAACAGTGACGGGTACTAATTATAAGGATATGTTGGAAACTTTTTTTTATTCGCAACTAGTTCAAGAGGGAATTAGCGACGACGTTTACATTCAACAAGACGGTGCATTATTCGTTAATAGCACGAGATTCATTAAAAACGTTTTTTTAATGATAAGTGGATAGGTCGAGCTGGACCGATTGAATGGGCACCGCGGTCTCCTGAATTAACTGTCCCAGATTTGTTTCTCTGGGGATATGTGAAGGATAGTTGCTACAATTCTAAGCCTAACAATTTAGCAGAACTAAAAAATAATATCAGGAACATTATTGAAAACATTCCGCAAAACATGTTAGAAAATTCATTTGAAAATTTAAAATTTCGCTTACAGTTATGCATAAACGAAGAGGGTAGGCATATGCAGCATTTATTGTAACTTTTTTGTTCTTCGTTCTTTATATGTATTGAATAATGTTATTATGTTTTCTTACTAAATAAACTGTTTGTCAGTTTTGTTGGCAATTATTTATATTTAAAAATGCATACTACATGAAACCGACTTAAATGATTTTGTTATGCGTCAAACGGTAACAGCATGGTTTGATTTTAGGCATCAAAATACGTTCATATAAAACTACTAATTAAAAATGTACTACTGCATGAAACCTCGAATATATTTGTTGTTAATGAAACAAAAGATAGAAAACTATACATTTTTGGAAAGGAGAATGATTGCTCTTTCGAATGAAATCAAAAATTATAGGGTGTTTCATTTAAAATAATACATATTTTCCCCTTTAAATTTGACAAAGATTAGTAAAACACCCTGTGTTGATGAGATGAAATGCCAGCCAAGCCTAAAAAATATCTTTGATAAACTAGTGAAAACCCCATCACTGTGGTGCAATTAATAAGCTGGGCATTTATGTTTAAAATCATTCACTCTTATTTGGGACACCCTGTACTGTGGAGTTAACTAGAAATAGTAAGCTTCATTTAAAACAATAATATGAGTAGATTCCACAAAGTAAGGGTCGAGACAGTTAATTTCATCGAAACAGTTGTCAATTTTTTAGAACTTTTACCATTTCTCATTATATTTTGGAATTAATTAGAATCAGTTAGTTTCATTAAAAAAAGAAGTATTTGCTGTAGTTACAGAACATTTATACGCACTTTCCAAAGGACCTGGCAGCTTATGTGAGCTATTTCGTGGCTCCCGCTATAAAATTAAGTAGGTACGTTACATTAAGGAGAAATCACTAGTCTTGGGTCCTTTGAAAAACCCACCAGGACAGTTAACTAGTCATTGGTTTATAACGTATCTCACCAAAAATACTGGGTTATCAACATGTTAAAGTTAATAATGGTTTTGTGGTAACGTGATAAAACTGTATATTTTTATTGTATAAACATAGTTTCCGAGCACACGAAATAAGTTACCGTAGTATCAAAATTTCCATTGTAATTATTCATTATCTATTTTTAAAACAACGGAAAATTAACCACGATAAATTTAATCAAATTATTTAATCAGATGGTAATAATACTAATAAGTAGTTCAAAAATTGGTCTGTCGTAATTTGAAGTGCATTGTTGCCGTTTGAATAAATAAGGACCACGGCAAAAATAATATTTAATTCAAGGTGCCAGTAAATGTATGGAGGTGGGATTTTCTACTTGAAAATAACTGGTATATTTAAACTAACATAGATACAAGAAATTCACTGCTTAACCCTTTCAAGACGTATTTTTATTTTTTTCGTTGAAATTATTATTTGGTTTGCGGTTCCATATTTTGAAATTGGGAAGCTTTTAGTGATGTTTGTAATTTTGTCAAATTTTTTTTAACGTATTTTAGTTTTTTTTTAGTGGGACATATGGTCCCATGAGTCCATTACGTTGGGACAATATTTCCCACCAGTTTTGAAAAAACACACAAAAATAAGTTGAACAAATAATTTTAGTCAAAATATTACATGATTTCACATATGAAAAGGGGTGAAACAGTCATTGCATAACGGCACACTACATGCTCTGCAAACAGTTCTTGTCCGTTTCTCCATCTTCATTTGTGAACATCTTATGCACCTTCTCCGTTTCTGCTCTACAATCGGCATATGGTCACCAACATTCAACATTGTTTTTTGCCGCTTTGATGGTCTTCCGGAAGTTGAACGTCTCTTCACCCCGGCTTTGCTTCTCCCTCGTTCAATAAGACTTTCTGCCAAGGCTACCAAGAATTCCAAAACTATTGAGAAAAACTTCGTTACCTTCAGGCTAGATAACGTCATCATCGGAACTTGAAGTCTGCACATCGCCTTCAGATGCATGTTCAGATTCGGAACCCGAAGGATACGAGTGTGAATCTTCATCCTCACTGTTACGCTAAGGATCAGTATCAGTCTCTGACAAGTCCAAATTTTCAGCGATTTCTTCAAGCTCCTTTGGAGTTAATTTTCTTTTGCTCATTCTGAAAAGAAGAAAAACAATTTTCACGCCTACTGGGATAAATCATCCCATCAAAGTAGCCTGCTGGGACATAATGTCCCTCGAAAATAAAAACTACCGTATTGACTCAGTTAAAACGCTATATGGTGCAAACACTAGGCGTGCTAAAGTAGGGGTACTTACATGATTACACACGGTACACAGCAAATAATTAATCAAAAAACAAATACCAAATTCACTAAATAAACGCACTAGGTGCAACCACGTGTACGAAAAATTTGAGGTTATCTCGTTTTATTCGTAAACAAACATACGCTAGATTACTTTGGTCGTTGAAAACACTAAACTGGCGTTTATATACATTTATTTGGGATCGCTATTCCCAATAGTCTAAATAAAATATGCCTTGGGACGTATTGTCCCGTTAGTCTCGAAAGGGTTAAACTAATTTTTCAAATGACAATGTAGAAGTTACGTGATTGTTCTAAAAAGCTCATTTATCTTAGTTGATAATCGTAACTTTGTTGATTTTAGGTTATTTCGGAAAGTACCTTAATAAATATAATGGATCCTATATTCCACCTGGATGGCGGGAGTGGGGCGGACTAATAATGAATTCCAAATATTACAATTATTCAATCAATATGAATGGAAAGAAAATAAAACATGGGTTTGACTATCACAAGGTATTATCATTATTGAATTCATATAAAAGCAACATAATTAAAAATTAATATTTTTTTTAGGATTACTACTCAGATTTAATATTGAATGATTCCATATCATTTTTACGACATTCGAAAAAGCAGTACCAATACAAACCGGTAATGTTAATGATGTCGTTTCCAGCTCCTCACGGTCCTGAAGATTCGGCTCCACAATTTTCCGACCTCTTTTTCAATGTAACAACACATCAGTACGTATTTTACTTACAAACATTTATAGTTCATTCATAGAAAATAAGAGATAAAACTACAAACATTAACTGCGTATGATCGACACGCAACTCTGCACATGGTCGGACGACGGACTTTACTGGAGAGTATTGAATCAGAAAATTGTTTGTATCCACACTAAATTTTACAAAACCGGCGATTAAAAATAATGATACATAACTCAGGTTTTAGAGGTTTGTCTTTCAAACTTACGTCTAGTTATCTCAGAATTAAGGACGAGACAGACAAGAACGCACCGAGCGCTCACCGCAAATAAACCGAAGCCATCAAAAAGTAAACTAAATTAAATTGAGTCAATGAAACGACGAGTACTCCCTGTGTATTTTATTGCAAAGGTAGGAGTAACATTATGTTTTATACAATTCTGGATGAACCAAATATCAATATTAATCAACTGTCGCTTTGTAGACAACCTGAAGTATCTATCAATTGCTACTGTACAGTAGTTAATTAGAACTGTCGAGTATGGCGTACACATTAGATATAAATTGAGTGTATAAAATACACACTGAGTACTCGTCGTTTCATTCCTCAATTTAAATCTCGCGTGTACGCCATACTCAGACAGTTCTAAACTAAATTAGACGGGCACGTTGCGTCATCGGTGTGGTGCCGTTGAGGAAACGTGAGGACTATGCAGGACTCTTCCATTGTACATTTCTCTCGGCTGCAACACACGACAGTTACACGGTGCTGTCATGTCTGTCTGCGCCTTTACATTCAAGAACGCAGGTTTTAGAAGTTTGTCTTGTTAACTTATGTCAAGTTATCTCAGAAATTGCGGACAAAATGCTGAACATTATACATTTTATGGTAGTTTTAATTGTTTTGAAAATAATCCGCAGTTTTTTCTGCGAGAATTTTGCTATTTTACTGGTGATTTCACCAGCATATGTTAGATAATACCGTAAACTGTGGTGAGTAGAGACAATTTTAAAGTTTTTTTTGAAAATTCTAAAAATATTTGTTTATTATATCATGGCATGTAACTCATAGTTACTAACTGACATACTGTATTTGATCATATTGGCATTGTTTTATAGATACACACACATATACATATACCGGGTGGGGACTCGATCTTAAGACCATAGGATTTTAATACGGGAAATCAGAAAATCCTAAATATTTGCACAAAATAGAACATAATGAAATTTTGTATCGACATGAAGTACATTATTTCTGACAATATTGCCATAAAAGAATCAGTATTTTTTAGCAAATTAGTTTGAAAATAAAGAAAACAAATTAAAGTAAACGGTTTTAAAGATTAAAACTTACTTTTCCGCATCTGAACAATATTCTATCATAAAATTCATCACTTCTATACACTTCAGGGGATGTATCGTGCTAAAAAACCAAAAGTAACCAAAAATGTAGTATATCAGGATTCATTGGACCCGCTGTACTCGCTCTAGTCAGATGAAAATCAATAGGGTATATATGTGAGGCACCTTTAAAAATATCCAATTATAAAATTGGTCACTTGTATACACTCCGGAGACTGTATCGTACTAACAATCCGAAATTTCTCCAAAGGACTCAAACTGTGGCACTTCAGGTACCATAGCACCCGTTGTACTAGATCTGGTGAGCTAAGAATCAATAAGCTTCATCTATAAGAATAATATTCAATCATAAAAGTCAATTTTATACACTATGGAGGCTGTATCATGGTAACAAACTGAAAATTCTCCAAAAATGATAAAAAGTTGGTACTTCAAGAACCATAGCAATCGTTGTACTGGCTTTAGTGAACTGAATATCAACACGGTTCATCTTTGAGACGCCCTGAATAATATCCAATCATAAAATTGGTCACTTGTATATACTCCGGAGGCTGTATCGTGCTAACAAACTGAAATTTCTCAAAAAATGACAAAAATGTCGTACTTAAAGTACTATAGCACCTGTTTTACTGGCTATGGTGAGCTGAAAATCAATAGGGTTCATCTGTAAGATGTTCTGAATAATATTCAATCATAAAATTGGTGACTTGTTGCACTCCGGAGGCTGTATCGTGCTAAAAATCTGAAATTCCTCAAAAAATGACAAAAATGTCTTACTTCGAGTGTCATAGCACTCGCTGTACTGGCTCTGGTGAGCTTAAAATCAAAAGGGTTCATCTGTGACATGTCCTGAACAATATTCAATCATAAAATTGGTGACTTGTTGCACTCCGGAGGCTGTATCGTGCTAACAAGACATGTAACGAAAAGTGGGCAACGACAATGACGACGACGACGGCATACACACAGGATTTTTTTTCTAATAACCATTTTTTCGTGTTGTTTTTGATGGAAAACGTGAAAATAGTTCAACATTTTTTTAAAAATTCCAACTTTTTTGGGGTAAACCAATACTTTTCTCGCATATAAGATAGGTTGGGCGGGAAAGTAAAAAGCAGCCTGTCATTCATATACTTGGATTTTAGTTATAAAGTTAAAGTCGATTTTAGCCCAGTGTTAGGAGAGCTTGCATCTGACACAGTAGCCCAGAGTTCGAAACCCACGTAGTACATCTCTTTTTATTCTTAATAGTATTTTTATTCTGATTAGGATTTTTGTTCTTTAGTTTCTCATTAATAAAATAAGTTTATAAGTTATTAAGATTTTAAAACGATAAAATAAATTTAATATGATATATCCCTAGTGGTTGAATTATTATTGGAAATATTTCTGAAAGCATGAATTTTTTACAAAAATTATCGAAGGCGAAGACGAGGGATTAAAGTCCGATTTAAGAGTTTCGAAAAATTTTTTTTATCAAATGGCTGGTTGGTATTCTTTGATATTCTAAAACCGCTCTCCAGTGGGTCTTAATGGACCTAAAAACAGCAACCTCTAATGGCTGGGTTAAGTGGCTTGAGTTTGCTGGGAAAACACGAAAATGAGATGTTATTCTCGACGCCCATCTGAACTACAGCCGGAGACAAATGTAAACTGAACGAAGACTTATCTCACTTAAAAACGTCTGACGTATTACAAAACAATCTTTTGAAGCCAGTCAAGAAAGCAGTGTTCATCAATCCACCTTGATTTACTTCTGTTATGTTTTGTCCCTTCGGGACCACCTTGGATCCAAAGGTCATACAAATGTACCGCCGCGTATACAACATAAGGTGGAAGGAGTTCACCCGATGTAGCAAACATTACTGTGACCCCAGCGTACCGCCGTCATCTCCACTTTTTTACAATGGCAACCTAGGTCGAGCGACGTATCACAAAGAGCTTATTTTTCCCTCTTTCCAAAAATAGTAAATTAAACTCATTTTACACTAACGCAGAACTTGCTACGTTGAATCGTTGAATAATACCTCCACACACCCCTCACCTTCACACCGAAATTTTAATTTACCATCTGCATCTCAAACAAAAATTAATAATAATATTAAAAATTTAATTTTAAACAAAACTTCATGTTACCGAAATTATTAATTAAATAATTTTCTAAGCTGCAGTTCCTTCATTTCAATAAGTGCTCAAATTGCTGGCCATATGTTTGTCGACAATAATACCATCTCTCTTCGAAGCTACGAATAGAATCGTTGATCATTTGTGGAGGAATGCCATGCATTTCGAGACGTATGCGATCCTTTAAATCGTTCAAGTTATCTGGTCTGTTTATATAAATGCGGTTTAGGTAGACCCAGAAAAAAAAATCAAGTGGTTTCAAGTCGGGTAATCTTGCCGGCCACTCAACTGCACCTTTTCGACCAATCTATCTCTGAGGAAAAATTGTATTTAAATACTGCTTAACGTCTCTTTGATAGTGTGGAGGCGCGCCGTTTTGTTGAAAGTATACAATCATATTAGGAAATAATCAGTTTATTTCGAGAATAATTTCATTTTGGAGTAAATCAAGATATTTAACACCGGTAAGCGTACCTTCAATAAAAAAAGGACCGACCAAATGGTTTTTCACCAAATCCGTTCACACATTAACTTTTTCTGAACGCTGTTCATGAACCTCTTCCATCCAGTGCGGATTATAATCTGACCAGAAACGACAGTTATGTCTGTTAACAGAACCAATCAAGCGAAATGTGGCTTCATCACTGAATACCAAGAAATCTAAAAAATTGTTTGCATCCTAATTTTATCAGTAACTGTTTCACAAAATTGTAATCTATCAAAATCATCCTCAGCCAATTCTTGGAGATTTGGAACTTTATACGTATGAAAGTTATTTATATGCAAAATAGTTTATATAAACTGTCTACAATACCATAATTTCTTGCCAATACACTTGTAGATGTGTCATGGGTTTCTTGAACACCTAATATTTTATCTCCATTAGTTGTACTTTTCGGTCTCCCAGAATATCCTTTACGCGACTAGTTTCATTATATTTCTGTATTAAACTCGTAACTGTGGATCTATTTATAGTTTATAGGAGGGCATTCAGGATTCAAATCGTTAAAAAGATGAGTGCTAGTTTGAAATTAGTATCAGTTTTGACAATTTGAACATGAATAATGTCTACTGTTGTTTTTTGTTTAATTTTGAAAATTTACCAAGGTCAAATCATCAGTACGTTGCAATTTAATTTAGATAAATAAAACTGATATTTGTTAAGACATTTTGTATGGAAGTCATAGATTTTGGAAATAATAAAAAATAAGCTTTTTGTGATAAGTCACGCGACCTAGGTTGCCATTTTAAAAAATTCGAGTTGGCGGCGGTAAGCTAAACGCTGAAGTCAAGAACATTATTTGACATTTGCTCTAAAATATGCATAATAAAGTCCCATTCATCGACCTAGAATTTCATAACTTACTCTTTATCCGTTTGAAAGATAATCCCTTCGTGCCATACTTTTCTGCAACCCCGTATATAAATATATATATATATATATATATATACATATATATATATAATTTATTTTTTCAATTTCTTAGGTGTCAGGTTGTGTAATTAATTAAATCATTTTATTGTTACTGACGTTTAGTTCCTGGGTTAGGAACTTTCTCAAAGTTTATTATTGACTGAATCAAGTTTCATCGTTTACAGTTTAAAATTAAAAAACACATGTACAATAGGAAAAAAACATTCATAAAACAGACATTTAAAACAAGTACCATCGATACAAATTCTACGACATTATACAGGTGGAGTACGGAAAAACCTGACTTAAGTTTTTAACATCTTGCTTATCGTTGACTGTATTTTGTTCCCTTTTAATGTGCATTTCTTCAATTGTTAATTGTTTGTAGTTTGAATCTTGAGCTGGAATTTTGGTGTTTTTAAAGTCAAACTCATGGTTTTCATTGCTTTCATTTTTTGGAGAGCCGTGGACGTATTTTTCGTATATTTATGGCCATTTAATCTATTTTCTAAATTCTGTGTGGTCATTCCTATGTATTTTTTGGACAGTTTAGGCGGGGTATAGAATATATAACGTTTGACTTTTTTGTGGTTTTTATTTTACTTTTTAATTTAGTGAATAATGGTGATAGAGTGTTTTGAGCTTTGTGACATATAGAGATACCATGTTTAGAAAATATGTGACAGAGTTTTTCAGAAAGCTGCTCTGTGTATGGCATTGCTACATATTTATTATTGTTTGACACGTTGTTTTTAGAGTATTTCTTTGATGGGTTGTTATATATTTTATAGACTCTTTGTTTGCAAATACGGTTTATGGTATGTATTGGATAGTGTTTGCTTATTAAAGTCGTTCTAACTTGTTTTATAATATCTAGTCTGTATTCTGGAGAAGTTAATTTAATGGCTCTGTCAACTAATCCAGTAATTACGCTGTTTTTATGGGACTTTGGATGGTTGGAATTGTGGTTAAGGTATCGGCCTGATGAGGTTACTTTATTATACAGTATAGTTTTGACAGTATTATGGTTAGTTCTTATCAATGTCATATCTAAAAAATTTATTGTGTTATTTTTTTCTGTTTCTACAGTGAATTTGATTTTTTCATGGAAATTGTTGAAAGCGGACAGTACGTAATTAATACTATCATTGGGTACAGCTGCTAAACAGTCGTCCACATAACGTTTAAAAAACAGAATATTGTGATTCAAATCTTTCAATACTACTTCTTCTAGATGTTCTATTACTAATTGAGCAAGTGTAGAAGATATAGGAGAGCCCATGGTGCATCCATTGAGTTGTTGGAAAAATTAATTATTATATTGAAAGTAATTATTGTTTTGAATTAATAAGATGGCTTCAATGAATTCATTGTATTTGAGTGGAGTGTGTTCTTTTATAATATTCCATTTCGTTTGTACAGTCTTAATTATTAATTCGTTAGGTATATTAGTATACATTGATATTACATCCAATGATATTATTTTATAACTAACTGGTATATCAACAGAGTCAATAAATTTTTTGAACGAAAATGAATCTTTTAAATAACTGTCATTTTGACCTACTACATTTGAAAGGCAATTGGCTAGATATTTAGACAAATTATAAAATGGTGATTGTATGTAGGATACTATAGGTCTTAATGGTATGTCTGGTTTGTGTAATTTTGGTAAACCGTATACTCGAGGTAGGATCGCGTTATGTATTAGTAGTTTTTTTTCTTCGTTTTGTGTGATCGAACTATTATTCAACAATTTTTTAATTAGTTTATTGTTTTTTTCTTGATAATATTTGGTTTGTTCTGATTTAATTTTCTTGTATAATGTTCGATCACACAAAATATCGTTTATTTTATTTTGATAATCGCTGGAGTTCATAATTACAGTTTTATTGCTTTTGTCAGGCTGCAGTATGATTATTTATTTATTCATTGTTTTTTTTATTTGTTTTTGGAGCTTATTCGTTTTATTTTTTCTATGGCGAAGTTTAATTTTATGGTTGGTAATTACATTTACTGCATCCGCTCTTATGTTATCTTTTATGTAGTCAGGTTCATCACTAATTGCAGATTGTATACAAGAGATGTATTCTGTGTAAGGTATTTATTTTTCATTATAAATATCAACAGCAAAATTCTTTCCCAATGCTAAAACTTCAGCAATATCTTGTGGTATTTTCGTATCAGATATATTTTCAAGCCACTGTGTAGTATTTATATAATTATTTTGTGGTATTTCTGATATTAATGCATTACATTTTTTTGTGTTTTTTGTTTTGATTTTATTAAAGAGGTTTTCATATTTATTGTTTTCAAAAGTTAAAAATGTGTTTAGTTGATTATCTGGTAGTAAGTATTTTAATTTAGAAATTTCACTCTTTATTAATGAATTTAATTTGTTGATATATCTAGTAGTTTCCGAAACAGTTAAATTTAGAATGTTTATTTTAGTATTTTGTATAATATCGTAAAACCTATCTCGAAAGTACGTACCTGTAAAATTAATTTGAGGCATGTTAAAATTTAAAAATTTTGGAAAAACATTAGTATGTTTACATCGTAATAAGAATATTCTCCAGTTTTTCTGATTAGCTATAAAAAAATTAAGAAGGTTGAAGAAAAATAATACTTTTATTACATATATATATATATATATATATATATATATATATATATATATATAATTATTGATATTTTTGGCTTTATTCACTCCAGTTTACGGTACTGGTTTATTTCACTGCACCAGCCCATTCGTGAAATAAATTCATTCAAAATATAATAAGTTCCATGTCTACTTGATACTCTAATATGTCGCCAACCTTGTTATGGTTTACAATTTTTATCATTTTTCCATAAATGAACTTGACATCGAGTAGTATATTTCAAACTTAATTCCAAACAGTTCTTCTAGTTAGTATGAGTCAGAAATCGAGAGAAACTCAAAACAGTGTACAACGATTTCTGCAATTACTTGATATTAAGTTATTATTTTACAATAACTTCCAGTACTCCAAGTTATGACCATGCTCCAAATCCGGACAAACAATGGATATTACAAGTTACCAAAAACATGTTACCGATACAAAGAGATTTTACTGATCTTCTGATGACAAAACGTTTACAGACTTTGCAATCTGTTGATGCTGCCGTTCAAAAAGTCGTAGAGGAGTTGGAAAAATTAGGAGAGCTGGACAATACTTATATTATTTATACATCCGATCACGGATACCATCTAGGTCAATTTGGATTAGTGAAAGTAAGTAATTTCAAATGTTTTGTAGTAGACGATTCCCCTCCGTTTGCATTGTATATTATATTACATATATTTTTAGGGTAAAAGTTTTCCTTTTGAATTTGACGTCCGTGTACCGTTTCTTGTTAGAGGTCCAGGAGTGGAACCTGGAACAGTGGTGAACGATATTGTCCTCAATATCGATTTAGCGCCTACGTTCTTGGATATGGCTGGAGTAGAACCTCCACCGCATATGGACGGAAAATCTGTACTACCATTATTTCAAACTGCAAAAAGAAAAAAGATGAAATGGCCTGACACGTTTTTAATAGAAAGGTAAATTTACGATAATTCACAAATTGATTGGGTAAATGTCATTTTTTAACTATTTGTTTTGTTCACATTCTCAGTTCTGGTAGAAGAGAAATACACCATCCAGAGAAGAACAAGCAGAAGTACTCGACTACCGTTTCTCCAATGAATATATCAACAGACGATCCAACATCGACTAGTTATACAGTTCACAACTCATCTGAGCACGAATTGTCTTCTACTACTCAATATGTTGAAGCAACAGAACCACCAAAAATCTTCGAATCGTCCGAAGATCAATCGGAAATGGTTTCAGAAGGTGAAGACGATGACGATGATGATGATGACGACGGAATTGAAGAAGTTACAGAAGAGGTAGAAGAAGGGGATTTAGAAGAGCAGACTAATTATGATAATGTTGGATTAGCTCTTGATTTTATAGATGAAGGTGATTACAAATTCATTATATCTTGTAATTAAACCACCTAGCCTTTAAAACTTTTTCTATATTTAATTCCATTATGTAATATACCTAAAATAATTGGAACATGATATGTTGTTTTCTAGGTGATATGCAGTTGGATAATCGGCTTCCACCAGTTCCACTTTCGTCTAAACTTGAGAGATTGGCCGTAGAATGTTTACAACCAGAAATGCGGCTACCTTGTCAAAGGGGTCAAAAGTGGTATTGCGAAAACGATGCTGGTAGATGGAGGAAACGGAAATGCAAATTGGCCAATCAAATTATTACAAAAGATGTGAATACTCCTATAACGAACAAGACATTCAGAAAATGCGCATGTTTCACTCCTAACGGTCTGGTGTATAAAAAATTACCAGTAAGTCTTCTATAATATAATCGTCAGATATTACATATCTAATATTCTATTCTATTCTCTATATATTGATTTCAGGTTTAATTTAATGAACGTGTGCAAAATACGTTATTTTCTTTTTTTTACTTTTCATTCTGACTTTTTTTATCAACCTCTTCAACATTTTTTTTGTTGACTGAGAAACTATATATGTTAATACCTAAAATAACAAATCAATGACATCCTCCCTACCGTGAAATATACTAGGGATTAGCTTTATTTTCACTTCCTACATTCATTCGGCATATTTTGGAGACAAGGCGACCATAGACCGGGAGATATGTACAGATTCAACTCGACCAAGGGACCAAGTTTTTCTGAATCTCTGACTATTTCAAGCGATTTGCTAACTTTTGGAATGCCTTCCAATACTTCCGTAACCCTTAATTTTCGAAATTTTTAGGAAAAGGTGTTTCTCTGCAAGGTCCTATCAGAAAATGATTTGGCGTTAGGCATGAAGGGTCAGCAGGGAGGACAGAAACGTGAGTTAATAGCCTGCTATTAACAATGTTTTCAGTCTCTGCAAATAGGATCAACAAAATTTTGTTTTTAGGAGCCTCTTCTGTTAGAATTACTTGTAAAATATCCTTGATAGAACGTGTTCCCGACAAATGCCCATATTTGGACTAACAGATGTTAGAAAGTGCTAATTTATATTCAGCTCTGTTATTTCTTTCTTGATTTCCTCTAAAGTATTCAACAACTGTTCTCTCATTTGTAGTTCTGAGCTAGTTCTAGCTTTTTCTTGAAGTTTGTTTAGCAGCGTCCAATGCACTTTTTAATATCACTTTCCAACTCAAATTTCATATCAGTAGTGATAAACCTTTTCGGCACTGTTCTGGCTAACAGTGGTATCGTATCAAGAGCCGCAATAATTTTAGTTTTGTTTTTAAAATTCTGGAAAACATAATCAGCAGCTGTTATGAAAGCTTCCATTATTATTTTTCCGTCTACAAAAGGCTTTTTCTTCTTAGCCAAGAAATGAGAGACCTTTAAAAATGCAGTTTTTGAAAGTTGTCTGGTGAAAACATTTTTTTTTTTGTTAAATTTGTCTTGAATTCGCCAACACGTTTCTTCCGCATTTCAGTATTTGGGGGAAAACTACTGTTACACAACGCATGCAGAGTATTGAAGTGTCTTTCAATGTAACTTTTTAGGCACTGCTACACCGCCGTTGCATAATAAAAAAATAGTTTTTCCATTAAATTGAATAAAAAAGAACTGTTCTTCACATTCTGTGTTAAAATAGTAAGTTCTTGATCTTTCACTGTCTGAGCTAATAGGGAAATGCTACCTGTGACATATAGATGTTTTCAATGATACTTTTGTCCAACAATTTATGAAGACGTCAAGTAAATCCGTCAAATTTTGGTTTCTTTTAAGCACGAATGACTGTGTAAAATACCCTTTTTCGTTTCAAACTATTTCGGTTTTATTGACTTTTTATTCCGACTTTTTTTATCGACAACTTAAAAAAAATTTTTTGTTGACTGAGGAACCATATATGTAAATACATAAAATAAATTAATGACAACGTGGATTTTATAATAGTTATTTGTAAAACAAGTGTCACAAGGACTCGTTTTGTAGTACGAGTGAAGTTTGCGCAACGAACCGCGAAACCGTGAGTTGCGCAAATCACGAGTACTACAGAAAATCATTGTGATACAAGTTTTACAAAAAAATTTTTATAGTTCGCATTTATTTAATTTTTGAATAAAATAGAATTACATATAATCCCTGTTTTTAAACTAGCAGGAGTGGTTTGAATTTAAGTTGACAATTCTGTAGATTCCTGATTGGTGAGATCACAGATGATTTTATTCAGCACTTTTGACATATTATGACCGAATAATTGTGTAAATTGTGAACAAACTTTCATTTAAGCAAACAGAGGATGATTATTTGTTTAAAAAATAGCTTTATTCGTACACGCTTGCGATCTATTTATATTATATCATGAAAACAATTATTTCTGTAATACATCTTCACATAGATATCTGGTAATTTATCCCAAAAATCGAACGTTATGTATACCTATATATTGATCGTATACAATATAAAAATAAACAATTGACAAATCATTGATAAATCAACGTTAGCGTACTTTATTCATTAATATTTTTAATATATAAATAATTCTATCTTACCTTTAGGAACATTGAATATAATAATTTGCTAGCTAGAACAACGCTAGACCATTTTATTTATAATTGGTGTCAAGGTTAAAGTCAAATGTCAAATAAAAATATAACTAAATACAATAACCGACTGTACACTAAAAATTACTAAAACAGTGATCAAAGAGCTTCATTGTGACACTGTAAACAATGTTATAATGAAGTCTCTTTTCTACGCGAATTATTAATAGTATACTGTATACCTTAGGCGGTAAAGTGGTATTTTTCAGGCCGAAAGAAGATATGGACAGGCGAAGTGGAGCCGAGCCTGGCCACTTCTTGAGGCCTGAAAAGGCGCTTTACTGCCGTGGTTTACACATAATTTTTTATCCTACACAATAATTGTTGGTAGTATTTTTTGTACAAAAATTTTAGTTCATAATATAAAATTCAATACTGTGAGTCATTATTTTTCACAGTGATAATGAAAATTGCATTACGTATAGTACAGTTAACTTTGCTCGGATAAATTTGATAACTGAACTTGCTCAAAAAAGGAAGTAAGGAGTTGAAGTTGTTGCTCCTGTGTCTATTATATTTTCTATTAAAGGAATAATTTCAGCAGTTTTAGTAGATGTAGATTCATTAAGTGTGTTAGTCATAGTAGAAGATGCGGCCATGTCGTTAGTGCTGAACAGTTTTCTAGTGACATTTATATTATTATTTAAACAATCTTCAACGTTGCCTGTCGCTACGCTGGTTAACTGTCAAGTTAACTTTAAACAAACATCAAATATGACAACTCATGATTGAATGAATTTGTAGACGCTGACAACTGCTAACAATAATTTATTTTTATATTGACGTTTTTAGCGACAGTGTTTATTTTAAGCAATTCCCTTTTATTTCTTTAGACTACTTAATATGATTGAAATCCGTTAAGCTATTTTAAGTAGGATATCAATCAAATTGGCAATGTTTATTTCAATTACGTCAATTGGGTCGCCACCTAGCGTGAAAATCTAAAATTTATTTTCTCGGCTAGCCGTGGAAAAGGCAACTTTCTCGTCTCCGTAATGCCAGTAAAATTCAACTTTCTTACAGTGTGAGATAAAAAAATATATTCAACGTTTAGGCTAAATTTTGGCATTTTTATTTGACATTGTCAATCTTATTTAAATATGTTATTCACTATATGAATATTAGTGTAGATGAACTAGATTATTGGAGTGGACTGTTGTGATTGTCATTCACCGATCCACCAAAGGTTTTGTTGTTTTGTTTTGTTTTCACTTTGATTCGGTTTTGCAAAGAAGGACCAGTCGTTAAGTAACGTTTAATAAGAAACACTGAAATACAACAATATTAACAACGTAAATCAAATCATGCACAAAATAAACGGTTTTAAAGATTAAAACTAACTTTTCCGCATCTGTGAGATGCCCTGGACAATATTCTATCATAAAATTGTCAATTGTCTACACTTCAGGGGATGTATCGTGCTAACACAGCGAAATTCCTCCAATAATAACCTAAGTGTAGTATATCTGGGTTTATTTTATAGGACCCGCTGTACTCGTTCTAGTCAACTGGAAATCAATAGAGTACACATGTAAGACACCTTGAACAATATTCAATCATAAAATTGGTCACTTGTATACACTCTGGAGGCTGTATCGTGCTAACAAACTAAAAATTCTCCTAAAATGACAAACATGTCGTACTTAAAGTAGTATAGCACCTGTTGTACTGGCTCTGGTGAGCTGAAAATCGATATGGTTCATCTGTGAGATATCCCGAATAATAATAAATCATAAAATTGGTAACTTCTTGCACTCCGGATGCTGTATCGTACTAACAAACCGAAATTTCTCTAAAAATTACAAAAATGTCGTACTTCAAGTACCATAGCACCCGTTGTACTGGCTCTGGTGAGCTGAAAATCAATAGGGTTCATCAGTGAGATGTCCTGAACAATATTCAATCATAAAATTGGTGACTTGTTGCACTCCGGAGTCTGATCGTGTAACGAAAAGTGGCCGACGACAACAACATACACACAGGATTTTCCAAAAATCGTTTTTTCGTGTTGTTGATGAAAAACGTAAAAATAACTCAAATTTTTTGTTCAAAACTCCAACTTTTTTTAGGGTAAACCAATATTTTTCTCGCATTTTATATAGGTTGGGCGGAAAAGTAAGAGATTAATATGTTCTTCTAGAGTAGAAGCATGTATTAAGTTGCCGACAAATTAATTGACATCATTTTCATCTGAATCAAAATTATTAGAAGTATCAAACTATAATGTTCTGAACATATTTTCCCTTGGAGTTTTACTGGACATGCATACAGAGGCCCAATGCCGTAACTTTTTGCACTTGCTACACTGCGATTGTTTTACTGGACAGAATTCCCTTACATGAGGTGACTGTCCACAAAACTTACAATTTTTCCCTTGAATATTCTTTTTCATCGTATTTTCAGTTCTCTGGACTGATCCGGCAACGTCGCTTCGGTCCATGCGTTGAACTCCGACCTTGGCTCTTTGCTGATGCTGATTCCGCAATTCCCGTGTTTGAGTCGCTTGGATTTCTGCTTGCTTGGCCGATCTAATGCAATCCTTCAAGGACAAAGTACTTTGTACTTGCAAACGTTCACTGGTTTTAGTATCCAACGTTCCTACCACGATTCGATCTCTGATTAATTCTTCTTTCAGGGCACCATACTCGCAATTCTCTGCCAATGAATGCAAATTGGTGATGAAATTTTCAACAGTTTCACCTTGTCTTTGAGTTCGGGAATTAAATTTAAAACGTTCAAATATAACGTTACGACGAGGAATAAAGTGGTTTTCAAACTTTGTTACATGTTATCGTATGTAGTAGTGGTTGTTGGAAATTGTAGAACTATTTCCTCCGACTCTTTTCCGATTAAATATATCAATATGTTGATATTGTCTTTTTCAGGTTCTGTATCTTGTCCAGATAGATACCGACATAAACCTCTCGAATCTTTTTTGCCATTGCGGCCATGCATTAGTTGATAAAAACGTAAATTTTTCAGGTGGACTTACATGAACAGGCATGTTAATCGTAGCTGAAACTGCTTGATTTGGATCTGGGTCCGGCATTTTGTTTACTTTTTTTTCTCTCAATGTACGTGTATGATTTCAACACAATATACACTACCACGACTGGCATAGTAATGCGCGTCACGTCAATGTGTAACTTTTACAAAAATCACTGAATCGACGATTAAATCACTGAATCAAATAATTTTAAGATGAAGAGTGCACCAGCTGCCACCATGTTCTGTTAGTAATTATTGTTTTTTCACCAGATTTTATATTTTTCGCATGTTTTCACAACATATATAATACAATTAAAATCAATCTAAATAAATTGTTTCAGACATGTTTTATTACAGCCTAACAAAAATAACAAAGTTTATATATAAACAAAAAATTAGTTGAACAAAGTTCTTGAAAAAAAATGTATTTAGTTTTACTTATGTATATCAAAATTTATTTACACACACTATTATTGTTTATTAATATCTGTAGTACTGTAGTTATAGGAACATTCAGACAATTCTGCTTATTATTTAACTAAATTAATTTTTTAGTGTGTAAAATTCACTTAACGTTTTGGAACCTAATCTATTTCGCAATTTTGTTTTGTTTAGGTTAATTTCAAAAATAGTAGTTTATGTGTAACAAGGCCGGAAAGTACTATTTTTTCGGACGAGTAGACAAGATTCCAGGGTGAGCCGCAGGCGAGTCCTGGAAGTCTGCGAGTCCGAAAAAACAGTTTCCGGTCGTGGTGCGTACAATATTTTTTCGGCAACCGTGTAGAATAACAAATCATTGAGACGTCACATTTCTTTATTATACATTTTAATTCTTATTTGAATTAAACAGAACAGAAAATACTACATATTAACAAAAACATTCTAATTCTTATTTATATTAAAATTCGAGCAATTGCTAATATTGAAGGGATTCAGTTTGTTTGAAATGCTTGGTATATTTAAATTGTTGAAGCCAGAACAAGAAGGCAAAGTTTCCGTTTCACATTGATTGTTTTCTTCTGATGATTTTTGAATGGTTTTGGCAATTTTAATTTTGTTTGTAAGTGAATTGTCTATATATCCTTCAGCCACCGTGTCTCTTCAAATTTGTGATGTTTTCACCATTATAAGCAAGTAACGTTGCCGAAGTTCGACGAATACTATGGCCTGTGTAATTTTAAGGACTGGGTAAATGTAAAAATTCTGCGATTTTTATTCCGAGACTCCCAAAACTGTGGATACCAACAGGCTGAGTTGAACATTTTCCTTTTTTATAGTTCACGAATAATCTCTTATGTGGAGTATGGGATGGCCGTAAAGATAAATATTGCCTATACAACAGCAGGCTTTCTTGCCCAATTACAACAAAAGTTCTCTCAATATGTGTTTTGGAATCCGCTATTTTCACAAGCAACATGTCTTCCTTGTCGTTTATTAGATCGATTGACATTTTTGTTAGTTCTTCTCGTCTACACGCACCGGCTAACCCAATAATTGTTGCTACCTGAAAATTAATTTGATAGGTACTTTATATCCTACAATCGTAATATTTTGTTAAAATTACCTTCAGTATTAGATATGTTTCATTATCCGCTTCCCTAATGAATTTGTTGATTTGCTCACTGCTGAAGACTCCTGATTTCTTGGCTTTGTAACCAACATTCTCCCTTTTGAGAAATGCGATAACCTTTGGGAAAGTGGCTATGTTTACATTTTTCTTCACTAAAATGGTACTTTTCAACATAGAGTATATGCTCCACAGAGTAGAGAATTTGACAGTTTCAGATTTTTGCGCCACATAAGCCAAAATTACATCCTATGTAATAGTTTTGCATTGCTTCATATCCATCCATTTCGTGAACAAATCATAAACATTTTCGTACCTGGATTTTGATTTTTCAGGAAATAATTGTGTTGTAGCAGTATCTGCTATATTGGAAATTTCCCAAGGCACATTTTCAAAGTCACTATCGCTGCTTTACATATTTTATTGCGCTCAAAAAACATGCAAACTTTTGATAACTAATGTCATATGAACTGTCAGCCGTTATTTCGTTGCTATGGTAACGACTGAATCTTTCCGGCCTAGGCCGGGAAATGCTACTTTCTCAAAGAAAAAGCGTCCGGGAAGTGGGTACATCCCGGACGGTTGCCGAAAAATAATTTTTCCACACTTGCACTGCTGTGTGGTAGTGTAAATAGAATATCTACAAAACTCTGGAAAGACAAGACAGTTGTCACCTTTCTTGACATTACACACTTCCTTCCAAAATTCAATTTCATCCAAAGAAAAATCAAAGTTTGAATATTTTAATTCTCTAAACTCTTTATCCAAGGTATTATTATCGTTAACAAGATTGGAAACATTAAAACCGGGGGACCTATACTTTTAGTTTTTTGAGTATTTGAAGGACGGGAATTAAAAGGACACCGTTTGTATATCTGGTCAACCGCCTCAAATCCAGACATTTTATTTTAATATCATTTTTTATGTCTGTTAAGCGCTGCTTAGTCAATTCTTCAGGTACTTTAGGACCTTCCATCAATTGAAAGAAAATTTTGCGGATTACGGTACGGGATGGTTTCTAAATCTGTATTTTTTAGGTAGTCTGGTTTTAGAAAACAACTTATTATGTTGAAATTACCTGTCTCGACCCTTTCTTCGTGGAATCTATTCATATAAGTGTTTTAAATGAAACTCACTGTTTCTAGCTAATTCCACAATATAATAAAAATTGTTGAACATTTTAAAAAATTGACAATTGTTTCGATAAATCAATATCATTGTCAGAATGACAGAAGTTACATTTCATTCTATGCCTACCTGACGTTTAGTAGTTATTTTTGGCTAGACCAAGAAGTGACCTAACTTGTGATTTACTTAATATATGGTAATAGAAAAAAGAAGAAGATGTGATATTACAAATATTGAAGCTTAGCTATTATTAGCCCTATGGTGATATCCTGGATATCATTTTTCCAATTAAGATCAGTATAACTGTGCAATGATATAGAAAACCAGGTAAACTATATCTGCTGATTTTTACAATTATCCCACCAATCATTCATTGACACCTAACACAGAACTAGAAGTGTTGGATATTTGTGAAAAGAAACAAGAACTGGATTTCCTTGAAGAATTGGAAATTAGAAGATATTTAATAAAAAACTCACAATATGAAGTTGTCAATGAACAGATAAATCTACGGAGTTCTCCACTAATAAACTGTCTTCTTAAGTGATAATTGTAAAGATCAGCAGATATAGTTTTCCTGGTTTTCTATATCATTGCACAGTTATACTGATCTTAATTGGAAAAATGATATCAAAGATATCACCATAAGGCTAATAATATCTAAGCTTCAATATTTGTAATATCACATCTTCTTCTTTTTTCTATTAACATATATTAAGTCAATCACAAGTTAGGTCATTTCTTGGTCTAGCCAAAAATAACTACTAAATATCAGGTAGACATCAAATGAAATGTAGCTTCTGTCATTCTGACGATGATATTGATTTATCGAAACAATTGTCAATTTTCTAGAATTTTCAACAATTTTTATTATATTGTGGAATTAGCTAGAAACAGTGAGTTTCATTTAAAACACTAACATATTATAAATTTACAGGTGCTCAACATTCAGGGGTAGAAATTATATCTTTAGATTTTCTGAAATGTTAAATTGGGATAGGTAAAAGTTGGTAATATGTATTTAAGAAAGAGAAGATATATTTGATTCAGTGGATTGTTTAACATATCATTGATATCACCTACTATTGATACTGTTACGAAATGTCACTCTACTGTAGTCTCTGAATCCGACTCTGTCTAAGCCATGTATGAAAATTAAAATTTTGGCGGATGCGCAGGGATTTCTTAGAACTGTTTACGATTTTTTGTGACTATCTTATCTAGACATTGTTTTTGTGACCAGTCTTATCTAGAAAATTCCAGGGAGCCGATTGGTTTTGTGTAAACCGCAATCTAGAATTATCTAGTAAAAAAGGCACTACTATATGAAGGACAGACCGGCGGGAGAAGTTTAGTTTATAAAGTGATCTCATGCTATAAACAGCGAACAAGTAAATAGTCTACGTAGTGAAGTGTTTATATAAATTAATGTAAGTGAATATATACTGTGTATATAATATAAATTAGTCAATAGTGTAGTGAATAAATAAATTAGGTAAGTGAACCTACCGAGTGTATGAATTTATCCCACCCGTCAGGATAAACTGTTTTAAATAAATAAGAAAAACATTACATTGGTGTCAGAAATGGGATAATATGAATAAATAGCTACGTAATAATGGCCAAGAGACTAACTGACCTGAAAGTGACAGAGTTAATGGCAGAATTGGAAAACCGTGAGTTGGAAACGTCCGGTAAGAAAATTGAATTAGTAGAAAGACTTAAAGTGGCACTGGAAAATGACGGCTTCGATCCTAAAACATTTTTATTCAAAAACGAGACTACCACCTTAATCTCGTCAATTTCTGATATGAAGAACGATTTTTCGGATATGAAGAACGATATTTCTACCATAAAGAATTATATTTCTGCTAACATGTACAAGGTTTCTACTAATATGGACGAGAAGATTTCTGCTATGAAGAACGATATTTCTGCAGATATCTTATAATTGAAAAATGACGTTGCTGCTGAAGTCGAAAATAAAATTTCATCTCTAAAATCGGATATTGAGAATAAGATGACAACGATGAACGAGAAAATAAAATCAGACATGGAGAATAAGATGACAACGATGGAAAATCAGATGGACGTGAAAATAAAGGAGTTAGAGACAAGGATTGCCGATTTAAGAACACAAGACACACTCCAGCAGAAGAAAATAAGATCGAGATCTGCAAGCCAGAAACACAATCCAAGACAGATGATATTGGTAGTTTTACCCGAGTCAAGACCCCAATATTCGACGGAAAAACATCGTGGACCAATTATGTGAAACAGTTTGAAGCAGCTGCTAGAGTGAATAATTGGTCAGACAGGGAGAAGGCAGTGAACTTAACCATCACGCTTCGGGGAGATGCCTTAGATATACTTCAGACGATACCTCCGGAAGAAACGAATGACTTCGAGCAGCTGAAGAAGAGGTTGGACATGCGATATGGCCACGAACATATAAAACATTTGTACCAATCCCAGCTGAAGAACTGAAGGCAAAAACGTGATGAGTCCCTTCAAGAGTATGAAGTGGATATTGCCCGACTAGTTTGATTTGCTCATCCATCAGCACCAGAGAACGTGATGGAATGTCTGGGCATCCAGGTCTTTATTGATGGCTTACGTGACCCCGATATGCAGAGGACGCTTCATTTAGCCTATCCCAAAACATTGGTCGACGCATTGTCAGCTGCTCTTGAATATGAAGCAGAAACGAAGGCTTCGGGATATAACAAAATTAGTACCATCCAAGGAAACGGTGACGAAGACTGATTTGACCAGCTCGTCAGTTTAATAAAAAGTATGATGGACAAGAAGCTGAGAAAGATTAGATGCTGGAATTGTGGCGAGCTAGGGCATGTACGTAGTTCGTGTAAGCGCTACAGGACTCCTGCAAACCAAGAACCCTAGTCACAGGAAAACTAGAACGGGTCGGCTACCGACCCATGATCGTTCTAAAGACCCTCTCATACCGATAGCTTCGCTCAGATGTCGCAACGACAGTGTATATGTAGATGGCGAAGTAAATGGCAAGAGATATACTCTGCTGGTAGACACGGGAGCAACTAGAACCATTATACGACCAGAAATAGTAAACTCCAAAAAGAAGATTTTACCAACGAGATTGCGACTGCGAACCACCACAGGTGAGAGTGCTAACGTTCACGGTGAGACACAAATCCAATTGTAAATTGGCGCGCAGAAAAGTTCACGCATACGGTAATCGTAGCTGACATTGAAGAAGACGTGATTCTGGGAATTAACGTAATGAATGTACATGGTTTCCAATAAGACTTTAGAAACAGAACTATCAAAGTGGGTTCCGAAGAGGTATTCCTTCATCCATATGAAGGCAGCGCAGTGTTGGCAGTTGTACAGGAAGATACTGTTCTACCCCTGCACGAAGCGAAACCATGATAGTAGCACGGCTACGGGGAATCAAGGAGGAAGGTACACCGGTTATGATGGAGCCAAGGAACCACGACGAATAGGTTGGCAAAGGAGTACTAATTAGAAAAGGATTGGTTACGTCGGCGAAAGAGATCCCAGTACGTGTGATAAGCGTGAATAATTGCCCAGTTACCATCAAAAAGGAAACCAAGATTGGATCCTGCCTACCAATGACATCTATAGTTCGTCAACCAACGACCACTCACAATTCTAATGCCAGATTCGAACAGATGTTAGCAGTAGCTGGAAAAAAGAGAATGAGAGACGAAGACTGTCAAACGGCTTTTGAAATCTTGAAGAGGCATTTAATCACGGCGCCGATATAATAATACCCATTAACAGATGGAGACTTTATTCTTGACACTGACGCAAGCAACGTAGGAATTGGAGGAGTGCTCTCACAGATCCAAGGAGGGCAAGAAAGAGTGATGGCATATTTCAGTAAAGTAAAGAAGGGCTGTTGAAAAGAGTCCTTGAAAACGATGATGGTTCCCAGATGAAGAGACAGCTAATTATCCCGAGAGCGAGTGTAGCTAAAGTACTGAAGAAGTTACACGACAGTCCATCGGAAGGTCATCTGGAAGTGAAGAAAACACTGCAGCGAGTCCGTGAAAGGTTTTATTGGATGAACAGCTCCGACGATGTGAAGGACTGGTGCAAGAAATGTGCGACTTGTGCTACGAGTAATGGATCATATCGCAAGAGAAAGGCAACCATGAAACAATATAATGTTGGAAACCATTTCGGAAGGATTGCTTTAGACATCGCTGGACCATTTCCGACGACAGAAAACGGTGGTAATTACATCCTGGTTATAATGGATTATTTCACAAAGTGTGTGGAAATTTACGCGATCCCGAATCAAGAGGCCACAACTTTCGCGGATGTATTGGTGAAATAATTTATCAGTCGATATGGAGTGCCCTTGGAAGTCCACAGTGACCAGGAAAGAAATTTCGAAAGCCATCTATTCCAGGAGATTTGCGACAAGCTGGGAATGAAGAAGACCAGGACAACAGCATTACATCCACAGTCAGATGGAATGGTCGAGAGACTATTGGAAAATACCAGTCCAAAGTAGTTTACAGCCATCAGAGAAATTGGGACCAGTATCTTTCCCTATTCGCACTGGCTTATCGATCTGCCGTCAATGAGTCCATGGGTGAAACACCTGCGAAAATCCTGTTTGAACATGAAATGAGGCTTCATTGTGACCTGGAATTTGGCTGTCGGCTTGGAGAAGATCTAGCAGGAGAAGACTACGTGATCCAATTGAGAAGAAGGCTGGACGATATTATTGAATTAGTTTGAACAAATCTTCAAGTTGCCAGCGACAGAATGAAAAGTCGATTTTAATGAAAGGGACAAAGTATGGTTACACAACCCGATGAGGAGAAAAGGATTTTCTCCAAAATTACAAAAATCCTAGGAAGGTCCATACTTAATCAAGAAAATGATCAATGATGTTTTATATAGCATAAGCAAGATCCCCAACGGAAAACCAAAAGTAGTTTACCAAAACCGACTAGTGCCATTCGAGGGAGACCAAGACCTAGAGAAAGGAGTAAACCATTTTCGAGATGTGTCCGACCCTACCGTCGATCAATCTATGAGCGCGTATGGAGATATCGGGAAAGCTAGATATGGAGTCACTTCAGAACAACGACAAGATTTGTTCACTCTCTCAGAAGATTACTCACTGGCATACAACATCCCCGCCCGTATCAAGAACGCACGAGGGTTGGCAACTGTCTTTCGAAAGAAGTTCGGGCAATTAGAAAAACTTGAAGACCAGATTCCAGCCCCTGATAAGACACTGAGACTGAAACACAATTCGCGGTACGTCTTCTACGTGGTAACTAAAAAATAATTTCAAAATCGATCTACCTACCGCGATGTATGGGAAGCACTTCGAAACCTCCGAGACCATGTGTTGGAATCCAGTGTGAAGAAACTGGCTATGCCTAAGGTAGCGAGTAACCAGTTGGATTGGCGAGTCATCAGGAACATGGTAGAGGTGATCTTCGAAGATATCGGTATCCAAATATTAATTTGCAGCTATAACCCTCGTTATCAGTATCCGATGAAGACGGTGCCCTGTTATTTCCATAAGATCGTAAAGTGTAGAAATGGGGCCAGTTGCCGATTCAAACATCCAGTCTCGGCTACACAAAAGTTCCAGGAGGAACTTCCATTTAAGGAGGGGTTAATGTTACGAAATAGCACACTAGTGTAGTCCCTGAATCCCACTCTGTCTAAGCCATTATGAAAGTTAAAATTTTGGCGGATGGCCAAGGATTCCTTAGAACTGTTTACGATTTTTTGTGACTATCTTATCTAGACATTTTTTTTGTGACCAGGATTTTCTAGAAAATTCCAGGGAACCGATTGCTTTTGTGTAAGTCGCAATCTAGAATTATCTAGTAAAAAGGGCACTAATATATTAAGGACCGACCAGCGGGAGAAGCTTAGTTTATAAAGCGACCTCGTGATATAAACAGCGAACATGTAAATAGTCTAAGTAGTGAAGTGTTTATGTATAAATTTATCCGACCTGTCAGGATAAACTGTTTTAAATAAATAAGAAAAACATTACAATACTCAATGAAAGCTTCGATTCTAAAATAATTCTGGAGAGCATCATATTGCTCAAGGATTCTAGAAACAGCAGAAATCAATGACAGCCCCTATAGTCTGAGAAACATGCAACAATCTGAAACAATTTTTGCGGTTTTATATTAAGAAATATACATTCATAAATAAATCAATGTAAGAAAAATCAGCAGAAATAAGGCATTTTAAACAAGTTTTCAGCATTTTACCAAATGGGTTTTAAAATCACCAGCTTTGGTGATTCTTCACCAGACCTGGCAACATTAGTCAGCTGTTCTGCCATTGGTCCCTACGCAAACTCCCTGGCAGAGTTGCCAGATAGTGCGATTTTGCAATCAGCTGACAGTACAGTGTGTAAAGTAACTTCATGGAAAATGCACGATATTTTTCGGTAATTTTTGACATTGGAAAGTTCTAACAATTTCTTGAACGTTCAATCACTATTTGGATCTTTCTCAAAAATTCAAGCAATTTCTTAACAGTTCTGTAAATGTATGAATATTTCTGGTAATTTCTGAAATTTGGTGACGTTTTGGATCTTATGGGAATTTAAGTAACATTGCGGAACCTGCTTTCTAAATTTTGATACTGAAACTTTCTGAAGAATACGAACATTTATATGTATATAAAAATATAAATAATATGTGTGTCTGTTGAAAAGAATGAAATATGTCTTTCAATTAAAAAAAATATCCTGAATGTATCACAGCTTTAAATGCATATAAATAAAACTAAGATTAAAAATAAAACAAGGTATAGGGTGTTTTCAGTTAGTATTCGATAATTTTCCTGAAAAAGATCACTTTTTTAGTTACAGAATAATATGTCAAGGAACAAGTATTGGAGAGCTGGTGTTAACAGTAGAGCAAAAAGAGATTCAGCATTGGAAGAAATCTTTTTTGAAGATTATGATGATGAAAGTAACGAATCGCATATTTTGTCGAAAAGGGAGAGAATGTTGAACTTGGCACACGTCGAAAACGCTATGGTGGATGTTGAAGACCGGATACATGGTTTGAGAGTAAGTGAAAATAGTAGTTTAAGTACATAAACTTATATTTATAATTAATGTGTGTCCAAATATACAGACAAATGAATAAAATGTACCACTATAAATTCACCCCTCCCCCTTAACTTTGTTACAAATAGAGATAAGCAAAAATGTTTTATACAAAAGTTACACTAAAACAACAAATTTTTTTCAAATGAGACACCCTGTATATCTATCTATTTTTGGTAGCTCTTTTCTCCTGATGTAGAATATATATATGCATATGTTGGTCTATATCTCCTATTTTCAGAACTGCAGACTTTCAAAGTTTGTGAATAAAAATACGGAATACAAAAAAATATGTGAAATTATTCCAAAAAAGTTCTATATTCGGACAATCTTAGAAGAATCATAAAAATTAAGTAAGTAAAATGGTATGAAATAAACAGTATCAACTAAAAGAAAAGTTTTGATTTAGTTCATAAATTAATACATCAATTTTATTTTTAATAATCTCAGCTCTCTGAATATTATTAAAGTAAGTATTTTCCTTCAGAAACGGCCCAAAAAACGTGTCCAACGGTATTAAATCCGGACTATTTGATGCCAATGAAATGGGTGCACAATAACAAATCCAAAGATGAAATTTGCCACTTTAAATGTTCTCGAATTTTTAACTCTGGGCGGGGGTGCTCCGTCCTGTTGCCAAATTATTTGCTCCAATTCTTCAGCAGAATGCAGTTGCTCCAAAAGCTGAGTCTACCTCTGGCAGTATATTTTCTAAATATGTTTCGCGTGTTAATGTGTAGTAGAAAAATATAGATCTCATAATTTTCTTATAAACATTGCCACACCAAACTGAACACTCTCCCTTCCTGATTTTTTTATATGAATGACTTTTCTTAGATTTTTGTTTTCCCAAGAATGTGTGTTTTTTTCTGTTCAATTCTCCTGCTGTGGAAAACGTTGATTGATCCGTCCATATTATAAAATTGGATAAATTAGGTTCTTCCTCCAGGCTTTGCAGCATAATATGTTGTCAGAATTCTAAGCGTTTGCGCTTTTGGTCTTCTGTGAGGAGATGTACTGGTTGTAATTTGTGTGGCCTTGGCCTATAGGGACTGAGAATGATGACGATTATGCCATCCGTCGGGAAAAAACACAAACAAAGTGATGGAATACAGCATCAGTTTTACATTATCAGCGTTTTTAATTATTTCTTTTATCTATAATATGTGACTGTGATGTCTTCATCGAACGTATCTTGCTGTATTTATACAAGAAGAGGTAGAAGTTTCTTTATTTCCTCACATTGATGAAATTGTATTTGTGATATTCAGGTTGATAAACAGTGCAAAACCAATAATAGAACGGTAATCTAAAAGCTATACAAATCTACAAAAAAAATTATAACAAAGTTAAACATCTGAAAATTTATACAAATTTTTTAAACATCTGTTAACTTTTGCATTGAAAAAAATGTTTAGACAAATTGTATAACACAAATGAATGCTTTTTATTGTAAATTTTATATTGTGTATATTTTTTCAATATAATAATAATTTCAGTTCCAATGCAACAAACGTACTTATTTTTAGGTATACTATAATTATTTAACAATTATGTTTTATCAATGTTTGTTAATGGTTTGCAAGTAAATATTAACAGTTTGATTATTATATTAGCAATGAAAATATTTAATGTTGATAAAAGTATGAGAATAATTAATCCTAAACAAAGTAGTGACGAAGATTAGTTTCATTTATTTAATTGTAATAACCATTCATATGCAGTTAAATAATTAATGTAAAGGTCTGTTGAGTACATAGAAAATAACTTTGGTTGGGTAAAATAAAATATTTGTAGTTTATGTATTAAATTGCTCAAAAACTCATCACCACGACAATTTTTTGCATTTTTTAGGTTATTTATTACACTGTTTACATCACTATGTTTTTCTTATCTAACACACCAGGGCGCTCTAGTTTCGACAGAAATGCCTCTATAGTTCGGGCACGATCCCTATACTGGTTCTTTTTCAAGACTCTATGAATCCTTGAACAACTTACTTCAAAGTCACGTGATGCTTCCTAAGCCAATTTGCGTATTTTCTAAAGCAATTTTTATGAAGTTGTGTGGATGTGTGGTTGTATTGAAACAAAATAACGTTCAACAATTATATTTAATTATAGTAACAATAACTTCAAAATAAAGCAATATGTAGTTCTAGATTTTCATTCTCTAAGACGCTACGCTGGTTTCTCTTAACTTTTAGAGACTCTCACGTGGTTATAAATATTCAAAAATGTATTTTTACATGGAGGTGGCTTATCAGGATGAATTGCCATATATTCTCGCGTTTCATCTTTCTTGTTTTTATTTTTCCCATAAAGTGAAAATATTTCAACCTTTTCAGCTAGTGTGTAATGCATGTTTGATATAGTATATTACATTACGAGTGCGGAAAGTGACATTTTTCACACGGGTGGGAAATATTGTAGCACGAGGCGTAAGCCGAGTGCGACAATCCCACAAGTGTGAAAAATAACTTTCGCACAAGTAATGTACAATATTTTTCTTACGACCACCTATTTGATTAAACAATATATTTATATTGTTTCTATAAAAAATGCACATGAATTTACGATTACTTTTATAATGAAATAAAGAAATAACGATAATTAATGTTTATTTGAAAAAATGACAATAAGTGAATACTTGTTAGATACAACTGGGGAACAAATTGAATTATTTGGAACCATATAAATTAAAAATAAATTGGTTATTGTTACAATAATAAATTAACAGTTTTTAGCGTTCGTTGCTATTCCTTAATTACCTACTTGAACTTTGAAAATAGCTAAATTTTGTTTTAATAAAATGAAAATAGAAGAAATATAATTAGATTAATGTAAATCGACTTACGAGATATAAGTACATATAAGAGATATAAGTGTGGCGCATACAATATTTTTTGTACAGCCACCATTAATTTGACAATAATATAGGAATAGAATATTTATTGCCTAGCCAAGTTTCATAAATGCCCGTCCTCGATGCCTAACCAAGCTTCATAAAAGTCCACCTCGATGCCTAGCCACTTCCTACAAAAATTATTCATCCTCGATGCATATCTGGTATTTTGTCTTTAATGAACATTTTGACATAAGAGCTCGGGAAAATAGGTACTTTGCCGAGTAGTTCTGTAACTTAACCGAGCAGTTAAGTCAATTTTCCGATCTACAACGGCAACGACGCACTTTCCAAGTTAAAAAATGATTGGAAAAACGTATTTTCTAAAGTGGCAGCATAAAAAGTTGCTTTCCGCACTGGTGTGGAAAGTAGTTACCGCATGCGTGAGAATAAATATCACTTTCCATGGGAGTAGAGAGTGCGATTAGTGTTACTTTCCTATGTGGTTGTAGGAAAAATAATTTTTTCTACTTCTGTTTCTAAAACCGCATTTGAAACACGGGTTTATCATGCGCAAAACGACTCTTTAAATACTAGTGGTTAAAAATGCGAAACGTCACATCTCGTTTATCTTTTGCATTTTAAATGTCACATTACGTGTGTCTTTTGTATTGTTATGTTTTTCGTATTTGTTAAAACGTTAAACGTTTTTATTACGGGTGGGATAAACTTTAAACACACGATGGCTACTTACTAATTTAATTAAACACTAAACTACTCACAACACTTAATTTATATGCTCACAAACTTAATTATTAATTTATATCAACAGTTCTCAAATTTATATTCACTTATTTGCTTGTTGATCTCACGATGTCAAATTATCAACTAAACTAACTCTTCCTGATCGGTCCCTTATATAATAAAGCCTTCTTTACTAGAAAATTCCGGACTGCGGCTTACACAAAAACAATTGGCTCTGGCATTTTCTAGATAAGACTGGTCACAAAAACATCTCTAGATAAGATAGTCACAATTCGTAAACAATTCTAAGAAACTCTGCGCGTCCACCATAATTTTAACTTTCATACCTGGCTTACACAGAGTCGTATTTAGGGACCATACCAGTGTGCTGTTTCGCAACATTACCCCCTCCTAAACTGGAAGCTCCTTCTGGACCTTTTGTGTAGCCGAGACTGGATGTTTGAATCGTTCCGATCTTATGGAAATAGCAGGGCACCGTCTTCATCGGATACTGATAACGGGGGTTGTAGCTGAAAATTCATATTTGGACACCGGTATCTTGAAAGATAATATCTACCATGTTCCTGATGATTCGCCAATCCAACTGGTTACTCGCTATCTTAGGCATAGCCAGTTTCTTCACGCTGGATTCCAACACATGGTCTCGTAGGTTTCGAAGTGCTTCCCACACATCGCGGTAGGTAGATCGATTTTGAAATTCATTTCCAGTTACCACGTAGAAGACGTACCGCGAATTATGTTTCAACTTCAGTGTCTTGCCAGGGGCTGGAATCGGGTCTTCAAGTTTTTCTAATTGCCCGAACATCTTTCGAACGATGGTTGCCAAGCCTCGTGCGTTCTTGATACGGGCGGGGATGTTATATGCCAGTGAATAATCTTCCGGGAGAGTGAACAAATCTTGTTGTTGTTCCGAAGTGACTCCATATCTAGCTTTCCCGGTACCTCCATACGCGCCCATAAATTCATCGAAGGTAGGGTCAGACACATCTCGAATATGGTTTACTCTTTTCTCTAGGTCATGGTCTCCTTCGAATGGCGCTAGTCGGTTTTGGTGAACTACTTTTGGTTTTCCGTTGGGGATCTTGCTTATGCGATATACGAGTATAACATCATTGATCCTTTTCTTGATTATTTATGGACCTTCTCAGGATTTTTGTAATTTTGGAGAAAACCCTTTTCTCCTCGCCAGGTTGTATAACCATACTTTGTCCCCTTCTTTATATCCGCCTTCTGTGGCCTGCGTGTCGTACCGACTTTTCATTCTGTCGCTGGTAACTTGAAGATTTGTTCGAACTAATTCATGAATATCGTCCAGCCTTCTTCTCAATTGGATCACGTAGTCTCCGCCTGCTAGATCTTCTCCAGGTCGACAGTCAAATTCCAGGTCACAAGGAAGCCCCATTTCATGTCCAAACAGGATTTTCGCAGGTGTTTCACCCGTGGACTCATTAATGGCAGATCAATAAGCCAACGCGAAGAGGTAAATATACTGGTCCCAATCTCTCTGATGGCTGGAAAGCACTTTGGACAGGTATTTTCCAATAGTCCTGTTCATTATCTCGACCATTCCATCTGACTGTGGATGTAATGCTGTAGTTCTGGTCTTCTTCATTCCCAGCTTCTCGCAAATCTCCTGGAATAGATGGCTTTCGAAATTTCTTCCCTGGTCACTGTGAACTTCCAAGGGCACTCCTTATCGGCTGATAAATTATTTCACCAATACATCCGCAACAGTTGTGGCCTCTTGGTTGGGGATAGCTTAAACTTCCACCCACTTTGTGAAATAATCCATTACAACCAATATGTATTTGCCACCATTTTCGGTCGTCGGAAATGGTCCAGCGATGTCTAAAGCAATCCTTTCGAAAGGGCTTCCAACATCATAGGTGCCCTTCTCTTGCGATGTGGTCCATTACTCGTAGCACAAGTCGTACATTTCTCACACCAATCCTTCACATCGTCGGAGCTGTTTATCCAATAAAACCTTTCACGGACTCGCTAAAGGGTTTTCTTCACTCCCAGATGACCTCCCGATGGACTGTCGTGTAACTTCTTCAGTATCTCAGCTACTCTCGTTCTAGGGATAACTAGCTGTCTCCTCATCTCGGACCATCATCGTTTTAAAGGACTCTTTTCAACAGCCCTTCTTCCAGGACAAGGGAGTCCCACTGAGCCCAGTACGCTTTGAGTTTCGGTGAAAATCTTGACACTTCTTGCCAGGTAGGTCGCCGATTTTCTTCCTTCCACTGCCGTATCTTCTTTAGACAAGGATCGTTCTTCTGATCTTCTCTGATCCTGGTGGGTGACCATTCTTCATTGACTACAGTAGTTCTTGAAACTGCATCTTCCCTAGAATCCGCCTTGCTGCAGTGGGAGCAGTCTGTTTGGCACGGCCGTCTGGACAGGGAGTCAGCATTTTGGTGACTCACACCAGCTCGATGTTCGATGCTGAAACCGTACTCTTGAAGTCGTTCAATCCATCTAGCGATCTGGCCCTCGGGATTCTTGAACTGTATCACCCACTTGAGTGCTGCATGATCAGTCCGGATTAAAAACTTCCTAGCATAGAGATACTGGTAAAAGTGTTCCATGGACTTCACTACCGCCAAAAGTTCTCTTCTTGTGACACAGTAGTTTCGTTCTAGTTTGGAGAGGACTTTACTGAAATATCCCAGCACTCTTTCTTGCCCTCCTTGGATCTGTGAGAGCACTCCACCAATCCCTACGTTGCTTGCGTCAGTGTCAAGAATGAAGTCTTCCTCTGGTAATGGATATCCTAATATTGGCGCCGAGATTAAATACCTCTTCAAAGTTTCAAATGCCGTTTGACAGTCTTCGTCCCATTGGAAAGCTCTTGCTTCTTCTGTAAGTCGAGTTAGAGGCTTGGCAATATCTCCAAACATCCTGATAAATCTTCTATAATACGTGCAAAGTCCAAGGAAACTCCTAATTTGATTTTTGTCGGTTGGTTACGGCCATTGCTGAATGGAAGCAATTTTCTCTGGATCCACCACCACTCCTTCATTGCTCACTATATGACCTAGGTAGTTGACTCGGTTTTGGAACAGCTGACATTTATTCGGGTTTAACATAAGCTGGGCAGCTTGGAGTCGTTTGAATACGTCTTCCAAATTCTTCAAGTGTTCGTCAAATGTCTTTCCCAGTACTACGATGTCGTCCAAATAGACCAGGCATGTCTTCCAAGACAACCCTCTCAAGACATTTTCCATGAGTGTTTCAAATGTCGCAGGCACATTACAGAGCCCGATAGGCATGACGTTGAATTGCCATAATCCAAATCCGGTGTGGTAAAATCAGTCTTCTCTTTGTCTTCTGGGTCCATTTTCACTTGCCAATAACCAAACTTCAGGTCCAAGGTGGAAAACAGTTTGCTGCCTGCCAAAGTATCTAGCGTATCGTCAATTCGAGGCAGAGGATAGCTGTCTTTCTCCGTCACGTTGTTAAGCTGGTGATAATCCACGCAGATTCTCGTAGTTCCATACTTTTTCTTGACGAGCACTACTGGAGACACCCATGGACTAGTAGATGGTTCTATTACTTTTCCTTCTGCCATCTCTCGAATTATTCTTTCAGCTTCCTCTCTCTTCGCTCGTAGAAGTCTTCGAGCTGATTGTCTAATTGGCTTAGCATTACCAGTATCGATTTTGTGTTTGACGGTTGATGTTCTACCAGTCTTTCCTTCTTTTGGCACGAATAAGTCTCGATACTGCAGGAGAAATTCTCTCATTCTCTTTTTTTCAGCTCGATCCAAAGATTAACCAGCTACTGATAACATTTGTTCGAATCTGGCATTAGAATTGTCAGTGGTCGTTGTTTGACGAACTATAGACGTCACTGGTACGCAGGATCCAATATTGGTTCCCTTCTTGATGGTAATCGGGTAATCGTTCACGTTTATCAATCGTACAGGGATCTCCTTCGCCGACGTAACCAATCCTTTTCCAATTAGTACTCCTTTGCCGACCTCTTCGTCGTCGTTCCTTGGCTCCATCATAACCGGTGTACCTTCCTCCATGATTCCCTGTAGCCGTGCTACTATCATGGTTTCGCTTCGTGCAGGTTGAACGGTATGGATGAAGGAATACCTCCTCGGAACCCACTTTAATGGTTCTGTTCTAAAGTCTAATTGGAAACCATGTACATTCATTACGTCCATTCCCAGAATTACGTCTTCTTCAATGTCAGCTACGATTACCGTATGCGTGAATTTGTCTGCTCCAATTCCTAATTGGATTTGTGTTTCCCGTGAACGTTAACACTCTCACCTGTGGCGGTCCGCAGCTTTTTCTTGGAGTTTATTATTTCTGGTCGTATAATGGTTCTAGTTGCTCCAGTGTCAACCAGCAGAGCATGTTTCTTGCCATTTACTTCGCCATCCACATATACACTGTTGTTGCGACATCTGAGAGAAGCTATCAGTATGAGAGGGTCTTTGGAACAATCATGGGTCGGTGCTGCCCCCTCGTAGCCGACCCGTTCTAGTTTTCCTGTGACTGGAGTTCTTGGTTTGCAGGAGTCTTGTGGAGCTTACACGAACTACGTACATGCCCTAGCTCGCCACAATTCCAGCATCTGATCATTCTCGGCTTCTTGTCCATCATACTTTTCATTAAACTGACGAACTTGTCAAATCTGTCTTCGTCGCCCTCTTCTTGGATGGTCCTAACTTTGTTGTAACCCGAAGCCTTCGTTGCTGCTTCATATTCAGGAGCAGCTGTCAATGCGTCAACTAATGTTTCGAGATGGGCTAAGTGAAGCGTCCTCTGCATATCGAGGTCACGTAAGCCATCAATAAAGGCCTGTATGCCCAGACATTCCATCATGTTCTCTGCTGCTGATAGATAAGCAAATCGAACGAGTCGGGCAATATCCACTTCATATTATTGAAGTGCTTCGTCACGCTTCTGCCTTCGGTTCTTCAGCTGGGATTGGTACAAATGTTCTAGTTGTTCGTGACCATATCGCATGTCCAACCTCTTGTTCAGCTGCTCGAAATCATCCGTTTCTTCCAGAGGTATCGTCTGAAGTACATCTAAGGCATCTCCCCGAAGCGCGATAGTTAAGTTCACTGCCTTGTCTCTATCAGACCAATTATTCACTCTAGCGGCTGCTTCAAATTGTTCCACATAATTGGTCCACGACATTTTTCCATTGAACGTTGGGGCCTTGACTCGGGTAAAACTGCCAATACCTTCAAACCTAGGTAGTGTTTCTGGCTTGCAAGGTTTCGTTTACTCGGTCTTCTTTTCTTCCTCTGCCGTGCCTCGCGTTTTTGAATCGGCAATCTTTTCCTCCTCCTTGATTTTCTCGTCTATCGTTGTAATCTTATTCTCGATTTTCTCGTCCATCATTGACATTTTATTCTCGATTTTATCGTCCATCGTTGACATCTTATCCTCGATTTCATATTTTAGAGACGAAATTTCATTTTCAATGTCAGCGGCAACCTCGTTTTTCATTAATAAGATATCGGCAGATATATCTTTCTTCATAGCCGAAATCTTCTCGTCCATGTTCTCTTCCATGGCAGAAATCTTCTGGTCCATGTTAGCAGAAATATTAGCAGAAATGTCGTGCTTCATAGCAGAAATCTTCTCGACCATGTTCTCTTCCATGGCAGAAATCTTCTCGTCCATGTTAGCAGAAATTGACGAGATTAAGGTGGAATCCTCGTCATTAAATAAAACTGTTTCTGGATCAAAGCCGTCATTTTCCAGTGCCATTTTAAGTCTTTCTACTAATTCACTTTTCTTACCGGACGTTTCGAACTCACGATCTTCCAATTCTGCTCTTAGTTCCGCCACTTTGAGGTCACATAGTCTTTTGGCCATTTTTGCGTAGCAATTTATTTATATTACCCCACACCTGACACCAATGTTATGTTTTTTTTATTTGTTAAAACGTTTCCTATGTGGTTGTAGGAAAAATAATTTTTTCTACTTCTGTTTCTAAAACCGCATTTGAAACACGGGTTTATCATGCGCAAAACGACTCTTTAAATACTAGTGGTTAAAAATGCGAAACGTCACATCTCGTTTATCTTTTGCATTTTAAATGTCACATTACGTGTGTCTTTTGTATTGTTATGTTTTTCGTATTTGTTAAAACGTTAAACGTTTTTATTACGGGTGGGATAAACTTTAAACACACGATATGGCTACTTACGAATTCAATTAAACACTAAACTACTCACAACACTTAATTTATATGCACACAAACTTAATTATTAATTTATATCAACAGTTCACTAATTCATATTCACTTATTTACTTGTTTATCTCACGATGTCAAATTATCAACTAAATTAACTCTTCCTGATCGGTCCCTTATATAATAAAGCCTTTTTTACTAGAAAATTCCGGACTTCGGCTTACACAAAAACAATTGGCTCTGGCATTTTCTAGATAAGACTAGTCACAAAAACATCTCCAGATAAGATAGACACAATTCGTAAACAATTCTAAGAAACCCTGCGCGTCCACCATAATTTTAACTTTCATACCTGGCTTACACAGAGTCGGATTTAGGGACTATACCAGTGTGCTGTTTCGCAACAGTGTTTTAAATTCTATGTTCCGTGATAATTTTGTTGTTGTGTCATTTGATTTGTCATCAATATAATTAAGATTTATGTTTCTATTCCTGCAGGCGTAGAGAAAGTATAATAAACACCTCACGTTGAAAACGTCTTTGGTCACTCGTTTCATAAGGCACTCGTGACTAACACTTGGTACTTTATATACTATTACTGAATGTCAAACGCCAAATACGGTTTGTTGATTTATCACAGCCTACCACTTGGAAGCGTTCAAGTATTAGGGGAAAGGGGGGGAATGGTGGCCAGTGGGGTAATAATAGCCATCAAATATAACAGTTACTGGCCTATTATCATTTCACTTTTAATACCTATTACGCCATCTATATCTGTGTCATTTAAACTGTACTTTAGCAACCAAGAAGTTCAGCCGGTAAAGCAGAAGTTTTTGGCAATGTCAGTTTTAGTTGATATTCATGCTTCATTGTCCAATTTTTAAAGGTATGTAAAAGCACTCAACCAGTGGCGGATTTAGGGGAGGGCTGTAGGGGCTGCAGCCCAGGGCGGCAGATATTTAAGGGCGGCGAATTTTAGAACCATGTTTTTTTTAGTTTGAAACTTAAAAAAATATTTAGTTAAAATCAATAAATAAACTTCATAACTAGGAGAGTGGAGGGTTAAAAGAAAACAGAAGAGAAACTACTCAGTCACACGTACTGTTAATGATCAAACCTTTCCACATTCCACCTCCACTAATAATACGCACTATTGCATCATCCCTCAACGGCCTCTACCAAGCTCCCATCCCCCGAAAACAGCAATGGACTCGTTCGAATCAGCGAAGTGGCGTGATGACTCACGAGTTACTGTAGAGCAGCAGAGCAACATTATACGGTATCCAGTGTTTTGTTGAATGTGCATGTTGTCAGTGATCTCAGGTGAAGTTTTATAGCCCTTTTAAGTTATCGTTCAGTTGTACAGTTGCATACAGTATTTAAATTGCGTACGTTTTGCATTTAATTGCACATTATTGTGAGATGGTAGGCTATTGATGTATCAATCTTTCTTTCGTCTTTCTTCATAACGGTGAGTAAACAAAAGACAATATATTAGCATAGTCTAATTTGGTAATTTTAGTAGGGCGTATTAGTAGATATTTCTTGTAAGCCTGTTACATTTCCAGCATTAAAAAAGAAAGTAAAAACATTAACAATATAATATTTTACCATTTTACCTGGATGGAAATACAAGTGGAATTTTTAGTTCAGTAATAATTGCAGTAATGAATGTGCAAAATTTCAAGTTCCTAGCCCTAGCCTATACAGTTTTCGAGTTGAAAAATCAAACAGAAAGACTTAGCATTTTACCAACATGATGATATTTTAATTTTACAACAATGTTGAATTTTCATTTCTTCATTACGTTTTTTCAGGAATTTCAATGAAAAAATCATGAGTGACGGCAGAAAGCGTCTAAGCGGTGCTGCTTACAGAAAAGCAACATTACAAAAGAATAAAAGAGAACAGGAAGTAATAAATAAGACCAGTAAAATATTTACTTTCTTCCAAAAACCCGAATCTGGAAATGGATTGCCTGAAAGCAAAAATTTCGTGGAATCAGACCTGCCTACACAAACAAAATTTCCCGAGAGTGAATTAGGCCCGAGTACCAGTTCTTTGAACTCAGAAGAATCAGTGAGTAGCCATGAAACTGCAACACCAACGTCACCAACAACAGAAGAACGGAGCAATTGTTTCAAATACTCTGAAATTGAGTGTACCTCTACATCTGACAATGTTAAGCAGATCCTTAAATCAGTCCCCCATACAAGTTCAGATATTACAGGACTTAACGATAATCAAGAGACAGATTTTGTATGTGACCCTGCTCTGTGGCCAGTAAATGATAACACTCGAGATAGAGTGTTAAGCACTGGTATCAACCAGGATGTTTCAAACTTAGATTTTAGTCGTTCCAAAAGATTCATCGGCGGCCAACATCGCTTCCTAACTCAAACTCTATTTAAAACTAACTTAATTAATGGACAGGAAGTCAAAAGATCCTACCTAATGTACTCCGAAAGTTCTGGGAAACTTTTTTGTATACCATGTCAACTTTTTGGAGGAATTTCGAAACTAGCAAAAGAGGGATTCGATGACTGGAAACACGGAAGCGACTACTTAAAAAGCCATGAAAATTCATCAGACCACAAATCTTGTGTCTTAGTAATGAAAAGAAGAATGACAACGGCCGGAAGAATTGACTCTCAGATTATGATTCAACTTGAGGATGAAAAGAGTTATTGGAGAAATGTTTTGAAACGAGTAGTTGCAGTTGTGAGGTCCTTAGCTGCTGCTGGTTTACCTTTGAGAGGGCATTATGAGAAATTTGGGTCGACACATAATTGTGGAAATTTTATTATGTGTATTGAACTAATATCAGAATTTGACCCCTTCCTAGCGGCTCACATTTCGAAGCATGGAAATCCAGGCCAAGGGCACACTTCATACTTGTCCTCCACCACATATGAAGAATTCCTTAAAGTGATGGGTCAAAAAGTTACAGAGGAAGTAGTAGCTGAAATAAAAGCAGCAAAATATTTTTCTTTAGTGATCGATTCTACACCTGACATTTCCCATGTTGACCAGTTATCTATAATAATCAGGTACGTTCCTGAAAACGGACTTCCAGTGGAAAGATTTCTCTGCTTTCTACCAAATGTTGGCCACAAATCAGAGGAGCTCTTCCATGCTGTTATGGATGTTCTGAAAAAGTATGAAATTGATATAGAAAACTGCAGGGGCCAGGCATATGATAATGCCTCTAATATGTCAGGAAAATATACTGGTCTGCAAGCCAGAATTCGAGAAAAAACACCAACAGCAATGTATTCTCCTTGCAGTGCTCATTCACTGAATTTAGTCGGGGAGCATTCGACTAGTAGTTGCGAAGAAAGTCGTAACTTTTTCATGCTTCTTAACAACCTGTACAATTTCTTTTCGTGCTCTACCAAAAGGTGGGAAGTACTTGCAAGTTGTCTGAATAAAAAACACAACCTACGCCTTAAAACTTTGTCAAAAACACGTTGGTCAGCAAGGGATGACGCTTGCAAGGCATTAAATGAAGACTGGAATGAAATCATAGAAGCCCTTACAGTTACATCAAATGACGAAACAGAAAAAACAACCACACGGAGTGAAGCATCCACCTACCTCCGTCAGTTACACAGATTAGAAACTGCTTTTTTATCAATTCTATGGGGAGATTTGCTATGCAGGTTCAATGTAACAAGTAAAAAACTACAGGCATGTGAAACCGATTTATCAAGAGTAGCACTATTATATGCATCTTTATCCGAGTACATACGTAGTCTCAGAAGAGAACTTGAATTCGAAATTTATGAAAATGGGGCACTGGTAAAATCAGAAGAGACTACATATGAAGACGAAAACGTAACAAAACGAAGGCGGATACGAAAACTCCAGTCCGATGAAAGTAGAGAAGGAGAAGTAACGTTGATTGGTAGGGACAAGTTTAGAGTGAATACATACAACGTCATTTTGAACACATTGATTTCTGAAATGGAAAGAAGAAAAACTGTTTATGATGAGCTTCACTCGTTGTTTGGATTTCTTATCAATAATAATGATGGGGAAGAAGCCTCCAATATGAAAACACTTGGAGAATGCAGCAAGAAACTGTGCACTTTGTATCACAAAGATCTCCCTACGGCGGAAGATTTTGCTAGAGAATGTTTACATTTTTTTGGCTTTTTGAAAGAACTGAAAGAAAAAGAACGCCCACTGACAATTATTGGACTCTACGAAGCTCTACACGATAATGCACTTCAAGACTTATATCCTTATGTCGATATAGCATTAAAACTGTTTTTAACAATCCCGGCATCGAACTGTTCAGCGGAAAGATCATTTTCCGTCCTGAAGAGGATCAAAAGCTACGAAAGATCAACGATGACTGAGGCACGTTTGAGGGATGTGGCAATACTGAACATTGAATCTGACATAACAAAGAGATTGGACTTTGATGATGTTATTGACTCCTTTTCAAATTCAAGTTCACGAAGAAAGTGTTTTTGATTAAAGAAGTGGGTTTGCTTGTATTCTGATTCTGTACAATTGTACATACAGTAACAGTATTATTAAAAGATTTTCACCGTCGGTGAATCACCGATCACATATTACTTTCAATATGTTATTTTAATAAAATTTGCATAACAATTAATTACCTCAAATCAAACTACGTTTTTCGTTTTTTTACTATTAAACATTTAGTTCCACTCCAACTTAAACAAAATAGTATTTATATATTGAAAAAAAAAATGTTACAAGTTACAAACTGATAATTTAATCAAACCATAAATTAACTTGGGGGCGGAGATTTGTCGCTAGCCCTTAGGCGGCAAAAGTTTAAATCCGCCACTGCACTCAACTCAACTTATTTAACTACTAATTGGTACCGAAATGTTGCAATTTTAATGTAGTTTAAGCCTGCATAACAAATTTTTGTTTTAATTTAAGAAATTAATTACTGTGAGTTTATGAACATAAATATGTATTTTGGAGTTATAATGGCCTCGTGTGTAGGGGTAATGTTGGCCGGCCACTATCACCCCATTTTTTTTATAAACAATACAGGGTGTTTCTTCAAAAATTCTTATATTTCAGATGCCTCGAGTTTACAAGAGAAAAAGCGACAAAACAGGATGGATTGCTCAACAACTTACTGCAGCAATAAATGCAATAAATAATGGCAGAAGCGTCCGTGAAGTCGCAGGAAGTTTTGCTATTCCTAGATCTACACATCAAACACGAATCAAACAAAATGACACATGAAAGGCTTCTTTAGGTTGAAATTCGGTATTTTCAAAACAAGAAGAAAAAGTTTTAGCAGAGCAAGTAATAAATTTGGCAAAACATTTTTATGGGATAACTCCCACGGAGATTAAAAAATGTGCCTATAAATACGCCGAAGAAAAACAATTACCTCATCCATTTTCCAAAGAAAAAGAAACTGCAGGAAGAGATTGGCTGACCGGCCTTTTAAAAAGGAATCCAACTATTCGATTGAGGAAACCGGAAGCGACAAGCATTAGCCGCATATCTGCGTTTAACAAAACTGAAGTAGACTTATTTTTCTCTAATTTAAAGTCTCTTCTGGATAAGTATAAATTTTCAGCATCCAAAATATATAATGCAGACGAGACGGGCATTACTACTGTCCAAAACTCTGGAAGAATACTTGCTGAAAAAGGACAAAAGAGAATCGGCTTCATAACAAGTGCAGAAGGAGGTCAAACAACAACAATTATGTGCTTCATAAATGCTTCAGGAACATATATTCCACCTTTTTTTATTTTTGCGCGCAAAAGGATGAAATCTGAATTAAAGAAAAATGGGCCAGCAAGTGCAATTTACTGCTGCTCTGACAATGGTTGGATAAATGAAATCATATTTCTAGATTGGCTCCACCATTTTTACGATGTAGTAAAACCATCAAAGTAAGATCCAGTTATGCTAATTGTCGACAACCACAGTAGCCACTGTACATTGGAGGGGTACAATTTCTGTAAAGAAAGAGGAATTGTAGTGTTAACAATACCACCGCACACGTCACATCGACTCCAACCGCTGGATGTGACATTTTACTCATCCTTGAAATCAGCATATAGCATTGAATGTGCGAATTATCTAAGAAGTCATCCTCATGAACGTATCACAACGTCCGAAATAGCCGAAATATTTCAAAATGCATATGGTCGCGTAGCCACACCAATTAAAGCCATTAAAGGATTTGAGAATACAGGGATATTTCCATGCAAACTAGAAAATTTTACCGATGAAGACTTTGCTCCAGGTGAATTATTTATACAAGAACAGTATGGAAAAAACAAAATCAAGAGAAGGAGGTAATCGAACTAGATGAGGAAAAGAATAATAAGGAAGTTACGGAGAATCGAGAAAATACGACGCCTGATAAAAAGCATGACTTATCGTTTGTTGACATAATTCCTATACCAGGATGCTCGAAGGACAACTCAGTTGGAAATAAAAGATACAACCATAATAGCAGTAGGAAGCAACATTCAGAAATAATGACGTCAACTCCAATGAAGTCAATCTTAGTAGAAAAGCAGCGGAAAAAGGAGGAACAAATTAAACTTAAAGTTGATAAAGGAACAAAACGAAAAATAGGTGTCGAAAAATCAACTCCTTTAAAACCCAGTTCCACTCCTCGAATGATACCCAAAAGAAAATGCTTAAAAACCCAGATGATCACAGAAAATACTTCATCTGAAGAAGAAGATGATAGCGACATCGACGTTAACGAGGATATTTGTGCAATTTGTGGCGAATTCGGTAAGAATAAAGAACTGTGTATCAAGTGTGTATTTGTAGTCTTTGGGCACATAAAGACTGTACTAGTTTTGAGGGAAAAATATATATCTGCGATTTTTGTCAGTAAAATGGGGGTAATACTGGCATTGGCCACTATTACCTCTTAACCGTGGGTAATTATAGCCACCCGCAGCATTCTGAAAAAACGTTCGTATTTTTTAAAAAATGTGTTTGATTATTTTCAGTAAATATACTTTGAAGTAGTCAGGTTTAAAGTTTTATTTACTGTAATATTTTAAAAATCTGAGCAGGTATAACAGCAGAAACAAAAAAATGCTTAGGCGGCGGCCATTCCCCCATTTCCCCTATGTAACACAATTTGGGGGAAGCGGGTTCGAACAACGCGTTACGTAACATTGTTTTTTTATTTAAACAAAAAACTAGGAAATTAAAATCTCCCAAGTTGGCAACCCTTTCCGTTTATGTTTTACTGAGAATCCCTCGTCTGTATTGTAAGCTGTGGTGCAGCTGTAGTTTATCCTGAATATTGGTTCTCGAGTATCAAATTAAAACAGTCAACAAAAAATATAATTTTCTCAAAAACAAAAAGGGGCTAATAATATGTGTAATAAAAGGTAAGATGTTTGGACAGCCGTGAAGTAATAATATAAGAGGGATGTCGTCTAGCCCCTTCCATCTGCAGTATTGTTAAAGTGTGTTCATACTGTAATGTCCTCAAAAGAGGGAGATTTTAATCATCAGTTGTTCTTGGCCTATAAAGGCTCTCATACAGACTTGACAGGACAACTATGCCAAAAAATGCCTAAGAAAGTTGGAAAACGGCTTAAGACAAACTAAAAAAGAAAGACAAGTTTATAGAACATATAAATTATGTAATACTTAAGTTGACTTTTAGGTAGAAATGGTCACTTGGGTGTTACGTAACGTTTAGGCAGGGAGAGGGTACAGCAGAACGTTACGACGTGCTATAGGGGGGAGGGAGGTCAAAAATTGTCTTACGTAATACTTCAACCCTTGACAACTGAGTACTGAGCTTGCCAGGTGGTTCTTAAAATTTGATACTCTGTAGTTCTCAAAATAATAGGCATACCAAAATTTGTATATATATTCGAGATCAGGAGAAAAGGGCTACCAAAATATAGAAAAATATACATGGTGTCTCATTTGAAAAAATGATGTTGAATTTAATATCTAGTCCACCCTGTATACATTTCATTGTGTGAAATCATTTTTAAAAAAATTAGTTAATTTTATACAACATTTGTACAACATTTTTTTTTGTATCTTAATTACACATTACACAGTCCATCCGGAAAATAATATCCCAGAGTGAAAACAGACTGAAAAGTTCTTCTCTTATTGGCCAAACTGATGTGTAATCGGTGATACATCCGCCATCTTGTTGAGGGAAGTCAAACTTTAATTCGATTTTATCGAACCTTCTTGATTTTGCTATTCTGTTTTGCAGTTATATATCATTTTTTAATTCTCCTTCTCTCTTTATGACTGATCTCAGGTGTTTGAAGTTTTCAACTTGTTTTAGTTTCCTATCATTTATGTCTATATCTATTTGTTCAATTCCTCCAATTACTGTTACTTTCGTTTTCTCAATATTAAAACTCATACCATATTCCACACCCTTGATTCAATATTTTAAAATTATGATTGGGGTCGTTTTCCGAGTCTGCTAAGTCATTGGCATACATAATCTCACAAATGAAAGTTGTAGCTTATATGTGCCCAATACAAGTATCTTCAGCTTTTCTTTGTAGGCCTTGTATATTTCAATGAGGAAAAGTGGCCTCAAGACTCAACCCTTTTTTACTATATCCCTACTTGTGATATATAGGCTGTGTAGTGCCCATTGTGTCATTTGTCCACTTCTTTATCATATTTATTTATGGGGCACAGTTAAGTGCTTTGTTCAGATCAGTAAAGCTGAGATATAGCAATGTTGTAATATTTTTTCAGATGGAAAACAGTACAATTATCAGTGATCCATCTCTAAAAGTCAACCTTAACACTAACTCCATAGGCCCGGCTTGTTTTATACAAAAAGGAAAAATTAACTGTTCAACAGTGATCTATAAAGATAAAAAAACGTGGCGTCGGTCCCGACATCGCGTCGAAAACGAAATTCAAGAATTAAAATACAAGCTGGAAGCTTTGAAAGAAATCAGACGTCATTTGAAGAATACTAGACCCCTAGATGAGATACACAATAAACCAAATGGTTCAGAACTCACCACTTTCAACGACTTGACTTTCCAAAGAAATAATTTGAATATAGGAATGTCTAATAGTCCAGGTTTATACAGACCAATGTCAATCGGTAATAAAATTAACAATAAGAAGCGAAGGAGGAAACCTATAAATGTGACAACTGAAGTTAGCTCCACGAATTATGATAATTATAATACTACAGATCCAGAGAACATTTCTTCAAGTACAGTTGCAACGGAAGGAGCTACATTTTCACCTGAGTTAGTAACCAATCATCATCGACACGGCCATAAAGTTTACAATATAACACAAAAAACTTCAACAACGACATCACCGCCTATAGTTGTTTCTTCTGCTAGGACAAGAAAAGTACAAATTCAAAAGGTTGGTGGGTTTCATATCGAATTAGTTGTAAATATAATATGTTAATTTATTCACACATTCCTTAACAAACTATGCTGTCAAATTTCTTCGGTTAAATTTGCATTGAAAACTATATCAACTTTCTGAAGCAATTATTTACTTTTTTGTGTAACAGTGTAATTGATAAAGTGAGTTAGAAGTATTTTGATTGATCCGGATAGTTGTGGTTTACCTCTTCCATCTCAGTTCATTATTTTTAAATAATTATATATGCTTTTATTTTTAATACTATACTTGTACAGCAAAACTGTTTTAAATTACAGAAAAATTAAAAAGTGGAGCAAATGATGTAAACATTGTATCAATTGCAAACACGCCCATTGAAGAGGTATTTCACAAAATACATATATTATGTCAAAACCGATATTTGACATTTATTTACTTTAATCTTAGACATTTTAACTTTCGAATCTTGAGCTCAGAATATTAGGATCTAACTTAAATTACGTAGCTCCTTACTGAGTTACAGGATGTTTTATTTAAAAATTTGAAAACTATTTGGCGTATCCTTGTCGGGAAGTGTACTCGTAGGTACTGTCATTTTGGCCCAATCTTTCGATTCTCGAAAACTCTCTGAGTAATTTAGTAGGGTGTACAGTACTATATACAACTATATACAATTTTCGATTCTTTTATAGTTCTAATAAAATAGTAATTAAACCAAATTTATTCTGACACGTCAGGTTTTGGAGAAAAAATTATTGAAAATAAATGAAATATTATTAATTATTAGATAAAGCTGTATGCTATCGTCCCGTTTAAAATGTTTTTCTTTTATACTGTTCTGCGGCACTTTCTGATATCAATGTCCAACAATAATCAGCAAGCATAATCTCACTGTTCCATTTCCCTGGTAACGTTTTTCAGTAACAGAAATGTCTTGATGAAACCTTTCGCCGTGTTTATCACTGACGTCGCCGAGGTTCGGTGGGAAGAAATCCAGGTGCGGGTGCAAAAAATGTATGTTAAGGCTCATGTTACAGCTCAATTCATGGTATCTTCCAATAAGATCATCAAGAAGTGCTATATAATCGTTAGATTTTGTGTTCCCTGGAAAATTTTGGGTCACACTTTTAAACGCATTCCAAGCAACACGCTCCAAGTCACTTAAGGTTTCTTCAAATATTGTATCTTGTTGTAGAAGTTTAATTTGGGGTCCTACAAACATTCCCTCTTTGAGATTTGAATCTGTGATATTGGGAAATTTTTGTTTTAGGTATTGGAATCCACGGCCTTCTTTATCCATTGCTTTGATGACATTTTTGATCAAACCTAATTTTATGTGTAATGGCGGTAAAAATATTTTATCAGGTTCCACTATAGTGACTTATGAAGTATATTCTTTTGTCCAGGAATATACTGAATCCTGACTGGCCAGTTTTTAATAATGTAGTGGGAATGTCTTGCTCGACTGTCCCACTCACAAAGAAAACAGCAGTGCTTTGTATACCCTAGTTGTAAGCAGAGTAGAATTGCTACAACTTTGAGGTCTGCGCTGATGTACCATTTGTCCAATTTGTATAATTAATACTGTCGAGAAGACGAGTCATATTTTCATACGTTTCTTTCATGTGGACTGCGTGGCCAACGGGGATGGATGGATAAACGTTTCCTATGTGAAGTAGCACAGCTTTCAAACTCAACTTCAAAACATCGATAAAAATACGTCATTGTTCTGGATGGTGTTGGTGACCTAAGGCCAGCGTCAAATCGTCGACATTTTTGCAGTATGAAAGACTCTCGTCGTTTGTAAAATACTGTGATAGTTCTTTCTGACGATTACGATATACAGAAATTTGTGTACCTGGAGCTAACAGTTCGCATCCTTGGAGTATCTTAGTATTTCTGCTTTAGTTTTTGACAAATTAAGATCTCGAATAAGATAATTCAATTCTAACTGATTTATTAGGTGTGGTGCGTCCTCTTAAGATGGCAAATATTCATCTTCGCTGGTCGATAACGTGACACTTGGTTCTTCTGATTCTGTACCACCATATCCTTCACTCGAAACACCTATGGGTCTTGGTACTGGCAAGGCTTCCGAATGAGGTACTGGACGAGTAGCAGAGGGAAGACGAGCATAACTAATGTTTTTCTTATTTTTGTTGGAAAACCCAAAAGATTTCGTGCAGCAAAAGTAGCAATCGGTCGAATGGTCAGTTTGTTCACGCCAAATCATAGGTCTAGCAAATGGCATAGCGATGCTCCTACCGTTTGACCAGCCCCTCAGAGTAACATCACAGCGTGCACAGCAGATACTGGGAGCCCATGTCTTGTCTTGGTGTTTAATGGTTAAGCCATAAAAGTGTAATATTCCGCTTATGCCGGTGGGTAGTGAATTTATCACATATATAACAGAAGCTGTTTGGATTATTTACACACGTACGGGACATTATGAAATAAAAGGACGTTCAGCTATAACAAACTGACTTACCCTGAATCAAAAAAGCCGTATAGCCACATAGCCAGAAATCTACCAATTCTTAATTTGATTGGTTCCAGATCAAAAAGGGCGAGGTTTAAGTGCCCTGACGTAGGAAACATGCAAGGACATGTTCAGACACGTCCACTCAAAGTTTGGCTGAACAACATATGTTGCAGTATCTTTCTTATATGAAAGTAACTTTGAAATTATGTAAAATTTAATGCGTTTTTTGAAAAACCTATTTAATTTATCAAAATCCTGACGTGATGGAGCAAATTTGAAATCAGATTCAGAATCAGCATGACAAAATATATCAATTACACGTATTGGTGTATAAAAAACTGTTTTGACCATTGTAATTAAACTTAACTCAAATTTAATATCGGGTATACATTCTTAATACACAATGAATTGATCAACGTATGCCTTTAATTGTTACCAATTGGTCAGAAGTCATAGTAAACATAACATGAGCAGATATTTTTTTGTAGATGTTAAAATGTTTGATTAACAATTGGTATTGCGATGCTTGTTAAATAATATTTCATTATAATTCTGCATAGTGCATATCAATGTTGAAACCTGATGCTTTTGTTAACATTGAAGGCTTTCCTGTATACTCCATTAACTTTGCAACAATTTAATATAATGTAAGCATTAATAATTCTGCCAATATAATGCTTGATATTGGTAGGTATATTTACCAATTTGCTTGCATTTAAATAATTAACAATAATTGCTAGATTTATTAAAATTCATTATTAACAACTGGTCTTATTATTCTTGGTATTGAAAATCTGAAGAAATATATAAATTTATAAAATTTCACACGAGATCGAATGTCAACCTCAATGTTTGTTTTTACTTTTAGCCGCACAGGACAGATGATTTGATTCCCCTTCCAAAAAGAAGAGTCAAACCCGACCTTTGCCATTGCGATACCTATGTATCTAACGAAGATCAGGAAAAGGAAAACAAGAGACGTATCAAGGAAGAACGGCTTAAAAAGAAGCTTCGAAAACAGAGAAAAAAAGAACAATTGGAAAAAGAATGCGGTCTCGAGAAGATGAACTGTTTTCACCACGACAATGATCATTGGAAAACAGCTCCGTTATGGACTAAAGGACCTTTTTGTTTTTGTATGAATTCCAATAACAATACGTACACTTGTATTAGGACTATCAATTCAACGCACAATTATTTGTATTGTGAATTCACAACTGGATTTATAACTTACTATAATTTAAGAATAGGTGAGTTATTTAGATGTTAAGTAACAGTTCTATCTTAATAATGCCTTGTAAATATTACACAAACAATAAGAATTTTCCTCCATATTATTATTAAGTGAAAATACTTTGTTTCTGAGACAATCCACTTGTGATATACAATGATGAAACTATTAAAAGCAATTCACATGATAAGTTTAAAAATTAATTATTTTAATCCCCATTTGGAGTAACCACCTTTCTATTTATAATTATTAATAAGATGAAACAATAAATTATCAATAAAAATGAATGTCATCAAATAATTCCACCAAAAAAACATATTTGTTTTCAAAATAATTGAGCTAATCATCAATTTAAGTCAATTGGTAAAGAGGAAGGGATAACTTAGAAAATCGAAACAGGGCCATTTTATAAATTCATTACTTAAATTTATTTGCATCTTTCAGAAGCATACTTTAAGGTAATGACGTCCAAATAGGCATTAAAAATACTATGAAAGAAAGTAGACAGCACATTGTCATTCTTAGTTATTATGACAATTTCAGATTTTATGTAAAACTATATAGCCTCTTCCTGAGGAATACCATACCTCCTTATGCCATATACAGACTTTTATGTTGAAATGTCAACTGAATATCCCCTAGTTCTCATACTTTTTTAAATGGGGCTATACATAAAAGGAAATATTCTGCTAATCCTTTACCTTGAAGGAAAATTCTCCATGCATTCAATTCTGTCTCTGAGAGATTATAGCCATGCAATTAATGAAATTGTACCAAAAATTTTAAGTTCAAGGATTAAATACTGAGCTCTCAATTACAAGTCCTAATTTCATTCTCATTGTAATCTACATTACACCTTAAAACTTCAGTTTGTGTTAAGAATAGCTAAACTTCGAGTTGAGATTCAGGAAATACAAAATTGCCCACTTACAACATTACAATACTATTGTAATGTTTTTCTTATTTATTTAAACAGTAAACGGGTGGGATACACTTTAAACACATGGTATGGCTACTTACGAATTTATTTAAACACTAAACTACTCACTAACACTTAATTTATATACACACAAACTTAATTATTAATTTATATCAACACTTTACTGTTCGCTATTTCGGTGTATTCTTGTTTATTCGTCGAGATCACTTTATAAAAACTAACTAACTCTCCCTGGTCGGTCCTTTATATATTAGTGCCTTTTTTACTAGAGAACAGTTCTAAGAAATCCCTACGCATCCGCCATAATTTTAACTTTCATACATGGCTTAGACAGAGTCGGATACAGGGACTATACCAGTGTGCTGTTTCGTAACATTACCCCCACCTTAAATGGAAGTTCCTCCTGGAACTTTTGTGTAGCCGAGACTTGATGTTTGAATCGGCAAATGACCCCATTTCTATACTTTCCGATCTTATAGAAATAGCAGGGCACCGTCTTTATTGGATACTAATAGCGGGGGTTGTAGCTGCAAATTAATATCTGGACACCGGTATCTTGGAAGATAATCTATACCATGTTCCTAATAACGACTCGCCAATCCAACTGGTTACTCGCTATTTTAGGCATAGCCAGTTTCTTCACGCTGGATTCTAACACATGGTCTCGGAGGCTTCGAAGTGCTTCCCACACATCGCGGTAGGTAGATCGATCTTGAAATTCATTTTTAGTTACCACGTAAAAGACGTACCGCGAATTATGTTTCAGTTTCAGTGTCTTACCAGGGGCTGGAATCTGGTCTTCAAGTTTTTCTAATTGCTCGAACTTCTTTCGAAAGACGGATGCCAACCCTCGTGCGTTCTTGAGACGGGCGGGGATGTTGTATGCCAGTGAATAATCTTCCGGGAGATTGAACAAATCTTGTCGTTGTTCTGAAGTGACTCCATATCTAACTTTTCCGGTACCTCAATACGCACCCATAAATTCATCGAAGGTAGGGTCAGACACATCTCGAATATGGTTTACTGCTTTAGGTCATGGTCTCCTTCGAATGGCGCTAGTCGGTTTTAGTGAACTACTTTTGGTTTTCCGTTGGGATCTTGCTTATGCGATATATAACATCATTGATCCTTATGGACCTTCCCAGGATTTTTGTAATTTTGGAGAAAATCCTTTTCTCCACGTCGGGTTGTGTAACCATAGTTTGTCCCCTTCTTTAGAACCGCCTACTGTGGCCTGCGTGTCGTACGTACTTTTCATTCGGCAGCTTGAAGATTTGTTCGAACTAATTCATGAATATCGTCCAGTCTTCTCAATTGGATCACGTAGTCTTCGCCTGCTAGATCTTCTCCTGGCGGACAGCCAAATTCCAGGTCACAAGGAAGCCTCATTTCACGTCCCAACAAAATTTTCGAAGGTGTTTCACCCGTGGACTCATTGACGGCAGATCAATGAGCCAATGCGAATAGTGAAAGATACTGGTCCCAATCTCTCTGATGGCTGGAAACTACTTTGGACATGTATTTTCCAATAGTCCTGTTCATTCTCTCGACCATTCCATCTGACTGTGGATGTAATGCTGTTGTCCTGGTCTTCTTCATTCCCAGCTTGTCGCAAATCTCCTGGAATAGATGGCTTTCAAAATTTCGTCCCTGGTCACTGTGGACTTCCAAGGGTACTCCATATCGGCTGATGAATTATTTCACCAATATATCCGCGACAGTTGTGGCCTCTTGGTTCGGGATAGCGTAAATTTCCACCCACCTTGTGAAATAATCCATTACAACCAGGATGTATTTATCACCATTTTCTGTTGTCGGAAATGGTCCAGCGATGTCTAAAGCAATCCTTCCGAAAGGGCTTCCAACATTATACTGTTCCATAGGTGCCTTCCTCTTGCGATGTGGTCCATTACTCTTAGCACAAGTCGTACATTTCTTACACCATTCCTTCACATCGTCGGAGCTGTTCATCCAATAAAACCGTTCACGGACTCGCTGAAGGGTTTTCTTTCACTCCCAGATGACCTCCCGATGGACTGTCGTGTAACTTCTTTTGTACCTCAGCTACTGTCGTTCTAGGGATAACTAGCTGTCTCCTCATCTCGGAACCATCATCGTTTTCAAGGACTCTTTTCAACAGCCCTTCTTCCAGGACAAAGGAGTCCCACTGAGCCCAATACGCCTTGAGTTTCGGTGAAAATCTTGGCACTTCTTGCCAGGTAGGTCACCGATTTTCTTCCTTCCACTGCCGAATCTTCTTTAGGCAAGGGTCATTCTCCTGATATTCTCTGATCCTGGTGGGTGACCATTCTTCATTGACTACTGTAATTCTTGAAACTGCAACTTCCTTATATTTCAACTTGTTGCATTGTGAATAATCTACAGGGCATGACCGTGTAGGCAAAGAGTTAGATTTTCGGTGATTCACATTAGCTGGATGTTCACCCCTGTCTGATTTCCCCTGTGACTGGAGTTCTTGGGTTACAGGAGTCTTGGGGCTCTTAGACGGACTGCGTACGTGCTCTAGCTGGCCACACTTCCGGCATTTTATCTTCTTCGGCTTCTTGTCTGCCATACCTTTCAACAAGTTAACGATCTGGTCAAGTTTGTCATCGTCATCTTCTTCCTGCATGGTCCTACCTTTATTGTACCGCGTGCACTTCGTGGCTGCTTTGCATTTAAGAGGTTCTTGGTTTGCAGGAGTCGTAGGACGCTTACACGAACTGCGTGCATGCTCTAGCTCGCCACAATTACAGCACCTGATTTTCTTCGGCTTCTTGTCTACCATACCTTTCAACAAGTTGACGATCTGGTCAAGTCTGTCATCGTCACCTTCTTCCTGTATGGTCCTACCTTTGTTGTATCCGGAAGCCATCGTGGCTGCTTCATATTCAAGAGCAGCAGTTAATGCGTCGACCAATGTTTTCGGATGGGCTAAACGCAAAATCCTCTGCATATCGGGGTCACGTAAGCCATCAATAAAGGCCTGGATGCCTAAACATTCCATCATGTTATCTGGTGCTGATCGATAAGCAAATCGAACTAGTCGGGCAATATCCACTGCATACTCTTGAAGGGATTCATTACGTTTCTGCCTTCTGTTTTTCAGCTGGGATCGGTATCGTCTGAAGTACGTCTAAGGCATCTCCCAGAAGCGCGATGGTTAAGTTCACTGCCTTCTCCTTATCGGACCAATTATTCACTCTAGCGGCTGCTTCAAACTGTTTCACATAATTGGTCCACGACATTTTTCCATCGAACTCTGCTAAAACTACCAATGTCTTCTAACTTAGGGTGTGTTTCTGGCTCGCAAGGTATTGTTTGCTCGGTCTTCTTTTCTTCCGCTGGCGTGTCTTGAGTTCTTATATCTGTCATCTTTCTTTCTAACTCCTTGATTTTCTCGTCCATCGTTGTCATCTTATTCTCGATTTTCTCGTCCATCGTTGACATCTTACTCTAGATTTCAGATTTTAGAGACGAAATTTCATTTTCAACGTCAGCGGCAGTGTCGTTTTTGATTAGTAAGATATCGGCAGATATATTGTTCTTCATAGCAGAAATCTTCTCGTCCATATTAGCAGAAATGTCTTCTATAGCTATCATATAGCAGAAATATCGCTTTTCATATTGGTTGAAATATTCTCTTCTATGGCAGAATTACCGTTCTTCATTGCAGAAATATTCTCGTCCATGTTAGCAGAAATATTAACAGAAATTGACGAGATTAAGGTGGAAGCCTCGTCATTAAATAAAACTGTTTCTGGATCAAAGCAGTCATTTTCCAGTGCCACTTTGTCTTTCTACTAATTCACTTTTCTTACCGGACGTTTCCAACTCACGATCTTCCAATTCTGCTCTTAGTTCCGTGACTTTCAGGTCACATAGTCTCTTGGCCATTTTACGTAGCAATTTATTTATATTACCCCATACCTGACACCAATGTAATGTTTTTCTTATTTGTTTAAACATTAAACGGGTGGGATAAACTTTAAACACACGGTGTGGCTAGTTACGAATTTATTTCAACACTAAACTACTCACTAAGACTTAATTCATATACTCTTAAATTTAATTTATATACACACAACCTTAATTATTAATTTATATCAACACTTTACTGTTCGCTATTTCGGTGTATTCTTGTTTATTTGTCGAGATCACTTTATAAACTAACTAACCCTCCCTGGTCGGTCCTTTATATATTAGTGCCTTTTTTACTAGATAATTCTAGATTGCTTCTTGAATGTCTAGATAAGATAGTCACAATCGTAAACAGTTCTAAGAAATCCCTGCGCATCCGCTATAATTTTAACTTTCATACATGGCTTAGGCAGAGTCGGATTCAGGGACTATACCAGTATGCTGTTTCGTAACATTATAGACTATTCAAACACAGTTGAGCGTCGATCAACCGAACGACCACAGCCCAACTACTATGTCCGCGTACCAAATTATGAAGTGTAACGAAATTTTAGACTTCATGACTAATAAGGCTGATGCCACCGCTAGCTACTCATCAATAACAAGTTCAGATAATGAAGTTAAAAATATAATTGGCAGATTTGCATTGGTTTAACATACAAGCTGAAACCGAGCAGTATAAAATATCAGTCCTTAAAAAAGTGTGCCGCTCGTAAGCAGATGAAGAATTTTTAAAACGTTAATTGTACATAGTACCTTTTTTTATTAACATATTGTCTGCACTTTTTTATTATCAATTCTTATTTATAATTAGAGATATACATATTATAAATAAATACGTTTTCCATTCAATTGTACATAAATATGTATATGCCAATCAATACGTACAGTTCGATTAACCCGATAAAACCGTGTAATTGACGCTCTACTGTATACTCAATTACTTAATTTTGTTTTAGATCCATTTGAACTGCAAAATAGAGCAGATTCTCTTAAACCTGAAGAGCTTTCTTACCTTCATGACACTTTAGCACATTTGATGGCTTGCAAAGGAAGAACTTGTACACTTTCATACTCTAATAATCCACATATGAAAACTAGACCTAGAGCTAATAGTTTACCGACGCATACAAATTTGCAGCAACATTTCAAAAGGAAAAAATTCCCAGAAGGTAAGCCACAAAAGTAACCATATTTTTTATAAATATACTTTACTGAATAGAGATAATACCAAAGTAGTAAATTATTATGATCAAATTATTGATAACTCCACTATGGATTAAGATTACAAGAAATTTCCAATGTATATTTTACAAAATTATATAGTTTACAAAGCGCTGAAGATATTCCCCAGCAAACACAAAAACATATTGAATACATATATGTTACATATTTTTTGAAATATAAAAGTCACAGTTATATAAATCTGAAGTCACAACTAGATAATATTTATGTATTAAATACTGACAAAGGCCGGCACAGCTAGAGAACAATAATGATATAAGAAATACATATTATAAATTATATCTCAAATATTTCCAAATTACTATGTAATATATATGTAAAAATGAGATAATATCTAGAGAATATTTATGTATTAAATATTACATAATATAGATGTAACAAAAGTTACCTAATTTTTCTCTTGCCTCACCCCTTACCAAAAATATTTTATTTCATTGGATCTATGAAAAAAGTCAGTGAAATTCTTAATTTATAATAAATTCAGAAAAATCTGTTGAAACATTATTTTTCATAGATGGAATGAAATACAATATTTTTAGAAGTGTTGATGGCCAAAAGATTAAGGAACTATTGCTACTATATTATTCAATACCTACCTTATGAATCCTTCAAACTTAAAGCAACTTAATACAATTTAATATTTATATATTTTAAATGGTATTTATCTACCTCTGGAATTTAGTAGCTGGTACTTAGTTACTAAAAGAACACCAAATAGATGCATATAAGTACATTTATTTTATTAACATAAAAAAGAGAAACTAAAAACAAAACACCTAATGACAAAAAATATTGCAAAACTAAAAATATTCAAATACTAAATGATAATAAAATATAAAAAAAGAATGCAAAACAAATGAATATTCAAAAACAAAACAATAATTAACCATGGAAAATATTCTCTTTGAACACTTTTCGAGGTCCACTTGTAAGCGAGTTGGCAATATTAAGGGATATTATCCATTGTTTTGAAGGGTTACAGTTTCATCCATCTTTTCCCCCTGGAGTCTCTTTACTTATCCCTATCCACACCAAGGTGATTTGATCAAAATCAGTGCATGTCATATTAAACTGTTTCAGCAACGTTTCTAAAAATGTAGGTGTATATATTATTTATATTAAATAAATAAATCATATAGTAACAATACCTTGAAATAACTTATTTGATTTTTACTTCCTTATTTTGTAGTTATTTCTATGTCCTAACCATGAGTGAGATGTCTCTAAATTATGTATTTCTGGTTCACCATCACCATTGTTAGATTGTACTACGTATCGTTTTTCTGTCTTATTGATAAATCACAGAAGTCTTTCAATGTTTTTCGTTTTAAGCAGTTATTTTGCCTAAAATTCATAATTTATATTAATCTAAGTATTCGAATATAAATAACTTTCAACAGATAAGTGTTCATTAATCCATTTCAAGATATTTTGTCTGGACCTACTACCTGTGGTCAGAGGATTAAAGATGTGTATTTTATTTGATATTATTACAAAATCTACTTGAGCCCTAAGTATTTGTTTCGGATTAACGACTCCCTACAGAGGGAATTATTGTTAAATCATGTCTAAGTTGTAAGTTAAAACGAAAATATTATCTTGAAAAGTACTTTAGTGAGATAGGTATAATGTGATTTGTAATTGTTCACTTCATTGTAAATTTTAATATAGTTAACCTTTTTAATACGTTTGTTAAATAATCTTTTGTAAACGACATTGAACGGCTTCATCGGCGATGCCCCTTGCCTGTTGCAAATAATAATAATTACACTTACATGATGTGATCTCCATTCCTCCACAAACAAAACTAAAATCAAACACACAGACAAAACTAAAGAAAAACCTTTTAAAACGTTATTATACAGGTATGTGGGCAGATCGATTCGTGACAATTTAAAGGTTATAATATTGAAGAGCTTTCTTCTTTTTCTTTAGAAAGACACTAGACGAGGTTTGTTAGAAATACATATGAAATATATAAAATATTTTATGTAACAAATTTTACGTAATAAATATATATACAAAAAATTTCATATTTATGTAGCAGAATTTGCATCTTGAATACATATAAACTTATATATATCCAATATATAAAACATTTTATAATATAAATATTGAGAATATATAACAAAATTTATAAAGATTTTGTTACATAAATACTACATAAAAAATATATAAACATTTTATATAAAAATAATTCCTCCCCTGTTATGTATTTTTATGTAACATATACATTTGTGTTTGCTGGGATCTGAGATCACTCCTCTCAAAACATTTTTTGGCTATACTCATTTAGTACAACTTTACCATATAAATGAACTTTTGACTCTGATTAGCAGAGATTAACAGCCATCCCGAATCAATATCCTTTCTTTGGGTTCCATCACACTAAGGAGCAGCAATAAATGGTTGCACTCGTCTTGCTTCTGCTGATGTCGGAGAAACTTTATGATGCAAAATCATTAACGTTCCAAAAAAAGTCTGCATGAACTTCGAATAATGTACATTGTTGCTATTAAAAATATTGGTTTCATTATATAAATGATTAACATCTTATACTTTTATAAAATTATCTTATTGATTTAACATTTTTAGATCATGGTAACGAAGCAACGAGAGGTGTTTTGCAACTTGTAAGGTCCGATATAAAAAAAAGAGACAAAATAAATAACTCAACATCTACTCGAGGCATTCCAAACAGGAAAAGAAGGAAGACATGAACAAATCTATAAATATATTAATACTTTGACTGTATAACTGTCAGATATCTCAACCATGTACAAGATTTTCTGTTGTATTTTTTTCTAAATATAAGTGATACTAGATAGCTCCAAAACCAAACTAGCAATAAATTTGATGCTTTTAAAGTATTTATTAATTTATTTTTAAAACATTTTTATTAAATATTTGTGCTTTTATCTTCGAAACCCCAAATTGGTGTTTTATAGTGGTAGAAGAGGAGTAAAAATTATTTTGGAGCATAAAATATTTCAGTTTAAAATACCAAATATTATTTATAGTCTTCAGAATTTGTAAAAAAAACCTAACATGAACTGATCAAATTTGTAAACTGTGTTTTATTTATTTCATGCCTAACATGACCAGAAACCGTTTAATAATCATTGACATCTTTTACAAGTGCACAAGTGGCTATGAAACAACTTTTGATGGAGAACCCAAGTAAGAAAAGTACACAGACGTCCACAATTTGTCATAATATATCTCACTTCAACACATACTCATTTTGTTACTATGGATAGCTTTGCCAGTGGAGTGGGGTATTTAAATAAGAATTCAAGGTTGCCTAGCCAGTGCCTCCACAAAATTCTTGAATGAAAACAAAAGGATTTTTTTTTCAATAATGAAAATCATGTACAAAGATAATAATTTAAAAAATAAAACTCTTAACACCGAAAAACAATGTGAGAACTTATCCTTTGTCATTTCCCGATTTTTCATCATCAATATCACTATTTATCATCATCGATAACTTTATGAGTCATTTTATCTACATCCCACATTTTTTTTGCTTTGTTTTGACATGAGCAATACATTTTTTTAAGAAGGCGTTCCACATCGGCTAACTTAAACGTTCGATTTTCCTGTGCCACATCCGCTTTAACTTGTGCCCAAACTAATTCTATTGGATTTAACTCACAATGATACGGTAACCTTAATACAGTAATTCCATGGCTCAATGCTAATTTATCTACAGGGTTTCTTATATTCATAGGCATGCATCTTCACAATTTGAAGCAATTCGTTCTTTACACTGCTTCGATCATAAGGGATGCTTTTATTCCGTAACCATTCTTGAATTTGAGCTTTTGTACATGCCTGTTGTGGCGTTTTCTCGCAGTGTCAACTGTGGTAAGGAGCATTATCCATAACTACGACAGATCTTGGTTCCAAATTTTCAGTAATGCGTCCAAACCATTTCTCGTACACCTCTGCGTTCATCTGTTCATGGTAGTCTTCCATTTTCTTGGACTGAAATATTAATTCCCATTTAACAAAAATCCGCTATCAGTTCCAGATGGATTTTGAAACCGGTTGACCAGCATTCAATAGCTGCTTGCCATGCATTTTTCACATTTTCATCTTGCCATACTTTTTTCACCGTGTGTCCCTCTTTGATCCATGTTTCATTCGTATAATAAATCTTCCTTGCTTCCGAAACTGGTTAATTTTCCTTAGACACTCTCTTCTCCACAATACTATTTCAGATCTTTCAATAAGAACACCCTTTCTATTTATTTTCTCATAACTAAAATTCAACATCTCCTAACCCATTTTAGGGATGATCTCGTTTTCACTAACAGCTTCCAGCACTTTCTTTAATATTGGTATTTCATTTTTCATAAAAAATGTATGGACAGTTCTTCGAATAGCATATTTCACAAGTTCGTCGACTTCTATTTTTGTCCGACTGCTTTTCCTTTTTGCTGCCTGTACTTCTCTATGTACTTTTTGTTCTCTCCAAATGTTGTAGCTGTTTGACTTTGAGGCTACTGTGTAATCTGAACAGAATATCTATTATTAATTCGTCTTTTAGACACGATCTTTTTGCAATTGCTGAAATACATGTAGTTTGATTTTCTTTTCCTTTTCAGTTAGAGTGGCAGATTTTTTTCCACTTGTGGATGACTGTCCTGGTCCAACAGTTTCTTGAATATTTTATTTACTAGCTTCTACAACACTTTATACGGCCGATAATACCATCACAAATAGCACCAGAGTATTTTCATTGCACAAAATTACCAATTACTATTTTACACTAAGTCACAGTAAAGGTTAAAATAGGTCACATCACACAATTGAAGTATTAGGTACAAGAATTACGATATAGACACTTCGATCCGAATTTTATAAAAAATATATTTTGTATAATTAAGTATAACAGATATTTCTTGATATCTGACGTTCGTACACCATTACGATGAATGAGCCAAAGAGAGACAGGCGTCTTTCGACTTGGAGTTGAAGCAGAGTTGCCACTATTTGAACAAAGTCCTTAAACATGAGAAATAGAAGTACAAAGTTTATTCCATAAAAATAACCTTTATGTATGTGACTCTGTTCACGCTTGTCAATTACTCTCACTCAAATTATATATTTGCCATTATATTAAATCACTCTATAAAAGGCAGAGCCATAAATATTTATGGCTGGACAGCATCTGCACTCAAGTGGTTATACCACCCTTATTGTATCTTTTTATACTTGTTTTCAGGGCACATTTGGTGTGTGTGTGTGTGTGTGTGTGTGTGTGTGTGTGTGTGTGTGTGTGTGTGTGTGTGTGTGTGTGTGTGTGTGTGTGTGTGTGTGTGTGTGTGTGTGTGTGTGTGTGTGTGTGTGTGTGTGTGTGTGTTTGGGAGGACGGCCTCAGACATAGTCTCTATTAGCCACAGAAAATTAAAAGTGAGTAAAAAGTTGAAATATTAAAATGACTGTAACAGAATAGCGATATAAAATTGCTGATTACTGATGTAGTGTATATGTAAATAGATAATTTAGACTTATTCATGAAATCCACTACAGACTTCTCAATGTTTGCCAAAAGAGTGGTAATATTTGTGGGAAGAGAAAAGTTGAAATTAATCAGAAGATTGTAAAGTTCGGTAGTTGCTATTTTGTTTTCAATGCATTCAAAGAAAATATGATTCAGATCTCCTACTAATGCCTTGTTACAGGAGCAAGCTGGAGAATTGACAATACCTATTTTAAAAAGATGAGCTGGGAAACGACCATGATTCATTCTTAAAAGTGATATGATGGAGGTATATTGTTTTCTATCATCAAAATTAGAAAAATGAGGAATCTTAGTTGGTAAAGTAGGATGCAAATGAAAATAGCGAAGTCGGCGTAAGGCCGCTCCCAATTAGTTCTAATATGTTTCTTATAATAATTTAAAGGGTCTGAGAAAACATAAAGTTTGGTATAAGTAGTCATTTTCCATGCTCTCTTGGCTTCCAAGTCAACGTACTCATTTCCTTCTAGACCACAGTGCCCTTTCATCCAAATAAATACAATACTTTTGTTCGAAGTTTTCAATTCGCTTATTAATTTTTTTTCTAAAAATATAATTTATTTGTAACAATTGAATGGAGAACCCTCTATAGCCTGTAATACTGACTTGGAATCACACATAATAACAGCTCTTTGAATAGGATTTAAAGTACATCAAGTTAACGCTTTTGATATGGCGAAAGCTTCTGGCGAAAAAACAGAACAATAAATGGGAATTCTAAATCTTTCCACATAAATAGTATTTGAAACAAGAAATGCTGCCCCAGTTCCTTAATCATATTTCGATCCATCAGTGTATGTTGTGGTAACATTGTCACCTATATTGTTAAGTTCAGTTTTCAAAACTTTTTGGTTAATACTAATAACTTCGTAAAAGGAGGGATATATGATGTTAGGTACAGTCACTAAAGATTCATAATTGCATTGAAAAATAGGAAACGTATCTTGCTTTACGATATGATTTTTTTACTGTTGGTATTAAGAAAAGCGTCTGCTAATGGAGGACTGGTTTTCATTCTCCAGTATGGCATAGTGAGATTGTTAATGTTTATTGCTGAAATATTTTGAACCATGTAAGTGTTAAATATTCGGTATTTAATAACAAGCTTTTCGGCTAGGTATTGCCTTCTAATATGCAACAGCGGCTCTTGCATTTCTGCTAAAACTCCTAGGCATATTTTTTTAATGATTTATATTGAATTTGGTCAATAGATATCAAATTGGTTTTTGATGAGGAACCATAAAATGTACACCCGTAATCCAATATTGAACGGATATAAGACTTATAAAAAATAGAGGAAATATTTGAATCAGCTCCCCATTTTTGTTTGGAAACTACTCGGAGAAAATTCATACCTTTTTCACATTTTTGTTTAGTGTACTTGATATGGCTAGTATATTAATTTTTTGTCCAGAATAATACCTAGATATTTGTCTTCGTCGACAAATGAAAATGTGAACTCATCTAGAGAAAGAGTCCTGGACGTTTCTAATCGATGACGACTAAAACATACCGGGGCATATTTCTCCGAAGAAACACTAAAGCCCATACATTTACCAGCCATGGTTTGAGTACTTGAATGAATGCTCGTAAGTCTTTAACACAATCTTCACATGAATCACGAGTGACATAGAATATAAACATAAATCATCAGCGTATTGAATTCGGTTAATTGTTTCACCTCCTAACCTATGCAGCTCTGCAGTATAGATATTAAAAAGCAAGGGACTTAATATGGATCCCTGTGGTAAACCGTTGAAGACTGTGCGTGGACCATGTAACACGTTATTATGGTCGCGCATAAAATTTTTTCTATTCGTGAATAAATTAACTACATTAGCACTAACCTTTTTGCTAATATACCAGCATCTACCATTTTTCCAAATAAAATATTTGAATCTACAACCTCATATGCACCTGTCAAATCGATAAATAAACATGATGTGTACTGATTGTTGGAAAACATATTTGAATATCTACAACTAATGCGCCTACAGCATCCACTGTGTCCAGTCCCCTTCGGAAACCGAACTGCGTCCTAGGAAGAATAGAACTATTTTCAAGAAAATGTTCAAGTCGAAGTTTGATTAATCTTTAAAAAGTTTGTGTTATATAAGACAATAGAGAAATAGATATCGATATTATGAAGGAGACTCTGCATCTTTAGTTGGTTTTAAAAGGAGACAAATTATAATATTTTTTAAATCGTCGCAATATTCTTCTTTCACCCACAATCGTTAAAAATCTGAAGAAGGAAAATCTTTACCGATAAGGGTAGCTTTTGAATAATTTTATAAGTAAAACCATCTAGCCCTGGGGCTATATTACGACTATGTTTTGTAGAAAATTCTAGTTCATTCATTGTATTGATTTTAATGTATAATCCGTGGGTTGGAAACCAAATGAGCTCCAACTTAAGAGATTGGGTGCAGAAAGAGGGGCTAGTTTGTTTAAAATGTTTTCAATTAGCTCTTTAGGAATAGACTTTGTAAGATTTTGATTGCAGTTGCTGTTCATAGATCTAATATATCTTCATATATCAGTTAGTGAGGTATCTTTATTGAGTTTATTTAAAAATGTCGTCCAGCTGTTTGACTTTAAATAAACGATTAGCATTAGCAGAAGCATTTTGGTAGTTCAAATAATTTTCAAAATTTGCTAGAGTTCTATATTTTTTTAGAGCTTCTTTTAGTTTCTTAAATATCATTGTACATTCCTAGTCCCACCATATCGGCTTAGGGGTAATCGCTATAAAAGGCTTTTTGACCGGCATGGATTGACACGCCGCACTTGAAATCATTTCAAAAAGTTTTTTCACTTTATCAGGGCCGTTTGAATTTTTATCAAAATAATTTTTAATCATTTCGGTTTGCAAAACGTTTTGAAATGTGTTCCAATCAGAGTAAGCATCATTCCATTTCGAGGAAGGATTTATTGCAAGATTTGTAGGATTAATCTGAATCTCAATTATTAAAGGGTAATGATCAGATCCCAATATGTCATCTAAGATTGTCCAGGTCCACTTTGCAGCGAGAGTGTTGAAGGTGAGAGTTAAGTCAACTGCTGAGTGGTTGCCTCTTGGGTTAATTCTAGTAGGGGAACCGTCGTTGAGAGCTATAAGTTCTAAGTCAACCATAGCTTCTACCAGGAATTTTCCGTGTCGATCATCAGGAATTGATCCTCATACATCGTGATGTGCATCAAAATTACCACAAAAAATTGTAGAAGATACATCAAATTGTTTGAAGGAATTAATCCAGTTGACTCGACTTATCATTACATTTGGAGGTCTATATATTGATGCTATAGTCAAATTCAATTAATCAAGCGGTACAGCGCATACTTCTAAATCCTTGATTCCAATATTTAGCAAAATCTCTTTATTATAGTTAAGACCCTGAATCACAAAAATGTATACCCCGCCATAACCATCATTTCTACTTTTACTAACTAGATTATATCCTTTTATGCGATATTTATTGTTTGGTTTTAGCCAGTGCTCTAATATAACTAAAATGTCCACATGTGTGTTTTTAATATATTTTATCCACAACTAATAATTAATATATCTAGCTGTTAAAAATGCGATTTTTATCAAGTAATGCCATGCATTACCATATAGAATTGAATAATAATGACAGTTCGATGGAATAATATTACCCAATCATTGCGTCAAATTTGACAATTTGTAAATTTACGTGCCATTGTATTTGTAGATATACTGTCAGTCGGTTTGTGAGTTATTTGGTGTGAACATTCTTATCTCTGGTATCATTAGAGAAATGTCTAATAGTGAATCATATTTAGAATATATGAATTATATTCTATGAAAACTGAAGATAAAGAAGAATACAATGGAGCTCTTATAGTGAAAATACCTTTCACAAAAAGTATATAAATATTCGTCCATCTCATGCTAAATGCCCATCATTATTTTTAAATTATCAAAATGGCAAATGTACTATTCAAAGAGTAGGCATTAACAAATTATCTTCTATGGGAAAGCACATTGCTATGTTTTTAAAATTAAAAAATCCCGAATTGTACACAGGACATTCGTTCCGAAGATCATTTGCGTTAGCGCAGGAGGTGACATTACAGCAGTAAAGCAGTTAGGGGGATGGAACTCAACCACAGTTGCTGAAGGTTATATAGATGACAACATAACCAATAAAATAAAAAGAGGAAATCAGATTTTAAACAAAATTAACAAACATTATACTAGCTCTAATTACAATGAAAAACCTTGTACTAGCTCTAGTGCCAGTCCAAGTCCCATGATTTTCAATCAGACTCAGATGACCGACAAAGTTATCCCTGGCATGAATTTTAACAATTGTAATTTAACTATTAATAATTATTATGTAAGTAAATAAACATAAATTTATTATGTAATAATAACTTTACCATTAATAAAAAATAATGTTCATTTGAAATATATTTTGGATTTTTTTAATAAACTTATATATATAGTTGTGGATAAAGTATAGTATTCAACACGCGAATAATGGCTATTACCCAATCAGATGTTACAACACTCACCTCCGGCTCGTGTTGCAATTTCATCTTCGTGGGTAATAGCCATCTTCTTTTCTTTATGTTCTATGTAAACCAAATAAGGACCGACATCTGAAGACTGATATTTATTCTCGAAATTAATATTTTGAGGATCTTTTATCGAAGTCCCTTTAACAAATAATTGGGGCGGCGATTCGCCGCCCGTATTTAAATCCATAAGTTGGCGAATTCAATTAATTAGCCTTATTCGATTCTATACTTAAACAAAACTAAAACTAGTTACTTATCTTTACTTGAAGTTGAAGTTTTTGTGGGCACTGTTAATACCTGATCGCTTGAACTATCCATACGTTCACTATCAACGTACAAACACAACTGGAAGGCTTATTTTTCGACATTCTTTTATAAGACTCTGAGAAGAGAACTCGTTTCATTCTATGTACCATCTTGGTTTTTATTTAATTTTTGGAATATAGTTTTAATTCATTTATTTTCACTTGACGACTTTTACTCCGACACACATCTCACGAACATTATTGGTCCTTCATCTTCGTCGAATACAAGTGATTACTCGCGTAAACAATTAAAAGTTGAAATCGTCAATCGCCGAAAGGTTATCGTGCGTGTAACCAAAGACGAAAGCTAAGGTAGTGACTTACGCGAGTGCACAACGCCAGCATATGCGGAATTCCCGGACATTACACCATTACGCATCAGTAAAGGATTACTTGATCAAATTTGTAAGTGGATCCTAGGAGCACGAAGCCTAAAAGCAACGAGTAGCCAACTGCATCGCAAATCATCAGATGAAGTCGTTCCTCTCATACAATCATTAGTGCTAATTTGTTATTGTTTCAAATCTGAGATTTTAATGACAGTCTTTTAAAGCTAAGGTTGTGCAATCAATTTACTTCCAAAATTAACATAACCATAACATAATCGATTTCATACATTTGATGATCACAATTCATTGTTTATTTCATTTTGTTTTTGTTCATTATATTTAAATACTCGCAAAATATCAGATGTTACGTCTCTTTCTTTGGAAGAACTAAAAAGAAAGCGAGGCCCGATTAAAGCTAAGGTCACGAATCTTGGGAAATAATCATCAGGCATTAAAGGAACGAATGCTATTCTAGCAGATATAGACCTTTTAGCGTTGCAAGAACGTTTAAATCATTCAATAAATATTATTTTAGAATTTGAGAACATACAGGATGTGATTGAGGAAAAAACAACAGATGACGATTTATTAGAAATTGAATATGAAGAGCGCGATACATTTGAATCTAACTTTCACATGCAAATAGCAAAAAATATCATACAATATTTTACCTTATCTTCAGACAATGCATCAAGCTTTAATTTAGTTAGTACCTACCCTCTATACACAGTGCTTACGAAAACAACACTTTTAAACTTGCAGTTATGAAATTAAAACCCATTGAAATTCCCAAATTTAATGGCTCTTACCAAAACTGGTTAGAATTAGAGAATTTATTCGAATCATTAGTGTATAGAAATGAGGCATTAGATAGTATTCAAAAATTTCATTATTTATGGTCATCTTTAGAATCGGGTGCGTCCCAAGTTATCCGTTCAATTGAATTTACAAGTAACAACTATATTATAGCTTGGGATCTTATTAGCGAAAGATACGACAATAAGCGCCTTCTAGTATTTGATCATGTAAAATCACTATTTAACCTAGCAACCGTGCATAAAGAATCCTCCTACAAATTACGCAACTTAATCGATACATACTCTAAACAGTTACATTCTCTAAAACAAATGGGATAACAAACAGATCACTGGGATGTATTATTAATTCACATTATAACAAACAAATTATATTCGGCCACATTACGTGAATGGGAAAACGCGAAATCAAACGCCAATAAAGAAGTACCTTTGTTTAATGATTTTAAGACATTATTAAAATCGCTCGCCTATTTATTGGAAACATTAGAAACTAACCAAGCTGGCAAAAGGGCTCATAATAATAATAATAATTCATTTAATAATAATTCCAGAGGTACGTTCAATCATACACGCGGGTATTATTCTTCTCACCAAGCATCAAATTATTCAAACAAGCACACGTTCAACCAAAACAAACCTCCTAGTAAATCGAATCAAAACCCGTTTTGTACTATCTGAAAAAATTCTCATGTCATATATAACTGCACAGAGTTTATAAGCTTATCTGCTAAAAATGCCCAATTATGCATCAATTGTTTAAAACCTTGCTACGACAACAAAATTTGTCGTCACATGAATTCTTGTAAGACATGTAATGGGCGGCATCACACACTATTACATTTCCATCGAATTCAGAACATTGATCGCTCGCGTGAAACTACCTCTAACCCTGTCGCTTTAAACTCAACCGAACCATCTACTTCATTAGCAAATTGCTCCAATTCTAATATCGCAGTGCAAAGCCAGATAGTCTTATCAACCGCTCTAATAAACGTTTATGACAAATACAATAAAATACATACAGCAAGAGCACTTTTAGATAGTGGTTCGCAAAGTTCATTAATATCTGCTGAATTGCATAATAAACTAGGTATTTCTTCGGAACAGGTAAACTGGGCAGTGTCAGGCATAACAAATATTTCATGCCAATAAGAGAAAGGGTGTAATATAAAAATATCCTAAAACATTGTGATGTTTTATTGTGCCGTAAATCTCGAGTTATATACCTGCTGTGCCCTTAAATTTACAATATCTGAATATTCCAGAACACACTTGCCGATGGCCGACCATGTGTTTTCTAAACCCCGAAAAATCGATATCCTCATCGATAGTGACCTATTTTGGAACCTCTTATTGGGTCAAAATACTTTTAGTTTAGGTAAAAATAAGCCGATAATGTACCAAACGGTACTCGGTTGGATTATAGCAGGCCCGTACTTAGCACCATTTTCAGCGCGCAACGAAGTAAGCTGCAATTTCTTAACAGCGTCGGCCGATGCTCAGATTCAAACAGGAAACTGTCGAAAAACGAATCTTATCAAAGGAAGAAATTTCCTGAGAACAATATTTTTATAAAATTACGCGACGACACTCCAATGACAAATTTATAGTAGCGCTTCCATTTAAGGAACCCACCGAAAAATTAGACGATTGCTATCACATTGCAAGAAAACGATTTTTTAATTGAGAAAGAAAACTAGAACCCAATCCTAAATCAAAGCAACTTTACACTGACTTCCTACATGAATACATTAATCTCGGCCACATGAAAGAAATAGAGTGGCTGGATCCTCTTAATGCGCCACACAAACAATTCTACTTCATGCCCCATCATAGTATTTTAAAAGAAAGCTCATTAACTACGCATATTCGAGTTGTTTTTGATTGCTCCGCAGCCACATCCTCAGGGCTCTCTCTTAATGACGTACGAATGGCCGGTCCCACCCTGCAAGACGATGTGTATTTCGATTGCACACATACGTCATAAGTGCGGACATTGAGAAAATGTACCGCCAGATTTTGGTCCAAGAAAGCCAACAAACATTACAATGTATTCTTTGGCGCGATTCTCCCGCCGAGCCATTAAAGGCCTATCAATGCACAACCGTCACATACGGTAGCAAATGTTCCTCATACCCCGTGAATAAATGTCCACACACCTTAGGTTTAGACTATTCTAACATTATTCTTAATATTTCCAATATCATACGTAATGATTTTTACGTGGATGATTTATTAACAGGTTTTGATTCAGTCAAGGAGGCTCAGGAGGCATGTCACAAAATAACTGAGGCTCTAAAAAAGGAGGTTTTCGTTGAGAAAGTTTTACTCTAATAGTCCTGAGATCCTAAAAAATATTAATGACAATCCATGCACATTTGCAATATTAAGTTTTGGTGAGAACGAAAACTCCAAAACGCTGGGGCTGTTATGGTCGCCTCATCAAGATTTATTACTTTACAACATCAGTCCCTTTACCGCATTGAAAGAAAACGAAGAAATAACAAAGTGGTGCATATTATTAGACATTTTACAAGTGTTTGACCCATTAGGACTCTTCATACCGTGTACAACTACATTTAAAATATTGCTTTAAAATGTATTGCTTGAACACATTTGATGGAACAATCCAGTTCCTGCTCATGTTAAAACAACATTTATGAATTTAAGATCACAGCTTCCCATTTTAAATAATCTTAAAATAGAACGCCTGGTAAAATTACATAATTATACGAACATTGAATTGCATGGATTTGCAGACACCAGCGAAAAGGCGTATGGAGGATGTATTTACATAGTCTCCACTGATAAAAATAATAAAACACACTCTCATTTATTATGCGCTAAAAGTAAAGTCGCCCCTTTAAAACCGGTAACATTATCTCGCTTGGAACTATGTGGGGCATTAGATGAATCTAGACTAGCTAAAAAGGTACCTACTTCCTTAAAAATCAAATTTAATAATTGCTATTTATGGACGTACTCTACCATAGTTCTGTATTGGTTAAAAAAAACGGCAAATCAATTTAAAACATTTGTCAGTAATCGGATTAACGAAATTCAAGAATCCATTTCTTTTGCACAGTGGCGGCATGTACCTACTTCGGATAATCCCACTGATTTATTATCCAGGGGTGTCTCCCCTGAAAATGTATTACGATTTACCCTTTGGTGGTATGGTCCTAAATGGCTAACCGAGTCCCGTGATAGCTGGCCTTTTTTGGAACTGACGCCGCCAAAGGAAATTCCTGATATAAAAAACATATACACACGGAAGGCGATTTATTTTTAATAAAAAACTTTTCAAATTTACTGAGGTTGAAAAGAAGTGCGGCATATATTGAAGAAAAACTAGGGTTTTCTTGAATGTAACTATATTTTCACGTTCACAAATAACACCTTTCATTGCAAATCTCACTAAATTTTACATTTACAAATGGCACTTTTCAGTACAAATCATACTAAACTCTTCTTATCACTTTTTACAGAGGTTAACACATTGGTTCCAAAAACTATCATACTTATTACACTAGTCGTTGATTTTCACTTCAACTTTTATATGTTTTTTGAATACATTGGTTGAGGATGGATGAGAAATTAGTAAGTATAACTTTTTCCGTTATGCTGCCACATGTTGATCATAAGACTGTCTAGGTTAGGTACTTGTCGGTTGAGAGTAGAACTGTAACAGGGAGAGTAGTGGTTGGATGTCGAAAATTGAATCGTTTAATAGCATAAAACTATAAGTAGGAAACAATTAGATGTAAAAGGGTAACTTCGCTACTAACGGGGGGAGGTGGCGTTACGAGTATGATTTATGAATAATTAAAGGTTGGTTTATCATAGTTAAGGAACTAGTAGTTTTTCAACATATGTATTATGGTTAGCTCAAAAGGTATCAGCGTAATTTCGGGCCACTTGTAGTCGATTAAATTAATCAAGCATTTATTTACGTTTTAAAGGCCGCACAAGTCGAAAACTACTCTTAAAAATTCAAGCAGCATTACAAATTTACCTCCATTTATTGATAAAGAAGGTATTCTTCTGGTGGGGCCATTTGCTAAATTCGGAGTTTACCTACGATAAAAGGAATCCAATCATCATTTCATCTAATCACAAACTGACGAGGATAGTTTTTAATAATTATTACCAAAATTGATGTCATGCCGGGCCGCAATTACTTTTAGCCAACATTAAACAAAACTATTGGCCAGTAAGGAGCAGGGATTTATAGTCTATTTCAGAAAGGTATAGAGTAATAAAATGGGGAATTCCGTCCAGTTCGGCTCAATTTCGGTGTCGGCCATAGGCGTAGGTCTTGAAATAGTATTGTTTGTAATATTAAAATTTAAAGTAATTGCGTAAGAGAATTAGGGAAAGTATGTTTTCTGGCCTGAAGTGTCAATATCTAAATATTGTGTAGGGATTACTTAGGTAGTAGATTATACAGTTACGTTTTGCGTTTAACAGGTACCGTTTAACCTTACTCTGTGGAATCTACTCATTTCTTTATAAATGAAACCAACTGTTCCCAAATAATTCCAAAATATATTAGAATTACCATTTTTAAAATATATTGTGGAGTTATTTGGAAACAGTTGGTTTCATTCACAAAGAAATAAATTTTTTATATGATTAATATTTAACGCCTGACTCTCGTAGACATACTTCCGAGTAAACATATTTTTCAAGGTGTCGATTGACCCCCGTATAACACATTTTTGCTGTTATCTGCATGATTTATGAGCGATGACAAAAACGCGGTACATTTCAACTACATCAAAGGAGTTACCAGACTTATTGAAATTTATGGACGGTGGCTTTTAGACATTTATAAGTATATTTGTTTAGTTTAACGCATCAGTATTTGCTGTTAAGCCGTAAATAGTGTTCACAGTATTATAAGATTAGTAATAAAATGGCGACATTTCCACCAACGAAAAGATGTTCAAATAATTATCCACTATCAGTGAATGAAAAACTTATTATTTTAAATGTATACGATTGCATAAAATACGATTACCCGAAATTTACTGTACAAGAAACTGTCGACCGATGTTCCCGAATGACTGAAGTTGGAAAGTCCACCGTTTTTAAATTATTGCGGGGGAGAAAGATAGTGGAGCCTCCCAAGAAAAGTCCAGGCAGACCAGTAAAAGTCATTGATGAAGACACCAAAAGTGTAATTCGAAGAAAAGTTCACTCTTTTTATTTTAAAAAAGAAATACCCACCCTAGATAAGATTTTAATGGAGCTTGGCCAGGATGACAGTATTCCGTTGATAACGAAAAAACTTTTATGGACCACTTTGAGAAATATGGATTTTGCCTTGGAAAAGCATAACCGTAAAGCACTTTTACTGGAAAGCGATGAAATTGTTTGCTGGCGACGAAAATACTTAAGAAGTATAAAGCAGTACAGAACAGAGCAGAAGAAAATCTTTTATCTTGATGAGACTTGGATTAATGAAGGTTATACAGTACCAAAAACGTGGCAAGACAAAAATATAACCAGTGCTCACCAATCTTTCATGGAAGGCCTGTCAACGGGTATTAAGGTGCCTTCAGGTAAAGGGAAAAGACTAATAATCGTCCATATTGGAAGCGAAGAGGGATTTTTAAAAGAAGGTTTGCTAACCTTTCAGTCGTGCCATACGGGAGATTACCACGAGGACATGGATTCGGTTGTTTTTGAAGACTATTTTGGTGAAATGATAAAATATCCTCCGGATGATTCAGTAGTAGTTATGGATAACGCAAGTTATCATTCTCGACGCATAGAGAAGACTCCAACTTAATCTTGGAGAAAACAAGAAATTATTGACTGGTTGACCACCAAAAGTATTGAATTTGAAGATAATTTGATAAAAAAGACCTATTAGCTATAGCAAATTTACACAAACATCGTTTTATGAAATACGCCGTGGAAGATATAGCAGAAAAACATAGTGTAACTGTGCTGCGCACAACGCCATATCGTTGCGAACTAAATCCTAGGGAACTTATATGGGCGTAAGTGCAAGTATTTGTAGCAAGACACAACACGACATTCAAAATGAAAGACGTTAAGCTATTGTTTGATCAAACCATTAAGGAGGTGACACCAGAGAACTGGCGAAAAGCAGTCCAGCATGTCATTAAAGAAGAGGAGAAAATGTGGGGTCTTGACTACTTGATCGATCGGGCCGTCTACCCGTTAATTTTAACGTCAAGAGGAGATGACAGTTCCTCAGATGACGAAGAATATCATGATTTTTTATAATTTAATTCCTGTATAATGTTCAATAAAAAATAAGTGTACCTAATACTATGTACATAATGCCTAATTTTTATTCTGTTAAAATAAAATTCTTTCCATTTTACGAGTATCCTATCGGCACGCCTTTGGCACACTATTTTCAGTGTTTGTGAATGGATAACAATATGCTAAACCCATATATTGAACCCAACCCAGGTGGTACTACTTGCACTTGATAAAAAAAAAGAATTTCCAATGAAATCAATGCCAAACTATGAAAGTGACTTAAATATTCGTTGGGTCACTCTGTGGTCCCTTTGCATACCTAATGAGGTTTTGTTGATACTATATACCTTTCTGAAATAAACTATAGCTAGGCGCATAGTTCATAGAGGCACAGTTTGCTTTCGCGCTAAACCGAAAGGTATACAGCCCATCATGGGCAATTTACCTACCTGGACCTCCATTTATAATAAGCGGAGTTGATTACGCAGGGCCGTACTTAATTCAAGACCGAAAGAGCGCGGTTCCAAATTAACAAAAGGTTACATTTTCATATTTGTTTGCTTTAGCACTAAGGCGCTCCATATTGAACTTGTTACGGATAAAACGATTTACCTCACGTAGGGGAAAACCCACACAACTTTTTTCGGACAATGGTAAACATTTTGTGTCTGCGAGTACGGATTTTAAAGCGCTTAGTACATTTATTAAATCAAACAAATCATCAATTATTGATTCATTACCCAAAGTCGAAATAGATTGGAGATTCTCACCGCCATATTCACCCCATTTTGGGGGTCTTTGGGAACCAGGTGTTAAATTAATCAAACACCATCTTAAAAGAGTTGTATCAAATGCACACCTTACTACACTATGAAGAATTCCACTCGTTATTGACGCAGATTGAGGCAATAATAAATTCGCGGCCGTTGACGCCGTTATCTACCCAACGATTACACCGCTCTAATGCCCGCCCTATAACCACATCAGCAGACCGACAATTTACAAACATCCCTATAAATCGACTATCACGCTATCAACTGACGCAAAAATTATTACATCATATGTGGGAAAGGTGGAACAAGGAGTATATCTCTGAGTTGCAGAAAAGAACCAAGTGGTTTGCTACCAAAGGTGATAAGGTTGCCGTCTAGTCCTAATTAAAGAGGACAATTTGCCACCCATGAGGTGGAAACTTGGTCGCGTTAGTGAATGATATGTGGTAACGATGGTGTAACGTGTTTTTAAAATTAAAACTTCTGGTGGCATTACAACCCGTTCATTTTCAAAATGTCCGTTACTCGTAAACGATGATATAGACAATAATTAAAGCAGAAAACAGTTTTAAAATTTCAGACTCTTAGGCATATAAGTTAGCATTAGGTAGTTTAAGTTTAAGATTTTTATAACATTCTAAATGTAAATATAAGAAGTCACTTGCCGAAATCAATGATATTACTTGTGATTACAAGAAAAATCTGTTACTTTTTTATTATTAGGTATTAGTTTTATCTATATTTAATACCCATACAACAATTTTATTTATTGCATTGTCATAATTGTATGTTTTTTTGGTACTCTTCCTTTCAGCAATTTTTGCCAAGGCTGGGAGGTCCGTGAAGTTAGCCCCCAAAGTTTTCACGATTTAACTACATTTAGTGCCATATTTATGGCTCTGCTTTTTGTAGAGTGATTTAATATAATGGCAAATATATAATCTGAGTGTAAGGGACAAGCGTGAACATGCCCCCGCCTTGGGTCCGTGAAGTTAGCCCCCAAAGTTTTCACAATTTAACTAAATTTAGTGTCATCGGTTAGTGCTTCCGTGGTTTGGTAGATATTGAATAGTCATTTATTTCAAGGTCAGTCCCCAAAGTTTTAGAACTAATTCCAAATTAGTGTCATTCGTTAGTGCACTTTGATGCTTCAATTATTTTCGTTAGTGCTTTATTGGTTTTAGAGATATTTGACTTTATATTTTCAAGTTCAGCCCCCAAAGTATTTACGATTAATTCCAATTTAGTGTCATTCTTTAGTCCATCCATCCATCCATGGCTCTACAACCCGGGGTGGGTCTTGGCCGCCTCAACAATTCTCCTCCATTCATGTCGATCCTGAGTACTTTCTTCCCAATTCAGGACTCCCAAAGTTTGCAGGTCCTTGTGTATATTATCACGCCATCGAAGTTTTGGGCGCCCAAGTGGTCTTTTGTTATTAGGGGCTTCTTCCCAGACCATTTTAATTAGCCTTGAGTCATTACTCCTCTGGACATGTCCCAGCCATCTAAATCTGTTGGATTTAATTTCTTGTACTATACTTGGGCTATTATATAGTTCATATACCTCATTGTTCGTGCGCCTCCTATACCGCACTGTTTGTTGATCCCAGACTCCTCCGTATATTTTCCTAAGGATCTTTCTTTCGAAACGATTGAGTAGTAGCGTGTCTTGTACCGTCATGGTCCATGTTTCGCTGCCGTATGTTACAACTGGTCTTATAATAGTTTTATATATGTTTATTTTTGTTTGCCTTGTCAGAGTCCTTGATCTTAATAATTGTTGGGTTGCATAATAGCATTTATTTCCTTGAAGTATACGCTGTTTAATTTCTACTTTAACGTTATTATCTGATGTTATTAGAGCTCCTAGATATTGAAAAGTCTGTACATGTTCGAAGTTGTATTCGTCCATAGTAACATTTTGACGTATTCGAAATCGTCCTACGTTTCGTGTCATATGCATATACTTAGTTTTTTCCTCATTGACTTTCAGTCCCATTTTCTTTGCCTCTTTTTCTAGTTTTATAGAGGCTTCCTTCACGTTAACTGTACTTCTTCCTACAACATCTAGATCATCTGCATAAGCTAGAATCAGGCAGGGTCCATTATGGCCGAATATGTTCGTAGTTAGTTCGGTTCGTCTTACTACCTTCTCCAAGGCTATGTTAAATAGAGCCGGCGACAGTGCATCCCCTTGTTTAAGTCCAGTTGTTATTTCAAAGGTTTCGCTGTAGTGACCTTCTATTCCATTCTTTAGTGCTTCAATAATTGTCGCTAGTACTTTATTGGTTATCGATATATTTGACTTTATATTTTCAAGGTCAGCCCCCAAAGTGTTTACGATTGATTTCAATTTGGTGTCATTCATTAGTGCTTCAGTTATTTTCGTTAGTGCATTATTGGTTTTCCAGATATTTGAGTTTATAATTTCAAAGTGTTTACGACTAACTCCAAATTAGTGTCATTCGTTAGTGCACTTTAGTGCTTCAACAATTTTCGCTAGTACTTTATTGGTTTTCGAGATATTTCATGTTCTTTTTTTGAGGACAGTCCCCAAATTATTCACGATTCGATTAAATTTAGTGTCTTTCGTTAGTACTCTTTAGTGCTTTACAAATTTTCATTCGGGCTATCTTCTTTTTCGATATACTTGATATTAATTTGTTGGCACTTCCGTGAAGTTAGCCCCCAAAATGTTCACGATTTAGTTAAAGTTAGTATCATTCGTTAGTGCTTCCATAAATTTCGTTAGTGCTTTTTTGGTTTTCTAGTTATTGGCTATTATTTATTATAATATCAGCTTCTATAATTGTTTACAGATGATTCTAAAATAGGTTATGCATTCGTTAGTGCTATTCAGTACTTCAATAATTATATTCCAAAATGCTTTGTTGGTTTAAAAATATGTTTTTTTAGTAAATCCCAGAGTTTTCCAGGATCGAATATGTTTAGAGCCATTAATTTCATTCGTACTTCAACTTTTTTCATTAATTTAAACTATTTACATCGCTATGATGCCAAAAGACAAAAATAGCACATAACTTAATATAATGCATGTATCCATATTTCAATTTATAAGTAGATCAAATTTACCGTTAAAAATTAGCCATTATTTTTGGCGTGTCAAGAAGAACAGGAAAGGATCGACTCATAAATCAAAGTCCTGTAAGTCCTTTTAGTTACCTACTTTTATTATTTCTCAAGTTCTATAGTGGCGGATACTAAAATATTTCAATATACGATACATTTTGGTAAAACGATTTATAACAATGGAAGAAAATGAAAATATTGGATTGTTCTTTCGATTAAGAAATTTTGACATTTTTGGCGCCCAGTATCACTCAAGTTTGGTATGACTTAAATACGAAACCTCCATTTTCCTTTTATACCTATAAACAAATAACCAAACAACCACCAATTACAAGGATATTGATAAGGCCCCATGTTTTAGTCACAGGTACACACATCCAAATGAAAATGCAGACAAAATATTTAATATTTATTTAGAAAAAATATATTTGGAGATTATTTCAGTTCCAGTTATTTCCAGTGCACGGGTTGAGTCGAATAGAATGGATACAATGTTTAACAAATAGGGGGTGTTCCGATACTCAGATGTTTTCGTTCATTTCATTTTCGGAAGGTTATGTGAAAATTCTATAACTCTACCCATTTCTCTAAAACTAATAATAATTGAGATATCTGTTATTTATATAATGTTATTGGTCTGTCTACGTATATAAGTGACAAAAAACTGTGAGTTTGTAATTTTATAGAAAATGTTTGTTTGATAACTTGAGGGAACTATTATACAGTTTACTTACACAGTATAAAATAGGAGTTGAAATGGAAAGAATCTTTCTTTGTCCACATTTTTACTTTTTCAGATAGATCGTCATATAGTTCAATACATCCATCATTTTCTCTACACACAGCTACATAATGGCCAATAAGGTCATTAGAAGCTGGTTTATAAAATATAACAGCTCCTCTAAATGTAAACTGTTTTTTGTTGACATTAATTATCAAAGGAATATCCCGTACTTTTAGACTTATATCCGGAAGCTCTATAAATATTTGATTATTTGTTATACGGTCTATACTGGTCTATATTACACTCTTTGCTACATTTTCTACATTTAATATTTTTTAAAACGGAACTTTAAATGGAGTCTTCAAGTGATGATATTGAGTTAGGAATTATGACAACGTTTACCGGTAAATAAAACTGGTTATGTTTCTGACGAATATTGCAATATGAGCAAACTTTAATTTCAATTGCACATTTAAAAAATAATTTATGATATTTACCTACCTGAATTTTTGAAATTCAACAATACTTATAAGTGATGTTGACAGCTGGACAGAATTAAAGTATTATGATGGCAAAAATGTGCAAGTTATTGCATGTAATAAAAAAATATAATTACTATCTGTATTGCTTCTCACAGTACCGAAATATATAAATGCTTTAAATTCAATACATTTTGCTGTCGGTTGCGGATAATATGTAGGCAACATCACCCAGAAAAGAGAAAATATAATTTTTTATAACAATCAATAAACCACCAATAACAAAAAGGTTAGTAAAAATATATTCGTATTGTATACAGAAAAACAAACTCAAACTTTTTGAGGCAACTTTATTTGCTTCATATTGTAGAGTTTTTTCAATTTCGTTACGATTCATTTTTATTGGACTATTCTCAGTTTTAATTTTTTTATTTGAAATCTCTTTAAGCTCTGAATTCAACCATATATTACGCTTAATTATATTTAGACGTTTTCATGTCATCATTGCTTCATCAGGAACGTGTTGATAATTATTTTTAAACTAGGAAATTAAAATCTCCCAAGTTGGCAACCCTTTCCGTTTATGTTTTACTGAGAATCCCTCGTCTGTATTGTAAGCTGTGGTGCAGCTGTAGTTTATCCTGAATATTGGTTCTCGAGTATCAAATTAAAACAGTCAACAAAAAATATAATTTTCTCAAAAACAAAAAGGGGCTAATAATATGTGTAATAAAAGGTAAGATGTTTGGACAGCCGTGAAGTAATAATATAAGAGGGATGTCGTCTAGCCCCTTCCATCTGCAGTATTGTTAAAGTGTGTTCATACTGTAATGTCCTCAAAAGAGGGAGATTTTAATCATCAGTTGTTCTTGGCCTATAAAGGCTCTCATACAGACTTGACAGGACAACTATGCCAAAAAATGCCTAAGAAAGTTGGAAAACGGCTTAAGACAAACTAAAAAAGAAAGACAAGTTTATAGAACATATAAATTATGTAATACTTAAGTTGACTTTTAGGTAGAAATGGTCACTTGGGTGTTACGTAACGTTTAGGCAGGGAGAGGGTACAGCAGAACGTTACGACGTGCTATAGGGGGGAGGGAGGTCAAAAATTGTCTTACGTAATACTTCAACCCTTGACAACTGAGTACTGAGCTTGCCAGGTGGTTCTTAAAATTTGATACTCTGTAGTTCTCAAAATAATAGGCATACCAAAATTTGTATATATATTCGAGATCAGGAGAAAAGGGCTACCAAAATATAGAAAAATATACATGGTGTCTCATTTGAAAAAATGATGTTGAATTTAATATCTAGTCCACCCTGTATACATTTCATTGTGTGAAATCATTTTTAAAAAAATTAGTTAATTTTATACAACATTTGTACAACATTTTTTTTTGTATCTTAATTACACATTACACAGTCCATCCGGAAAATAATATCCCAGAGTGAAAACAGACTGAAAAGTTCTTCTCTTATTGGCCAAACTGATGTGTAATCGGTGATACATCCGCCATCTTGTTGAGGGAAGTCAAACTTTAATTCGATTTTATCGAACCTTCTTGATTTTGCTATTCTGTTTTGCAGTTATATATCATTTTTTAATTCTCCTTCTCTCTTTATGACTGATCTCAGGTGTTTGAAGTTTTCAACTTGTTTTAGTTTCCTATCATTTATGTCTATATCTATTTGTTCAATTCCTCCAATTACTGTTACTTTCGTTTTCTCAATATTAAAACTCATACCATATTCCACACCCTTGATTCAATATTTTAAAATTATGATTGGGGTCGTTTTCCGAGTCTGCTAAGTCATTGGCATACATAATCTCACAAATGAAAGTTGTAGCTTATATGTGCCCAATACAAGTATCTTCAGCTTTTCTTTGTAGGCCTTGTATATTTCAATGAGGAAAAGTGGCCTCAAGACTCAACCCTTTTTTACTATATCCCTACTTGTGATATATAGGCTGTGTAGTGCTCATTGTGTCATTTGTCCACTTCTTTATCATATTTATTTATGGGGCACAGTTAAGTGCTTTGTTCAGATCAGTAAAGCTGAGATATAGCAATGTTGTAATATTTTTTCAGATGGAAAACAGTACAATTATCAGTGATCCATCTCTAAAAGTCAACCTTAACACTAACTCCATAGGCCCGGCTTGTTTTATACAAAAAGGAAAAATTAACTGTTCAACAGTGATCTATAAAGATAAAAAAACGTGGCGTCGGTCCCGACATCGCGTCGAAAACGAAATTCAAGAATTAAAATACAAGCTGGAAGCTTTGAAAGAAATCAGACGTCATTTGAAGAATACTAGACCCCTAGATGAGATACACAATAAACCAAATGGTTCAGAACTCACCACTTTCAACGACTTGACTTTCCAAAGAAATAATTTGAATATAGGAATGTCTAATAGTCCAGGTTTATACAGACCAATGTCAATCGGTAATAAAATTAACAATAAGAAGCGAAGGAGGAAACCTATAAATGTGACAACTGAAGTTAGCTCCACGAATTATGATAATTATAATACTACAGATCCAGAGAACATTTCTTCAAGTACAGTTGCAACGGAAGGAGCTACATTTTCACCTGAGTTAGTAACCAATCATCATCGACACGGCCATAAAGTTTACAATATAACACAAAAAACTTCAACAACGACATCACCGCCTATAGTTGTTTCTTCTGCTAGGACAAGAAAAGTACAAATTCAAAAGGTTGGTGGGTTTCATATCGAATTAGTTGTAAATATAATATGTTAATTTATTCACACATTCCTTAACAAACTATGCTGTCAAATTTCTTCGGTTAAATTTGCATTGAAAACTATATCAACTTTCTGAAGCAATTATTTACTTTTTTGTGTAACAGTGTAATTGATAAAGTGAGTTAGAAGTATTTTGATTGATCCGGATAGTTGTGGTTTACCTCTTCCATCTCAGTTCATTATTTTTAAATAATTATATATGCTTTTATTTTTAATACTATACTTGTACAGCAAAACTGTTTTAAATTACAGAAAAATTAAAAAGTGGAGCAAATGATGTAAACATTGTATCAATTGCAAACACGCCCATTGAAGAGGTATTTCACAAAATACATATATTATGTCAAAACCGATATTTGACATTTATTTACTTTAATCTTAGACATTTTAACTTTCGAATCTTGAGCTCAGAATATTAGGATCTAACTTAAATTACGTAGCTCCTTACTGAGTTACAGGATGTTTTATTTAAAAATTTGAAAACTATTTGGCGTATCCTTGTCGGGAAGTGTACTCGTAGGTACTGTCATTTTGGCCCAATCTTTCGATTCTCGAAAACTCTCTGAGTAATTTAGTAGGGTGTACAGTACTATATACAACTATATACAATTTTCGATTCTTTTATAGTTCTAATAAAATAGTAATTAAACCAAATTTATTCTGACACGTCAGGTTTTGGAGAAAAAATTATTGAAAATAAATGAAATATTATTAATTATTAGATAAAGCTGTATGCTATCGTCCCGTTTAAAATGTTTTTCTTTTATACTGTTCTGCGGCACTTTCTGATATCAATGTCCAACAATAATCAGCAAGCATAATCTCACTGTTCCATTTCCCTGGTAACGTTTTTCAGTAACAGAAATGTCTTGATGAAACCTTTCGCCGTGTTTATCACTGACGTCGCCGAGGTTCGGTGGGAAGAAATCCAGGTGCGGGTGCAAAAAATGTATGTTAAGGCTCATGTTACAGCTCAATTCATGGTATCTTCCAATAAGATCATCAAGAAGTGCTATATAATCGTTAGATTTTGTGTTCCCTGGAAAATTTTGGGTCACACTTTTAAACGCATTCCAAGCAACACGCTCCAAGTCACTTAAGGTTTCTTCAAATATTGTATCTTGTTGTAGAAGTTTAATTTGGGGTCCTACAAACATTCCCTCTTTGAGATTTGAATCTGTGATATTGGGAAATTTTTGTTTTAGGTATTGGAATCCACGGCCTTCTTTATCCATTGCTTTGATGACATTTTTGATCAAACCTAATTTTATGTGTAATGGCGGTAAAAATATTTTATCAGGTTCCACTATAGTGACTTATGAAGTATATTCTTTTGTCCAGGAATATACTGAATCCTGACTGGCCAGTTTTTAATAATGTAGTGGGAATGTCTTGCTCGACTGTCCCACTCACAAAGAAAACAGCAGTGCTTTGTATACCCTAGTTGTAAGCAGAGTAGAATTGCTACAACTTTGAGGTCTGCGCTGATGTACCATTTGTCCAATTTGTATAATTAATACTGTCGAGAAGACGAGTCATATTTTCATACGTTTCTTTCATGTGGACTGCGTGGCCAACGGGGATGGATGGATAAACGTTTCCTATGTGAAGTAGCACAGCTTTCAAACTCAACTTCAAAACATCGATAAAAATACGTCATTGTTCTGGATGGTGTTGGTGACCTAAGGCCAGCGTCAAATCGTCGACATTTTTGCAGTATGAAAGACTCTCGTCGTTTGTAAAATACTGTGATAGTTCTTTCTGACGATTACGATATACAGAAATTTGTGTACCTGGAGCTAACAGTTCGCATCCTTGGAGTATCTTAGTATTTCTGCTTTAGTTTTTGACAAATTAAGATCTCGAATAAGATAATTCAATTCTAACTGATTTATTAGGTGTGGTGCGTCCTCTTAAGATGGCAAATATTCATCTTCGCTGGTCGATAACGTGACACTTGGTTCTTCTGATTCTGTACCACCATATCCTTCACTCGAAACACCTATGGGTCTTGGTACTGGCAAGGCTTCCGAATGAGGTACTGGACGAGTAGCAGAGGGAAGACGAGCATAACTAATGTTTTTCTTATTTTTGTTGGAAAACCCAAAAGATTTCGTGCAGCAAAAGTAGCAATCGGTCGAATGGTCAGTTTGTTCACGCCAAATCATAGGTCTAGCAAATGGCATAGCGATGCTCCTACCGTTTGACCAGCCCCTCAGAGTAACATCACAGCGTGCACAGCAGATACTGGGAGCCCATGTCTTGTCTTGGTGTTTAATGGTTAAGCCATAAAAGTGTAATATTCCGCTTATGCCGGTGGGTAGTGAATTTATCACATATATAACAGAAGCTGTTTGGATTATTTACACACGTACGGGACATTATGAAATAAAAGGACGTTCAGCTATAACAAACTGACTTACCCTGAATCAAAAAAGCCGTATAGCCACATAGCCAGAAATCTACCAATTCTTAATTTGATTGGTTCCAGATCAAAAAGGGCGAGGTTTAAGTGCCCTGACGTAGGAAACATGCAAGGACATGTTCAGACACGTCCACTCAAAGTTTGGCTGAACAACATATGTTGCAGTATCTTTCTTATATGAAAGTAACTTTGAAATTATGTAAAATTTAATGCGTTTTTTGAAAAACCTATTTAATTTATCAAAATCCTGACGTGATGGAGCAAATTTGAAATCAGATTCAGAATCAGCATGACAAAATATATCAATTACACGTATTGGTGTATAAAAAACTGTTTTGACCATTGTAATTAAACTTAACTCAAATTTAATATCGGGTATACATTCTTAATACACAATGAATTGATCAACGTATGCCTTTAATTGTTACCAATTGGTCAGAAGTCATAGTAAACATAACATGAGCAGATATTTTTTTGTAGATGTTAAAATGTTTGATTAACAATTGGTATTGCGATGCTTGTTAAATAATATTTCATTATAATTCTGCATAGTGCATATCAATGTTGAAACCTGATGCTTTTGTTAACATTGAAGGCTTTCCTGTATACTCCATTAACTTTGCAACAATTTAATATAATGTAAGCATTAATAATTCTGCCAATATAATGCTTGATATTGGTAGGTATATTTACCAATTTGCTTGCATTTAAATAATTAACAATAATTGCTAGATTTATTAAAATTCATTATTAACAACTGGTCTTATTATTCTTGGTATTGAAAATCTGAAGAAATATATAAATTTATAAAATTTCACACGAGATCGAATGTCAACCTCAATGTTTGTTTTTACTTTTAGCCGCACAGGACAGATGATTTGATTCCCCTTCCAAAAAGAAGAGTCAAACCCGACCTTTGCCATTGCGATACCTATGTATCTAACGAAGATCAGGAAAAGGAAAACAAGAGACGTATCAAGGAAGAACGGCTTAAAAAGAAGCTTCGAAAACAGAGAAAAAAAGAACAATTGGAAAAAGAATGCGGTCTCGAGAAGATGAACTGTTTTCACCACGACAATGATCATTGGAAAACAGCTCCGTTATGGACTAAAGGACCTTTTTGTTTTTGTATGAATTCCAATAACAATACGTACACTTGTATTAGGACTATCAATTCAACGCACAATTATTTGTATTGTGAATTCACAACTGGATTTATAACTTACTATAATTTAAGAATAGGTGAGTTATTTAGATGTTAAGTAACAGTTCTATCTTAATAATGCCTTGTAAATATTACACAAACAATAAGAATTTTCCTCCATATTATTATTAAGTGAAAATACTTTGTTTCTGAGACAATCCACTTGTGATATACAATGATGAAACTATTAAAAGCAATTCACATGATAAGTTTAAAAATTAATTATTTTAATCCCCATTTGGAGTAACCACCTTTCTATTTATAATTATTAATAAGATGAAACAATAAATTATCAATAAAAATGAATGTCATCAAATAATTCCACCAAAAAAACATATTTGTTTTCAAAATAATTGAGCTAATCATCAATTTAAGTCAATTGGTAAAGAGGAAGGGATAACTTAGAAAATCGAAACAGGGCCATTTTATAAATTCATTACTTAAATTTATTTGCATCTTTCAGAAGCATACTTTAAGGTAATGACGTCCAAATAGGCATTAAAAATACTATGAAAGAAAGTAGACAGCACATTGTCATTCTTAGTTATTATGACAATTTCAGATTTTATGTAAAACTATATAGCCTCTTCCTGAGGAATACCATACCTCCTTATGCCATATACAGACTTTTATGTTGAAATGTCAACTGAATATCCCCTAGTTCTCATACTTTTTTAAATGGGGCTATACATAAAAGGAAATATTCTGCTAATCCTTTACCTTGAAGGAAAATTCTCCATGCATTCAATTCTGTCTCTGAGAGATTATAGCCATGCAATTAATGAAATTGTACCAAAAATTTTAAGTTCAAGGATTAAATACTGAGCTCTCAATTACAAGTCCTAATTTCATTCTCATTGTAATCTACATTACACCTTAAAACTTCAGTTTGTGTTAAGAATAGCTAAACTTCGAGTTGAGATTCAGGAAATACAAAATTGCCCACTTACAACATTACAATACTATTGTAATGTTTTTCTTATTTATTTAAACAGTAAACGGGTGGGATACACTTTAAACACATGGTATGGCTACTTACGAATTTATTTAAACACTAAACTACTCACTAACACTTAATTTATATACACACAAACTTAATTATTAATTTATATCAACACTTTACTGTTCGCTATTTCGGTGTATTCTTGTTTATTCGTCGAGATCACTTTATAAAAACTAACTAACTCTCCCTGGTCGGTCCTTTATATATTAGTGCCTTTTTTACTAGAGAACAGTTCTAAGAAATCCCTACGCATCCGCCATAATTTTAACTTTCATACATGGCTTAGACAGAGTCGGATACAGGGACTATACCAGTGTGCTGTTTCGTAACATTACCCCCACCTTAAATGGAAGTTCCTCCTGGAACTTTTGTGTAGCCGAGACTTGATGTTTGAATCGGCAAATGACCCCATTTCTATACTTTCCGATCTTATAGAAATAGCAGGGCACCGTCTTTATTGGATACTAATAGCGGGGGTTGTAGCTGCAAATTAATATCTGGACACCGGTATCTTGGAAGATAATCTATACCATGTTCCTAATAACGACTCGCCAATCCAACTGGTTACTCGCTATTTTAGGCATAGCCAGTTTCTTCACGCTGGATTCTAACACATGGTCTCGGAGGCTTCGAAGTGCTTCCCACACATCGCGGTAGGTAGATCGATCTTGAAATTCATTTTTAGTTACCACGTAAAAGACGTACCGCGAATTATGTTTCAGTTTCAGTGTCTTACCAGGGGCTGGAATCTGGTCTTCAAGTTTTTCTAATTGCTCGAACTTCTTTCGAAAGACGGATGCCAACCCTCGTGCGTTCTTGAGACGGGCGGGGATGTTGTATGCCAGTGAATAATCTTCCGGGAGATTGAACAAATCTTGTCGTTGTTCTGAAGTGACTCCATATCTAACTTTTCCGGTACCTCAATACGCACCCATAAATTCATCGAAGGTAGGGTCAGACACATCTCGAATATGGTTTACTGCTTTAGGTCATGGTCTCCTTCGAATGGCGCTAGTCGGTTTTAGTGAACTACTTTTGGTTTTCCGTTGGGATCTTGCTTATGCGATATATAACATCATTGATCCTTATGGACCTTCCCAGGATTTTTGTAATTTTGGAGAAAATCCTTTTCTCCACGTCGGGTTGTGTAACCATAGTTTGTCCCCTTCTTTAGAACCGCCTACTGTGGCCTGCGTGTCGTACGTACTTTTCATTCGGCAGCTTGAAGATTTGTTCGAACTAATTCATGAATATCGTCCAGTCTTCTCAATTGGATCACGTAGTCTTCGCCTGCTAGATCTTCTCCTGGCGGACAGCCAAATTCCAGGTCACAAGGAAGCCTCATTTCACGTCCCAACAAAATTTTCGAAGGTGTTTCACCCGTGGACTCATTGACGGCAGATCAATGAGCCAATGCGAATAGTGAAAGATACTGGTCCCAATCTCTCTGATGGCTGGAAACTACTTTGGACATGTATTTTCCAATAGTCCTGTTCATTCTCTCGACCATTCCATCTGACTGTGGATGTAATGCTGTTGTCCTGGTCTTCTTCATTCCCAGCTTGTCGCAAATCTCCTGGAATAGATGGCTTTCAAAATTTCGTCCCTGGTCACTGTGGACTTCCAAGGGTACTCCATATCGGCTGATGAATTATTTCACCAATATATCCGCGACAGTTGTGGCCTCTTGGTTCGGGATAGCGTAAATTTCCACCCACCTTGTGAAATAATCCATTACAACCAGGATGTATTTATCACCATTTTCTGTTGTCGGAAATGGTCCAGCGATGTCTAAAGCAATCCTTCCGAAAGGGCTTCCAACATTATACTGTTCCATAGGTGCCTTCCTCTTGCGATGTGGTCCATTACTCTTAGCACAAGTCGTACATTTCTTACACCATTCCTTCACATCGTCGGAGCTGTTCATCCAATAAAACCGTTCACGGACTCGCTGAAGGGTTTTCTTTCACTCCCAGATGACCTCCCGATGGACTGTCGTGTAACTTCTTTTGTACCTCAGCTACTGTCGTTCTAGGGATAACTAGCTGTCTCCTCATCTCGGAACCATCATCGTTTTCAAGGACTCTTTTCAACAGCCCTTCTTCCAGGACAAAGGAGTCCCACTGAGCCCAATACGCCTTGAGTTTCGGTGAAAATCTTGGCACTTCTTGCCAGGTAGGTCACCGATTTTCTTCCTTCCACTGCCGAATCTTCTTTAGGCAAGGGTCATTCTCCTGATATTCTCTGATCCTGGTGGGTGACCATTCTTCATTGACTACTGTAATTCTTGAAACTGCAACTTCCTTATATTTCAACTTGTTGCATTGTGAATAATCTACAGGGCATGACCGTGTAGGCAAAGAGTTAGATTTTCGGTGATTCACATTAGCTGGATGTTCACCCCTGTCTGATTTCCCCTGTGACTGGAGTTCTTGGGTTACAGGAGTCTTGGGGCTCTTAGACGGACTGCGTACGTGCTCTAGCTGGCCACACTTCCGGCATTTTATCTTCTTCGGCTTCTTGTCTGCCATACCTTTCAACAAGTTAACGATCTGGTCAAGTTTGTCATCGTCATCTTCTTCCTGCATGGTCCTACCTTTATTGTACCGCGTGCACTTCGTGGCTGCTTTGCATTTAAGAGGTTCTTGGTTTGCAGGAGTCGTAGGACGCTTACACGAACTGCGTGCATGCTCTAGCTCGCCACAATTACAGCACCTGATTTTCTTCGGCTTCTTGTCTACCATACCTTTCAACAAGTTGACGATCTGGTCAAGTCTGTCATCGTCACCTTCTTCCTGTATGGTCCTACCTTTGTTGTATCCGGAAGCCATCGTGGCTGCTTCATATTCAAGAGCAGCAGTTAATGCGTCGACCAATGTTTTCGGATGGGCTAAACGCAAAATCCTCTGCATATCGGGGTCACGTAAGCCATCAATAAAGGCCTGGATGCCTAAACATTCCATCATGTTATCTGGTGCTGATCGATAAGCAAATCGAACTAGTCGGGCAATATCCACTGCATACTCTTGAAGGGATTCATTACGTTTCTGCCTTCTGTTTTTCAGCTGGGATCGGTATCGTCTGAAGTACGTCTAAGGCATCTCCCAGAAGCGCGATGGTTAAGTTCACTGCCTTCTCCTTATCGGACCAATTATTCACTCTAGCGGCTGCTTCAAACTGTTTCACATAATTGGTCCACGACATTTTTCCATCGAACTCTGCTAAAACTACCAATGTCTTCTAACTTAGGGTGTGTTTCTGGCTCGCAAGGTATTGTTTGCTCGGTCTTCTTTTCTTCCGCTGGCGTGTCTTGAGTTCTTATATCTGTCATCTTTCTTTCTAACTCCTTGATTTTCTCGTCCATCGTTGTCATCTTATTCTCGATTTTCTCGTCCATCGTTGACATCTTACTCTAGATTTCAGATTTTAGAGACGAAATTTCATTTTCAACGTCAGCGGCAGTGTCGTTTTTGATTAGTAAGATATCGGCAGATATATTGTTCTTCATAGCAGAAATCTTCTCGTCCATATTAGCAGAAATGTCTTTCTTCATAGCAGAAATATCGCTTTTCATATTGGTTGAAATATTCTCTTCTATGGCAGAATTACCGTTCTTCATTGCAGAAATATTCTCGTCCATGTTAGCAGAAATATTAACAGAAATTGACGAGATTAAGGTGGAAGCCTCGTCATTAAATAAAACTGTTTCTGGATCAAAGCAGTCATTTTCCAGTGCCACTTTGTCTTTCTACTAATTCACTTTTCTTACCGGACGTTTCCAACTCACGATCTTCCAATTCTGCTCTTAGTTCCGTGACTTTCAGGTCACATAGTCTCTTGGCCATTTTACGTAGCAATTTATTTATATTACCCCATACCTGACACCAATGTAATGTTTTTCTTATTTGTTTAAACATTAAACGGGTGGGATAAACTTTAAACACACGGTGTGGCTAGTTACGAATTTATTTCAACACTAAACTACTCACTAAGACTTAATTCATATACTCTTAAATTTAATTTATATACACACAACCTTAATTATTAATTTATATCAACACTTTACTGTTCGCTATTTCGGTGTATTCTTGTTTATTTGTCGAGATCACTTTATAAACTAACTAACCCTCCCTGGTCGGTCCTTTATATATTAGTGCCTTTTTTACTAGATAATTCTAGATTGCTTCTTGAATGTCTAGATAAGATAGTCACAATCGTAAACAGTTCTAAGAAATCCCTGCGCATCCGCTATAATTTTAACTTTCATACATGGCTTAGGCAGAGTCGGATTCAGGGACTATACCAGTATGCTGTTTCGTAACATTATAGACTATTCAAACACAGTTGAGCGTCGATCAACCGAACGACCACAGCCCAACTACTATGTCCGCGTACCAAATTATGAAGTGTAACGAAATTTTAGACTTCATGACTAATAAGGCTGATGCCACCGCTAGCTACTCATCAATAACAAGTTCAGATAATGAAGTTAAAAATATAATTGGCAGATTTGCATTGGTTTAACATACAAGCTGAAACCGAGCAGTATAAAATATCAGTCCTTAAAAAAGTGTGCCGCTCGTAAGCAGATGAAGAATTTTTAAAACGTTAATTGTACATAGTACCTTTTTTTATTAACATATTGTCTGCACTTTTTTATTATCAATTCTTATTTATAATTAGAGATATACATATTATAAATAAATACGTTTTCCATTCAATTGTACATAAATATGTATATGCCAATCAATACGTACAGTTCGATTAACCCGATAAAACCGTGTAATTGACGCTCTACTGTATACTCAATTACTTAATTTTGTTTTAGATCCATTTGAACTGCAAAATAGAGCAGATTCTCTTAAACCTGAAGAGCTTTCTTACCTTCATGACACTTTAGCACATTTGATGGCTTGCAAAGGAAGAACTTGTACACTTTCATACTCTAATAATCCACATATGAAAACTAGACCTAGAGCTAATAGTTTACCGACGCATACAAATTTGCAGCAACATTTCAAAAGGAAAAAATTCCCAGAAGGTAAGCCACAAAAGTAACCATATTTTTTATAAATATACTTTACTGAATAGAGATAATACCAAAGTAGTAAATTATTATGATCAAATTATTGATAACTCCACTATGGATTAAGATTACAAGAAATTTCCAATGTATATTTTACAAAATTATATAGTTTACAAAGCGCTGAAGATATTCCCCAGCAAACACAAAAACATATTGAATACATATATGTTACATATTTTTTGAAATATAAAAGTCACAGTTATATAAATCTGAAGTCACAACTAGATAATATTTATGTATTAAATACTGACAAAGGCCGGCACAGCTAGAGAACAATAATGATATAAGAAATACATATTATAAATTATATCTCAAATATTTCCAAATTACTATGTAATATATATGTAAAAATGAGATAATATCTAGAGAATATTTATGTATTAAATATTACATAATATAGATGTAACAAAAGTTACCTAATTTTTCTCTTGCCTCACCCCTTACCAAAAATATTTTATTTCATTGGATCTATGAAAAAAGTCAGTGAAATTCTTAATTTATAATAAATTCAGAAAAATCTGTTGAAACATTATTTTTCATAGATGGAATGAAATACAATATTTTTAGAAGTGTTGATGGCCAAAAGATTAAGGAACTATTGCTACTATATTATTCAATACCTACCTTATGAATCCTTCAAACTTAAAGCAACTTAATACAATTTAATATTTATATATTTTAAATGGTATTTATCTACCTCTGGAATTTAGTAGCTGGTACTTAGTTACTAAAAGAACACCAAATAGATGCATATAAGTACATTTATTTTATTAACATAAAAAAGAGAAACTAAAAACAAAACACCTAATGACAAAAAATATTGCAAAACTAAAAATATTCAAATACTAAATGATAATAAAATATAAAAAAAGAATGCAAAACAAATGAATATTCAAAAACAAAACAATAATTAACCATGGAAAATATTCTCTTTGAACACTTTTCGAGGTCCACTTGTAAGCGAGTTGGCAATATTAAGGGATATTATCCATTGTTTTGAAGGGTTACAGTTTCATCCATCTTTTCCCCCTGGAGTCTCTTTACTTATCCCTATCCACACCAAGGTGATTTGATCAAAATCAGTGCATGTCATATTAAACTGTTTCAGCAACGTTTCTAAAAATGTAGGTGTATATATTATTTATATTAAATAAATAAATCATATAGTAACAATACCTTGAAATAACTTATTTGATTTTTACTTCCTTATTTTGTAGTTATTTCTATGTCCTAACCATGAGTGAGATGTCTCTAAATTATGTATTTCTGGTTCACCATCACCATTGTTAGATTGTACTACGTATCGTTTTTCTGTCTTATTGATAAATCACAGAAGTCTTTCAATGTTTTTCGTTTTAAGCAGTTATTTTGCCTAAAATTCATAATTTATATTAATCTAAGTATTCGAATATAAATAACTTTCAACAGATAAGTGTTCATTAATCCATTTCAAGATATTTTGTCTGGACCTACTACCTGTGGTCAGAGGATTAAAGATGTGTATTTTATTTGATATTATTACAAAATCTACTTGAGCCCTAAGTATTTGTTTCGGATTAACGACTCCCTACAGAGGGAATTATTGTTAAATCATGTCTAAGTTGTAAGTTAAAACGAAAATATTATCTTGAAAAGTACTTTAGTGAGATAGGTATAATGTGATTTGTAATTGTTCACTTCATTGTAAATTTTAATATAGTTAACCTTTTTAATACGTTTGTTAAATAATCTTTTGTAAACGACATTGAACGGCTTCATCGGCGATGCCCCTTGCCTGTTGCAAATAATAATAATTACACTTACATGATGTGATCTCCATTCCTCCACAAACAAAACTAAAATCAAACACACAGACAAAACTAAAGAAAAACCTTTTAAAACGTTATTATACAGGTATGTGGGCAGATCGATTCGTGACAATTTAAAGGTTATAATATTGAAGAGCTTTCTTCTTTTTCTTTAGAAAGACACTAGACGAGGTTTGTTAGAAATACATATGAAATATATAAAATATTTTATGTAACAAATTTTACGTAATAAATATATATACAAAAAATTTCATATTTATGTAGCAGAATTTGCATCTTGAATACATATAAACTTATATATATCCAATATATAAAACATTTTATAATATAAATATTGAGAATATATAACAAAATTTATAAAGATTTTGTTACATAAATACTACATAAAAAATATATAAACATTTTATATAAAAATAATTCCTCCCCTGTTATGTATTTTTATGTAACATATACATTTGTGTTTGCTGGGATCTGAGATCACTCCTCTCAAAACATTTTTTGGCTATACTCATTTAGTACAACTTTACCATATAAATGAACTTTTGACTCTGATTAGCAGAGATTAACAGCCATCCCGAATCAATATCCTTTCTTTGGGTTCCATCACACTAAGGAGCAGCAATAAATGGTTGCACTCGTCTTGCTTCTGCTGATGTCGGAGAAACTTTATGATGCAAAATCATTAACGTTCCAAAAAAAGTCTGCATGAACTTCGAATAATGTACATTGTTGCTATTAAAAATATTGGTTTCATTATATAAATGATTAACATCTTATACTTTTATAAAATTATCTTATTGATTTAACATTTTTAGATCATGGTAACGAAGCAACGAGAGGTGTTTTGCAACTTGTAAGGTCCGATATAAAAAAAAGAGACAAAATAAATAACTCAACATCTACTCGAGGCATTCCAAACAGGAAAAGAAGGAAGACATGAACAAATCTATAAATATATTAATACTTTGACTGTATAACTGTCAGATATCTCAACCATGTACAAGATTTTCTGTTGTATTTTTTTCTAAATATAAGTGATACTAGATAGCTCCAAAACCAAACTAGCAATAAATTTGATGCTTTTAAAGTATTTATTAATTTATTTTTAAAACATTTTTATTAAATATTTGTGCTTTTATCTTCGAAACCCCAAATTGGTGTTTTATAGTGGTAGAAGAGGAGTAAAAATTATTTTGGAGCATAAAATATTTCAGTTTAAAATACCAAATATTATTTATAGTCTTCAGAATTTGTAAAAAAAACCTAACATGAACTGATCAAATTTGTAAACTGTGTTTTATTTATTTCATGCCTAACATGACCAGAAACCGTTTAATAATCATTGACATCTTTTACAAGTGCACAAGTGGCTATGAAACAACTTTTGATGGAGAACCCAAGTAAGAAAAGTACACAGACGTCCACAATTTGTCATAATATATCTCACTTCAACACATACTCATTTTGTTACTATGGATAGCTTTGCCAGTGGAGTGGGGTATTTAAATAAGAATTCAAGGTTGCCTAGCCAGTGCCTCCACAAAATTCTTGAATGAAAACAAAAGGATTTTTTTTTCAATAATGAAAATCATGTACAAAGATAATAATTTAAAAAATAAAACTCTTAACACCGAAAAACAATGTGAGAACTTATCCTTTGTCATTTCCCGATTTTTCATCATCAATATCACTATTTATCATCATCGATAACTTTATGAGTCATTTTATCTACATCCCACATTTTTTTTGCTTTGTTTTGACATGAGCAATACATTTTTTTAAGAAGGCGTTCCACATCGGCTAACTTAAACGTTCGATTTTCCTGTGCCACATCCGCTTTAACTTGTGCCCAAACTAATTCTATTGGATTTAACTCACAATGATACGGTAACCTTAATACAGTAATTCCATGGCTCAATGCTAATTTATCTACAGGGTTTCTTATATTCATAGGCATGCATCTTCACAATTTGAAGCAATTCGTTCTTTACACTGCTTCGATCATAAGGGATGCTTTTATTCCGTAACCATTCTTGAATTTGAGCTTTTGTACATGCCTGTTGTGGCGTTTTCTCGCAGTGTCAACTGTGGTAAGGAGCATTATCCATAACTACGACAGATCTTGGTTCCAAATTTTCAGTAATGCGTCCAAACCATTTCTCGTACACCTCTGCGTTCATCTGTTCATGGTAGTCTTCCATTTTCTTGGACTGAAATATTAATTCCCATTTAACAAAAATCCGCTATCAGTTCCAGATGGATTTTGAAACCGGTTGACCAGCATTCAATAGCTGCTTGCCATGCATTTTTCACATTTTCATCTTGCCATACTTTTTTCACCGTGTGTCCCTCTTTGATCCATGTTTCATCCGTATAATAAATCTTCCTTGCTTCCGAAACTGGTTAATTTTCCTTAGACACTCTCTTCTCCACAATACTATTTCAGATCTTTCAATAAGAACACCCTTTCTATTTATTTTCTCATAACTAAAATTCAACATCTCCTAACCCATTTTAGGGATGATCTCGTTTTCACTAACAGCTTCCAGCACTTTCTTTAATATTGGTATTTCATTTTTCATAAAAAATGTATGGACAGTTCTTCGAATAGCATATTTCACAAGTTCGTCGACTTCTATTTTTGTCCGACTGCTTTTCCTTTTTGCTGCCTGTACTTCTCTATGTACTTTTTGTTCTCTCCAAATGTTGTAGCTGTTTGACTTTGAGGCTACTGTGTAATCTGAACAGAATATCTATTATTAATTCGTCTTTTAGACACGATCTTTTTGCAATTGCTGAAATACATGTAGTTTGATTTTCTTTTCCTTTTCAGTTAGAGTGGCAGATTTTTTTCCACTTGTGGATGACTGTCCTGGTCCAACAGTTTCTTGAATATTTTATTTACTAGCTTCTACAACACTTTATACGGCCGATAATACCATCACAAATAGCACCAGAGTATTTTCATTGCACAAAATTACCAATTACTATTTTACACTAAGTCACAGTAAAGGTTAAAATAGGTCACATCACACAATTGAAGTATTAGGTACAAGAATTACGATATAGACACTTCGATCCGAATTTTATAAAAAATATATTTTGTATAATTAAGTATAACAGATATTTCTTGATATCTGACGTTCGTACACCATTACGATGAATGAGCCAAAGAGAGACAGGCGTCTTTCGACTTGGAGTTGAAGCAGAGTTGCCACTATTTGAACAAAGTCCTTAAACATGAGAAATAGAAGTACAAAGTTTATTCCATAAAAATAACCTTTATGTATGTGACTCTGTTCACGCTTGTCAATTACTCTCACTCAAATTATATATTTGCCATTATATTAAATCACTCTATAAAAGGCAGAGCCATAAATATTTATGGCTGGACAGCATCTGCACTCAAGTGGTTATACCACCCTTATTGTATCTTTTTATACTTGTTTTCAGGGCACATTTGGTGTGTGTGTGTGTGTGTGTGTGTGTGTGTGTGTGTGTGTGTGTGTGTGTGTGTGTGTGTGTGTGTGTGTGTGTGTGTGTGTGTGTGTGTGTGTGTTTGGGAGGACGGCCTCAGACATAGTCTCTATTAGCCACAGAAAATTAAAAGTGAGTAAAAAGTTGAAATATTAAAATGACTGTAACAGAATAGCGATATAAAATTGCTGATTACTGATGTAGTGTATATGTAAATAGATAATTTAGACTTATTCATGAAATCCACTACAGACTTCTCAATGTTTGCCAAAAGAGTGGTAATATTTGTGGGAAGAGAAAAGTTGAAATTAATCAGAAGATTGTAAAGTTCGGTAGTTGCTATTTTGTTTTCAATGCATTCAAAGAAAATATGATTCAGATCTCCTACTAATGCCTTGTTACAGGAGCAAGCTGGAGAATTGACAATACCTATTTTAAAAAGATGAGCTGGGAAACGACCATGATTCATTCTTAAAAGTGATATGATGGAGGTATATTGTTTTCTATCATCAAAATTAGAAAAATGAGGAATCTTAGTTGGTAAAGTAGGATGCAAATGAAAATAGCGAAGTCGGCGTAAGGCCGCTCCCAATTAGTTCTAATATGTTTCTTATAATAATTTAAAGGGTCTGAGAAAACATAAAGTTTGGTATAAGTAGTCATTTTCCATGCTCTCTTGGCTTCCAAGTCAACGTACTCATTTCCTTCTAGACCACAGTGCCCTTTCATCCAAATAAATACAATACTTTTGTTCGAAGTTTTCAATTCGCTTATTAATTTTTTTTCTAAAAATATAATTTATTTGTAACAATTGAATGGAGAACCCTCTATAGCCTGTAATACTGACTTGGAATCACACATAATAACAGCTCTTTGAATAGGATTTAAAGTACATCAAGTTAACGCTTTTGATATGGCGAAAGCTTCTGGCGAAAAAACAGAACAATAAATGGGAATTCTAAATCTTTCCACATAAATAGTATTTGAAACAAGAAATGCTGCCCCAGTTCCTTAATCATATTTCGATCCATCAGTGTATGTTGTGGTAACATTGTCACCTATATTGTTAAGTTCAGTTTTCAAAACTTTTTGGTTAATACTAATAACTTCGTAAAAGGAGGGATATATGATGTTAGGTACAGTCACTAAAGATTCATAATTGCATTGAAAAATAGGAAACGTATCTTGCTTTACGATATGATTTTTTTACTGTTGGTATTAAGAAAAGCGTCTGCTAATGGAGGACTGGTTTTCATTCTCCAGTATGGCATAGTGAGATTGTTAATGTTTATTGCTGAAATATTTTGAACCATGTAAGTGTTAAATATTCGGTATTTAATAACAAGCTTTTCGGCTAGGTATTGCCTTCTAATATGCAACAGCGGCTCTTGCATTTCTGCTAAAACTCCTAGGCATATTTTTTTAATGATTTATATTGAATTTGGTCAATAGATATCAAATTGGTTTTTGATGAGGAACCATAAAATGTACACCCGTAATCCAATATTGAACGGATATAAGACTTATAAAAAATAGAGGAAATATTTGAATCAGCTCCCCATTTTTGTTTGGAAACTACTCGGAGAAAATTCATACCTTTTTCACATTTTTGTTTAGTGTACTTGATATGGCTAGTATATTAATTTTTTGTCCAGAATAATACCTAGATATTTGTCTTCGTCGACAAATGAAAATGTGAACTCATCTAGAGAAAGAGTCCTGGACGTTTCTAATCGATGACGACTAAAACATACCGGGGCACTAAAACATACCGGGGCATATTTCTCCGAAGAAACACTAAAGCCCATACATTTACCAGCCATGGTTTGAGTACTTGAATGAATGCTCGTAAGTCTTTAACACAATCTTCACATGAATCACGAGTGACATAGAATATAAACATAAATCATCAGCGTATTGAATTCGGTTAATTGTTTCACCTCCTAACCTATGCAGCTCTGCAGTATAGATATTAAAAAGCAAGGGACTTAATATGGATCCCTGTGGTAAACCGTTGAAGACTGTGCGTGGACCATGTAACACGTTATTATGGTCGCGCATAAAATTTTTTCTATTCGTGAATAAATTAACTACATTAGCACTAACCTTTTTGCTAATATACCAGCATCTACCATTTTTCCAAATAAAATATTTGAATCTACAACCTCATATGCACCTGTCAAATCGATAAATAAACATGATGTGTACTGATTGTTGGAAAACATATTTGAATATCTACAACTAATGCGCCTACAGCATCCACTGTGTCCAGTCCCCTTCGGAAACCGAACTGCGTCCTAGGAAGAATAGAACTATTTTCAAGAAAATGTTCAAGTCGAAGTTTGATTAATCTTTAAAAAGTTTGTGTTATATAAGACAATAGAGAAATAGATATCGATATTATGAAGGAGACTCTGCATCTTTAGTTGGTTTTAAAAGGAGACAAATTATAATATTTTTTAAATCGTCGCAATATTCTTCTTTCACCCACAATCGTTAAAAATCTGAAGAAGGAAAATCTTTACCGATAAGGGTAGCTTTTGAATAATTTTATAAGTAAAACCATCTAGCCCTGGGGCTATATTACGACTATGTTTTGTAGAAAATTCTAGTTCATTCATTGTATTGATTTTAATGTATAATCCGTGGGTTGGAAACCAAATGAGCTCCAACTTAAGAGATTGGGTGCAGAAAGAGGGGCTAGTTTGTTTAAAATGTTTTCAATTAGCTCTTTAGGAATAGACTTTGTAAGATTTTGATTGCAGTTGCTGTTCATAGATCTAATATATCTTCATATATCAGTTAGTGAGGTATCTTTATTGAGTTTATTTAAAAATGTCGTCCAGCTGTTTGACTTTAAATAAACGATTAGCATTAGCAGAAGCATTTTGGTAGTTCAAATAATTTTCAAAATTTGCTAGAGTTCTATATTTTTTTAGAGCTTCTTTTAGTTTCTTAAATATCATTGTACATTCCTAGTCCCACCATATCGGCTTAGGGGTAATCGCTATAAAAGGCTTTTTGACCGGCATGGATTGACACGCCGCACTTGAAATCATTTCAAAAAGTTTTTTCACTTTATCAGGGCCGTTTGAATTTTTATCAAAATAATTTTTAATCATTTCGGTTTGCAAAACGTTTTGAAATGTGTTCCAATCAGAGTAAGCATCATTCCATTTCGAGGAAGGATTTATTGCAAGATTTGTAGGATTAATCTGAATCTCAATTATTAAAGGGTAATGATCAGATCCCAATATGTCATCTAAGATTGTCCAGGTCCACTTTGCAGCGAGAGTGTTGAAGGTGAGAGTTAAGTCAACTGCTGAGTGGTTGCCTCTTGGGTTAATTCTAGTAGGGGAACCGTCGTTGAGAGCTATAAGTTCTAAGTCAACCATAGCTTCTACCAGGAATTTTCCGTGTCGATCATCAGGAATTGATCCTCATACATCGTGATGTGCATCAAAATTACCACAAAAAATTGTAGAAGATACATCAAATTGTTTGAAGGAATTAATCCAGTTGACTCGACTTATCATTACATTTGGAGGTCTATATATTGATGCTATAGTCAAATTCAATTAATCAAGCGGTACAGCGCATACTTCTAAATCCTTGATTCCAATATTTAGCAAAATCTCTTTATTATAGTTAAGACCCTGAATCACAAAAATGTATACCCCGCCATAACCATCATTTCTACTTTTACTAACTAGATTATATCCTTTTATGCGATATTTATTGTTTGGTTTTAGCCAGTGCTCTAATATAACTAAAATGTCCACATGTGTGTTTTTAATATATTTTATCCACAACTAATAATTAATATATCTAGCTGTTAAAAATGCGATTTTTATCAAGTAATGCCATGCATTACCATATAGAATTGAATAATAATGACAGTTCGATGGAATAATATTACCCAATCATTGCGTCAAATTTGACAATTTGTAAATTTACGTGCCATTGTATTTGTAGATATACTGTCAGTCGGTTTGTGAGTTATTTGGTGTGAACATTCTTATCTCTGGTATCATTAGAGAAATGTCTAATAGTGAATCATATTTAGAATATATGAATTATATTCTATGAAAACTGAAGATAAAGAAGAATACAATGGAGCTCTTATAGTGAAAATACCTTTCACAAAAAGTATATAAATATTCGTCCATCTCATGCTAAATGCCCATCATTATTTTTAAATTATCAAAATGGCAAATGTACTATTCAAAGAGTAGGCATTAACAAATTATCTTCTATGGGAAAGCACATTGCTATGTTTTTAAAATTAAAAAATCCCGAATTGTACACAGGACATTCGTTCCGAAGATCATTTGCGTTAGCGCAGGAGGTGACATTACAGCAGTAAAGCAGTTAGGGGGATGGAACTCAACCACAGTTGCTGAAGGTTATATAGATGACAACATAACCAATAAAATAAAAAGAGGAAATCAGATTTTAAACAAAATTAACAAACATTATACTAGCTCTAATTACAATGAAAAACCTTGTACTAGCTCTAGTGCCAGTCCAAGTCCCATGATTTTCAATCAGACTCAGATGACCGACAAAGTTATCCCTGGCATGAATTTTAACAATTGTAATTTAACTATTAATAATTATTATGTAAGTAAATAAACATAAATTTATTATGTAATAATAACTTTACCATTAATAAAAAATAATGTTCATTTGAAATATATTTTGGATTTTTTTAATAAACTTATATATATAGTTGTGGATAAAGTATAGTATTCAACACGCGAATAATGGCTATTACCCAATCAGATGTTACAACACTCACCTCCGGCTCGTGTTGCAATTTCATCTTCGTGGGTAATAGCCATCTTCTTTTCTTTATGTTCTATGTAAACCAAATAAGGACCGACATCTGAAGACTGATATTTATTCTCGAAATTAATATTTTGAGGATCTTTTATCGAAGTCCCTTTAACAAATAATTGGGGCGGCGATTCGCCGCCCGTATTTAAATCCATAAGTTGGCGAATTCAATTAATTAGCCTTATTCGATTCTATACTTAAACAAAACTAAAACTAGTTACTTATCTTTACTTGAAGTTGAAGTTTTTGTGGGCACTGTTAATACCTGATCGCTTGAACTATCCATACGTTCACTATCAACGTACAAACACAACTGGAAGGCTTATTTTTCGACATTCTTTTATAAGACTCTGAGAAGAGAACTCGTTTCATTCTATGTACCATCTTGGTTTTTATTTAATTTTTGGAATATAGTTTTAATTCATTTATTTTCACTTGACGACTTTTACTCCGACACACATCTCACGAACATTATTGGTCCTTCATCTTCGTCGAATACAAGTGATTACTCGCGTAAACAATTAAAAGTTGAAATCGTCAATCGCCGAAAGGTTATCGTGCGTGTAACCAAAGACGAAAGCTAAGGTAGTGACTTACGCGAGTGCACAACGCCAGCATATGCGGAATTCCCGGACATTACACCATTACGCATCAGTAAAGGATTACTTGATCAAATTTGTAAGTGGATCCTAGGAGCACGAAGCCTAAAAGCAACGAGTAGCCAACTGCATCGCAAATCATCAGATGAAGTCGTTCCTCTCATACAATCATTAGTGCTAATTTGTTATTGTTTCAAATCTGAGATTTTAATGACAGTCTTTTAAAGCTAAGGTTGTGCAATCAATTTACTTCCAAAATTAACATAACCATAACATAATCGATTTCATACATTTGATGATCACAATTCATTGTTTATTTCATTTTGTTTTTGTTCATTATATTTAAATACTCGCAAAATATCAGATGTTACGTCTCTTTCTTTGGAAGAACTAAAAAGAAAGCGAGGCCCGATTAAAGCTAAGGTCACGAATCTTGGGAAATAATCATCAGGCATTAAAGGAACGAATGCTATTCTAGCAGATATAGACCTTTTAGCGTTGCAAGAACGTTTAAATCATTCAATAAATATTATTTTAGAATTTGAGAACATACAGGATGTGATTGAGGAAAAAACAACAGATGACGATTTATTAGAAATTGAATATGAAGAGCGCGATACATTTGAATCTAACTTTCACATGCAAATAGCAAAAAATATCATACAATATTTTACCTTATCTTCAGACAATGCATCAAGCTTTAATTTAGTTAGTACCTACCCTCTATACACAGTGCTTACGAAAACAACACTTTTAAACTTGCAGTTATGAAATTAAAACCCATTGAAATTCCCAAATTTAATGGCTCTTACCAAAACTGGTTAGAATTAGAGAATTTATTCGAATCATTAGTGTATAGAAATGAGGCATTAGATAGTATTCAAAAATTTCATTATTTATGGTCATCTTTAGAATCGGGTGCGTCCCAAGTTATCCGTTCAATTGAATTTACAAGTAACAACTATATTATAGCTTGGGATCTTATTAGCGAAAGATACGACAATAAGCGCCTTCTAGTATTTGATCATGTAAAATCACTATTTAACCTAGCAACCGTGCATAAAGAATCCTCCTACAAATTACGCAACTTAATCGATACATACTCTAAACAGTTACATTCTCTAAAACAAATGGGATAACAAACAGATCACTGGGATGTATTATTAATTCACATTATAACAAACAAATTATATTCGGCCACATTACGTGAATGGGAAAACGCGAAATCAAACGCCAATAAAGAAGTACCTTTGTTTAATGATTTTAAGACATTATTAAAATCGCTCGCCTATTTATTGGAAACATTAGAAACTAACCAAGCTGGCAAAAGGGCTCATAATAATAATAATAATTCATTTAATAATAATTCCAGAGGTACGTTCAATCATACACGCGGGTATTATTCTTCTCACCAAGCATCAAATTATTCAAACAAGCACACGTTCAACCAAAACAAACCTCCTAGTAAATCGAATCAAAACCCGTTTTGTACTATCTGAAAAAATTCTCATGTCATATATAACTGCACAGAGTTTATAAGCTTATCTGCTAAAAATGCCCAATTATGCATCAATTGTTTAAAACCTTGCTACGACAACAAAATTTGTCGTCACATGAATTCTTGTAAGACATGTAATGGGCGGCATCACACACTATTACATTTCCATCGAATTCAGAACATTGATCGCTCGCGTGAAACTACCTCTAACCCTGTCGCTTTAAACTCAACCGAACCATCTACTTCATTAGCAAATTGCTCCAATTCTAATATCGCAGTGCAAAGCCAGATAGTCTTATCAACCGCTCTAATAAACGTTTATGACAAATACAATAAAATACATACAGCAAGAGCACTTTTAGATAGTGGTTCGCAAAGTTCATTAATATCTGCTGAATTGCATAATAAACTAGGTATTTCTTCGGAACAGGTAAACTGGGCAGTGTCAGGCATAACAAATATTTCATGCCAATAAGAGAAAGGGTGTAATATAAAAATATCCTAAAACATTGTGATGTTTTATTGTGCCGTAAATCTCGAGTTATATACCTGCTGTGCCCTTAAATTTACAATATCTGAATATTCCAGAACACACTTGCCGATGGCCGACCATGTGTTTTCTAAACCCCGAAAAATCGATATCCTCATCGATAGTGACCTATTTTGGAACCTCTTATTGGGTCAAAATACTTTTAGTTTAGGTAAAAATAAGCCGATAATGTACCAAACGGTACTCGGTTGGATTATAGCAGGCCCGTACTTAGCACCATTTTCAGCGCGCAACGAAGTAAGCTGCAATTTCTTAACAGCGTCGGCCGATGCTCAGATTCAAACAGGAAACTGTCGAAAAACGAATCTTATCAAAGGAAGAAATTTCCTGAGAACAATATTTTTATAAAATTACGCGACGACACTCCAATGACAAATTTATAGTAGCGCTTCCATTTAAGGAACCCACCGAAAAATTAGACGATTGCTATCACATTGCAAGAAAACGATTTTTTAATTGAGAAAGAAAACTAGAACCCAATCCTAAATCAAAGCAACTTTACACTGACTTCCTACATGAATACATTAATCTCGGCCACATGAAAGAAATAGAGTGGCTGGATCCTCTTAATGCGCCACACAAACAATTCTACTTCATGCCCCATCATAGTATTTTAAAAGAAAGCTCATTAACTACGCATATTCGAGTTGTTTTTGATTGCTCCGCAGCCACATCCTCAGGGCTCTCTCTTAATGACGTACGAATGGCCGGTCCCACCCTGCAAGACGATGTGTATTTCGATTGCACACATACGTCATAAGTGCGGACATTGAGAAAATGTACCGCCAGATTTTGGTCCAAGAAAGCCAACAAACATTACAATGTATTCTTTGGCGCGATTCTCCCGCCGAGCCATTAAAGGCCTATCAATGCACAACCGTCACATACGGTAGCAAATGTTCCTCATACCCCGTGAATAAATGTCCACACACCTTAGGTTTAGACTATTCTAACATTATTCTTAATATTTCCAATATCATACGTAATGATTTTTACGTGGATGATTTATTAACAGGTTTTGATTCAGTCAAGGAGGCTCAGGAGGCATGTCACAAAATAACTGAGGCTCTAAAAAAGGAGGTTTTCGTTGAGAAAGTTTTACTCTAATAGTCCTGAGATCCTAAAAAATATTAATGACAATCCATGCACATTTGCAATATTAAGTTTTGGTGAGAACGAAAACTCCAAAACGCTGGGGCTGTTATGGTCGCCTCATCAAGATTTATTACTTTACAACATCAGTCCCTTTACCGCATTGAAAGAAAACGAAGAAATAACAAAGTGGTGCATATTATTAGACATTTTACAAGTGTTTGACCCATTAGGACTCTTCATACCGTGTACAACTACATTTAAAATATTGCTTTAAAATGTATTGCTTGAACACATTTGATGGAACAATCCAGTTCCTGCTCATGTTAAAACAACATTTATGAATTTAAGATCACAGCTTCCCATTTTAAATAATCTTAAAATAGAACGCCTGGTAAAATTACATAATTATACGAACATTGAATTGCATGGATTTGCAGACACCAGCGAAAAGGCGTATGGAGGATGTATTTACATAGTCTCCACTGATAAAAATAATAAAACACACTCTCATTTATTATGCGCTAAAAGTAAAGTCGCCCCTTTAAAACCGGTAACATTATCTCGCTTGGAACTATGTGGGGCATTAGATGAATCTAGACTAGCTAAAAAGGTACCTACTTCCTTAAAAATCAAATTTAATAATTGCTATTTATGGACGTACTCTACCATAGTTCTGTATTGGTTAAAAAAAACGGCAAATCAATTTAAAACATTTGTCAGTAATCGGATTAACGAAATTCAAGAATCCATTTCTTTTGCACAGTGGCGGCATGTACCTACTTCGGATAATCCCACTGATTTATTATCCAGGGGTGTCTCCCCTGAAAATGTATTACGATTTACCCTTTGGTGGTATGGTCCTAAATGGCTAACCGAGTCCCGTGATAGCTGGCCTTTTTTGGAACTGACGCCGCCAAAGGAAATTCCTGATATAAAAAACATATACACACGGAAGGCGATTTATTTTTAATAAAAAACTTTTCAAATTTACTGAGGTTGAAAAGAAGTGCGGCATATATTGAAGAAAAACTAGGGTTTTCTTGAATGTAACTATATTTTCACGTTCACAAATAACACCTTTCATTGCAAATCTCACTAAATTTTACATTTACAAATGGCACTTTTCAGTACAAATCATACTAAACTCTTCTTATCACTTTTTACAGAGGTTAACACATTGGTTCCAAAAACTATCATACTTATTACACTAGTCGTTGATTTTCACTTCAACTTTTATATGTTTTTTGAATACATTGGTTGAGGATGGATGAGAAATTAGTAAGTATAACTTTTTCCGTTATGCTGCCACATGTTGATCATAAGACTGTCTAGGTTAGGTACTTGTCGGTTGAGAGTAGAACTGTAACAGGGAGAGTAGTGGTTGGATGTCGAAAATTGAATCGTTTAATAGCATAAAACTATAAGTAGGAAACAATTAGATGTAAAAGGGTAACTTCGCTACTAACGGGGGGAGGTGGCGTTACGAGTATGATTTATGAATAATTAAAGGTTGGTTTATCATAGTTAAGGAACTAGTAGTTTTTCAACATATGTATTATGGTTAGCTCAAAAGGTATCAGCGTAATTTCGGGCCACTTGTAGTCGATTAAATTAATCAAGCATTTATTTACGTTTTAAAGGCCGCACAAGTCGAAAACTACTCTTAAAAATTCAAGCAGCATTACAAATTTACCTCCATTTATTGATAAAGAAGGTATTCTTCTGGTGGGGCCATTTGCTAAATTCGGAGTTTACCTACGATAAAAGGAATCCAATCATCATTTCATCTAATCACAAACTGACGAGGATAGTTTTTAATAATTATTACCAAAATTGATGTCATGCCGGGCCGCAATTACTTTTAGCCAACATTAAACAAAACTATTGGCCAGTAAGGAGCAGGGATTTATAGTCTATTTCAGAAAGGTATAGAGTAATAAAATGGGGAATTCCGTCCAGTTCGGCTCAATTTCGGTGTCGGCCATAGGCGTAGGTCTTGAAATAGTATTGTTTGTAATATTAAAATTTAAAGTAATTGCGTAAGAGAATTAGGGAAAGTATGTTTTCTGGCCTGAAGTGTCAATATCTAAATATTGTGTAGGGATTACTTAGGTAGTAGATTATACAGTTACGTTTTGCGTTTAACAGGTACCGTTTAACCTTACTCTGTGGAATCTACTCATTTCTTTATAAATGAAACCAACTGTTCCCAAATAATTCCAAAATATATTAGAATTACCATTTTTAAAATATATTGTGGAGTTATTTGGAAACAGTTGGTTTCATTCACAAAGAAATAAATTTTTTATATGATTAATATTTAACGCCTGACTCTCGTAGACATACTTCCGAGTAAACATATTTTTCAAGGTGTCGATTGACCCCCGTATAACACATTTTTGCTGTTATCTGCATGATTTATGAGCGATGACAAAAACGCGGTACATTTCAACTACATCAAAGGAGTTACCAGACTTATTGAAATTTATGGACGGTGGCTTTTAGACATTTATAAGTATATTTGTTTAGTTTAACGCATCAGTATTTGCTGTTAAGCCGTAAATAGTGTTCACAGTATTATAAGATTAGTAATAAAATGGCGACATTTCCACCAACGAAAAGATGTTCAAATAATTATCCACTATCAGTGAATGAAAAACTTATTATTTTAAATGTATACGATTGCATAAAATACGATTACCCGAAATTTACTGTACAAGAAACTGTCGACCGATGTTCCCGAATGACTGAAGTTGGAAAGTCCACCGTTTTTAAATTATTGCGGGGGAGAAAGATAGTGGAGCCTCCCAAGAAAAGTCCAGGCAGACCAGTAAAAGTCATTGATGAAGACACCAAAAGTGTAATTCGAAGAAAAGTTCACTCTTTTTATTTTAAAAAAGAAATACCCACCCTAGATAAGATTTTAATGGAGCTTGGCCAGGATGACAGTATTCCGTTGATAACGAAAAAACTTTTATGGACCACTTTGAGAAATATGGATTTTGCCTTGGAAAAGCATAACCGTAAAGCACTTTTACTGGAAAGCGATGAAATTGTTTGCTGGCGACGAAAATACTTAAGAAGTATAAAGCAGTACAGAACAGAGCAGAAGAAAATCTTTTATCTTGATGAGACTTGGATTAATGAAGGTTATACAGTACCAAAAACGTGGCAAGACAAAAATATAACCAGTGCTCACCAATCTTTCATGGAAGGCCTGTCAACGGGTATTAAGGTGCCTTCAGGTAAAGGGAAAAGACTAATAATCGTCCATATTGGAAGCGAAGAGGGATTTTTAAAAGAAGGTTTGCTAACCTTTCAGTCGTGCCATACGGGAGATTACCACGAGGACATGGATTCGGTTGTTTTTGAAGACTATTTTGGTGAAATGATAAAATATCCTCCGGATGATTCAGTAGTAGTTATGGATAACGCAAGTTATCATTCTCGACGCATAGAGAAGACTCCAACTTAATCTTGGAGAAAACAAGAAATTATTGACTGGTTGACCACCAAAAGTATTGAATTTGAAGATAATTTGATAAAAAAGACCTATTAGCTATAGCAAATTTACACAAACATCGTTTTATGAAATACGCCGTGGAAGATATAGCAGAAAAACATAGTGTAACTGTGCTGCGCACAACGCCATATCGTTGCGAACTAAATCCTAGGGAACTTATATGGGCGTAAGTGAAAGGATTTGTAGCAAGACACAACACGACATTCAAAATGAAAGACGTTAAGCTATTGTTTGATCAAACCATTAAGGAGGTGACACCAGAGAACTGGCGAAAAGCAGTCCAGCATGTCATTAAAGAAGAGGAGAAAATGTGGGGTCTTGACTACTTGATCGATCGGGCCGTCTACCCGTTAATTTTAACGTCAAGAGGAGATGACAGTTCCTCAGATGACGAAGAATATCATGATTTTTTATAATTTAATTCCTGTATAATGTTCAATAAAAAATAAGTGTACCTAATACTATGTACATAATGCCTAATTTTTATTCTGTTAAAATAAAATTCTTTCCATTTTACGAGTATCCTATCGGCACGCCTTTGGCACACTATTTTCAGTGTTTGTGAATGGATAACAATATGCTAAACCCATATATTGAACCCAACCCAGGTGGTACTACTTGCACTTGATAAAAAAAAAGAATTTCCAATGAAATCAATGCCAAACTATGAAAGTGACTTAAATATTCGTTGGGTCACTCTGTGGTCCCTTTGCATACCTAATGAGGTTTTGTTGATACTATATACCTTTCTGAAATAAACTATAGCTAGGCGCATAGTTCATAGAGGCACAGTTTGCTTTCGCGCTAAACCGAAAGGTATACAGCCCATCATGGGCAATTTACCTACCTGGACCTCCATTTATAATAAGCGGAGTTGATTACGCAGGGCCGTACTTAATTCAAGACCGAAAGAGCGCGGTTCCAAATTAACAAAAGGTTACATTTTCATATTTGTTTGCTTTAGCACTAAGGCGCTCCATATTGAACTTGTTACGGATAAAACGATTTACCTCACGTAGGGGAAAACCCACACAACTTTTTTCGGACAATGGTAAACATTTTGTGTCTGCGAGTACGGATTTTAAAGCGCTTAGTACATTTATTAAATCAAACAAATCATCAATTATTGATTCATTACCCAAAGTCGAAATAGATTGGAGATTCTCACCGCCATATTCACCCCATTTTGGGGGTCTTTGGGAACCAGGTGTTAAATTAATCAAACACCATCTTAAAAGAGTTGTATCAAATGCACACCTTACTACACTATGAAGAATTCCACTCGTTATTGACGCAGATTGAGGCAATAATAAATTCGCGGCCGTTGACGCCGTTATCTACCCAACGATTACACCGCTCTAATGCCCGCCCTATAACCACATCAGCAGACCGACAATTTACAAACATCCCTATAAATCGACTATCACGCTATCAACTGACGCAAAAATTATTACATCATATGTGGGAAAGGTGGAACAAGGAGTATATCTCTGAGTTGCAGAAAAGAACCAAGTGGTTTGCTACCAAAGGTGATAAGGTTGCCGTCTAGTCCTAATTAAAGAGGACAATTTGCCACCCATGAGGTGGAAACTTGGTCGCGTTAGTGAATGATATGTGGTAACGATGGTGTAACGTGTTTTTAAAATTAAAACTTCTGGTGGCATTACAACCCGTTCATTTTCAAAATGTCCGTTACTCGTAAACGATGATATAGACAATAATTAAAGCAGAAAACAGTTTTAAAATTTCAGACTCTTAGGCATATAAGTTAGCATTAGGTAGTTTAAGTTTAAGATTTTTATAACATTCTAAATGTAAATATAAGAAGTCACTTGCCGAAATCAATGATATTACTTGTGATTACAAGAAAAATCTGTTACTTTTTTATTATTAGGTATTAGTTTTATCTATATTTAATACCCATACAACAATTTTATTTATTGCATTGTCATAATTGTATGTTTTTTTGGTACTCTTCCTTTCAGCAATTTTTGCCAAGGCTGGGAGGTCCGTGAAGTTAGCCCCCAAAGTTTTCACGATTTAACTACATTTAGTGCCATATTTATGGCTCTGCTTTTTGTAGAGTGATTTAATATAATGGCAAATATATAATCTGAGTGTAAGGGACAAGCGTGAACATGCCCCCGCCTTGGGTCCGTGAAGTTAGCCCCCAAAGTTTTCACAATTTAACTAAATTTAGTGTCATCGGTTAGTGCTTCCGTGGTTTGGTAGATATTGAATAGTCATTTATTTCAAGGTCAGTCCCCAAAGTTTTAGAACTAATTCCAAATTAGTGTCATTCGTTAGTGCACTTTGATGCTTCAATTATTTTCGTTAGTGCTTTATTGGTTTTAGAGATATTTGACTTTATATTTTCAAGTTCAGCCCCCAAAGTATTTACGATTAATTCCAATTTAGTGTCATTCTTTAGTCCATCCATCCATCCATGGCTCTACAACCCGGGGTGGGTCTTGGCCGCCTCAACAATTCTCCTCCATTCATGTCGATCCTGAGTACTTTCTTCCCAATTCAGGACTCCCAAAGTTTGCAGGTCCTTGTGTATATTATCACGCCATCGAAGTTTTGGGCGCCCAAGTGGTCTTTTGTTATTAGGGGCTTCTTCCCAGACCATTTTAATTAGCCTTGAGTCATTACTCCTCTGGACATGTCCCAGCCATCTAAATCTGTTGGATTTAATTTCTTGTACTATACTTGGGCTATTATATAGTTCATATACCTCATTGTTCGTGCGCCTCCTATACCGCACTGTTTGTTGATCCCAGACTCCTCCGTATATTTTCCTAAGGATCTTTCTTTCGAAACGATTGAGTAGTAGCGTGTCTTGTACCGTCATGGTCCATGTTTCGCTGCCGTATGTTACAACTGGTCTTATAATAGTTTTATATATGTTTATTTTTGTTTGCCTTGTCAGAGTCCTTGATCTTAATAATTGTTGGGTTGCATAATAGCATTTATTTCCTTGAAGTATACGCTGTTTAATTTCTACTTTAACGTTATTATCTGATGTTATTAGAGCTCCTAGATATTGAAAAGTCTGTACATGTTCGAAGTTGTATTCGTCCATAGTAACATTTTGACGTATTCGAAATCGTCCTACGTTTCGTGTCATATGCATATACTTAGTTTTTTCCTCATTGACTTTCAGTCCCATTTTCTTTGCCTCTTTTTCTAGTTTTATAGAGGCTTCCTTCACGTTAACTGTACTTCTTCCTACAACATCTAGATCATCTGCATAAGCTAGAATCAGGCAGGGTCCATTATGGCCGAATATGTTCGTAGTTAGTTCGGTTCGTCTTACTACCTTCTCCAAGGCTATGTTAAATAGAGCCGGCGACAGTGCATCCCCTTGTTTAAGTCCAGTTGTTATTTCAAAGGTTTCGCTGTAGTGACCTTCTATTCCATTCTTTAGTGCTTCAATAATTGTCGCTAGTACTTTATTGGTTATCGATATATTTGACTTTATATTTTCAAGGTCAGCCCCCAAAGTGTTTACGATTGATTTCAATTTGGTGTCATTCATTAGTGCTTCAGTTATTTTCGTTAGTGCATTATTGGTTTTCCAGATATTTGAGTTTATAATTTCAAAGTGTTTACGACTAACTCCAAATTAGTGTCATTCGTTAGTGCACTTTAGTGCTTCAACAATTTTCGCTAGTACTTTATTGGTTTTCGAGATATTTCATGTTCTTTTTTTGAGGACAGTCCCCAAATTATTCACGATTCGATTAAATTTAGTGTCTTTCGTTAGTACTCTTTAGTGCTTTACAAATTTTCATTCGGGCTATCTTCTTTTTCGATATACTTGATATTAATTTGTTGGCACTTCCGTGAAGTTAGCCCCCAAAATGTTCACGATTTAGTTAAAGTTAGTATCATTCGTTAGTGCTTCCATAAATTTCGTTAGTGCTTTTTTGGTTTTCTAGTTATTGGCTATTATTTATTATAATATCAGCTTCTATAATTGTTTACAGATGATTCTAAAATAGGTTATGCATTCGTTAGTGCTATTCAGTACTTCAATAATTATATTCCAAAATGCTTTGTTGGTTTAAAAATATGTTTTTTTAGTAAATCCCAGAGTTTTCCAGGATCGAATATGTTTAGAGCCATTAATTTCATTCGTACTTCAACTTTTTTCATTAATTTAAACTATTTACATCGCTATGATGCCAAAAGACAAAAATAGCACATAACTTAATATAATGCATGTATCCATATTTCAATTTATAAGTAGATCAAATTTACCGTTAAAAATTAGCCATTATTTTTGGCGTGTCAAGAAGAACAGGAAAGGATCGACTCATAAATCAAAGTCCTGTAAGTCCTTTTAGTTACCTACTTTTATTATTTCTCAAGTTCTATAGTGGCGGATACTAAAATATTTCAATATACGATACATTTTGGTAAAACGATTTATAACAATGGAAGAAAATGAAAATATTGGATTGTTCTTTCGATTAAGAAATTTTGACATTTTTGGCGCCCAGTATCACTCAAGTTTGGTATGACTTAAATACGAAACCTCCATTTTCCTTTTATACCTATAAACAAATAACCAAACAACCACCAATTACAAGGATATTGATAAGGCCCCATGTTTTAGTCACAGGTACACACATCCAAATGAAAATGCAGACAAAATATTTAATATTTATTTAGAAAAAATATATTTGGAGATTATTTCAGTTCCAGTTATTTCCAGTGCACGGGTTGAGTCGAATAGAATGGATACAATGTTTAACAAATAGGGGGTGTTCCGATACTCAGATGTTTTCGTTCATTTCATTTTCGGAAGGTTATGTGAAAATTCTATAACTCTACCCATTTCTCTAAAACTAATAATAATTGAGATATCTGTTATTTATATAATGTTATTGGTCTGTCTACGTATATAAGTGACAAAAAACTGTGAGTTTGTAATTTTATAGAAAATGTTTGTTTGATAACTTGAGGGAACTATTATACAGTTTACTTACACAGTATAAAATAGGAGTTGAAATGGAAAGAATCTTTCTTTGTCCACATTTTTACTTTTTCAGATAGATCGTCATATAGTTCAATACATCCATCATTTTCTCTACACACAGCTACATAATGGCCAATAAGGTCATTAGAAGCTGGTTTATAAAATATAACAGCTCCTCTAAATGTAAACTGTTTTTTGTTGACATTAATTATCAAAGGAATATCCCGTACTTTTAGACTTATATCCGGAAGCTCTATAAATATTTGATTATTTGTTATACGGTCTATACTGGTCTATATTACACTCTTTGCTACATTTTCTACATTTAATATTTTTTAAAACGGAACTTTAAATGGAGTCTTCAAGTGATGATATTGAGTTAGGAATTATGACAACGTTTACCGGTAAATAAAACTGGTTATGTTTCTGACGAATATTGCAATATGAGCAAACTTTAATTTCAATTGCACATTTAAAAAATAATTTATGATATTTACCTACCTGAATTTTTGAAATTCAACAATACTTATAAGTGATGTTGACAGCTGGACAGAATTAAAGTATTATGATGGCAAAAATGTGCAAGTTATTGCATGTAATAAAAAAATATAATTACTATCTGTATTGCTTCTCACAGTACCGAAATATATAAATGCTTTAAATTCAATACATTTTGCTGTCGGTTGCGGATAATATGTAGGCAACATCACCCAGAAAAGAGAAAATATAATTTTTTATAACAATCAATAAACCACCAATAACAAAAAGGTTAGTAAAAATATATTCGTATTGTATACAGAAAAACAAACTCAAACTTTTTGAGGCAACTTTATTTGCTTCATATTGTAGAGTTTTTTCAATTTCGTTACGATTCATTTTTATTGGACTATTCTCAGTTTTAATTTTTTTATTTGAAATCTCTTTAAGCTCTGAATTCAACCATATATTACGCTTAATTATATTTAGACGTTTTCATGTCATCATTGCTTCATCAGGAACGTGTTGATAATTATTTTTAAACTAGGAAATTAAAATCTCCCAAGTTGGCAACCCTTTCCGTTTATGTTTTACTGAGAATCCCTCGTCTGTATTGTAAGCTGTGGTGCAGCTGTAGTTTATCCTGAATATTGGTTCTCGAGTATCAAATTAAAACAGTCAACAAAAAATATAATTTTCTCAAAAACAAAAAGGGGCTAATAATATGTGTAATAAAAGGTAAGATGTTTGGACAGCCGTGAAGTAATAATATAAGAGGGATGTCGTCTAGCCCCTTCCATCTGCAGTATTGTTAAAGTGTGTTCATACTGTAATGTCCTCAAAAGAGGGAGATTTTAATCATCAGTTGTTCTTGGCCTATAAAGGCTCTCATACAGACTTGACAGGACAACTATGCCAAAAAATGCCTAAGAAAGTTGGAAAACGGCTTAAGACAAACTAAAAAAGAAAGACAAGTTTATAGAACATATAAATTATGTAATACTTAAGTTGACTTTTAGGTAGAAATGGTCACTTGGGTGTTACGTAACGTTTAGGCAGGGAGAGGGTACAGCAGAACGTTACGACGTGCTATAGGGGGGAGGGAGGTCAAAAATTGTCTTACGTAATACTTCAACCCTTGACAACTGAGTACTGAGCTTGCCAGGTGGTTCTTAAAATTTGATACTCTGTAGTTCTCAAAATAATAGGCATACCAAAATTTGTATATATATTCGAGATCAGGAGAAAAGGGCTACCAAAATATAGAAAAATATACATGGTGTCTCATTTGAAAAAATGATGTTGAATTTAATATCTAGTCCACCCTGTATACATTTCATTGTGTGAAATCATTTTTAAAAAAATTAGTTAATTTTATACAACATTTGTACAACATTTTTTTTTGTATCTTAATTACACATTACACAGTCCATCCGGAAAATAATATCCCAGAGTGAAAACAGACTGAAAAGTTCTTCTCTTATTGGCCAAACTGATGTGTAATCGGTGATACATCCGCCATCTTGTTGAGGGAAGTCAAACTTTAATTCGATTTTATCGAACCTTCTTGATTTTGCTATTCTGTTTTGCAGTTATATATCATTTTTTAATTCTCCTTCTCTCTTTATGACTGATCTCAGGTGTTTGAAGTTTTCAACTTGTTTTAGTTTCCTATCATTTATGTCTATATCTATTTGTTCAATTCCTCCAATTACTGTTACTTTCGTTTTCTCAATATTAAAACTCATACCATATTCCACACCCTTGATTCAATATTTTAAAATTATGATTGGGGTCGTTTTCCGAGTCTGCTAAGTCATTGGCATACATAATCTCACAAATGAAAGTTGTAGCTTATATGTGCCCAATACAAGTATCTTCAGCTTTTCTTTGTAGGCCTTGTATATTTCAATGAGGAAAAGTGGCCTCAAGACTCAACCCTTTTTTACTATATCCCTACTTGTGATATATAGGCTGTGTAGTGCTCATTGTGTCATTTGTCCACTTCTTTATCATATTTATTTATGGGGCACAGTTAAGTGCTTTGTTCAGATCAGTAAAGCTGAGATATAGCAATGTTGTAATATTTTTTCAGATGGAAAACAGTACAATTATCAGTGATCCATCTCTAAAAGTCAACCTTAACACTAACTCCATAGGCCCGGCTTGTTTTATACAAAAAGGAAAAATTAACTGTTCAACAGTGATCTATAAAGATAAAAAAACGTGGCGTCGGTCCCGACATCGCGTCGAAAACGAAATTCAAGAATTAAAATACAAGCTGGAAGCTTTGAAAGAAATCAGACGTCATTTGAAGAATACTAGACCCCTAGATGAGATACACAATAAACCAAATGGTTCAGAACTCACCACTTTCAACGACTTGACTTTCCAAAGAAATAATTTGAATATAGGAATGTCTAATAGTCCAGGTTTATACAGACCAATGTCAATCGGTAATAAAATTAACAATAAGAAGCGAAGGAGGAAACCTATAAATGTGACAACTGAAGTTAGCTCCACGAATTATGATAATTATAATACTACAGATCCAGAGAACATTTCTTCAAGTACAGTTGCAACGGAAGGAGCTACATTTTCACCTGAGTTAGTAACCAATCATCATCGACACGGCCATAAAGTTTACAATATAACACAAAAAACTTCAACAACGACATCACCGCCTATAGTTGTTTCTTCTGCTAGGACAAGAAAAGTACAAATTCAAAAGGTTGGTGGGTTTCATATCGAATTAGTTGTAAATATAATATGTTAATTTATTCACACATTCCTTAACAAACTATGCTGTCAAATTTCTTCGGTTAAATTTGCATTGAAAACTATATCAACTTTCTGAAGCAATTATTTACTTTTTTGTGTAACAGTGTAATTGATAAAGTGAGTTAGAAGTATTTTGATTGATCCGGATAGTTGTGGTTTACCTCTTCCATCTCAGTTCATTATTTTTAAATAATTATATATGCTTTTATTTTTAATACTATACTTGTACAGCAAAACTGTTTTAAATTACAGAAAAATTAAAAAGTGGAGCAAATGATGTAAACATTGTATCAATTGCAAACACGCCCATTGAAGAGGTATTTCACAAAATACATATATTATGTCAAAACCGATATTTGACATTTATTTACTTTAATCTTAGACATTTTAACTTTCGAATCTTGAGCTCAGAATATTAGGATCTAACTTAAATTACGTAGCTCCTTACTGAGTTACAGGATGTTTTATTTAAAAATTTGAAAACTATTTGGCGTATCCTTGTCGGGAAGTGTACTCGTAGGTACTGTCATTTTGGCCCAATCTTTCGATTCTCGAAAACTCTCTGAGTAATTTAGTAGGGTGTACAGTACTATATACAACTATATACAATTTTCGATTCTTTTATAGTTCTAATAAAATAGTAATTAAACCAAATTTATTCTGACACGTCAGGTTTTGGAGAAAAAATTATTGAAAATAAATGAAATATTATTAATTATTAGATAAAGCTGTATGCTATCGTCCCGTTTAAAATGTTTTTCTTTTATACTGTTCTGCGGCACTTTCTGATATCAATGTCCAACAATAATCAGCAAGCATAATCTCACTGTTCCATTTCCCTGGTAACGTTTTTCAGTAACAGAAATGTCTTGATGAAACCTTTCGCCGTGTTTATCACTGACGTCGCCGAGGTTCGGTGGGAAGAAATCCAGGTGCGGGTGCAAAAAATGTATGTTAAGGCTCATGTTACAGCTCAATTCATGGTATCTTCCAATAAGATCATCAAGAAGTGCTATATAATCGTTAGATTTTGTGTTCCCTGGAAAATTTTGGGTCACACTTTTAAACGCATTCCAAGCAACACGCTCCAAGTCACTTAAGGTTTCTTCAAATATTGTATCTTGTTGTAGAAGTTTAATTTGGGGTCCTACAAACATTCCCTCTTTGAGATTTGAATCTGTGATATTGGGAAATTTTTGTTTTAGGTATTGGAATCCACGGCCTTCTTTATCCATTGCTTTGATGACATTTTTGATCAAACCTAATTTTATGTGTAATGGCGGTAAAAATATTTTATCAGGTTCCACTATAGTGACTTATGAAGTATATTCTTTTGTCCAGGAATATACTGAATCCTGACTGGCCAGTTTTTAATAATGTAGTGGGAATGTCTTGCTCGACTGTCCCACTCACAAAGAAAACAGCAGTGCTTTGTATACCCTAGTTGTAAGCAGAGTAGAATTGCTACAACTTTGAGGTCTGCGCTGATGTACCATTTGTCCAATTTGTATAATTAATACTGTCGAGAAGACGAGTCATATTTTCATACGTTTCTTTCATGTGGACTGCGTGGCCAACGGGGATGGATGGATAAACGTTTCCTATGTGAAGTAGCACAGCTTTCAAACTCAACTTCAAAACATCGATAAAAATACGTCATTGTTCTGGATGGTGTTGGTGACCTAAGGCCAGCGTCAAATCGTCGACATTTTTGCAGTATGAAAGACTCTCGTCGTTTGTAAAATACTGTGATAGTTCTTTCTGACGATTACGATATACAGAAATTTGTGTACCTGGAGCTAACAGTTCGCATCCTTGGAGTATCTTAGTATTTCTGCTTTAGTTTTTGACAAATTAAGATCTCGAATAAGATAATTCAATTCTAACTGATTTATTAGGTGTGGTGCGTCCTCTTAAGATGGCAAATATTCATCTTCGCTGGTCGATAACGTGACACTTGGTTCTTCTGATTCTGTACCACCATATCCTTCACTCGAAACACCTATGGGTCTTGGTACTGGCAAGGCTTCCGAATGAGGTACTGGACGAGTAGCAGAGGGAAGACGAGCATAACTAATGTTTTTCTTATTTTTGTTGGAAAACCCAAAAGATTTCGTGCAGCAAAAGTAGCAATCGGTCGAATGGTCAGTTTGTTCACGCCAAATCATAGGTCTAGCAAATGGCATAGCGATGCTCCTACCGTTTGACCAGCCCCTCAGAGTAACATCACAGCGTGCACAGCAGATACTGGGAGCCCATGTCTTGTCTTGGTGTTTAATGGTTAAGCCATAAAAGTGTAATATTCCGCTTATGCCGGTGGGTAGTGAATTTATCACATATATAACAGAAGCTGTTTGGATTATTTACACACGTACGGGACATTATGAAATAAAAGGACGTTCAGCTATAACAAACTGACTTACCCTGAATCAAAAAAGCCGTATAGCCACATAGCCAGAAATCTACCAATTCTTAATTTGATTGGTTCCAGATCAAAAAGGGCGAGGTTTAAGTGCCCTGACGTAGGAAACATGCAAGGACATGTTCAGACACGTCCACTCAAAGTTTGGCTGAACAACATATGTTGCAGTATCTTTCTTATATGAAAGTAACTTTGAAATTATGTAAAATTTAATGCGTTTTTTGAAAAACCTATTTAATTTATCAAAATCCTGACGTGATGGAGCAAATTTGAAATCAGATTCAGAATCAGCATGACAAAATATATCAATTACACGTATTGGTGTATAAAAAACTGTTTTGACCATTGTAATTAAACTTAACTCAAATTTAATATCGGGTATACATTCTTAATACACAATGAATTGATCAACGTATGCCTTTAATTGTTACCAATTGGTCAGAAGTCATAGTAAACATAACATGAGCAGATATTTTTTTGTAGATGTTAAAATGTTTGATTAACAATTGGTATTGCGATGCTTGTTAAATAATATTTCATTATAATTCTGCATAGTGCATATCAATGTTGAAACCTGATGCTTTTGTTAACATTGAAGGCTTTCCTGTATACTCCATTAACTTTGCAACAATTTAATATAATGTAAGCATTAATAATTCTGCCAATATAATGCTTGATATTGGTAGGTATATTTACCAATTTGCTTGCATTTAAATAATTAACAATAATTGCTAGATTTATTAAAATTCATTATTAACAACTGGTCTTATTATTCTTGGTATTGAAAATCTGAAGAAATATATAAATTTATAAAATTTCACACGAGATCGAATGTCAACCTCAATGTTTGTTTTTACTTTTAGCCGCACAGGACAGATGATTTGATTCCCCTTCCAAAAAGAAGAGTCAAACCCGACCTTTGCCATTGCGATACCTATGTATCTAACGAAGATCAGGAAAAGGAAAACAAGAGACGTATCAAGGAAGAACGGCTTAAAAAGAAGCTTCGAAAACAGAGAAAAAAAGAACAATTGGAAAAAGAATGCGGTCTCGAGAAGATGAACTGTTTTCACCACGACAATGATCATTGGAAAACAGCTCCGTTATGGACTAAAGGACCTTTTTGTTTTTGTATGAATTCCAATAACAATACGTACACTTGTATTAGGACTATCAATTCAACGCACAATTATTTGTATTGTGAATTCACAACTGGATTTATAACTTACTATAATTTAAGAATAGGTGAGTTATTTAGATGTTAAGTAACAGTTCTATCTTAATAATGCCTTGTAAATATTACACAAACAATAAGAATTTTCCTCCATATTATTATTAAGTGAAAATACTTTGTTTCTGAGACAATCCACTTGTGATATACAATGATGAAACTATTAAAAGCAATTCACATGATAAGTTTAAAAATTAATTATTTTAATCCCCATTTGGAGTAACCACCTTTCTATTTATAATTATTAATAAGATGAAACAATAAATTATCAATAAAAATGAATGTCATCAAATAATTCCACCAAAAAAACATATTTGTTTTCAAAATAATTGAGCTAATCATCAATTTAAGTCAATTGGTAAAGAGGAAGGGATAACTTAGAAAATCGAAACAGGGCCATTTTATAAATTCATTACTTAAATTTATTTGCATCTTTCAGAAGCATACTTTAAGGTAATGACGTCCAAATAGGCATTAAAAATACTATGAAAGAAAGTAGACAGCACATTGTCATTCTTAGTTATTATGACAATTTCAGATTTTATGTAAAACTATATAGCCTCTTCCTGAGGAATACCATACCTCCTTATGCCATATACAGACTTTTATGTTGAAATGTCAACTGAATATCCCCTAGTTCTCATACTTTTTTAAATGGGGCTATACATAAAAGGAAATATTCTGCTAATCCTTTACCTTGAAGGAAAATTCTCCATGCATTCAATTCTGTCTCTGAGAGATTATAGCCATGCAATTAATGAAATTGTACCAAAAATTTTAAGTTCAAGGATTAAATACTGAGCTCTCAATTACAAGTCCTAATTTCATTCTCATTGTAATCTACATTACACCTTAAAACTTCAGTTTGTGTTAAGAATAGCTAAACTTCGAGTTGAGATTCAGGAAATACAAAATTGCCCACTTACAACATTACAATACTATTGTAATGTTTTTCTTATTTATTTAAACAGTAAACGGGTGGGATACACTTTAAACACATGGTATGGCTACTTACGAATTTATTTAAACACTAAACTACTCACTAACACTTAATTTATATACACACAAACTTAATTATTAATTTATATCAACACTTTACTGTTCGCTATTTCGGTGTATTCTTGTTTATTCGTCGAGATCACTTTATAAAAACTAACTAACTCTCCCTGGTCGGTCCTTTATATATTAGTGCCTTTTTTACTAGAGAACAGTTCTAAGAAATCCCTACGCATCCGCCATAATTTTAACTTTCATACATGGCTTAGACAGAGTCGGATACAGGGACTATACCAGTGTGCTGTTTCGTAACATTACCCCCACCTTAAATGGAAGTTCCTCCTGGAACTTTTGTGTAGCCGAGACTTGATGTTTGAATCGGCAAATGACCCCATTTCTATACTTTCCGATCTTATAGAAATAGCAGGGCACCGTCTTTATTGGATACTAATAGCGGGGGTTGTAGCTGCAAATTAATATCTGGACACCGGTATCTTGGAAGATAATCTATACCATGTTCCTAATAACGACTCGCCAATCCAACTGGTTACTCGCTATTTTAGGCATAGCCAGTTTCTTCACGCTGGATTCTAACACATGGTCTCGGAGGCTTCGAAGTGCTTCCCACACATCGCGGTAGGTAGATCGATCTTGAAATTCATTTTTAGTTACCACGTAAAAGACGTACCGCGAATTATGTTTCAGTTTCAGTGTCTTACCAGGGGCTGGAATCTGGTCTTCAAGTTTTTCTAATTGCTCGAACTTCTTTCGAAAGACGGATGCCAACCCTCGTGCGTTCTTGAGACGGGCGGGGATGTTGTATGCCAGTGAATAATCTTCCGGGAGATTGAACAAATCTTGTCGTTGTTCTGAAGTGACTCCATATCTAACTTTTCCGGTACCTCAATACGCACCCATAAATTCATCGAAGGTAGGGTCAGACACATCTCGAATATGGTTTACTGCTTTAGGTCATGGTCTCCTTCGAATGGCGCTAGTCGGTTTTAGTGAACTACTTTTGGTTTTCCGTTGGGATCTTGCTTATGCGATATATAACATCATTGATCCTTATGGACCTTCCCAGGATTTTTGTAATTTTGGAGAAAATCCTTTTCTCCACGTCGGGTTGTGTAACCATAGTTTGTCCCCTTCTTTAGAACCGCCTACTGTGGCCTGCGTGTCGTACGTACTTTTCATTCGGCAGCTTGAAGATTTGTTCGAACTAATTCATGAATATCGTCCAGTCTTCTCAATTGGATCACGTAGTCTTCGCCTGCTAGATCTTCTCCTGGCGGACAGCCAAATTCCAGGTCACAAGGAAGCCTCATTTCACGTCCCAACAAAATTTTCGAAGGTGTTTCACCCGTGGACTCATTGACGGCAGATCAATGAGCCAATGCGAATAGTGAAAGATACTGGTCCCAATCTCTCTGATGGCTGGAAACTACTTTGGACATGTATTTTCCAATAGTCCTGTTCATTCTCTCGACCATTCCATCTGACTGTGGATGTAATGCTGTTGTCCTGGTCTTCTTCATTCCCAGCTTGTCGCAAATCTCCTGGAATAGATGGCTTTCAAAATTTCGTCCCTGGTCACTGTGGACTTCCAAGGGTACTCCATATCGGCTGATGAATTATTTCACCAATATATCCGCGACAGTTGTGGCCTCTTGGTTCGGGATAGCGTAAATTTCCACCCACCTTGTGAAATAATCCATTACAACCAGGATGTATTTATCACCATTTTCTGTTGTCGGAAATGGTCCAGCGATGTCTAAAGCAATCCTTCCGAAAGGGCTTCCAACATTATACTGTTCCATAGGTGCCTTCCTCTTGCGATGTGGTCCATTACTCTTAGCACAAGTCGTACATTTCTTACACCATTCCTTCACATCGTCGGAGCTGTTCATCCAATAAAACCGTTCACGGACTCGCTGAAGGGTTTTCTTTCACTCCCAGATGACCTCCCGATGGACTGTCGTGTAACTTCTTTTGTACCTCAGCTACTGTCGTTCTAGGGATAACTAGCTGTCTCCTCATCTCGGAACCATCATCGTTTTCAAGGACTCTTTTCAACAGCCCTTCTTCCAGGACAAAGGAGTCCCACTGAGCCCAATACGCCTTGAGTTTCGGTGAAAATCTTGGCACTTCTTGCCAGGTAGGTCACCGATTTTCTTCCTTCCACTGCCGAATCTTCTTTAGGCAAGGGTCATTCTCCTGATATTCTCTGATCCTGGTGGGTGACCATTCTTCATTGACTACTGTAATTCTTGAAACTGCAACTTCCTTATATTTCAACTTGTTGCATTGTGAATAATCTACAGGGCATGACCGTGTAGGCAAAGAGTTAGATTTTCGGTGATTCACATTAGCTGGATGTTCACCCCTGTCTGATTTCCCCTGTGACTGGAGTTCTTGGGTTACAGGAGTCTTGGGGCTCTTAGACGGACTGCGTACGTGCTCTAGCTGGCCACACTTCCGGCATTTTATCTTCTTCGGCTTCTTGTCTGCCATACCTTTCAACAAGTTAACGATCTGGTCAAGTTTGTCATCGTCATCTTCTTCCTGCATGGTCCTACCTTTATTGTACCGCGTGCACTTCGTGGCTGCTTTGCATTTAAGAGGTTCTTGGTTTGCAGGAGTCGTAGGACGCTTACACGAACTGCGTGCATGCTCTAGCTCGCCACAATTACAGCACCTGATTTTCTTCGGCTTCTTGTCTACCATACCTTTCAACAAGTTGACGATCTGGTCAAGTCTGTCATCGTCACCTTCTTCCTGTATGGTCCTACCTTTGTTGTATCCGGAAGCCATCGTGGCTGCTTCATATTCAAGAGCAGCAGTTAATGCGTCGACCAATGTTTTCGGATGGGCTAAACGCAAAATCCTCTGCATATCGGGGTCACGTAAGCCATCAATAAAGGCCTGGATGCCTAAACATTCCATCATGTTATCTGGTGCTGATCGATAAGCAAATCGAACTAGTCGGGCAATATCCACTGCATACTCTTGAAGGGATTCATTACGTTTCTGCCTTCTGTTTTTCAGCTGGGATCGGTATCGTCTGAAGTACGTCTAAGGCATCTCCCAGAAGCGCGATGGTTAAGTTCACTGCCTTCTCCTTATCGGACCAATTATTCACTCTAGCGGCTGCTTCAAACTGTTTCACATAATTGGTCCACGACATTTTTCCATCGAACTCTGCTAAAACTACCAATGTCTTCTAACTTAGGGTGTGTTTCTGGCTCGCAAGGTATTGTTTGCTCGGTCTTCTTTTCTTCCGCTGGCGTGTCTTGAGTTCTTATATCTGTCATCTTTCTTTCTAACTCCTTGATTTTCTCGTCCATCGTTGTCATCTTATTCTCGATTTTCTCGTCCATCGTTGACATCTTACTCTAGATTTCAGATTTTAGAGACGAAATTTCATTTTCAACGTCAGCGGCAGTGTCGTTTTTGATTAGTAAGATATCGGCAGATATATTGTTCTTCATAGCAGAAATCTTCTCGTCCATATTAGCAGAAATGTCTTTCTTCATAGCAGAAATATCGCTTTTCATATTGGTTGAAATATTCTCTTCTATGGCAGAATTACCGTTCTTCATTGCAGAAATATTCTCGTCCATGTTAGCAGAAATATTAACAGAAATTGACGAGATTAAGGTGGAAGCCTCGTCATTAAATAAAACTGTTTCTGGATCAAAGCAGTCATTTTCCAGTGCCACTTTGTCTTTCTACTAATTCACTTTTCTTACCGGACGTTTCCAACTCACGATCTTCCAATTCTGCTCTTAGTTCCGTGACTTTCAGGTCACATAGTCTCTTGGCCATTTTACGTAGCAATTTATTTATATTACCCCATACCTGACACCAATGTAATGTTTTTCTTATTTGTTTAAACATTAAACGGGTGGGATAAACTTTAAACACACGGTGTGGCTAGTTACGAATTTATTTCAACACTAAACTACTCACTAAGACTTAATTCATATACTCTTAAATTTAATTTATATACACACAACCTTAATTATTAATTTATATCAACACTTTACTGTTCGCTATTTCGGTGTATTCTTGTTTATTTGTCGAGATCACTTTATAAACTAACTAACCCTCCCTGGTCGGTCCTTTATATATTAGTGCCTTTTTTACTAGATAATTCTAGATTGCTTCTTGAATGTCTAGATAAGATAGTCACAATCGTAAACAGTTCTAAGAAATCCCTGCGCATCCGCTATAATTTTAACTTTCATACATGGCTTAGGCAGAGTCGGATTCAGGGACTATACCAGTATGCTGTTTCGTAACATTATAGACTATTCAAACACAGTTGAGCGTCGATCAACCGAACGACCACAGCCCAACTACTATGTCCGCGTACCAAATTATGAAGTGTAACGAAATTTTAGACTTCATGACTAATAAGGCTGATGCCACCGCTAGCTACTCATCAATAACAAGTTCAGATAATGAAGTTAAAAATATAATTGGCAGATTTGCATTGGTTTAACATACAAGCTGAAACCGAGCAGTATAAAATATCAGTCCTTAAAAAAGTGTGCCGCTCGTAAGCAGATGAAGAATTTTTAAAACGTTAATTGTACATAGTACCTTTTTTTATTAACATATTGTCTGCACTTTTTTATTATCAATTCTTATTTATAATTAGAGATATACATATTATAAATAAATACGTTTTCCATTCAATTGTACATAAATATGTATATGCCAATCAATACGTACAGTTCGATTAACCCGATAAAACCGTGTAATTGACGCTCTACTGTATACTCAATTACTTAATTTTGTTTTAGATCCATTTGAACTGCAAAATAGAGCAGATTCTCTTAAACCTGAAGAGCTTTCTTACCTTCATGACACTTTAGCACATTTGATGGCTTGCAAAGGAAGAACTTGTACACTTTCATACTCTAATAATCCACATATGAAAACTAGACCTAGAGCTAATAGTTTACCGACGCATACAAATTTGCAGCAACATTTCAAAAGGAAAAAATTCCCAGAAGGTAAGCCACAAAAGTAACCATATTTTTTATAAATATACTTTACTGAATAGAGATAATACCAAAGTAGTAAATTATTATGATCAAATTATTGATAACTCCACTATGGATTAAGATTACAAGAAATTTCCAATGTATATTTTACAAAATTATATAGTTTACAAAGCGCTGAAGATATTCCCCAGCAAACACAAAAACATATTGAATACATATATGTTACATATTTTTTGAAATATAAAAGTCACAGTTATATAAATCTGAAGTCACAACTAGATAATATTTATGTATTAAATACTGACAAAGGCCGGCACAGCTAGAGAACAATAATGATATAAGAAATACATATTATAAATTATATCTCAAATATTTCCAAATTACTATGTAATATATATGTAAAAATGAGATAATATCTAGAGAATATTTATGTATTAAATATTACATAATATAGATGTAACAAAAGTTACCTAATTTTTCTCTTGCCTCACCCCTTACCAAAAATATTTTATTTCATTGGATCTATGAAAAAAGTCAGTGAAATTCTTAATTTATAATAAATTCAGAAAAATCTGTTGAAACATTATTTTTCATAGATGGAATGAAATACAATATTTTTAGAAGTGTTGATGGCCAAAAGATTAAGGAACTATTGCTACTATATTATTCAATACCTACCTTATGAATCCTTCAAACTTAAAGCAACTTAATACAATTTAATATTTATATATTTTAAATGGTATTTATCTACCTCTGGAATTTAGTAGCTGGTACTTAGTTACTAAAAGAACACCAAATAGATGCATATAAGTACATTTATTTTATTAACATAAAAAAGAGAAACTAAAAACAAAACACCTAATGACAAAAAATATTGCAAAACTAAAAATATTCAAATACTAAATGATAATAAAATATAAAAAAAGAATGCAAAACAAATGAATATTCAAAAACAAAACAATAATTAACCATGGAAAATATTCTCTTTGAACACTTTTCGAGGTCCACTTGTAAGCGAGTTGGCAATATTAAGGGATATTATCCATTGTTTTGAAGGGTTACAGTTTCATCCATCTTTTCCCCCTGGAGTCTCTTTACTTATCCCTATCCACACCAAGGTGATTTGATCAAAATCAGTGCATGTCATATTAAACTGTTTCAGCAACGTTTCTAAAAATGTAGGTGTATATATTATTTATATTAAATAAATAAATCATATAGTAACAATACCTTGAAATAACTTATTTGATTTTTACTTCCTTATTTTGTAGTTATTTCTATGTCCTAACCATGAGTGAGATGTCTCTAAATTATGTATTTCTGGTTCACCATCACCATTGTTAGATTGTACTACGTATCGTTTTTCTGTCTTATTGATAAATCACAGAAGTCTTTCAATGTTTTTCGTTTTAAGCAGTTATTTTGCCTAAAATTCATAATTTATATTAATCTAAGTATTCGAATATAAATAACTTTCAACAGATAAGTGTTCATTAATCCATTTCAAGATATTTTGTCTGGACCTACTACCTGTGGTCAGAGGATTAAAGATGTGTATTTTATTTGATATTATTACAAAATCTACTTGAGCCCTAAGTATTTGTTTCGGATTAACGACTCCCTACAGAGGGAATTATTGTTAAATCATGTCTAAGTTGTAAGTTAAAACGAAAATATTATCTTGAAAAGTACTTTAGTGAGATAGGTATAATGTGATTTGTAATTGTTCACTTCATTGTAAATTTTAATATAGTTAACCTTTTTAATACGTTTGTTAAATAATCTTTTGTAAACGACATTGAACGGCTTCATCGGCGATGCCCCTTGCCTGTTGCAAATAATAATAATTACACTTACATGATGTGATCTCCATTCCTCCACAAACAAAACTAAAATCAAACACACAGACAAAACTAAAGAAAAACCTTTTAAAACGTTATTATACAGGTATGTGGGCAGATCGATTCGTGACAATTTAAAGGTTATAATATTGAAGAGCTTTCTTCTTTTTCTTTAGAAAGACACTAGACGAGGTTTGTTAGAAATACATATGAAATATATAAAATATTTTATGTAACAAATTTTACGTAATAAATATATATACAAAAAATTTCATATTTATGTAGCAGAATTTGCATCTTGAATACATATAAACTTATATATATCCAATATATAAAACATTTTATAATATAAATATTGAGAATATATAACAAAATTTATAAAGATTTTGTTACATAAATACTACATAAAAAATATATAAACATTTTATATAAAAATAATTCCTCCCCTGTTATGTATTTTTATGTAACATATACATTTGTGTTTGCTGGGATCTGAGATCACTCCTCTCAAAACATTTTTTGGCTATACTCATTTAGTACAACTTTACCATATAAATGAACTTTTGACTCTGATTAGCAGAGATTAACAGCCATCCCGAATCAATATCCTTTCTTTGGGTTCCATCACACTAAGGAGCAGCAATAAATGGTTGCACTCGTCTTGCTTCTGCTGATGTCGGAGAAACTTTATGATGCAAAATCATTAACGTTCCAAAAAAAGTCTGCATGAACTTCGAATAATGTACATTGTTGCTATTAAAAATATTGGTTTCATTATATAAATGATTAACATCTTATACTTTTATAAAATTATCTTATTGATTTAACATTTTTAGATCATGGTAACGAAGCAACGAGAGGTGTTTTGCAACTTGTAAGGTCCGATATAAAAAAAAGAGACAAAATAAATAACTCAACATCTACTCGAGGCATTCCAAACAGGAAAAGAAGGAAGACATGAACAAATCTATAAATATATTAATACTTTGACTGTATAACTGTCAGATATCTCAACCATGTACAAGATTTTCTGTTGTATTTTTTTCTAAATATAAGTGATACTAGATAGCTCCAAAACCAAACTAGCAATAAATTTGATGCTTTTAAAGTATTTATTAATTTATTTTTAAAACATTTTTATTAAATATTTGTGCTTTTATCTTCGAAACCCCAAATTGGTGTTTTATAGTGGTAGAAGAGGAGTAAAAATTATTTTGGAGCATAAAATATTTCAGTTTAAAATACCAAATATTATTTATAGTCTTCAGAATTTGTAAAAAAAACCTAACATGAACTGATCAAATTTGTAAACTGTGTTTTATTTATTTCATGCCTAACATGACCAGAAACCGTTTAATAATCATTGACATCTTTTACAAGTGCACAAGTGGCTATGAAACAACTTTTGATGGAGAACCCAAGTAAGAAAAGTACACAGACGTCCACAATTTGTCATAATATATCTCACTTCAACACATACTCATTTTGTTACTATGGATAGCTTTGCCAGTGGAGTGGGGTATTTAAATAAGAATTCAAGGTTGCCTAGCCAGTGCCTCCACAAAATTCTTGAATGAAAACAAAAGGATTTTTTTTTCAATAATGAAAATCATGTACAAAGATAATAATTTAAAAAATAAAACTCTTAACACCGAAAAACAATGTGAGAACTTATCCTTTGTCATTTCCCGATTTTTCATCATCAATATCACTATTTATCATCATCGATAACTTTATGAGTCATTTTATCTACATCCCACATTTTTTTTGCTTTGTTTTGACATGAGCAATACATTTTTTTAAGAAGGCGTTCCACATCGGCTAACTTAAACGTTCGATTTTCCTGTGCCACATCCGCTTTAACTTGTGCCCAAACTAATTCTATTGGATTTAACTCACAATGATACGGTAACCTTAATACAGTAATTCCATGGCTCAATGCTAATTTATCTACAGGGTTTCTTATATTCATAGGCATGCATCTTCACAATTTGAAGCAATTCGTTCTTTACACTGCTTCGATCATAAGGGATGCTTTTATTCCGTAACCATTCTTGAATTTGAGCTTTTGTACATGCCTGTTGTGGCGTTTTCTCGCAGTGTCAACTGTGGTAAGGAGCATTATCCATAACTACGACAGATCTTGGTTCCAAATTTTCAGTAATGCGTCCAAACCATTTCTCGTACACCTCTGCGTTCATCTGTTCATGGTAGTCTTCCATTTTCTTGGACTGAAATATTAATTCCCATTTAACAAAAATCCGCTATCAGTTCCAGATGGATTTTGAAACCGGTTGACCAGCATTCAATAGCTGCTTGCCATGCATTTTTCACATTTTCATCTTGCCATACTTTTTTCACCGTGTGTCCCTCTTTGATCCATGTTTCATCCGTATAATAAATCTTCCTTGCTTCCGAAACTGGTTAATTTTCCTTAGACACTCTCTTCTCCACAATACTATTTCAGATCTTTCAATAAGAACACCCTTTCTATTTATTTTCTCATAACTAAAATTCAACATCTCCTAACCCATTTTAGGGATGATCTCGTTTTCACTAACAGCTTCCAGCACTTTCTTTAATATTGGTATTTCATTTTTCATAAAAAATGTATGGACAGTTCTTCGAATAGCATATTTCACAAGTTCGTCGACTTCTATTTTTGTCCGACTGCTTTTCCTTTTTGCTGCCTGTACTTCTCTATGTACTTTTTGTTCTCTCCAAATGTTGTAGCTGTTTGACTTTGAGGCTACTGTGTAATCTGAACAGAATATCTATTATTAATTCGTCTTTTAGACACGATCTTTTTGCAATTGCTGAAATACATGTAGTTTGATTTTCTTTTCCTTTTCAGTTAGAGTGGCAGATTTTTTTCCACTTGTGGATGACTGTCCTGGTCCAACAGTTTCTTGAATATTTTATTTACTAGCTTCTACAACACTTTATACGGCCGATAATACCATCACAAATAGCACCAGAGTATTTTCATTGCACAAAATTACCAATTACTATTTTACACTAAGTCACAGTAAAGGTTAAAATAGGTCACATCACACAATTGAAGTATTAGGTACAAGAATTACGATATAGACACTTCGATCCGAATTTTATAAAAAATATATTTTGTATAATTAAGTATAACAGATATTTCTTGATATCTGACGTTCGTACACCATTACGATGAATGAGCCAAAGAGAGACAGGCGTCTTTCGACTTGGAGTTGAAGCAGAGTTGCCACTATTTGAACAAAGTCCTTAAACATGAGAAATAGAAGTACAAAGTTTATTCCATAAAAATAACCTTTATGTATGTGACTCTGTTCACGCTTGTCAATTACTCTCACTCAAATTATATATTTGCCATTATATTAAATCACTCTATAAAAGGCAGAGCCATAAATATTTATGGCTGGACAGCATCTGCACTCAAGTGGTTATACCACCCTTATTGTATCTTTTTATACTTGTTTTCAGGGCACATTTGGTGTGTGTGTGTGTGTGTGTGTGTGTGTGTGTGTGTGTGTGTGTGTGTGTGTGTGTGTGTGTGTGTGTGTGTGTGTGTGTGTGTGTGTGTGTGTGTTTGGGAGGACGGCCTCAGACATAGTCTCTATTAGCCACAGAAAATTAAAAGTGAGTAAAAAGTTGAAATATTAAAATGACTGTAACAGAATAGCGATATAAAATTGCTGATTACTGATGTAGTGTATATGTAAATAGATAATTTAGACTTATTCATGAAATCCACTACAGACTTCTCAATGTTTGCCAAAAGAGTGGTAATATTTGTGGGAAGAGAAAAGTTGAAATTAATCAGAAGATTGTAAAGTTCGGTAGTTGCTATTTTGTTTTCAATGCATTCAAAGAAAATATGATTCAGATCTCCTACTAATGCCTTGTTACAGGAGCAAGCTGGAGAATTGACAATACCTATTTTAAAAAGATGAGCTGGGAAACGACCATGATTCATTCTTAAAAGTGATATGATGGAGGTATATTGTTTTCTATCATCAAAATTAGAAAAATGAGGAATCTTAGTTGGTAAAGTAGGATGCAAATGAAAATAGCGAAGTCGGCGTAAGGCCGCTCCCAATTAGTTCTAATATGTTTCTTATAATAATTTAAAGGGTCTGAGAAAACATAAAGTTTGGTATAAGTAGTCATTTTCCATGCTCTCTTGGCTTCCAAGTCAACGTACTCATTTCCTTCTAGACCACAGTGCCCTTTCATCCAAATAAATACAATACTTTTGTTCGAAGTTTTCAATTCGCTTATTAATTTTTTTTCTAAAAATATAATTTATTTGTAACAATTGAATGGAGAACCCTCTATAGCCTGTAATACTGACTTGGAATCACACATAATAACAGCTCTTTGAATAGGATTTAAAGTACATCAAGTTAACGCTTTTGATATGGCGAAAGCTTCTGGCGAAAAAACAGAACAATAAATGGGAATTCTAAATCTTTCCACATAAATAGTATTTGAAACAAGAAATGCTGCCCCAGTTCCTTAATCATATTTCGATCCATCAGTGTATGTTGTGGTAACATTGTCACCTATATTGTTAAGTTCAGTTTTCAAAACTTTTTGGTTAATACTAATAACTTCGTAAAAGGAGGGATATATGATGTTAGGTACAGTCACTAAAGATTCATAATTGCATTGAAAAATAGGAAACGTATCTTGCTTTACGATATGATTTTTTTACTGTTGGTATTAAGAAAAGCGTCTGCTAATGGAGGACTGGTTTTCATTCTCCAGTATGGCATAGTGAGATTGTTAATGTTTATTGCTGAAATATTTTGAACCATGTAAGTGTTAAATATTCGGTATTTAATAACAAGCTTTTCGGCTAGGTATTGCCTTCTAATATGCAACAGCGGCTCTTGCATTTCTGCTAAAACTCCTAGGCATATTTTTTTAATGATTTATATTGAATTTGGTCAATAGATATCAAATTGGTTTTTGATGAGGAACCATAAAATGTACACCCGTAATCCAATATTGAACGGATATAAGACTTATAAAAAATAGAGGAAATATTTGAATCAGCTCCCCATTTTTGTTTGGAAACTACTCGGAGAAAATTCATACCTTTTTCACATTTTTGTTTAGTGTACTTGATATGGCTAGTATATTAATTTTTTGTCCAGAATAATACCTAGATATTTGTCTTCGTCGACAAATGAAAATGTGAACTCATCTAGAGAAAGAGTCCTGGACGTTTCTAATCGATGACGACTAAAACATACCGGGGCATATTTCTCCGAAGAAACACTAAAGCCCATACATTTACCAGCCATGGTTTGAGTACTTGAATGAATGCTCGTAAGTCTTTAACACAATCTTCACATGAATCACGAGTGACATAGAATATAAACATAAATCATCAGCGTATTGAATTCGGTTAATTGTTTCACCTCCTAACCTATGCAGCTCTGCAGTATAGATATTAAAAAGCAAGGGACTTAATATGGATCCCTGTGGTAAACCGTTGAAGACTGTGCGTGGACCATGTAACACGTTATTATGGTCGCGCATAAAATTTTTTCTATTCGTGAATAAATTAACTACATTAGCACTAACCTTTTTGCTAATATACCAGCATCTACCATTTTTCCAAATAAAATATTTGAATCTACAACCTCATATGCACCTGTCAAATCGATAAATAAACATGATGTGTACTGATTGTTGGAAAACATATTTGAATATCTACAACTAATGCGCCTACAGCATCCACTGTGTCCAGTCCCCTTCGGAAACCGAACTGCGTCCTAGGAAGAATAGAACTATTTTCAAGAAAATGTTCAAGTCGAAGTTTGATTAATCTTTAAAAAGTTTGTGTTATATAAGACAATAGAGAAATAGATATCGATATTATGAAGGAGACTCTGCATCTTTAGTTGGTTTTAAAAGGAGACAAATTATAATATTTTTTAAATCGTCGCAATATTCTTCTTTCACCCACAATCGTTAAAAATCTGAAGAAGGAAAATCTTTACCGATAAGGGTAGCTTTTGAATAATTTTATAAGTAAAACCATCTAGCCCTGGGGCTATATTACGACTATGTTTTGTAGAAAATTCTAGTTCATTCATTGTATTGATTTTAATGTATAATCCGTGGGTTGGAAACCAAATGAGCTCCAACTTAAGAGATTGGGTGCAGAAAGAGGGGCTAGTTTGTTTAAAATGTTTTCAATTAGCTCTTTAGGAATAGACTTTGTAAGATTTTGATTGCAGTTGCTGTTCATAGATCTAATATATCTTCATATATCAGTTAGTGAGGTATCTTTATTGAGTTTATTTAAAAATGTCGTCCAGCTGTTTGACTTTAAATAAACGATTAGCATTAGCAGAAGCATTTTGGTAGTTCAAATAATTTTCAAAATTTGCTAGAGTTCTATATTTTTTTAGAGCTTCTTTTAGTTTCTTAAATATCATTGTACATTCCTAGTCCCACCATATCGGCTTAGGGGTAATCGCTATAAAAGGCTTTTTGACCGGCATGGATTGACACGCCGCACTTGAAATCATTTCAAAAAGTTTTTTCACTTTATCAGGGCCGTTTGAATTTTTATCAAAATAATTTTTAATCATTTCGGTTTGCAAAACGTTTTGAAATGTGTTCCAATCAGAGTAAGCATCATTCCATTTCGAGGAAGGATTTATTGCAAGATTTGTAGGATTAATCTGAATCTCAATTATTAAAGGGTAATGATCAGATCCCAATATGTCATCTAAGATTGTCCAGGTCCACTTTGCAGCGAGAGTGTTGAAGGTGAGAGTTAAGTCAACTGCTGAGTGGTTGCCTCTTGGGTTAATTCTAGTAGGGGAACCGTCGTTGAGAGCTATAAGTTCTAAGTCAACCATAGCTTCTACCAGGAATTTTCCGTGTCGATCATCAGGAATTGATCCTCATACATCGTGATGTGCATCAAAATTACCACAAAAAATTGTAGAAGATACATCAAATTGTTTGAAGGAATTAATCCAGTTGACTCGACTTATCATTACATTTGGAGGTCTATATATTGATGCTATAGTCAAATTCAATTAATCAAGCGGTACAGCGCATACTTCTAAATCCTTGATTCCAATATTTAGCAAAATCTCTTTATTATAGTTAAGACCCTGAATCACAAAAATGTATACCCCGCCATAACCATCATTTCTACTTTTACTAACTAGATTATATCCTTTTATGCGATATTTATTGTTTGGTTTTAGCCAGTGCTCTAATATAACTAAAATGTCCACATGTGTGTTTTTAATATATTTTATCCACAACTAATAATTAATATATCTAGCTGTTAAAAATGCGATTTTTATCAAGTAATGCCATGCATTACCATATAGAATTGAATAATAATGACAGTTCGATGGAATAATATTACCCAATCATTGCGTCAAATTTGACAATTTGTAAATTTACGTGCCATTGTATTTGTAGATATACTGTCAGTCGGTTTGTGAGTTATTTGGTGTGAACATTCTTATCTCTGGTATCATTAGAGAAATGTCTAATAGTGAATCATATTTAGAATATATGAATTATATTCTATGAAAACTGAAGATAAAGAAGAATACAATGGAGCTCTTATAGTGAAAATACCTTTCACAAAAAGTATATAAATATTCGTCCATCTCATGCTAAATGCCCATCATTATTTTTAAATTATCAAAATGGCAAATGTACTATTCAAAGAGTAGGCATTAACAAATTATCTTCTATGGGAAAGCACATTGCTATGTTTTTAAAATTAAAAAATCCCGAATTGTACACAGGACATTCGTTCCGAAGATCATTTGCGTTAGCGCAGGAGGTGACATTACAGCAGTAAAGCAGTTAGGGGGATGGAACTCAACCACAGTTGCTGAAGGTTATATAGATGACAACATAACCAATAAAATAAAAAGAGGAAATCAGATTTTAAACAAAATTAACAAACATTATACTAGCTCTAATTACAATGAAAAACCTTGTACTAGCTCTAGTGCCAGTCCAAGTCCCATGATTTTCAATCAGACTCAGATGACCGACAAAGTTATCCCTGGCATGAATTTTAACAATTGTAATTTAACTATTAATAATTATTATGTAAGTAAATAAACATAAATTTATTATGTAATAATAACTTTACCATTAATAAAAAATAATGTTCATTTGAAATATATTTTGGATTTTTTTAATAAACTTATATATATAGTTGTGGATAAAGTATAGTATTCAACACGCGAATAATGGCTATTACCCAATCAGATGTTACAACACTCACCTCCGGCTCGTGTTGCAATTTCATCTTCGTGGGTAATAGCCATCTTCTTTTCTTTATGTTCTATGTAAACCAAATAAGGACCGACATCTGAAGACTGATATTTATTCTCGAAATTAATATTTTGAGGATCTTTTATCGAAGTCCCTTTAACAAATAATTGGGGCGGCGATTCGCCGCCCGTATTTAAATCCATAAGTTGGCGAATTCAATTAATTAGCCTTATTCGATTCTATACTTAAACAAAACTAAAACTAGTTACTTATCTTTACTTGAAGTTGAAGTTTTTGTGGGCACTGTTAATACCTGATCGCTTGAACTATCCATACGTTCACTATCAACGTACAAACACAACTGGAAGGCTTATTTTTCGACATTCTTTTATAAGACTCTGAGAAGAGAACTCGTTTCATTCTATGTACCATCTTGGTTTTTATTTAATTTTTGGAATATAGTTTTAATTCATTTATTTTCACTTGACGACTTTTACTCCGACACACATCTCACGAACATTATTGGTCCTTCATCTTCGTCGAATACAAGTGATTACTCGCGTAAACAATTAAAAGTTGAAATCGTCAATCGCCGAAAGGTTATCGTGCGTGTAACCAAAGACGAAAGCTAAGGTAGTGACTTACGCGAGTGCACAACGCCAGCATATGCGGAATTCCCGGACATTACACCATTACGCATCAGTAAAGGATTACTTGATCAAATTTGTAAGTGGATCCTAGGAGCACGAAGCCTAAAAGCAACGAGTAGCCAACTGCATCGCAAATCATCAGATGAAGTCGTTCCTCTCATACAATCATTAGTGCTAATTTGTTATTGTTTCAAATCTGAGATTTTAATGACAGTCTTTTAAAGCTAAGGTTGTGCAATCAATTTACTTCCAAAATTAACATAACCATAACATAATCGATTTCATACATTTGATGATCACAATTCATTGTTTATTTCATTTTGTTTTTGTTCATTATATTTAAATACTCGCAAAATATCAGATGTTACGTCTCTTTCTTTGGAAGAACTAAAAAGAAAGCGAGGCCCGATTAAAGCTAAGGTCACGAATCTTGGGAAATAATCATCAGGCATTAAAGGAACGAATGCTATTCTAGCAGATATAGACCTTTTAGCGTTGCAAGAACGTTTAAATCATTCAATAAATATTATTTTAGAATTTGAGAACATACAGGATGTGATTGAGGAAAAAACAACAGATGACGATTTATTAGAAATTGAATATGAAGAGCGCGATACATTTGAATCTAACTTTCACATGCAAATAGCAAAAAATATCATACAATATTTTACCTTATCTTCAGACAATGCATCAAGCTTTAATTTAGTTAGTACCTACCCTCTATACACAGTGCTTACGAAAACAACACTTTTAAACTTGCAGTTATGAAATTAAAACCCATTGAAATTCCCAAATTTAATGGCTCTTACCAAAACTGGTTAGAATTAGAGAATTTATTCGAATCATTAGTGTATAGAAATGAGGCATTAGATAGTATTCAAAAATTTCATTATTTATGGTCATCTTTAGAATCGGGTGCGTCCCAAGTTATCCGTTCAATTGAATTTACAAGTAACAACTATATTATAGCTTGGGATCTTATTAGCGAAAGATACGACAATAAGCGCCTTCTAGTATTTGATCATGTAAAATCACTATTTAACCTAGCAACCGTGCATAAAGAATCCTCCTACAAATTACGCAACTTAATCGATACATACTCTAAACAGTTACATTCTCTAAAACAAATGGGATAACAAACAGATCACTGGGATGTATTATTAATTCACATTATAACAAACAAATTATATTCGGCCACATTACGTGAATGGGAAAACGCGAAATCAAACGCCAATAAAGAAGTACCTTTGTTTAATGATTTTAAGACATTATTAAAATCGCTCGCCTATTTATTGGAAACATTAGAAACTAACCAAGCTGGCAAAAGGGCTCATAATAATAATAATAATTCATTTAATAATAATTCCAGAGGTACGTTCAATCATACACGCGGGTATTATTCTTCTCACCAAGCATCAAATTATTCAAACAAGCACACGTTCAACCAAAACAAACCTCCTAGTAAATCGAATCAAAACCCGTTTTGTACTATCTGAAAAAATTCTCATGTCATATATAACTGCACAGAGTTTATAAGCTTATCTGCTAAAAATGCCCAATTATGCATCAATTGTTTAAAACCTTGCTACGACAACAAAATTTGTCGTCACATGAATTCTTGTAAGACATGTAATGGGCGGCATCACACACTATTACATTTCCATCGAATTCAGAACATTGATCGCTCGCGTGAAACTACCTCTAACCCTGTCGCTTTAAACTCAACCGAACCATCTACTTCATTAGCAAATTGCTCCAATTCTAATATCGCAGTGCAAAGCCAGATAGTCTTATCAACCGCTCTAATAAACGTTTATGACAAATACAATAAAATACATACAGCAAGAGCACTTTTAGATAGTGGTTCGCAAAGTTCATTAATATCTGCTGAATTGCATAATAAACTAGGTATTTCTTCGGAACAGGTAAACTGGGCAGTGTCAGGCATAACAAATATTTCATGCCAATAAGAGAAAGGGTGTAATATAAAAATATCCTAAAACATTGTGATGTTTTATTGTGCCGTAAATCTCGAGTTATATACCTGCTGTGCCCTTAAATTTACAATATCTGAATATTCCAGAACACACTTGCCGATGGCCGACCATGTGTTTTCTAAACCCCGAAAAATCGATATCCTCATCGATAGTGACCTATTTTGGAACCTCTTATTGGGTCAAAATACTTTTAGTTTAGGTAAAAATAAGCCGATAATGTACCAAACGGTACTCGGTTGGATTATAGCAGGCCCGTACTTAGCACCATTTTCAGCGCGCAACGAAGTAAGCTGCAATTTCTTAACAGCGTCGGCCGATGCTCAGATTCAAACAGGAAACTGTCGAAAAACGAATCTTATCAAAGGAAGAAATTTCCTGAGAACAATATTTTTATAAAATTACGCGACGACACTCCAATGACAAATTTATAGTAGCGCTTCCATTTAAGGAACCCACCGAAAAATTAGACGATTGCTATCACATTGCAAGAAAACGATTTTTTAATTGAGAAAGAAAACTAGAACCCAATCCTAAATCAAAGCAACTTTACACTGACTTCCTACATGAATACATTAATCTCGGCCACATGAAAGAAATAGAGTGGCTGGATCCTCTTAATGCGCCACACAAACAATTCTACTTCATGCCCCATCATAGTATTTTAAAAGAAAGCTCATTAACTACGCATATTCGAGTTGTTTTTGATTGCTCCGCAGCCACATCCTCAGGGCTCTCTCTTAATGACGTACGAATGGCCGGTCCCACCCTGCAAGACGATGTGTATTTCGATTGCACACATACGTCATAAGTGCGGACATTGAGAAAATGTACCGCCAGATTTTGGTCCAAGAAAGCCAACAAACATTACAATGTATTCTTTGGCGCGATTCTCCCGCCGAGCCATTAAAGGCCTATCAATGCACAACCGTCACATACGGTAGCAAATGTTCCTCATACCCCGTGAATAAATGTCCACACACCTTAGGTTTAGACTATTCTAACATTATTCTTAATATTTCCAATATCATACGTAATGATTTTTACGTGGATGATTTATTAACAGGTTTTGATTCAGTCAAGGAGGCTCAGGAGGCATGTCACAAAATAACTGAGGCTCTAAAAAAGGAGGTTTTCGTTGAGAAAGTTTTACTCTAATAGTCCTGAGATCCTAAAAAATATTAATGACAATCCATGCACATTTGCAATATTAAGTTTTGGTGAGAACGAAAACTCCAAAACGCTGGGGCTGTTATGGTCGCCTCATCAAGATTTATTACTTTACAACATCAGTCCCTTTACCGCATTGAAAGAAAACGAAGAAATAACAAAGTGGTGCATATTATTAGACATTTTACAAGTGTTTGACCCATTAGGACTCTTCATACCGTGTACAACTACATTTAAAATATTGCTTTAAAATGTATTGCTTGAACACATTTGATGGAACAATCCAGTTCCTGCTCATGTTAAAACAACATTTATGAATTTAAGATCACAGCTTCCCATTTTAAATAATCTTAAAATAGAACGCCTGGTAAAATTACATAATTATACGAACATTGAATTGCATGGATTTGCAGACACCAGCGAAAAGGCGTATGGAGGATGTATTTACATAGTCTCCACTGATAAAAATAATAAAACACACTCTCATTTATTATGCGCTAAAAGTAAAGTCGCCCCTTTAAAACCGGTAACATTATCTCGCTTGGAACTATGTGGGGCATTAGATGAATCTAGACTAGCTAAAAAGGTACCTACTTCCTTAAAAATCAAATTTAATAATTGCTATTTATGGACGTACTCTACCATAGTTCTGTATTGGTTAAAAAAAACGGCAAATCAATTTAAAACATTTGTCAGTAATCGGATTAACGAAATTCAAGAATCCATTTCTTTTGCACAGTGGCGGCATGTACCTACTTCGGATAATCCCACTGATTTATTATCCAGGGGTGTCTCCCCTGAAAATGTATTACGATTTACCCTTTGGTGGTATGGTCCTAAATGGCTAACCGAGTCCCGTGATAGCTGGCCTTTTTTGGAACTGACGCCGCCAAAGGAAATTCCTGATATAAAAAACATATACACACGGAAGGCGATTTATTTTTAATAAAAAACTTTTCAAATTTACTGAGGTTGAAAAGAAGTGCGGCATATATTGAAGAAAAACTAGGGTTTTCTTGAATGTAACTATATTTTCACGTTCACAAATAACACCTTTCATTGCAAATCTCACTAAATTTTACATTTACAAATGGCACTTTTCAGTACAAATCATACTAAACTCTTCTTATCACTTTTTACAGAGGTTAACACATTGGTTCCAAAAACTATCATACTTATTACACTAGTCGTTGATTTTCACTTCAACTTTTATATGTTTTTTGAATACATTGGTTGAGGATGGATGAGAAATTAGTAAGTATAACTTTTTCCGTTATGCTGCCACATGTTGATCATAAGACTGTCTAGGTTAGGTACTTGTCGGTTGAGAGTAGAACTGTAACAGGGAGAGTAGTGGTTGGATGTCGAAAATTGAATCGTTTAATAGCATAAAACTATAAGTAGGAAACAATTAGATGTAAAAGGGTAACTTCGCTACTAACGGGGGGAGGTGGCGTTACGAGTATGATTTATGAATAATTAAAGGTTGGTTTATCATAGTTAAGGAACTAGTAGTTTTTCAACATATGTATTATGGTTAGCTCAAAAGGTATCAGCGTAATTTCGGGCCACTTGTAGTCGATTAAATTAATCAAGCATTTATTTACGTTTTAAAGGCCGCACAAGTCGAAAACTACTCTTAAAAATTCAAGCAGCATTACAAATTTACCTCCATTTATTGATAAAGAAGGTATTCTTCTGGTGGGGCCATTTGCTAAATTCGGAGTTTACCTACGATAAAAGGAATCCAATCATCATTTCATCTAATCACAAACTGACGAGGATAGTTTTTAATAATTATTACCAAAATTGATGTCATGCCGGGCCGCAATTACTTTTAGCCAACATTAAACAAAACTATTGGCCAGTAAGGAGCAGGGATTTATAGTCTATTTCAGAAAGGTATAGAGTAATAAAATGGGGAATTCCGTCCAGTTCGGCTCAATTTCGGTGTCGGCCATAGGCGTAGGTCTTGAAATAGTATTGTTTGTAATATTAAAATTTAAAGTAATTGCGTAAGAGAATTAGGGAAAGTATGTTTTCTGGCCTGAAGTGTCAATATCTAAATATTGTGTAGGGATTACTTAGGTAGTAGATTATACAGTTACGTTTTGCGTTTAACAGGTACCGTTTAACCTTACTCTGTGGAATCTACTCATTTCTTTATAAATGAAACCAACTGTTCCCAAATAATTCCAAAATATATTAGAATTACCATTTTTAAAATATATTGTGGAGTTATTTGGAAACAGTTGGTTTCATTCACAAAGAAATAAATTTTTTATATGATTAATATTTAACGCCTGACTCTCGTAGACATACTTCCGAGTAAACATATTTTTCAAGGTGTCGATTGACCCCCGTATAACACATTTTTGCTGTTATCTGCATGATTTATGAGCGATGACAAAAACGCGGTACATTTCAACTACATCAAAGGAGTTACCAGACTTATTGAAATTTATGGACGGTGGCTTTTAGACATTTATAAGTATATTTGTTTAGTTTAACGCATCAGTATTTGCTGTTAAGCCGTAAATAGTGTTCACAGTATTATAAGATTAGTAATAAAATGGCGACATTTCCACCAACGAAAAGATGTTCAAATAATTATCCACTATCAGTGAATGAAAAACTTATTATTTTAAATGTATACGATTGCATAAAATACGATTACCCGAAATTTACTGTACAAGAAACTGTCGACCGATGTTCCCGAATGACTGAAGTTGGAAAGTCCACCGTTTTTAAATTATTGCGGGGGAGAAAGATAGTGGAGCCTCCCAAGAAAAGTCCAGGCAGACCAGTAAAAGTCATTGATGAAGACACCAAAAGTGTAATTCGAAGAAAAGTTCACTCTTTTTATTTTAAAAAAGAAATACCCACCCTAGATAAGATTTTAATGGAGCTTGGCCAGGATGACAGTATTCCGTTGATAACGAAAAAACTTTTATGGACCACTTTGAGAAATATGGATTTTGCCTTGGAAAAGCATAACCGTAAAGCACTTTTACTGGAAAGCGATGAAATTGTTTGCTGGCGACGAAAATACTTAAGAAGTATAAAGCAGTACAGAACAGAGCAGAAGAAAATCTTTTATCTTGATGAGACTTGGATTAATGAAGGTTATACAGTACCAAAAACGTGGCAAGACAAAAATATAACCAGTGCTCACCAATCTTTCATGGAAGGCCTGTCAACGGGTATTAAGGTGCCTTCAGGTAAAGGGAAAAGACTAATAATCGTCCATATTGGAAGCGAAGAGGGATTTTTAAAAGAAGGTTTGCTAACCTTTCAGTCGTGCCATACGGGAGATTACCACGAGGACATGGATTCGGTTGTTTTTGAAGACTATTTTGGTGAAATGATAAAATATCCTCCGGATGATTCAGTAGTAGTTATGGATAACGCAAGTTATCATTCTCGACGCATAGAGAAGACTCCAACTTAATCTTGGAGAAAACAAGAAATTATTGACTGGTTGACCACCAAAAGTATTGAATTTGAAGATAATTTGATAAAAAAGACCTATTAGCTATAGCAAATTTACACAAACATCGTTTTATGAAATACGCCGTGGAAGATATAGCAGAAAAACATAGTGTAACTGTGCTGCGCACAACGCCATATCGTTGCGAACTAAATCCTAGGGAACTTATATGGGCGTAAGTGAAAGGATTTGTAGCAAGACACAACACGACATTCAAAATGAAAGACGTTAAGCTATTGTTTGATCAAACCATTAAGGAGGTGACACCAGAGAACTGGCGAAAAGCAGTCCAGCATGTCATTAAAGAAGAGGAGAAAATGTGGGGTCTTGACTACTTGATCGATCGGGCCGTCTACCCGTTAATTTTAACGTCAAGAGGAGATGACAGTTCCTCAGATGACGAAGAATATCATGATTTTTTATAATTTAATTCCTGTATAATGTTCAATAAAAAATAAGTGTACCTAATACTATGTACATAATGCCTAATTTTTATTCTGTTAAAATAAAATTCTTTCCATTTTACGAGTATCCTATCGGCACGCCTTTGGCACACTATTTTCAGTGTTTGTGAATGGATAACAATATGCTAAACCCATATATTGAACCCAACCCAGGTGGTACTACTTGCACTTGATAAAAAAAAAGAATTTCCAATGAAATCAATGCCAAACTATGAAAGTGACTTAAATATTCGTTGGGTCACTCTGTGGTCCCTTTGCATACCTAATGAGGTTTTGTTGATACTATATACCTTTCTGAAATAAACTATAGCTAGGCGCATAGTTCATAGAGGCACAGTTTGCTTTCGCGCTAAACCGAAAGGTATACAGCCCATCATGGGCAATTTACCTACCTGGACCTCCATTTATAATAAGCGGAGTTGATTACGCAGGGCCGTACTTAATTCAAGACCGAAAGAGCGCGGTTCCAAATTAACAAAAGGTTACATTTTCATATTTGTTTGCTTTAGCACTAAGGCGCTCCATATTGAACTTGTTACGGATAAAACGATTTACCTCACGTAGGGGAAAACCCACACAACTTTTTTCGGACAATGGTAAACATTTTGTGTCTGCGAGTACGGATTTTAAAGCGCTTAGTACATTTATTAAATCAAACAAATCATCAATTATTGATTCATTACCCAAAGTCGAAATAGATTGGAGATTCTCACCGCCATATTCACCCCATTTTGGGGGTCTTTGGGAACCAGGTGTTAAATTAATCAAACACCATCTTAAAAGAGTTGTATCAAATGCACACCTTACTACACTATGAAGAATTCCACTCGTTATTGACGCAGATTGAGGCAATAATAAATTCGCGGCCGTTGACGCCGTTATCTACCCAACGATTACACCGCTCTAATGCCCGCCCTATAACCACATCAGCAGACCGACAATTTACAAACATCCCTATAAATCGACTATCACGCTATCAACTGACGCAAAAATTATTACATCATATGTGGGAAAGGTGGAACAAGGAGTATATCTCTGAGTTGCAGAAAAGAACCAAGTGGTTTGCTACCAAAGGTGATAAGGTTGCCGTCTAGTCCTAATTAAAGAGGACAATTTGCCACCCATGAGGTGGAAACTTGGTCGCGTTAGTGAATGATATGTGGTAACGATGGTGTAACGTGTTTTTAAAATTAAAACTTCTGGTGGCATTACAACCCGTTCATTTTCAAAATGTCCGTTACTCGTAAACGATGATATAGACAATAATTAAAGCAGAAAACAGTTTTAAAATTTCAGACTCTTAGGCATATAAGTTAGCATTAGGTAGTTTAAGTTTAAGATTTTTATAACATTCTAAATGTAAATATAAGAAGTCACTTGCCGAAATCAATGATATTACTTGTGATTACAAGAAAAATCTGTTACTTTTTTATTATTAGGTATTAGTTTTATCTATATTTAATACCCATACAACAATTTTATTTATTGCATTGTCATAATTGTATGTTTTTTTGGTACTCTTCCTTTCAGCAATTTTTGCCAAGGCTGGGAGGTCCGTGAAGTTAGCCCCCAAAGTTTTCACGATTTAACTACATTTAGTGCCATATTTATGGCTCTGCTTTTTGTAGAGTGATTTAATATAATGGCAAATATATAATCTGAGTGTAAGGGACAAGCGTGAACATGCCCCCGCCTTGGGTCCGTGAAGTTAGCCCCCAAAGTTTTCACAATTTAACTAAATTTAGTGTCATCGGTTAGTGCTTCCGTGGTTTGGTAGATATTGAATAGTCATTTATTTCAAGGTCAGTCCCCAAAGTTTTAGAACTAATTCCAAATTAGTGTCATTCGTTAGTGCACTTTGATGCTTCAATTATTTTCGTTAGTGCTTTATTGGTTTTAGAGATATTTGACTTTATATTTTCAAGTTCAGCCCCCAAAGTATTTACGATTAATTCCAATTTAGTGTCATTCTTTAGTCCATCCATCCATCCATGGCTCTACAACCCGGGGTGGGTCTTGGCCGCCTCAACAATTCTCCTCCATTCATGTCGATCCTGAGTACTTTCTTCCCAATTCAGGACTCCCAAAGTTTGCAGGTCCTTGTGTATATTATCACGCCATCGAAGTTTTGGGCGCCCAAGTGGTCTTTTGTTATTAGGGGCTTCTTCCCAGACCATTTTAATTAGCCTTGAGTCATTACTCCTCTGGACATGTCCCAGCCATCTAAATCTGTTGGATTTAATTTCTTGTACTATACTTGGGCTATTATATAGTTCATATACCTCATTGTTCGTGCGCCTCCTATACCGCACTGTTTGTTGATCCCAGACTCCTCCGTATATTTTCCTAAGGATCTTTCTTTCGAAACGATTGAGTAGTAGCGTGTCTTGTACCGTCATGGTCCATGTTTCGCTGCCGTATGTTACAACTGGTCTTATAATAGTTTTATATATGTTTATTTTTGTTTGCCTTGTCAGAGTCCTTGATCTTAATAATTGTTGGGTTGCATAATAGCATTTATTTCCTTGAAGTATACGCTGTTTAATTTCTACTTTAACGTTATTATCTGATGTTATTAGAGCTCCTAGATATTGAAAAGTCTGTACATGTTCGAAGTTGTATTCGTCCATAGTAACATTTTGACGTATTCGAAATCGTCCTACGTTTCGTGTCATATGCATATACTTAGTTTTTTCCTCATTGACTTTCAGTCCCATTTTCTTTGCCTCTTTTTCTAGTTTTATAGAGGCTTCCTTCACGTTAACTGTACTTCTTCCTACAACATCTAGATCATCTGCATAAGCTAGAATCAGGCAGGGTCCATTATGGCCGAATATGTTCGTAGTTAGTTCGGTTCGTCTTACTACCTTCTCCAAGGCTATGTTAAATAGAGCCGGCGACAGTGCATCCCCTTGTTTAAGTCCAGTTGTTATTTCAAAGGTTTCGCTGTAGTGACCTTCTATTCCATTCTTTAGTGCTTCAATAATTGTCGCTAGTACTTTATTGGTTATCGATATATTTGACTTTATATTTTCAAGGTCAGCCCCCAAAGTGTTTACGATTGATTTCAATTTGGTGTCATTCATTAGTGCTTCAGTTATTTTCGTTAGTGCATTATTGGTTTTCCAGATATTTGAGTTTATAATTTCAAAGTGTTTACGACTAACTCCAAATTAGTGTCATTCGTTAGTGCACTTTAGTGCTTCAACAATTTTCGCTAGTACTTTATTGGTTTTCGAGATATTTCATGTTCTTTTTTTGAGGACAGTCCCCAAATTATTCACGATTCGATTAAATTTAGTGTCTTTCGTTAGTACTCTTTAGTGCTTTACAAATTTTCATTCGGGCTATCTTCTTTTTCGATATACTTGATATTAATTTGTTGGCACTTCCGTGAAGTTAGCCCCCAAAATGTTCACGATTTAGTTAAAGTTAGTATCATTCGTTAGTGCTTCCATAAATTTCGTTAGTGCTTTTTTGGTTTTCTAGTTATTGGCTATTATTTATTATAATATCAGCTTCTATAATTGTTTACAGATGATTCTAAAATAGGTTATGCATTCGTTAGTGCTATTCAGTACTTCAATAATTATATTCCAAAATGCTTTGTTGGTTTAAAAATATGTTTTTTTAGTAAATCCCAGAGTTTTCCAGGATCGAATATGTTTAGAGCCATTAATTTCATTCGTACTTCAACTTTTTTCATTAATTTAAACTATTTACATCGCTATGATGCCAAAAGACAAAAATAGCACATAACTTAATATAATGCATGTATCCATATTTCAATTTATAAGTAGATCAAATTTACCGTTAAAAATTAGCCATTATTTTTGGCGTGTCAAGAAGAACAGGAAAGGATCGACTCATAAATCAAAGTCCTGTAAGTCCTTTTAGTTACCTACTTTTATTATTTCTCAAGTTCTATAGTGGCGGATACTAAAATATTTCAATATACGATACATTTTGGTAAAACGATTTATAACAATGGAAGAAAATGAAAATATTGGATTGTTCTTTCGATTAAGAAATTTTGACATTTTTGGCGCCCAGTATCACTCAAGTTTGGTATGACTTAAATACGAAACCTCCATTTTCCTTTTATACCTATAAACAAATAACCAAACAACCACCAATTACAAGGATATTGATAAGGCCCCATGTTTTAGTCACAGGTACACACATCCAAATGAAAATGCAGACAAAATATTTAATATTTATTTAGAAAAAATATATTTGGAGATTATTTCAGTTCCAGTTATTTCCAGTGCACGGGTTGAGTCGAATAGAATGGATACAATGTTTAACAAATAGGGGGTGTTCCGATACTCAGATGTTTTCGTTCATTTCATTTTCGGAAGGTTATGTGAAAATTCTATAACTCTACCCATTTCTCTAAAACTAATAATAATTGAGATATCTGTTATTTATATAATGTTATTGGTCTGTCTACGTATATAAGTGACAAAAAACTGTGAGTTTGTAATTTTATAGAAAATGTTTGTTTGATAACTTGAGGGAACTATTATACAGTTTACTTACACAGTATAAAATAGGAGTTGAAATGGAAAGAATCTTTCTTTGTCCACATTTTTACTTTTTCAGATAGATCGTCATATAGTTCAATACATCCATCATTTTCTCTACACACAGCTACATAATGGCCAATAAGGTCATTAGAAGCTGGTTTATAAAATATAACAGCTCCTCTAAATGTAAACTGTTTTTTGTTGACATTAATTATCAAAGGAATATCCCGTACTTTTAGACTTATATCCGGAAGCTCTATAAATATTTGATTATTTGTTATACGGTCTATACTGGTCTATATTACACTCTTTGCTACATTTTCTACATTTAATATTTTTTAAAACGGAACTTTAAATGGAGTCTTCAAGTGATGATATTGAGTTAGGAATTATGACAACGTTTACCGGTAAATAAAACTGGTTATGTTTCTGACGAATATTGCAATATGAGCAAACTTTAATTTCAATTGCACATTTAAAAAATAATTTATGATATTTACCTACCTGAATTTTTGAAATTCAACAATACTTATAAGTGATGTTGACAGCTGGACAGAATTAAAGTATTATGATGGCAAAAATGTGCAAGTTATTGCATGTAATAAAAAAATATAATTACTATCTGTATTGCTTCTCACAGTACCGAAATATATAAATGCTTTAAATTCAATACATTTTGCTGTCGGTTGCGGATAATATGTAGGCAACATCACCCAGAAAAGAGAAAATATAATTTTTTATAACAATCAATAAACCACCAATAACAAAAAGGTTAGTAAAAATATATTCGTATTGTATACAGAAAAACAAACTCAAACTTTTTGAGGCAACTTTATTTGCTTCATATTGTAGAGTTTTTTCAATTTCGTTACGATTCATTTTTATTGGACTATTCTCAGTTTTAATTTTTTTATTTGAAATCTCTTTAAGCTCTGAATTCAACCATATATTACGCTTAATTATATTTAGACGTTTTCATGTCATCATTGCTTCATCAGGAACGTGTTGATAATTATTTTTAAATAAAGTTAATCATATTATAATATACTATATTTAAGTTTTTATATAAGTAATAATTAAACATAAAACGAAACTAAAGAAACAAAGGTTGTTACGAAGAGAACTTAATACTTTATTGTTTCGTTTATTAAAGGAACGACATTTTGACAATCAGACTGATCGAACCCCTCATCGAAGTTTAACGGAACTTGCCTCATATTGGAAGAATAATACTAACATACAAACAAGATAAATATATTTATTCTATAACTAAAGTATACAGCCTCTCAGAAGCGGTTAACTTGGCAACATTGCAAATATTAGCATTGATTCGAGCATCCCCAAGAACACCCAAGTAGTAAATTTTGTAATTTTTCAAAGCCAGTTCCGAGGTATAAGACCGTTTCCACACATAATGTCAACCCTGTAAAATTGCATATTTAAAGACTACTAACATAATAATGTACCGGGAGGTACATTTGAAAAAAAACGAGTAATATTTATTTAATGACTGATACATTTCTACAGATGTAAAAAAATACCCTGTATACGATATTATTGCTTTGTTTTGGTAGAATTATTCGGAAATACAGGATGGCGTCACAAATGACAAATTTTCAAAATTGCCCTGTAAGTCATAAACTGAGAGGACTATTGAAAATTTAATTAGCGGCAATGTAAGTTTCATAAAAAATAAAGCAGTAAGCCGCGAACCCCATCTTTTTTAATAAGGAAGCTGGTACATGAAAATACACAAAAACTGGACAACTTTTACAAACTAAATTAATGGCACTAAACATATTCGATCCTGGATTTGCTAAAAAAACAAATATTTTTAAATCAACAAAACACTTAGGAATATAATTATTGAAGAACTAAATAGCACTAACGAATACATTACACTAATTTGGAATCAATCATAAAAAATTTTAGAAGCTGATATTAAAATAAAAAATAGCAAATAACTAGACAACAAGGAACGCTTTAACGAAATTTATGGAAGGACTAAGATGCACTAACGAATAACACTAACTGTAACTAAATCATGAACATTTTGGGGGCAAACTTCGCGGATGTGCCAATAAATTAATATCAGATATCTTGAAAATATAGATAGTACTAACGAAAATTACTGAAGCACTAAAGGGCACTAACGAATGACACTTAATTTAATCGAATCGTAAATACTTTGGGGACTGACCTAAAAAAAAGAACATGAAATATCTGGAAAACCAATGAAGTACTAGAGATAATTATTGAAGCACTAACGAATGACACTGAATTTAATCGAATCGTGAATACTTTGGGGTCTGACCTCAAAAAAAGAACATGAAATATCTCGACAACCAATAAAGTACTAGCGAAAATTATTGAAGCATTAAATTGACCTAACTAAGCACTAACGAATGACACTAAATTTAATCGAATCGTGAATACTTTGGGAGCTGACCTCAAAAAAGAACATGAAATATCTCGAAAATCAATAAAATACTAGCGAAAATTATTGAAGCACTAAAGTGCACTAACGAATGACAATAATTTGGAATTAATCGTAAACACTTTGGGGACTGACCTTGAAAATATAATGTCAAATATCTGGAAAACCAATAAAGCACTAACGAAAATAACTGAAGCACTAAAGAGCACTAACGAATGACACCAAATTGACATGAATCGTAAACACGGGGGGGGATGACCTTGAAAATATAAAGTCAAATATATCGATAACCAATAAAGTACTAGCGAAAATTATTGAAGCACTAAAGTGCACTAAGGAAGCACTCTAGAATGACACTAAATTGGAATTAATCGTAAATACTTTGGGGGCTGAACTTGAAAATATGAAGTCAAATATCTCGAAAACCAATAAACCACTAACGCAAATAATTGAAGCACTAAAGTGCATTAACTAATGACACTAATTTGGAATTAATTCTAAAAACTTTGGGGGCTGACCTTGAAATAAATGACTATTCAATATCTACCAAACCACGGAAGCACTAACGATGCACTAACCGATGACACTAAATTTAGTTAAATTGTGAAAACTTTGGGGGCTAACTTCACGGACCCAAGGCGGGAGCATGTTCACTTACACTCAGATTATATATTTGCCATTATATTAAATCACTTTACGCGTCTGGACAGCATCTGCAGTCAAGTGGTTATACCACCCTTATTGAATCTTTTTATACCTGTTTTGAAAGTATATTTTTCAACATAATGTTATAAGACTCTGAGATGAGAACTCGTTTCATTATATGTACAATCTTATTTTTTATTTTATTTTTGTAATATAATTTTAATTAATTTAATTTCACTTGACTACTTTTATTCTGACACACATCTCCCGAACAGACTCATTAACACTACTGCATAAGCAATATACTTTTTTAAATAAATTGCAGCTATAGCAACAGCCACAGAAAGTATTTATACTTATTTGACTAATGCCAAGAGTTTGACGTGTGGCTTATCGTATATAACTGAATTTAAGAAAATTCAAGAATAAATGTTAAAATTATTAGTTCTAGGATTATTTAGAGTATTTCCGAATTATTCACAAAGATAAAGAAATTTTAGAATTAAATATAGTAACAATGCTTTTATCTCTATGGAGGTCGTTACACTTTCTAAACATTTTGGTTATAGTTCCGGATGCTAAATGCCATTACACAGTGACAAGATTTGTGTAAAATAAATTTATTGTCTTTGGTGATTCCGGTTTTATTAGATATTTTCCAATAGCCAATTTAGAAATTCATGTTTCTTAGTACCCGATATTTTTTATTGGGACATATTGAATGGTGTTGACCTTTAGTTACATTGACCAATAATCAATAATTCCTATTCAAGTCATGCCATACAGTTTTGATGATTCATGTTGTTGTGATGGTCTCGAGTGCAAATAAATAAAGGTATTAGCAACCCTAAAGTTCAAAATTATTAGATACATCTTAAAATGCACAGATTAAAATATAAGTAGTCTAAATCTGGCTAATTGGCTCTACCAAGTTCATTACAAGGGAAAAATATAAGTAGGTAGTCTGTAGAGGAAAAAAAAGACTGAGATAACATTGAACTTTTAATTTTTTTCTATAAAAACGTCCTTGTTTTTAACAACAGATAACAAAATATCAGAGCTATTTGAATGCAGGAAAGTGGTAAAATTTCCCTAAGCAGCATTCAAAATATCACAATTTTTTATTTTTACATTAATTAAAAAATAAATATAAAAAGTATGTCCGAGAGCAGTCAAAATAGTGAAGAATAAATGCAGCTCGTATTTTAATAAATATGTATAAAAAATTCAAACAGTGAAGAGGTGTTTTGAAAAGGATGTAACCGGAATGCACACTGGGCAAAATATGAATAAGACATATTCCGATACATTCCCCATGGAACTTTCAATTGTACTAACAGGTTTGTGTGAAAAAAAATTAGATGTTACAAGAAAAATAAAATAGATAAGTACAGTCAAGTACTTAAAATTGCATTTTCTTATTGACAAACATAAAACGTGGCATACTTATTTTCTATGAAAATTAATTTCAAATATCCATAAAAAATTACTGGTAAAAGGAGATTAAATTTACAATTAATTAAACAGTTCACCAAAATCAATAATTCATCCATGCTGAACCATTTCCTTACTTAAATTTCCGATTTCTTGACTAGGTTAAAAACAAACGATAAAACAGTTAAGAGTACCGTTCGGTTTAACCTAACTTCCTTTACTATTGTAATTTACGATTTAGTACACCTATCTCTCATCTGGTTTGGTATTTGTTTTAAGTGTGTCCTCTTTGGCGTTTTCTTTATTGATATCTACTTTTAATGAATCATCTTTAGTTGTACTTTCTATTCTAACTTTAATTGGATTTGGATCTACTGTTGGGGTATTCTCAATAGCTTTGAGAGGAGTTGGGATGTAAGAATCTTCCTTTTCAGAATGGTATATACTTTTTGATTCCCTCCTTTCTTGCTCCGATTGCCATTCAACCTAAATAATGCAAAATAAATCATATTACAATGTCTTTCTTGTTTCGTCTTTGCAATATATTCAACAATAGGAAAACCCTTTTAATAACTTGACAACCCATACGATAAAACAAGTAAATGGATAACCAATAAACTATACACATAAACAGTGTTACCTTTTGTCTATGCTGTCTGGCGTGATCCTTGACTTTATCAATTACCATTTTTTCTGTAAGTACTCCATCTTCTGATGAATATGCTGCTGCCTGCCAAGCTACACCAAGTTTAGCTATTTCTCTGCCTGACATACCTTCTGTCATTCGAGCCATTTTACTACATAATGCACTGTAGTCGAAGTTATCTACTTTCAATCGTCTGTAAGAAATTAGAAAAAATGTAATACCAAATGCAGTGTTATCATCATAGAACACAAGTTTATGAAAGAATAATTTAGAAACATTTGCAAATATTTAAATGGAAATTACTATTCTTACTTCCTTAATAATAAAATCCATAATTTATACAGTTTCAAATTACCTGCAATCATTAGAAAATCGAATTTCAAAACATAATTGAACAATATGTTGAACTCAAAGATGAAGAATGAACACCTTGAGATTCTCTAGATGTAATATGATATGCTTTGAAATAAGACAATGATGGAGGCAAAGAAAAAGGGCGAAAACTGTGGATGATTTAAGTATATCCCATAGTGTTTGAAAAACTTTTGTTTGTTTCCAATGTTGTTAATGAATAGTTCCAATTTTCAAGAAAAAATATAACCGTGAAACCTTTATGGGGCATAATTTAACTTATTAGGTAATGCTATACACAGTTGCCTTTCTACTACGCAATTTTAATTCTAATAGAAATTTATACATGCTAAACAATTCAATTATAGATACTACTTCGAATATTTCAAAAGAGTTACCTAATTCCTTCTGTAGCTGGTTCCAATACAAATTTTTGGAAATATAATCTAATGAGACGTTCCCTTTCCTCCAAACCAGGTAAATCAAATTCAACCATTTCATCTAGACGATCGTTAACAGCCCAATCAAACTGTTCGGGCGTATTTGAAGCTAAAACTAACATGAATTTCCCACTCTGTTCTCCTGTACGGTATAAGAATGCATTAAGTGTAGCTCTAAGATCTTCTGAAATATTTTCTGAAGAACGCTTACGTAAGAATGCATCAGCTTCGTCCACAAAAAGGATGAGCCCTAAAAGTTATGGAATGATATAGATATATTTACATTCCTAGTTAATATGTACCAACCTTTTCTGGTGCTATTTGCCCAGTCGAATACTTTGTGAATGGCTGTAACTCCATCTCTTCCCATTGGAGCAATGTCCCCACCTGTTAATATGGCATAATCCATTCCAGAATGTTTAGCAAGTTTCTAAAATGAATTATTTAAGCAATAACAAATGTATATAACTTAAAACTATAATGTACATTTATCAGAAATTATGTGGTTTATTCAGCAGAGGTTAGGTAAAGTTTGATTCAAGTAAGTTGTATGGCTATCTACTTTGTGCAAAAGTACCCAGTTTTTTGATTTATACAGACAGGGCAACATTATCGTCGACATACCCTAGAAATAAGTCTTAGATAACAGATATTAATTTAAAATTTAGAAGAGGTGATCGGAAGTGTAAGGGTTACAACCAATCCAATCCTTTTATAATGAAGCGGATGAATTTTGAAGCTGATCCAAGTAAGTGGAAATATTTTTAGAGAAGAATTTTGGTTTGATTAAGCAATAACGATTGGCACTCATTTTCCTTAGAACATTCTAGAGAATGATTTATAAATAAATATTGGAATAACTGCAAAATTATTTATAATATGTAGGGCATGAATTTTGAATCTGAACAAGTCGCAGTAAGTGGAAATATTTTTGGAGAAGAATTTTGGTTTGATTAAGCAATAACGATTAGCACTCATTTTCCTTAGAACATTGTACAGAATGATTTATGAATGAATATTGGAAGAACTGCAAAATTATTTATAAAATAAAGTACAGTAGAAACGCTGAGCCTTTCCCATTACGTGATTGATACATCAACCATATGCATCTTAATCGAAATAATACGACAAACGCATGTATTAAGTTTCGCTCTTTTTCTGTTATCCGGTGCTCAAATAGAAAGAATGGTGGAGATGGATGAAATATGAATGTTTAAATGTCTGACTGATAAAATGACAATAATCGAAAACAAAATAGAAAATAACATGGAAGAAATAAGAGAGCTGAAAGAGGAAAATAATTGGCTGAAACAAATGATAAAAACACAAGAAAGAAGAATCGAAATGATGGAACGAGAGACAAAAAGAAACAATATAATTATACAGGGAATAGAAAATAGTGAAGAGGAACGATCTAGAGACACAAAAATAAAAATCGAAGGGACATTAAAAAAAGCAGGAATAGAAGTGAACTTAAAAAATGAAGAAATCGATCTACGAAGAATAGGAGAATTCAATTCACTAAGAGACCAATAATCATAAAGCTCAACCAACGGGAAAAGAAGCAGGAAATAATGAAAAAAAAACCTAAAAGGTACAAACATTTGGCTAAATGATGATGTAACATGTCGCTGAGACATGTTACTATTTTCATCAATTATTTTGGAGCGTTACTTATTCGTCGGCTACTCCCACCTCTAATTCCAAATCCTTTTCTTTCGAATATTAGGAACGTATCCTAGAGTTTTTACTATCATTAAATGTCTATTTAAAACTACGATTCAAGGAATCGGCTGGTTCATTTCTTCGCTGAGAAGTTATTCAGCATTCTCCTTTTTAATAATACACTGTGTGTGATTTATAATTTTCTTCGCTGGTAAGTTATTTATGTATTTTCAAATTGTATCTGTGTGCTTACAAATTATTCTATTTGAATTTTTTTATTTAGTTAAAATATTTCGTATTCGCGGTATTATCTTTCTTTAATAAAAAATATGGTGGCGTCCAAGGTTATTTTATGAAGCGAATTTATAACAGATTCTCTATATGGTTATTTTCCACCGATTTAAATTTGCTTTTTCTGATTATTTTGGGAACAGGACGGATAAGAATTAACAGTTTTCTGTGGTTTTATTTTGAAAATTAAATTCAAATTTTTGTATGTATTGGAGTATAAGCTCCTACCTGTTCATTTTAATCCTCATTTCCAATTTTCTACTGTTTCTTCTTTTTTTTATTTCTTTCCCTACAGCTTTGCAGTCTGTACCGACCCTAAGGACCGTCTACAGACTATACTTTAAGGACCGTCTACAGACCTTACTGTACCGATCTCTACAAGATCCACTCACCGGACCACATCATTCTACAGTCCAGTTAACAACGGCTCACGAACCCTCGAATACTGCTGCGAGCTGTACGTCCCGAGTCTTACCAAGATAAGTCCCTAACTTATTTTTGGTATATATAAAATATTGAGTTGGACATTTTTACTATATAACTGATATTTATTCGTATTTGTATTGAGAAAATACGGTTTTTTTAAATTTATTATTATGTGTCAAATAAATCCATTTTTCACGAAATTTTGTTTGTTGATTCACCTTATCCCAATTGAGGTAATAAAAAATAGTGTAACTAAGGCCGAATTCACTACCTGAGCAGAGTCCCAAGGCCGGGCACTCAGGTTGTGACAAATTTGGCGCCCATGTTCTGCTATTTTTTTACTGATATTGGGGTTCTGTGACATCGAGATATAAAATTTCGTTGTTATTAAAACATTCAATATAAATTTTATCTAATACGAATACTGCGAAATTTGCTTTTTGGAATATCTTTTGCATATCCTTTTCAGGCAAATTTCCTTTTTTCATTCTGTTAATAGTTGATGGTTGGTTTTTCGGTTCTTCTAGTTTTTTCTTTGTCAAGGTTAATTGCTTGTTGGATTCTCAACACGTTTCATAGTAATTAACTTTGAATTTTGTTTTTCAAATTGCTTGTTCTTTCAGACTTTCAATAATTTTGTTAAAACATTTAACATACAGGGTTATTCAAAAGTAATCCTTTGAATAATTTTGTTTTTTGTTTTTTTCTTGATTTACTTTTAAAATCAACCTCTTTATTTTTCTTAAATATATTTTAAGTAAAATTTAATTAGCTTTTTAGTTAGCAATTTTAAAAATTTTCATTCGAAAATAAAATGCAGGCAAATCATTTGAAAGCATATGAAATTAAAATCAGAGATGAAACTGTACCTGATACTGTTGAGGAAAAACGTAGGCTTCTTAATGATTTATTGGCACGTGAAAAAGCTAACCGTAGTTTTACATTGCCAATAAATACTTACACTTTTGAGGAAGATCATTTAGAGATTCTTAACACTATTCAAGATTTAAGTGAAGTAATAAATAATTTCAATGGAAATAAACGTGAACCTGTTTTTAGCAGAATAAATTCCAGGTTAACTCATTTAACTAATAGAATAAATAGATTAAATATTGACCCAGATGATGATCAACAAGTTCAAGTTAAAAATTGATTGAATAGGGATGTACTTTTACTTGAATCTGATTTTGATATGAAAACTACTCCTTTCATTTCAGTTGATAGTGCAGAGTCACATAATAATCATGTTCCTCTTGCTTCGTCTTCTTTGTCTTCATCTTCAGTCCCACAGTCTCGTCATGATCCAGTAAACAAGTGGAATATTTCATTCTCTGGAAAGAATGAATCACTCCATCTTTTTTTGGAAAATGTTACTTAGAGTTTCTAGAGGTATTTCTGATACCGAATTGTTTTTACAGTCTTGTGAGTTCTTTCGAGGCAGTGCTTTTACATGGTTTCTTAATAATCGTAGTAAATTCAGTACTTGGTCTGATATTGTTGCTAAATTAAAAGCAGATTTTCTTCCGTACAGTTATGAAACAGATTTAGAATTACTTTTTATATTTCTTCTATGATAGGTCTTTTTAATCGTTTAACGAATGTTGTAGATAAAAAATCTCGCGTTGCAAAGATTCGTAGAAATCTTCTACCATTTTTTGTTTCTGCTTTGGCATTACATATTCCCAATACTATTGATGAACTTACCGAGCTTTGTAAAAGAGTTGAAGAATCCAGGGTTTGGTCTGATCGTTACCGACCACCGTCTTCGCAAAATTGTCTACTTGAACCTGATTTGGCTTGTCTTTATGTTTCACCAAATTCTTCTTCTAAAAGAAAAAGTTCTGTTGATGTTTCCGTTTTGTCTTCTAGTTTATGTTGGAATTGTAGTAGAACTGGTCATATTTTTACGAAATGTCGTTCTCCTAAGTCTATTTTTTGTTATGGTTGTGGTGCTAAAAACACTACAAAACCAAATTGTAGTTCTTGCAATCCAAAAAACGAGGTTCGGACTGGTCCTGTGAATCTGACGACAGTCTCCAGCCCAACACAAACCACTTCGGAAGTAAAGTCAGGAAGTTCAAAACGCAAATCCAGCAAACCGTCAACAAGTCAAAATTAATTTCAAATTTTTCTCCTTCGGCTACTGAATGGCAAGCTTATCTTAGTTTTGTCAGAGATTTCTTATCGTCTTCATGTTATCGTTCTGTAAATCTTGACAAACAATTATCTTCTTGTACTGTTTCACTTGTCAATCCTGTACCGGATGTTGAATTATCTAATGATGTTTGTAGTATTGATTTAGATGTGCCTGTTTTCTCTGTGTTACCTATGTTACCCACTCCTGTGGATCATTCTTTGTCTGAAAATATTGTCAATTCAGTTACTACCGATATTTGTCCTTTGTTTGTTAAGAAACCAAATGATAATCGTCCTTATATGATTATCAAGGTTTTAAATACTGATATTGTTGCAATGGTTGATACCGGAAGCAATTCTACTATTCTTGGAAACTCAGGGTTTTCGCTTAATTCTCTTCATGTACCTATTGAATATGATGCTTCAGTATAACTACTGCTGATGGTGTACCACAGCAATTTATGGGTTTTATTACCGTTCCTGTTACTGTAAATAATGTCACAAAAACAATTAAAATTCTGATTATTCCTTCGATTAATCATCCTCTTATTTAGGGCATGGATTTTTTGAGTCTATTTAAAATAGACATTAATTTTCATGATTTATCTTACCCTCTTTTGTCTTCTACTTGTGTTATAAACACAATTCAGTCAGTTTCTAGTCTCAATTCACTTGAAAAAGATGAACCGGACAAAGTTATCGCTTTATTTTCTACACTTGCTCCTTCGGACCGAATTGGTCGAACTAATTTCGTCGAACATGTTATTGACACTGGCGATGCAAAGCCAATTGCGCAACGTCAATATCCTTTGTCTCCGGCCATGCAAAAACTTCTTATAAATGAAATAGATGAGATGTTAAATCTCAAAGTTATTCAGCACTCCAACTCCCCGTGGTGTTACCTCTCTGGATTGTTCCCAAGAAATCCAGAGAATATCGTGTTTGTTTCGATGGTCGAAAATTGAACAAGGTCACCGTTTCTGATTCATAACCTATGGCGCAAGTCGATATTATTCTCAGTAAATTACGAGACGCAAAATTTCTTAGGTCTATTGATTTAAAGAAGGCTTTTCTACAAATACCCCTTTCTGAATCTTCCCGTCCGAAAACAGCTTTCGCTGTGTACGGTGTAGGACTTTTTGAGTTTGTTACAATTCCTTATGGTTTAGTTAATGCTCCTAAAACTATGGCTCGTCTAATGGACATAGTTATAGATCCTTCTCTTAGGCCATATTGTTTTTGTTATTTAGATGACATTATTATCGCTACCCCTACCTTTGAGCTTCATTTGGAAACTCTCAATAAATTGTATCTTAGGCTAAATGCAGCCAATCTTACTGTCAATCTCGAAAAATGTGAATTTTGTCGTGAATCTCTTAAGTTTTTAGGTTTTGTTGTTGACAAAAGTGGTCTTCGCACAGATGACCACAAGGTCTCTGCTATTTTGAATTATCCAGTTCCAAAGAATACTACTGAGATAAAACGTCTCATAGGTCTTATTGGTTGGTATCGTCGATTTATTAAAGATTTTTCTACTATTTGCCAAAAAGAGTACAGGAAGACCAGAAATACATGATACAGTTTATGAAAAGAGCAAGGGAAAATGGAAGTAGAGCTTACTTTAAATATGATACATTGATAATCGAGGGAAATGTTCATGACAAGTATAGTTTCCAGGAAGGCCAAAAAAAAGATAGAAAAGGCAGAGACAAATAAGCCTAAAAGGAAAGTAAACGTAAGATCACCGGAGGCAGGAGAAAGTAAGGAGAAAATAACCAAAATGCTTAGAAGAGAAGAAAAAAAGTAGAAGAAGAGGAACAACTGGAAGAGGAATGTGGAGACGGAAGAGGCAATGAAAAGGAACAGAAAAATAAAGAACAGAAGGAAGATAGGATTAGTTATAGAATTAGAAGTAACTTCAAGATTAGAAATAATAAATTAATGAAAACAAATTGTAGTAAAGGGATAAATGTAGACAATAGGATTAGGATAGATAAAGGAAATAACAAAATAGAAGATAATATAAGTACAAATGAAAAAGGTAGGGAGATCTATAATAATAGTTGTAATTATATGTTTGAAAAAAGGGTACAAGACAAAAGCGAGGAAAACACTAATGATAAATCAGGCGATAAAAAAAGTATCGATCAAAAAGGAGAAAGAAAAAAAAGGTACGTAGGACTAAACAAAATTAAATTAGTACTTGGAACGTGAGGACAATGCTTGAACCAGGAAAGATGGAGAAAATTGCATACGAATTGGAAAAATATGATATTGATGTAGCAGGAAATAAGACGGAGGGGGAGGGAAAATATTGAAAAAAAGAAATATCAAGGAAGAGAACAGCAAGGACAATATGGAGTAGCATTTATAGTGAGAGAAAAACTAAAAGGGAATGTAATGGAGTTTAAACCAATCGATGAGAGAATAGCCTATATAAGGATTGAGGCGAAACCCTTCAATCTGTCAATAATAAATGTTTATTCACCCACAGAGGTGACAGAAGATGACGAAAAGGAAGTCTTCTATGAAAAAGGTAGAAGAAGAAATATTAAAAATACCAAAACAAGACACGATAGTATTATTGGGTGACTTGATCGCGCAAATTGGAAAAAAAGAATATTATAGACAGATAAGCGGCATACCAACATTACATAAAAAAACAAACAACAATAGACACAGAATTTGTAATCTGGCAGAAAAAATAAACATGATTATTTGCAGTACGATGTTCCAATACACCAAATCACATAAAGTTATGTGGAGATCACCTGATTGCAAAACATATACACAAATTGATCACATATTCACAACAAAAAGAAAACGGTCGACAATGGAAGATGTCAGAACATATAGAGGGGCGTGTGCTGATACGAATCATTACATGGTTACAGGCACTATGCTACAAAAGATAGATTAAAAATGAAAATAAAACATGTAACAAAAAATGGGACATAAGAAGACTAGAATAGACAGAAACACAAAACGAGTACAGATTTAGTATAGAAGAACAATTCATTAATGAGGCAGAAGAAGTTAGTGGAATTCAAGCAGGATGGAAAAATGTATAAATACAGCTGCAAACAAAAAGATAGGAACGGTAGTAAACAGAGAACAGAAGGAATGGTTCGATGAAAAATGTAAAGAGATTATGGTTAAAATGGATAAGGACGAACAGAAATGAAGAAAGAGAAACTTATGGAAAACTAAGAAAAGTAACAAAGAAAATAATAAAACAAGCTAAGAGAACAACAATTGAAAATAGAAGGGGCAAGTTATGCGAGGAACACAAAAGCTTTTTATCAAAAAATAAATGCACAGACCCGAACATATAAAACCAAAACAACAGGAATAAAAAAAACAAAGAAGGAAGAATAGTAAATGAAGATACGGAATATAAAGAGACATGGATGGGATACTTTAAGGAATTACTAAGAGAAGCAGAAATAAGAGAAGAGGTTGATATAGAAGAAAAGAACAAACAAGAGGTAATCAAGAGCCCAACGAAGGAAGAAATAAGAGAGATAATTAACAGGAGTAAGAACGGAAAAGCGCCAGGAAGCGACGATAATAACATGGAACTTATCAAATACGGAGGGACTAAACTGTTAGAAAAATTATACCAATTGATATATAAAATATGGGAAAAGAAGAGATGCCAGAGAAATCGAAGGTGGGACAAATAGTAACAATACACAAGAAGGTAGACCAACAAGCTTGTGTAAACTTCAGAGGAATTACACTACTGAATGCAGCATATAAGATAACAACAACAATTATAAAAAGAAGACTGCATGACGCAGGTTACAGAGGTGGAGAATTTTGGAAAAGTCCAACTAATATAACATAGACATTGAGATACCATTCATTGACTTCCAAAGAGCATTTTGACTCAATAAAAAGGAATCAATTACTGAAAGCTTTGAATGAAATGGGAGTGAATAATAAACTAATAAGATTAATAAAAGTGACACTAGACCAAAGCGTAGCAGAAGTAATAACACAAAGAGGGAAAACGGAGAAGTTTACATATAATTAAGCAGTCAAGCAAGGAGACTCTCTGTCGGCAACACTATTCAATTTGGCACTAGAATATACGTTGAAAAAATATGTGAAGGGAATTTAAGAACCAGAGGACAAATAATAGCATATGCCGAGGACGTGTGACTAAAAACAGAATGGTAATGAAAGAAATGTTGGAGGAGATAATAAGGGAGGGGAAGAAAATTGGACTGATGATAAATACATATAAAACAAAATTATTAATACTCAAAAAGAATTGTGAGCAAAAAATGTGAAAATTGGAAGATATGAATTTGAAGAAGTGGATAGAGTTAAATATCTGGGAATAACAATAAGTAGCGATGGAGACAGAGAAACTGAGATAAGGGAAAGAATCGTAGCAGCAAACAAAGCATTCCACGCTAACAAAAAATTATTAAAAATAAAATAATTAGCAAGTGCACGAAAATAAGAATATATAACACAATAATTAGACCGGTGATGATGTATGGGCCAGAAACATTAACTATGACTAAAAAACAACAAGAGGATATGTGAATACAGGAACGAAAAATACTAAGAACAATATTAGGACAAAAAAAATAGGAGACGAATATAGAAAAACATATATGGAACTATATCAAGAGATACAAAAAGACAAAGTAATGGAAAAGCTTCACCGTTTCTACTATATAAAATTTTCAGCATATATAGATGATGAAACATTTTGTACATTTTCAGAAATTGTCCATTTGATTTACAAAATAAAACATATCTGCATGTATGCTGAGTGTTTGGACTGCAAAAATCTACTGAATGTTCCTATTGTCTCAACAGTACATTCCATAAACTTCATGACCAAAGCCAGGTAGCTCAAAAATATTACACACTGGTTAATCAAGTTAGAACAGATGAATCTCGAAAAACTATTGTTTCCATCACCAAATAACGTTTGACTATAGGTTTGAAATATTGTCAAAAATCATACACTCACTGAACCCAGATATCACTTGTTGGGGCACACTGCATTGCATTATATTTTGATGAAGTAGAAAATACTCTCCGTTATTTTAACAAAATGAAATCAAGCATCTGAGGTCATTCATAAAAAATAACTATTCTTAACTAGGGGCGAGCTATAAACCACTTGCGAAACACTCATACTACTTTTTGATTTTATGCAGCATCGTCATTAATATTATGTAACTACTTTACAGAATGGAGACAAGGACTGTTCTGGCCGACCGTAAATTGAAAGTGAGGGGGAAACCACCCTAGGAATTCTGGAGCTATATTTTCTGAAAATGCAGGCAATACAGGAATTAACAGGAAATATACAGGAATTACGAGATAATACGGTGTATTGTAGGCAATATGGACAATGCATAGACAGTATAGGTAATGATTCAGCATTAAAAGGCATTATTCAGGAAATATTAGGAAATGTAATGCCTGCGAATGTGCAAAAAGGCCTGAAGAATAGGTCGAGAATTACCGAAGTTTGCGCGCGCTTTTATAATATAATAGATAGACACAGGTGATTTTAAGATATAGGATTACTGTTTTAAATGAAACTAACTGTTTCTAGATAATTTCACAAAATATTGAAAAAACGTTAAAGGATTCTAAGAAATTGACAATTAGTTCGATATTAAATTTTGTCAGAATGACAGAAGTAACATTTCATTTGATGCCTATGTTTATTAATTATTTTTGGCTAGACCTAGAAGTGACCTACCTTGTAATTGACTTAATATATATTAATAGAAAAAAGAAGAGGATATGATATATTAAAAAAGTCAGTCACAAGGTAGGTCACTTCTTGGTCTAACCAAAAATAATTAATAAACATCAAATGGAATGTAACTTCTGTCATTCTGACGATATTTAATATCGAAATAATTGTCAATTTCTGAGAATTATTTAACATTTTTTCAATATATTGTGGAATTATTTAGAAACAGTTGGTTTCATTTAAAACAGTAATATGAGTAGATTCCACGAATTAAGGGTCGAGACAGTAAAGATATAGGTTATGATTTGTGTTACAAAACGTGCGAAAGATGCTTGAAAGTGTTTCTGTGTATTTGAGTATTGTATAATAAAAGTAAGAATCTATTAAAGTAAAACAAAATATTTTAATCATGTAGATATTCTGTTTTGTGTGCTATAAACCATTTGATTTTACAGAAATGTGCTGAGCGTGATTATATTTTACATTTACTCATGTCGGCGGGTGCTTTGTGCTGCAACAGTTTATATATTTACATTATTTACTAAAATTGCTACCGGGTGTCCCAGGCTGGCTACCGGATTTTTCTCTTTAGTTACAAAAAAAATTATTTTTAACAGGTTATTCTGTTTAGGTAAAAACATATGTATCATTACATTTGAATTTTTGCAGAAAACCTATAGTAAGTAATTCAAAACTATTTTTAATGAATTTCTTAAAACCGATTTACTTCAATGTTTTTTAAATAGTTTAGAAGGAAAAGCCGGTGGGCTTGTATAGGTACAGTTGCGGACAATAAAAAATGGGACAACTCTTATAGCAAATTTTTGTCTAATTCTAGCTGCTTCAATTTGTCTTATGAATATGTCATATGTCAACATTGAATAATTGACATCTCTCAGGCAATTCCAAATTCGAAAGTAATGATGACGCATATAAATTCAGTGACTAAAGGTGGAATAATCGCGAAAATAGAGATTTGTGGCCAGTGAGGCAAACTGCAGCATTTTACAATGTAAGCAAGAACTCAGTTTCAAGTATCGTAAGATGGCAATATGAGGAAAGAATTGATAGTGCTCCAGGCTCAGGACGTCCGAGAAAGTCAACTGCTGAACAGGATGCCACTTTGATTAACCATTTAAGAGCAAATCCATTTGAAACAGTAGTTCAAGCTGTTCCTAGCATCCTGTCGTACGGGCCGTCGCAAAGTAGCACAGTCTGAATTGAAATGCCACGCAGCAGCAAAGAAACTATTATTAAACAATAGTCACAAAGAAGCAAAAATTGGGTTTGCTTTAGAGCAGTGGTCGCCAAACTCTCAATGTGTTGAGCTACTTTGTTAATTTTGGAATAAACAGCGAGCTACCCACACGGAAGCCACGTAACGCAACGTAAATGAAATAATCCACAGTTAATTTATCATTATATGTATTTATTTTACTATTTAACTGGTAATACATAATACATAGGTACTAATAATAAACTAATAACAAAATAACTAATATTACTAGTACGTACTTGTTCATAGCTACATTCCTACCTACCAAACGAAGGTGTGAAAAATAAACACAAACTTTTATCCAGCCACAACGGCATGTCACGTAAGATTTAAAAATAGTTAATAATAACAACAAAAAAGTAACGCACTATCATGAACATAAACATTGAAAAATAAAAAAGCACGTTATAATTTTTTTAATGTTTGCAGTATAATTTGATACAGCCATTCGAATACAATATCCAAATGTTCATCTGAAAGTCGATTGCGATATTTATTCTTAATAAACTTCATATTGGAAAAAGAAGATTCACACAAATAGGTTGAACTGAATAATGCTTTCACATTCAAGGCAACACGGCATAGAACTGAATATTTGTCTTTGCTTACAATAGGCCAGATACATTTGGTACTTGAGACTAAGGATTTTAAGGCTAAATCATTTTGAAACTCAATTACTTCCATTTCTGTTGCAGAGATTTGTCTTCGCCAAAGTTCTTCATAACACAAGTTGCAAACTGTTGGATATCAATTTCCATAAAGGGTGAAACAACAAACTGCGCTACTAAAGCCATTTCGTTGAAATCCTTAAAACGATTTTTGAAGTTATTCTTCCGGGTAGAAACTATTTCTACATGATATTTGCTGTCATAGGGTTTTAATGGATTTTGAGATATTTTTTCTGAAAGAATAGGAAAATGCTTGGCATCGCTGTTAATTAGATTTTGTTCCTCAAAACTCCAGCTTTTTGATAAATGCTTTTATATCAAATCATTTCCGCTAGTTCTTTGTCTCTCCCCTGAAGCTGCAAATTAAGTTCGTTTAATTTCTCTGTAATGTCCACGAGAAAACCAAAATCTCTAAGCCGGATTGAATTTTCTAGTTCCGGAGTCGGTTCATCGCGTTGTTTGAAAAATTTAACTATGCCAGATAGGACATCATTAAAACGTTTCAGCACCCGTCCTCTAGTTAACCATCGGACTTCAGAGTGAAGGAGTAGGTCCCCGTATTGACAGTTAACTTCATCGGCCAATGTTTTGAATAATCTTCTTTGTAACACTTGAGCTCTAATCTTGTTCACAATTTTTACCACCAGTTTCATAACGTTGTTTAGTTTCAGGAAATTTCCACATAATGCCTGCTGATGGAAAATGCAGTGGTAACAGAGAAATTGCGGAAAAGTTTCATTTTTACGACATAACGCCACCAGACCCTTATCACAACTCACCATAGCTGGAGCGCCATCGGTTGTCAAGCCTACCATTTTCGATATTGGAATTTTCTCGGAAGAAATAATATTTTTCAAATGAGAAAACAACTCCTGTCTAGTAGTATGTCCTTTCAGTGGAATAAACTTCAAAAGATCTTCTTTAATTGTAAAATCACTAAAAACCATCCTGACGAACACGGCCATCTGGGCAGTGTCAACGACATCTGTTGATTCATCCAGTTGAAGTGAAAAATAAACACAGTTATCTAGGTCAGTTCTTAACTGTAAAAAATATCATTGCTCATTACTTCTACACGTGTCATCACTGTATTAGCAGGAAGTTGCATTGATTTTATAGCTGAAACTATCTCGTCTTTATTTCTAAAGTTGGCAAATAACGAATCAGCAGCTTCTAAAAACGCCTGTTTTATCATTTCCCCATCTTCATAAGGTTTCTTTTTTTGTGCAATTATCTGGGACACACGGTACGATCCTTTAGTTGCAGCCTTATTTTTGTCGATTGTTCTTAAAAATATTGATTGTAGTCCAATTAACTGCTTTTTTAATTGTTTCGGTTTCTCCTTTCTGGCGGCAGAATGTAGTGGGAATGATTTTTCAAAATTAGAATGTACAGTTTTATGATGTCTCTCAATATTTCCTTTTTTAGCAACGGAGACCGAAGTATTACATAACAAACACACATTTTTATCTTTAACTTCTCTAAAAAAAATATTGTTCTTCCCATTCCGAATGAAAGTGGTATGTCTTTACCTTCTTACAACTGCTTGCCATAATATTATTTTTTGTTGTTCTCTACTAACCCAACCGCTGGACGTTGGTTACGCGTTCAGTTTTAAACTAAGCGCAATGTCGCCGCGCCGTGCGAATTTATCCCGTTCAAAGCAATCCTGATCGTTCTCGAACACTAACACGCTGGTCCGACTAGACGGTTCTAGCCGATTCTAGCTTGATGGCGTCAGCGGCAAATCGCTCACCGCAACGTTGCCGCTGTTTATGTTTAATATTATGACAATTAGATTTTTTTGTGGAATTTTCGGAAGCTTCTCTGATTTTTGCAGTTTGTATTTTTTTTAAATTAAAATCGTTGTGAGAGCTACCAGAATTGCCTCCGCGAGCTACTGGTAGCTCGCGATCGACAGGCTGGCGACCACTGCTTTAGAGTATATTGCTTATAACGAACAATTTTGGAATCGTGCTATTTTTACGGTTGAAAAGGTTTTCCAATCGTCAAATAGCGGGAATATTCGTGTTTATCGCCCACCGAATACATGATTTGACGAGAATTATATCAATTTCACAAATAAAAAAGGTCGTTATTCTGTAAATATGTGGATATCTACGCAGGGACCTGGAGTTCTATGGCATATTGGTGAAAGATTTAATAGTGAAGCATATATCAGAATTTTAGAAAATGTTATGTTTCCTTCTGTTGTGCAATGTTGTTAATATTGTTGCTAATTTGAATGTCAATTTTCCCTAACTGATGCCATGTGATGAGTTCTTCAATCTTATGTTTTACATAAAGGAAAATAATTTCACATTGGACCGTCCCTGATGATGAAAACGAACGTTTTCGAAAGCTTGAATAAAAACCAATAAAGAATTCAATTTTTCCCTGTTGCTGCATTCCCCAATATTTCTGAGTTTTTTACATATATATATATATATATATATATATATATATATATATATATATATATATATATATATATATATATATATATAATTCCTTACGTTGAAAAGGAGAGTTCATTGTTATCTAGTGTCATGTTAGTAATGCATTTTGTATAAGTTATATGTGGTCAGTAACTTTGTTAGAAATAATATTAAATATATTATCCCAGTGATTTTTGATAAACTATGGTATTATTTATTCCCACCGATTAAGGGTAAGTGTTTTCTCATCGATAATGGACTGAGGACTTAACACGAGGAACACTTGCCGTTTTAATCACCACAGAAGTCATAGAGCATAATGGCGGGATTACTAAATATTAATTGTTGTTTTTTCATTGAGAAATAAAAATTATTTAGTAGCCTTTGATATTTAATAATGAAAAACAATATTATTTACACTTTAGTGTTATTATCAGTAGTAATATAACAAGAGAGTGAGAATAAATTGAAAATAATTTGACAGATTTTTTGAAAACTTGTTGCCAGGCAATAGTCACGAGAGCCCGCAGGGCTCGAGTGGCTATTGCCAAATGGCAACAAGTTTGAACAAAATCTGTCAAATTATTTTCTAATTTATGGAACTCTCGAGTTATATTTGACTAGATTATTTTTTGATTCACAAATTGGTGAAGGTCTTAAATTGTCTCCATATAGACTGATTAATTATTAGAACATTATTCGAAGTAGTTTCTATAATCTTATTCGTTATTTCTTCATCAGAAAAGGTACTAAACCGATGATGTTCACTCATTTTATATATAACGTTGACACAATTAGATAATTATTTTGACAACTATCTGACACTTGCTAGACAAATAAAAGCAACAGTGATTATTCCCGAGAATAATCACAAGAGCTTTATTCCCACTATAATAATGACATGATTGGTTGAAACTTACCCTTGTGTCAAATAAAGAAGCATTTCATTGGTTTTAAGAAACGTCAAAAAATAATCATTTAAATATACGACAAAACTATCCCATTTTTCCCGGAAACGGAAAAGTCACAGTCACACTAGGCAACAACAACTGCCTCATTTTTTTTGGCCGTAACTGTACATAGATTTACTTTAAAAGTATAGACCGAAAAAGCTATGACGTCATAAACATAGCCGCTGACAGTTACTGAGGGAAAACAAATATTTATTTACGTTCATTTTACGTTTGTAATATGCTTAAACATGCTTATTGTTAATTTGTCGAGCATTGCGGAGCAGTTTTGTAATGATATGAAAGTGTTAAAGAAATGTGGAGACAGTTTGAATACTGGATATGTCGTAGATATAGTGTATATGATGGAAGTTTAGGAGCGAAGCAATAAGGCATAATTACTTGATAGTCACTGCAGTGTCACTTTACAAATGAAAAAATGAATAAACTTTTAAAATATCACAACAGTCAAGACAAGACATAAGGTAAATAATTGATTTGTTTTCCCTCAGTAACTGTCAGCGGCCGTGTTTTGACGTCACACTTTTTCGGTCTATAGGCACTTATATAAAAGTTTCTGATGAAGCCGAGGCTTTTCTGTCCTTTAATTTAAACAATATTTTAAAGAATCTCTTAATTATTCTTGGATTTGATTCAGACATTCTAATAGCTCGAATCAATGACGAAGATATTGACAAGGCAGAAAGATGTGCGCAAGAAGAATTTGCATATTTTTTTTCTCTGACAGAATGTAAAGCGCTTTATGGTATTTTTTGTAAAGACGTTAAGAAGTTCAAAATATTTCCAGGCGTACGAAAACAAATTCAACTAGTATCAAATTATTATAAAACAACGCTGAATATGACTGAAAAAAAGGATGTTGCAGTTCAGATAGAAGGAACTAGTTTCCCTATTAATTATAATAGTACCAATGGAAAAATATTTCTAAAGAAAACTCAATGTTGTCGGATGTGGCCTTAGATGAGTTGATGTCTGAGGATAATTCTAGTACAGAGGAGCAGGCAGAAATTAACAAAAAAATGGCTGAAAAAGACGTTGTCGGCAAATGCTTAGAACAAAGTTGTAAACAACGTAAATAAAATCACAGCAGAAGTTAAACTACCTTCTAGCAGTAAGCAACTTTTTGTTCCGTACAGTATAGTCACTTGTTTTGTGGCTATAAAGGTAAGATACTCAAGCTAGCTAAAAATAAGTGGTATAAGGCTTGATGGATATATTCAAATACACAAAAACATTTTACCATAAAACATGCCCAAGCAAGTGTCAAAAGAAAAGCTGATGATCCTCTATGTATCAGTGGCTCTTCCACGGAATATTTTGAAGAAGTTCCTGCGGGACCCTCCTAATCCGAAACAGCAAGTGAAACAGGCGTGCAACAATTTTTATTACAATCATCCCAAAAGATAACAAAAACTAAATCTTTAAGCATATTCTCTACCGATGGTTTATCAGAAAAACCATCAGGCATGGAAAGAACAAGTTCGTTTTTAGAAATATTATATAAAATATCTTTGCCAAATTCATCAAATAATTCAAAACACGTGAATGCGTTTGATGAATGCACGAAAAAGTTTGCCCTTCACATAATATACTATGTAGGTGGAAAACTTGTTTATGAAGTACTACAATCTAATCTAAAAAGTTTTCTGCAATATCTATTACGTCCTTAAACCGCTATGCCATAAATCAAAGAAAGCACTTTGGAGAAGGTCATTTCGACTTTGAAGGAGTCAAAAAATACTTAGAAGAACGAAAGTTACCGCCATACATCTGGATCGGAGAAGACGCCACATGTTTAACTGGGAAGATTGAGTATAATCCAAGGAATAATAAGGTAAGGAGGTTTGTCCTGTCCTTGAAGAACGGTGTTCCCGAAACTGACACTTGCTACTTCATCAACTATAATAGAAAGTAGTTTAAATTGTGGCAAAGTTGCTCACTAATGTCCGTCGACCGACGCAACGTACCGTCCGATATACATCTAAATATTCAATTAGAAATTCAATGGAACTGATAAAAAAATTAAAAGCATTCAACTTGCAAGATCTCTAAGCTTATTTCATTTGATGTTACCAATATGTTCACTAAAATTGCTCCTAAAGAATGTTTAATACTTATAAGAAAGTTACTAGAAGATAAAAATATTATTCCAGGAATAATATCAGATATACTTAATTTATTTGATGTATGTATTAATCAGAATTATTTCACTTTTGACAATAAGATATATATTCAAAATGAAGGTTTACCAATGGGAAGCCCTATATCACCTATTTTAGCAAACATTTTTATGGACAGTTTAGAAAGAAAAATCTTTGAAAGTAATAGTACAAAAAATGTTTTATTTTCGTATAGATATGTAGATGACATATCAGCTTTTTTTATGGGTAGTGAACGACAATTAGATATATTTTTCAACCATATTAATAATTTACACCCAAAAATTAAATTTACATTAGAAGTTGAAGAAAATTGTTCAACCAATTTTCTTGATTTAAAAATTCAAAGAGTTAATAATGTACTTGATTATTCGATTCACAGAAAACCAACACACACTGATGTGACTATTCCATACCGTTCCAATCATCCATGTCCCATAAACTAGCGGCATATAATTCAATGATACATAGAGCATTTTCAGTTCCTATGAACAAATGTAATTTGGATAGAGAGATTAACACAATTAAACAAATAGCAACATCCAACGGTTACCCATTACATATGATAAATAAACTAATTAGTAAAAAAGAGGAAAAAGTGGCATTACAACTAATATTTCCTAAACAAACTTAAGAAATAAAACCTTATAAAACCATTACACAAGCAGGAAATATTTCTAATAATATTTCAAAGATAATATATTTAGCAACAAATACAACAATTTCTTTTAAAACAGAAAGTAATATAAGTATAAAATTGTTAAATGTAAAAACAAAAATATCACCATCTGGTATATATAAACTTAAATGTCCAGAATGTAATGCTGTCTATTTGGGTCAGACCCTTAGAAATTTTGAAATCCCATACAGTGAACACTTACAAGCATACAGACTAAAACAATCAGATAAATCCCACTACGCCAGACATCTACTTGACACCAATCATTCATTGACACCTAACATAGAACTAGAAGTACTACATATTTGTGATAAGAAACAAGAACTGGATTTCCTTGAAGAATTGGAAACTAGGAAGATACTTAAGAAACCCACAATATAAAGTCGTCAATGAACAAATAAATCTAGGGAGTTCTTCACTTTTAAACTGTCTTCTTAAGTGAAAATTGTAAAGATCAGCAGATATAGTTTTCCTGGTTTTCTATATCATTGCACAGTTATACTGATCTTAATTGGGAAAAATGATATCCAGGCTATTTAATATTTGTAATATCATATCTTCTTTATTCTATTAACATATATTAAGTCAATCACAAGTTAGGTTACTTCTTGGTCTAGCCAAAAATAACTACTAAACATCAGGTAGGCATAAAATGAAATGTAACTTCTGTCATTCTGACGATGATATTGATTTATCGAAACAATTGTCAATTTTTTAGAATTTTCAATAACTTGTATTATATTGGATATCCTGGATGTCATTTTTCCAATTAAGATCAGTATAACTGTGCAATGATATAGAAAACCAGGAAAACTATATCTGCTGATCTTTACAATTATCACCATAGGGCTAATAATATCTAAGCTTCAATATTTGTAATATCACATCTTCTTCTTTTTTCTATAAACATATATTAAGTCAATCACAAGTTAGGCCACTTCTTGGACTAGCCAAAAATAATTAAACATCAGGTAGGCATCAAATGAAATGTAATTTCTGTCATTCTGACAATGATATTTAGGTAATATCGAAACAATTGTCAATTTTTTAGAATTTTTAAGATTTTTCAATAAACTGTGGAGGTAACTAGAAACAGTAAGTTTCATTTAAAACAAAAATTTCGTATTATATGCGAAAATCAATATTCAGAGCTAAGGCAAATAAAGAATGGTGTAGCACAGGGCGGTGCTGTATCTCCAATTCACTTTTTATATACCAGTAACAGAACAAACTACATTAGCCACATTTGCAGATGACACATATGTACTGGCAGTTGGTAAAACTGAACAAGAGGCTAGTGAAAAACACCAAGAATCATTAAACCAAGTCAATGCATGGATGAAAAGCTGGCGCATTAGACTTAATGTAAATAAATAATTGCATGTAAATTTTACGAATAAACACAATTATATGATTCCATATGCAAACACGGCTATGATGGAAAGAAAACATTAAGAAGAGAAGAACTTAATCTCAACAAAGAATAAAGAACCAAGAGAGAACAAAACTGAGAAAACACCAGTGGATCAAACTGCGTAAAATACTTTAGTTTTAAGATTTTATTAGAAAAGTATTGCTCATTAATCTTGTTGCTAGATTAGTTGTAATTAGATTCAAAATAAAAAAATTATAACTAGATAATGATGAATATTTAATTACATTATATGCAATTTTCTCATTGAAAGCACTCATACGTCATGAACTAGCTACATGTGACACATACTTATTAAAATCTTTGAAAATATAGTCAAAATTGGTTCAGGTGACCTGAATAAAATTCTGTTATTTTTTTGGACACTGAAAATAAATATCAATGCAGTGGATAGTTTATAAAACGGAGGAATGATAATTTTGACATACAGTTTACTAAAAGAAATTGGATGATAATTAATACCTTAGCAAACATAGTTTTTCCTGTTCCAGGTGGTCCATGCATTAAAATATTTCTGTAAAGTCCTTTATTTTGTTTAGTGTTCTTTGTTGCTATAGCTACATCTCGCAATCTACCTTCCAATTTTGGTGCCAGAACAATACCAGATAAAGCATCTTCCCCTGTGTTTTTCCAACTCTTCAAAGTCTTAATGGGATGTTTCAGACCCTCTAATACAGAAAATCTTGAAGTCTCTCTTACCAAAGATGGTTTACCTTAAAAAATACACGAAAGTGTAAAAATTTAACAGTTTTCAACTTAGTAGTATTAATTCTAAGTTAAAACCAATTCAATTTCTAATAATGATAAAAATAATATTACCTAATCTAGATTCTATATATCTAGCAGTAATGCTAGTAGCTCCTTTGGCAGAGTAGATACCTAGGGCAACTAAAGATAATCCTCCAGCGGCTGTAAGGACTTTGTTCCAATCTGTAAGAAGTGTTTGTGCTCCTGCTCCTATAACTGAACCAGCAGTCCTAAGAAATTTATTTAGTTTGATAAACTCTATCTATATAAACTAAGTTTCAAAATAATTTTTAGGTCATACTGATTTATGTTGTTATGGTATGTCCATTTTCAATTGCAGAAGCTGTTTTTATATGTAGCAATCAAAAACTCATTTTGCTGTGCTTATACAAAGTAACGGAATGAAAAATAAACGGTTTTAAAGATTAAAACTAACTTTTCCACACTTATACACTCCAGAAACTGTATCATGCTAACAAACTGAAATTTCTCCAAAAATGTGATACTTATGTGGATTTATAGGACCCGTTGTTCTGGCTCTGGTGAGCTGAAAATCAATAAGGTTCATCTGTGAGACGCCCTAAACAATATCCAATCATCAAATTATTCACATGAATACACCCCGGAGGCTGTAACGTGCTAACAAACTGAAATTTCTCCAAAAATGTTGTATATCTGGATTTATAGGACCTGTTGTACTGGGACTGGTGAGCTGAATATCAATAGTGTTTATCTGTGAGACGCACTGAACAATACACTCCGGAGGATGTATCATGCTAACAAATCGAAATTTCTCGGCGAAAAACGAAAAATAACTTAAAAAAAATTCCAACTTTTTCATAGATAGGTTTGGGCAGTAATAATGTTGACCTACTACCCATATATATATATATATATATATATATATATATATATATAAATAACAAAGAAGATGTAGGAATATCGCGTGATATGTTAACAACAACAACAAAGAGAATCATGGGTAATTCACGCAAAGTAAAGGGCTACTGAAATAGAGTGGTAACCGTGGACATGCATGTTTCTGGCTCATTTTGCCTCATCAGCACGGCATAACCAAATAATGATGTGAAATTTGGGAACAAAGATGTTAATCGAAACATGGGAAAACACAAAATAACGGATTTCAGCAGGGAAACCAAACGCTCATTTGTGTCTTCAATTGGAAGATCCCGAGTTTTCAGGACATCAACCAACATCGACACGGGGGCGCATATAGCCCCCCCGCCATGAACCTTCCGACCCATAGTAAATAACAAAGAAGATGTAGGAATATCGCGTGATATGTTAACAACAACAACAAAGAGAATCATGGGTAATTCACGCAAAGTAAAGGGCTACTGAAATAGAGTGGTAACCGTGGACATGCATGTTTCTGGCTCATTTTGCCTCATCAGCACGGCATAACCAAATAATGATGTGAAATTTGGGAGCAAAGATGTTAATCGAAACATGGGAAAACACAAAATAACGGATTTCAGCAGGGAAACCAAACGCTCATTTGTGTCTTCAATTGGAAGATCCCGAGTTTTCAGGACATCAACCAACATCGACACGGAGGCGCATATAGCCCCCCCGCCATGAACCTTCCGACCCATAGTAAATAACAAAGAAGATGTAGGAATATCGCGTGATATGTTAACAACAACAACAAAGAGAATCATGGGTAATACACGCAAAGTAAAGGTCTACTGAAATAGAGTGGTAACCGTGGACATGCATGTTTCTGGCTCATTTTGCCTCATCAGTACGGCATAACCAAATAATGATGTGAAATTTGGGAGCAAAGATGTTAATCGAAACATGGGAAAACACAAAATAACGGATTTCAGCAGGGAAACCAAACGCTCATTTGTGTCTTCAATTGGAAGATCCCGAGTTTTCAGGACATCAACCAACATCGACACGGAGGCGCATATAGCCCCCCCGCCATGAAACTTCCGACCCATAGTAAATAACAAAGAAGATGTAGGAATATCGCGTGATATGTTAACAACAACAACAAAGAGAATCATGGGTAATTCACGCAAAGTAAAGGGCTACTGAAATAGAGTGGTAACCGTGGACATGCATGTTTCTGGCTCATTTTGCCTCATCAGCACGGCATAACCAAATAATGATGTGAAATTTGGGAGCAAAGATGTTAATCGAAACATGGGAAAACACAAAATAACGGATTTCAGCAGGGAAACCAAACGCTCATTTGTGTCTTCAATTGGAAGATCCCGAGTTTTCAGGACATCAACCAACATCGACACGGAGGCGCATATAGCCCCCCCGCCATGAACCTTCCGACCCATAGTAAATAACAAAGAAGATGTAGGAATATCGCGTGATATGTTAACAACAACAAAGAGAATCATGGGTAATTCACGCAAAGTAAAGGGCTACTGCAATAGAGTGGTAACCGTGGACATGCATGTTTCTGGCTCATTTTGCCTCATCAGCACGGCATAACCATGTTTCGATTAACATCTTTGCTCCCAAATTTCACATCATTATTTGGTTATGCCGTGCTGATGAGGCAAAATGAGCCAGAAACATGCATGTCCACGGTTACCACTCTATTTCAGTAGCCCTTTACTTTGCGTGAATTACCCATGATTCTCTTTGTTGTTGTTGTTAACATATCACGCGATATTCCTACATCTTCTTTGTTATTTACTATGGGTCGGAAGGTTCATGGCGGGGGGCCAATTTGCGCCTCCGTGTCGATGTTGGTTGATGTCCTGAAAACTCGGGATCTTCCAATTGAAGACACAAATGAGCGTTTGGTTTCCCTGCTGAAATCCGTTATTTTGTGTTTTCCCATGTTTCGATTAACATCTTTGCTCCCAAATTTCACATCATTATTTGGTTATGCCGTACTGATGAGGCAAAATGAGCCAGAAACATGCATGTCCACGGTTACCACTCTATTTCAGTAGCCCTTTACTTTGCGTGAATTACCCATGATTCTCTTTGTTGTTGTTGTTAACATATCACGCGATATTCCTACATCTTCTTTGTTATTTACTATGGGTCGGAAGGTTCATGGCGGGGGGGCTATATGCGCCTCCGTGTCGATGTTGGTTGATGTCCTGAAAACTCGGGATCTTCCAATTGAAGACACAAATGAGCGTTTGGTTTCCCTGCTGAAATCCGTTATTTTGTGTTTTCCCATGTTTCGATTAACATCTTTGCTCCCAAATTTCACATCATTATTTGGTTATGCCGTGCTGATGAGGCAAAATGAGCCAGAAACATGCATGTCCACGGTTACCACTCTATTTCAGTAGCCCTTTACTTTGCGTGAATTACCCATGATTCTCTTTGTTGTTGTTGTTAACATATCACGCGATATTCCTACATCTTCTTTGTTATTTACTATGGGTCGGAAGGTTCATGGCGGGGGGGCTAAATGCGCCTCCGTGTCGATGTTGGTTGATGTCCTGAAAACTCGGGATCTTCCAATTGAAGACACAAATGAGCGTTTGGTTTCCCTGCTGAAATCCGTTATTTTGTGTTTTCCCATGTTTCGATTAACATCTTTGCTCCCAAATTTCACATCATTATTTGGTTATGCCGTGCTGATGAGGCAAAATGAGCCAGAAACATGCATGTCCACGGTTACCACTCTATTTCAGTAGCCCTTTACTTTGCGTGAATTACCCATGATTCTCTTTGTTGTTGTTGTTAACATATCACGCGATATTCCTACATCTTCTTTGTTATTTACTATGGGTCGGAAGGTTCATGGCGGGGGGGCTATATGCGCCTCCGTGTCGATGTTGGTTGATGTCCTGAAAACTCGGGATCTTCCAATTGAAGACACAAATGAGCGTTTGGTTTCCCTGCTGAAATCCGTTATTTTATGTTTTCCCATGTTTCGATTAACATCTTTGCTCCCAAATTTCACATCATTATTTGGTTATGCCGTGCTGATGAGGCAAAATGAGCCAGAAACATGCATGTCCACGGTTACCACTCTATTTCAGTAGCCCTTTACTTTGCGTGAATTACCCATGATTCTCTTTGTTGTTGTTGTTAACATATCACGCGATATTCCTACATCTTCTTTGTTATTTACTATGGGTCGGAAGGTTCATGGCGGGGGGGCTATATGCGCCTCCGTGTCGATGTTGGTTGATGTCCTGAAAACTCGGGATCTTCCAATTGAAGACACAAATGAGCGTTTGGTTTCCCTGCTGAAATCCGTTATTTTGTGTTTTCCCATGTTTCGATCGATTAACATCTTTGCTCCCAAATTTCACATCATTATTTGGTTATGCCGTGCTGATGAGGCAAAATGAGCCAGAAACATGCATGTCCACGGTTACCACCCTATTTCAGTAGCTCTTTACTTTGCGGGAATTACCCATGATTCTCTTTGTTATATATAAATATATATATATATATATATATATATATATATATATATATATATATATATATATATATTGAAGCAGTTTCATTTGGTTGTATTCAATTTAATAAGGATTAATAGTATTACTGAAATAAGTCAAATTGATTTTCCCATCTTATGCTTTATTAGCCATCATTTTAACGAATATTTGTAGAATTGTATAAGTGAAAGACATGTTTAAATCAGTTATAGGTACAGATAATAAAAACAGTGAACAAAATCCTCGTTATATTACTGAAGGATTGTGTATATAAGCAGTGGCAGTTACGAAACAATCTATATTTCTAATTGTAATGAGAAATGGGATAGTTTAGTTTCTACATGAATCTGTGAAACTCACGTAAGCTACTGATGAAAGTCGTAAGCAGAGAACACAGTGTTAAACAAATTTCCGTTGAATAAAATCCCGGTTTGAGATTTACTTCACACATTTTCTACATTTTCATCACCAAGTTCATTCATACTTCTTGTATATGTCGCATTTGCTCTGTCATTTCTTGTCTAACAATTTATAATTTTATTACGTGTCCAAATTACTTCTGAAAGATTTTTCACAATGTACTTTCCATATTTTTCTATTCTCAACAAAATGATATTTCTGATTCTTGTTAGCATTATTTGAGTTACCCAACACATTATGTAAAGTATTGCTTCAATAAAATATTTATGAAGTTCTTAAAGTTTGACAGTACATGACGTTTATTAAAATAGAAAAATGTATGCAAATAATTCTTTATATATTAGGTAGTTAAGTTAGGAGAGTTTGTTGAAAATGAAAAAAAGAGATACGTCACATAATTTTGACAGTTATTGAGAAATTTTTTTATCAAAAACGATTATCGAAAATCATAGGGGAGAATATTGAAATATTGACCAATTAATGACATGAGAATACATATTTTATATTGTACTAGGGTATGCATGTATTCTATTCAAAAATTAATAATAGAAATATTAGGAAATGAGAGCAAAAGAATAACTTATTCAGAGTCAGATTGTCAGACTCTGGTGGAGATAATTTTAAAGAAAAGACATTCTAGAATGTAAGAAAATTGATTCAGTCACTTGGAAGCAAAAGATAAAAGCGTGGGAAGAAGTTGCAGAGACATATATTTCATTGACAATTGAGCCCAGAGTTTTTGAACAATAACGTTGAAAATTTGGTAATTTAAAAAAGATAGTGTACGTTGTAGGAGTTCATATAAATATAGAACACGTGTAGGAGTTTTGGAAGAAAGAAGAGAACAATTTAAAGAAAGGTTTGGTTAATTTTTTATCAGATTTAGAAACAGTGTATATTGCAGAAGTTTTTTTTATAGTTTGACATTGAAGGTTTTTTTTGTAGATTGTAATTTAATATAATTTTTCTTATAAGGTAATATTAACGTAGAAAAGGATAATCCAAAAGAAAACAAAGGTCTTTGTTTGGGATATATAAGAGAAACAGCTCCTGTATAAGTTGAAGGTAAGAAAATTTGTTATAAAATTTGAATAAATTTAGAAATTTTATATATAATAATTTTTGGTTACAAAAGCAATAATTATATACATGGTGTTTCTCAAATAGGCAACATAATTTGGGTTTGTAGTTTATTTAAAAAAAAAAGGGCGTTAAAAAAATTTTATATTTAGTTCTAATATTGTAAGAGATAGAATAAATACCTCATTTGTAAAACGAAAGAATTTGTCAATACTTCAGTATTAAAATTTAAAACAACATAAATTTATTAAAAAAAAGTTATTAAAAAAGAAGATATAGATTAATAATACAATTCATTCAAGAGCCGACTCCCTGTAGAAGAGTCATACTGTCTAGAGCCGGAGCAAATACATTTATTTAAGACAATTCAACAAATTCTAAATAATACAAATTAAGTTTTACTTACCTTTTATGTAATATTATAAATATTACAAATTTGGCGGCCCAACGTGGGGCGAATTAAGAATTTTTTCGTTTAAAAACATTAGAATTAGATACAATTAAAATGGCAAAGAGAATGATGCTTAGGGACGGAAAACAAATAGGTTTGGAAGGCAGATCAGATGAGGAACAAGAAGAAAGGAGAAGTGGAATGGGAGATTTAGATGAAGAGGAACAAACCTTAATAGATAAAGAAAGTGAAGAATCGAGGGAACAGCAGGATAGTAGACAAGACAGGCAGGATAGTGTAAACAGAGGAGATCAAATAATCGAATTTTTAATTAATTTGAATGGGAAGATAGATAATATGAGGGGAGATTTGAATGGGAAGATAGATAATATGAGGGGAGATTTGAATGGAAAGATGGACAAGATGAATGGGAACATGAATGATTTAAATGGAAACATGAACAGGATGGAAAAGAAAATAGAAGAGGTGAAGATGGAAGGTTTGAAGGAAATTAAGAAACTTAGGGAGGAAAATGAAGAATTTAGGAAGCAGATAGATAAGGTGAAGGAAGTAGAGAAACAAACAGTTGAGATTTGTAGACAGTTTGGACAGAGAAAAATACATGACAAGATACAAGAAGACAGATGTTTTTAAAAAGGAAATGAATCAGGTTAAGTTGAACAGTAGAGTTTATGATGAAGTTTTTGATACGTTCAAAGGTGAATTGGGAGAGGACTTTAATAATGTAGCCATGGAGATGAAAGTGCAAAAGACAAGATGTATCGAAGAAAAAGAATAATTTAGAGAAGAAATACGTAAAGTAGAACATAATAGTCAAGAAGAATTAGGAAAAATAAAACAACATGTAAATGAAAATGGACAATGGATCATCTATTTGAAAAAAGAAACACGAATCGGACAGAAAACAGAAGAGAAAGAACTCAGTATAGAAAATAGAATAAGACAACTAGAGGAAGATTTAAGAAGAGAATTGGAAAATCAAATGGTAAGAGAAAAGAATAAAAAGAAGGTCAGGAAAAGAAAAGCAAACTGAATAGTAAGACAAGAGAACAGGAACGAAATTTAGAAAACGAAAAAGGAATTGCATGTTAAAGGAAAGATATAGAAATGAATTATGAATAAAAAATGTATTATTAACGAATAATATAAAAAAATTTATTCTAAAACAGATATATCATCAGTATTCAAATAAAAAAAAATGTTGAATTGAATAGGTTAGATGTATATACGTTTTGGAGTTTAAATTGGATAGGGGGGAGAAATTGATGATATTATGAACCAAAATACATTTATTAAAAAAGGAGATATAGATTAATAATACAATTCATTCAAGAACCAACTCCCTGTAGAACAGTCATACTGTCTAGAGCCGGAGCAAATACATTTATTTAAGACAATTCATCAAATTCTAAATAATACAAATTAAGTTTTACGTACCTTTTATGTAATATTATAAATATTACAATATATATATATATATATATATATATATATATATATATATATATATATATATATATATATATATATTCAGAGCGATAGTCCATGTGGACTCGATTGATGTGCGTCAAAATGCAAAATCTTAGATGTTCCACCAATTAAAACCGGTGTATACTTTTGGGGATATTGAGTCCTATTACTGTAATGTTTGTGTAAATTTGTCCTTGACCAATATCGAATAACGGATGAATTATGTGCACCGCATGTGTATGGGAAAAGTCGATTCATCTGTGAACAAAATATTTTTCGAAAAGTTTGCGTCCAATTGTATTCTTTCCATATCTATTTCACAAAATTCCATTCTACGAAATTGATCGTCTGGAAAAATTTCATGGATCTTTTTCAGTTTGAAATTACGATCACCATTTTTTTTAATACAGTCCGAATCGTTTTCGGAACAATATCAAAATTTTTTGCTAAATGAGTGGACGATTGTAGGGGATTATTTTCCACACTGGCACAAATTAAAATATATCTTTCTTCTTTTTCGGGTTGGGTTCGACGATTTTGTGTACGCGGTCCATGTTTAGTAGGATTGACACATCCATGCACTTCAAAATTTTTTATAACCGTTCTCACTTGTTTTTTGCTAATTGGGCATTTTCGGATGCCACAATAAACAAATTTTCTGCTATTTCTCGATATGAATGACCCTGGTAGTACCATTTCATAATTTGCACTTTATGGTGTACTTGCATACTCATTTTATAAGATTTGCAAAAAATCGTTACTCATTCGCAAACAAACGTTTAGTGAAGTACCCAGATTGTACAGTTAAACATCTTCAAGGGGCGCACGCGCGATTCGTATACGTCTGGTATAATAATCTACGCTGGCTTTTGATTCTCTGTCTCACGATTGTCTTTCTCTAACACACTGGTAACGCCATGTGACCGTTATAAGTTCCCGTTGGCCGTGAGAGGATTATCTTTTTACGTTGAAATTAAATGTGACTGATTTCTCTCACAAATAACAAGGAAAATTTTAAGGGCACTTACAATTCTAACTCGTGGATTGGAAATAAAAAGAGGGGATAGATAAAAATAGAATAATTAGAGCTGTAAACGAAATAGTTTTATCAGGAGCGTCGGAAACAGGCGGTTTATATTGAGATATTTTTGTAACTAGAAGACAGTTATAAACGAATATTAGCATACAACTTATTTCTAATGTATTTGTCTCTTCCTAACACATTGACGGTAAAACCTATGTTCCCTCGTAATGTTCCCAACACTGTATATATATATATATATATATATATATATACCTTAAATAAGACTCCAATTGTTAAATCTGCAAGAAAGACTGGTTTCCTCCGATTTCTTATATGTATTGAGAGTCTAAAAAACATGTTCAACTTCTATGTTGAACAAGAAAAAAACTAAAATATTTATTGACATATAAATTATCTCAGGATCACCTTGCATTATTTTTTGGAGCTATTCGTAGCAAGGGGGGCTATAATAACAACCCGACAGCCAGACAATTTGAAGCTGCGTTTAAAAGGCTGTTAGTTCACAGGGAGATATCGGCGCCAAAAACAGGTAACACTGTAGACTTACAAAAAATTTCAATCCTCACATTTGGCTCAGGTAATTTACTCAGTAGGTCAGATGATGGGGAAAAGTTTGAAGAATCTGAAGACTATAAAATTTAGTCAAGGTAAATATGGACATAGCTGAATCTATTCTTTTTATGTCGCCATCTTGGGATTTTATATGTTCAAGATGTTGTATCATATATTGCTGGTTTTGTAGTTAAATCATTAAAAAAATGCATTACTTGTTCTAAGTGTGTCAATATGTTGGAACAGGATACAACTTGTTCAAAACTGCAAGTAAGAAAAGCTTATGGTAGACTTAAAAATCCAAGTGAAATGGAAATTAATATATGTAAGGCTGGAGAAAAATATTTCAGATTTTTTCATAAAACTCATGACAATTTAATAAACTATTCAGGGTTTATAAGATTTATTAATTTCTAAAACCATAAGTGTTTTACCATCAAATATATTCGATTTTTTTTTATGAACATCTTTATGATGGTGATATTTTAGACAATCATGCTATGGAATGAATAAAATTAATCCTCAAAAGTTATTTCACCATTAGAATCCATCATGAAACCACCAAAAAAATAGATTTACTGAGAAAAAACTGATTAAGAAGTATTATTACAAAGCTAAGTTTATTTAGAAATGAATAATGTAAATATATTTTTTGTTAAAACTGAAGAAATGAGTATTTATTTTATCCAAGTTTTTTGTTTTATTAAGTCCAAAAGTTCCTTATCATTGAAAGGTACCAAATTATCATTGTGTTTGTTTTTATGAACAAGTAATATAATTTTATATTTTTTATAAACTGAAAATAAAGAGTATTCTTCTACCCTTAAAATTGTAGATATTCATATTATTGAGGTCAAAGGTACCTAAATCCAATAAGTTAAGTAAATATGTTTTATCAACACTGAAAGGTACTCTAAATGTTATAATTTTTTTTGAACATTGAAATTTCATGTTAAAATATTACAAAGTTATAGAATTACTCGTTGAACGAAATTTTGAGCTATAGTTTAAATTGAATTTAAATTAATCTCTTTGTTTGTTTTTATTTCCTTTGTCTACATAATTAATTTTGCATTATTATCTATTTTACTACTACTTTTTTTTTACTCACAAATTAATAACTTATACATATTTAACTTATCGGGATACGCCACTGATTGTGTTTGGAGCCCGCCCATATTTCTTTCTCTAGGCCTTTGTACAGCGTTGCCATACGAGTTCCAACATTAGAGTCTCTTTATTTAACCCACTTACAAAATTTTTTGTTTCTTTCTAAATTTTCAGGTCAAAACAAATATCAATTTATGAATGAAATGCCTTATCTACTGTCTATTATTTATCTATGTGTGTTATACATAACCAAAAAACAATAAATTGTTTGAGGATATGTTTTTGGGTAGGTAAATATCACTTGTGAAAAAAGCGGGTAAATAGCCAAAATGTATTTACTTACCCACTGGGTATTTACTCAACTCACATCACTAAACAGAAGTGTCCATTCAAGTACACATTGGGTGTGAATGATGTCCATGAATTCGGCCCTAAGCATCTCATTATGAAAAGAAAATGCTCTTGATATATTTATGCATAATGTCATCCAATGGATAATTTGCAAAAAATATCAGCTTCCAAATCATGAACTTATTGTGAATAGCCAAAAAGCAAATGAGTCATCAATGAAAGAATAAGTTTCATATAATTTATATATATTGCAAAATCCGTTCTTAAAATGTTAACAATTTGTTGATGTCATCACATGATAGCAAAGGCGCCTTCTATTAGTGTGACATCAAATGGTCGTATATGTCAGGTATGTAGGTTATGTTTTGGCTACCTTCAGTTCAATTAAGTTGTGTTTTTAGTGTTTTCAACATTTTATAGCAAACAAATTGAATATCCAGGACGTTTATTGTGATATCGAAGAGCCTGATACTAATATACTTCAATATTCTTAATGACAACAATAACACATACCGTAATAATTACAATGAATGTTATTTAATCAAAAATGCAAAACAGATAAATAATGAACCTTAACATAAATTCATCTTCTATTTCAATATCCAAAACAAAGTGTTCATGGCCTGGTTACATAAGTTGCCTTTAACAGGAAAGGTGTCACAGTCACATGTACCTTTTATATAGCTGTGGGATTCTGTTTCAAGATTTTATCGAATAAAAAATACGATTCGAGTTCCTCGATAGCTAGCGAGGAGTTGAATTGCTTGCATTACCACAAAATTATAAGTGAATATTTGTATTCTGTTAGATTAATCATAGACAAAATATTACTTTCTCTTGTCTTGTGACACATACGACCATCTGACGTTACAAGATGGCCACGGAGAAGCACGTGCGTTTACATCCAAATTTGAATCCCATTTCGTGTTTTATTTATTACTGAGTGAAATATTCATAATGGATTCCCCCTAATTGCAAAGAAATGAATGATGTACAATGTAGAATAACATATACTTTTTTCGGAAGATATGCAAGTTGCTCATTATCCCACTGCCTAATAATAAATAGGTACATACTTCCTTGTTTATGGCATAATTGTTCAGTTTGAAAAATATTTAAATATTTAAATAATACTAATAATCTCTATCTGCCCTGCCTCAAGACTGTGAAACTTGTTTTATAAACTTCTGCAATTGTAAATGAAAGAACAATACCAAAATTCAACTTACTTTATGCTCTCCAAAACAGTAATTCGATTTTGCTCAGCTTTAAGTCTGATCTGTTCTAGAGTTAAATCTCTATTTTCTCTATCAATCTTTGCTTTGGCTTTTAATTCTGCTTCAACCTTCTTCATCTCATTTTTGTGTCTAAGCTCCATCTCATGTTCAATGGTAGCTTTTCTCATTGCTTCTTGTTTTGCAACAGATTCTTCTTGTCTTTTTAGGTTTTCATCATTCATTCTCTGCTGCTGCAATAACTGATCCTCATACCTAAAATATTGAATACAATGTTAAACAAGTTTTATGAAAGATGGTATTTTTGTACCTCTTTCTTGCCAACTGATCTTGATATTGGGCTCTATTTTGATGTTGTTTAGTTTCTTCCTGTAAGAGTTTTCTTTTTTCTTCAGCTTCGGCTCTCTTACCTTCAATTTGCATTTGAGCAATATGTGCTTCATATTCCTTAATTTTGGCTTGTTGCTCTATCTGACGAGTTGACTCTTGCAATTTAGATAATTCTAAAGCTTCTTTTGCATGTTCTAAAATTATAATCACGAAAATTTTAAGATACTATTACGTATTCGAAACTATTCAATTTTTTCACTTTACTAATTTCGTATCAAAGCAATTATGGAATTTTCGTTTAATGTTTCATTCATTAAAAAAATCTTTGATAACTAACACAATCATTACATAACCTTGATAAGGAATAATTCCTTACTTGATTTCTCTAGTTCCTTTGCCGCCTGAGCAGCGCGTTCTAATGCAGTAGAATCGAACCTGTAGGCCTCCATTGCTCTTCGTTCGGCCTTAGTCAAATTTGGAGGCCCCTGGTCATCTCCACCTGAACCACCAGCTCCAGAAGGGGCTCCCAAGCCCAATTGAGATAAATCAGGAGCTTGGTCTTTATTTTTACCGTAACCAAATATCCACGACATTTTTAAGTAATTTCAAGAAAAATATGATTCAAATTAGCTAAAAATTTAAACACAAATTAAAGGTTAGGTTTTAAAGACATGTGTCTCTTCTTCTTCTTTTAGCTTAGATTTAAATAATAGCCTTGTTAGCGTTATATATAAACAAAGTTAAAAGGAAGACCTACCTTCATTTAGCCATAAACAAGTCTCTATGCAGTTACAGAAAAGCTTATTTTCAGCCTGGAACGTTTATTTAACGGTAAATACCGCAGTTATTTTTTCGGTTGACAACTTTGACAGATAGGTGTGACGCCAGAGCCCCCACTACACAATAAATATAACCGAACGAGCTAGGTCGCTGAAATGAATTGGTTAAAGCGATGTGGGGTTATGTTTCCGTGTTGGTTTCTTATTTTTGTTTTTTTTGGGAAAAATAAAATGGAGCTAAATTATTCGTTGATGAAAGAGATTTTCTTTGGGGATGATCTAACCATGGTAAGTAGGAACTGTATGCAAAGAGTGAATATATCTACTATATTTAGTAGCAAGACAACGCTGGGTTTATAGATTTATTATATTATTATATAGAGCTTGATTGATAGTGCCAACAACGTACGACGCAATGCGAACGATTTTTACAGGAAAAAAAACCTGTGGCTATAACCGAAAGATTAACTCAAGTCTAAAGCCCGGTAATAAGTGGTAGATACCAAAAGCGAATCAGCTGATATCTGACGTCACAATTTCCCCTACTTTGGTTTAAACCGCGGTCGCGGAAATGCATTGGTACGTACCTATAAGTATGTGGTAATAAGCATTCCAGGCTGAAAATCGGCTAAAGATGAACCAAAACCAGAAGGTTTTCCATATACATATAAATATTTATTTATTACGTATATGAGGTTTTCTATGATAAGGTCAATAGACAAATAATATATTACTTTCTCTATGATATGGAATGTGGTTTCAAGATGACTTTTCTTTTTAATTGTATATGTATAATCTTTGTTTTGAATTAAAAAATTTCGTAGGGACTAGTGCTAAAAATTAAGGTGTCTAATAAATTAAAAATTGATAATAAAAATAAATTTCCTATTTTGCAAATAATTGTGTATGACCCACGGACTTAGGATCCTAAGTCCGCGGTATGACCCTTGTTTCTTGACATTACATGCTGCAAACGTCAACAAATTTAGGCTATGGTCCGAAAGTAACTGATTTTCGGTTTACCGTCCCGAAAGTAACCAAAAATTAGTGGTTGCTGAAAATCTGGTTTGTTTTGGAACACGGTTTCCTGAAATATGGTTAATGAACTGTCAAACTAGTAACCAGCCTTAGGAGCCCGGTTACTTCTGGTTTCGACTGTCATCTGTCATGCAATGCTTATTATTTTTTGTTGATTAATGATTGTTGTACCATCGAAGATAAAAACAAAACTGAGATAGGTATATGAATAAAAGTTTAATATATTCGTCGTTCTGCGTTTGCTTGTATTAGTTACCTGTTTTTTATTTTTAATTGCTGCTAAATATTATGGTAAATAGATTTGCTTGCATTTCATTTTTGTACAAATAATAGTAATTAATACTTATTTTAGGAGGAAGTGAACATTCCAAATGATTTTCAGGTCTCATGTGGCTATTGCAACTAATACTTTTCGTTAATTTGTATTAATTTTTTCATTTAATTAAGAAATAAAACAAAACAAGTATTACAATAATATTTATTCTCCTAACATGTCACATAGATTCTGCCTTTTCATAGAACCTAGCCTTTGTAAATTTCTGTCAAATTCTTGTGAGGTCCTAAATGTTCATGGTCTTCATTTTCTTCAATAACTTCAAAATCTATTATATCATTTTGATAAATACAGATATTATGAAGCACACAGCATGCCATTATGTACTTGCATTCCCATTCTGTCTTTTATATCAAAAAACATCTAAATCGGCCCTTTAATAAAGCATAAACTCTTTCTATGGTACATTTTGCTCTTGACAGGAGGTAGTTAAAATGTTTTTGGGCATTTGTTAATTGGCCGTTGTCTTTAAATGGAACCATTAAAGATGAATGCAACGATATGCTTTATCACCTGCTTTATCACCGACAAGATGGCTATCATTTTGAAATTTCTCAAGTCTTTTGTCTGTTAAAAAAATAAAAAGCTCACTTCTCTTCAACACATTAGCATCATGGGTTGCACCAACCTCTCCCACATAACAATGTGTAAAAAGCAATCTGTGGTCACATACACCCTGTAAAATAGATACAAAATAATTAAACACAAAGACAATATAGATATTAAATACATACTTGTAGAATTAATGCTGGAAAGTTTTTTCTGCAAATATATGATAGCCTATTTTCTTTATGTATTGGTATTTGAATATAACACCCATCCAAAGCACCAAGTGTATTTGGAAAACACATTTCATTGAAGGCAATTTTAACAGATTCTAAGTAATCCTCAATAGGCTATCTGATGATTGAGTCAGAAATGCTCAAAATTACATCCGTCACTCTTCTATCTGTTCTCAGCGCTGTTGCTTTCCCAATGCACCCTTTTGTGAAGTTGATTACTTTCATTAACTTGCTTGTACGTCTGTAGGCTTTGATATTATTTTATTGTAATATTTTGGTACATTATACCAAATGGTCGTTGATAAAATTCCTTCAGCTTTGTGTTCCTCTTTTATTGAACCTGTAATTCAATTTATATAATACTAAAAAAAATGCATACCTATAACAGTCAGGTGTGGCAAAGTACCATATAGTAAAAAGCAACTGATTTTTTGCAAAAACAGGATTTCTTCCCATGTTATTAGCAGGAGCCAATTTGTCCAAAACTATAGACAGAATATGGTCAAAAGTTAGTCTAGACATTCGAAAATTTTCCATCAGTATACAATTCCACTACTCTGGTGACAAAATTCTAATTCTTGGCCTTAAAACTAAAGGAAAAAAGTAATTATTGAATTAATAAATTATGCTAGATAGCTAGCTGCTTACCTTGTTTACCCCCTTGCAACCCTGTAGTCATTATCTGAAGACTCTTCATCAGAACTTGACAAAAGAAGATGGTAAAACACAAAAGCCATGCTTAAAAACAACTGAAAATTTCCAAAATCTGTTTTTTGGAGTAACAAACAACAAAATCCGCGGCAGTTTTGAGAACATATTTGAGGTTATATTTTCGTTTCGTACTTTTACCGTTTTTATGTCCCGAATACAACTAGATTTTTCAGTTTCATGCTGTCAACCAAAGCAGTTAACCGTGGTTATGGTTAGTTACTTTCGGACCATAGCCTTAAACAAGAATGAGGGGACATCATAGACAAATAATATAAGTTCACTATGGGAGACATATAATTTTTACAATGAAAGGATGCTGCGCAGTATATCTAATTTGTATGGAAAAAATTAATTTTTAGTTTGATAATTTCTAATTTGTATATTGTTTCAGGTTTCTGACTTCGAAAGCATCCACAAAACCGCGTAACTGTAACTTTACATCCACAGAAATATCAACTGCTTTGCGCCCTTTTTACTTTTCTGTTCATCCTGATTTATTTGGACAGTATCCGGACGAAAGAGTAAATATGAGCCATCTAAAATTCTATTTTTTTTATCTAAATTTCAATATTTTAGGCTACAAACGAATCATCCTTACAACAGTTGAGTTCAATTTTGGAGAATATAAAATTGTCTAGATTAATCAGACCTGTGAGTTTGAATTTTTATGTTAAACATGACAGGAACAGTTCAGGTACTTCATACTTTAGCAGCTTCTTAGTCTAAAAAGTTTCTTAATTTAGGTATTATAATACATTTATTACTGTAATGTGAAAAACAACAATTTACTTAAATTATTAAAAACATAACAAAGGGTGTATTAAAAAATATTTTTGCAAGGATCACATATTGAGCATTGCAAAATGCTTTCAAAATACCTAAAAATAAATATTACTATTAAACTCTTACAAAGTAGAAATGTATGTGTAAATCAAAAGCAATTTGTCATTGATTGAATTTCAACTTCAATATTGGTCACATTTTTTTTCCTATATTGTCTTGTGTTTACTACTTCCCAAACTGTCTTCTGAGGATATTTTCATTTCAAGTGTTGTGTGTGATCTCGTTTTATGCATAGTGCAATCATTATTTCTATATTATGTATGCCCGTGGAAAAAGTTTTGGTCAGACTTGTTAGTTTATCCTTGGAGTTGCTGTACTTTTGTGGTTTGGTATAGAAGCGCACTAGATGGATTGGGGAGTGGGTTTGATTGATGTCTTATTTTTGTGACTAGTCTTGTGGTTGTTGTCTCTGCTGTCTGTAGTATTTTCCAAACAGGTCTTCTTTTTCTCTGGTATATTATATGGCCATACTCGAGTATAGGTCTTCAGATACTTTTGTACATGTGTTCTGCAGTTTTCTTGCTTATGTCTATGTTTTTGTATATATTTCAAGTCTTTTCCTCGGCTAATTCATTTTTCTTTGATATTGTTGTATTTTTATTAAAGTTAAGTTTGTTGTCGATAGTCATATAAGATACTTTACAGTTAATTTGCATGGTTTTATGTTGATATAGATAAGTAGTGTATTATGTGATGGTGTATGATTAAAGGTTATACACTGATATTTTGCAGGATTAGGTTTCATTTTCCACCTGTTTAACCATTTCAATGTTTTTGGTGTTTGCAATTCATGCACTGTTTTTTTGATGCTGCACTATGTTCTCCTTACAGCTGGGCGGTTTGTTTTTTTATGTCTGGATCACTCGTGGGAGTATGGTAGATCACTTTCCCCTAAAACCAAACTGATATGAAGGTATGTATTTTCCAATTTCCTTCTGTAGTAAGCTTTTCATCAGGGCTTCGACGTTTTTTTTGCTAAAACAAACAGGAGAGTTATTGGTCGGTAATTTTTAACATTCTAGTGAAGTGTATTGGGCTTTGGGATTGTGTATTTTCATTCAGGTGGAAAATGAGATGCTTTTAAACAAAACTCATACATCTTTATAATCTATAAGTGTATTTTGCTGTTCAATTTTTTAAATATTTTCTGGGTTATTTTATCATATCCTGTTGCTGTATTTCTACCCCTGTGTATAATTTCAAAGTATATTTCTTCCTCAATAGTTTTATCTTCTCACCTGATATTTTCTTCAAAATGAGTACTGTACCATGTTAGGATATTCAGGTAATGTCAATTGTCATATCGAGGGTCATTATCTTCTGTGAACGCTTCAAATAATGGGTTGTTTATTATAGGAGAATTGTTTCTTTTCATGTTCAGCTTGGAATGAACCTGCACCAAACTCACACCTCTTGTATTTGTGTTCACTATATTGCCAATTTTAATAATTGTGTCCCATTTTCTATAGTTTATGTTGCTGTTTTTATTGGTTTCTGCTTCTACGAATAGTGCACAGTTTATCTGATGTCTCTGGATTATGTTATTTATTAGAAGTTTTTTTGTATGTTGCTGTTGCAGTGGGCATAGAGAATCTTGAGTCTTGATACGAATTTGAACATTCGTTCATGGGTTGCGTTGGTGAAATCATTTATAGTTCGTCAAGATAAAACATGAGTATGTATGCTCTGTTTCCAGAAAAGTGTGCTGTATCTATGTTGTATTCTGTAATTAATATGTTTCTTAGTTTTGTGATCAGTTCTTCTCTTTGTAGGTTTTTTCTTTGTTGAGTTTGTGTAAATAAGTGTGTATGATGACATCATGCACTGTTATATGGGAATGTATTTTTGAGTTCTTGGTTATTTTTGTATCAATTTCTGCTGATTTTCTGTTAAACAGTTAAAGTTTATTGTTGTGTATACCTTCTATTGGTTTTGTTGGCATTTTAGTGACCAAGCCGCATGATCTTCAGCGCCATAGCTAGAACATTTTGAAGGTAAGTGTGTTTTACATTTTGATTCATGATGAGGACTACTACATTTGGTGCATTTAATTGGTTCATTGCATTTGTCTGTAGTATGGGTAAATTTTAGGCAGTGGGAACAGGGTTGTAAAATTGGAGCAGGTGGAGTGCTTGGATATAATGGGTAGTGTCTGTGTTAGAAGAAAAAGCCTCTGTTCAAAAGTTTTTCAGTTGAGTAAATGCATCCTGAGATGATTCTGATTAGTGTGGTAACTTTTTATGTGGCTTTGGCAATTATTCTCTTGCAGTACCTGTGATTGATGATTTGTTAGCTGAACACTTATTTCTTCATATGTTATTTCATGTTCCACAGAACCTATGCAGACACTGTATGAATGAGATTTTTTAGTTGCTTATCTGTATTTGGTGTTTCGTTGATTCTTGAGTTTCAGCAAAATTTAAAATTTATTTGTCACTAATTAATTTTTCGAGAGTTTTGAGTCGTTTTAGGTATTTCTTCATCTGATTTTAATACAAATCTGATTTTTGTTTTCAGTATTACATCATTTGAGTTGCAGTTTTCTATTTTCTATATATTTGCCAATTTTGTTCTTGTAAGAGTCGTTGGGACTTTTATGTAAATAGTACAAATATTTGTAGTTTGTATTTGTAATTTCTCTCCTTTTGACAGAGATGTTTTGGTGGAATATTTGGGTAGATGGTCCTTGTTTGTTTTGAGGTGTATTAATTGTAGCTTATTTTGCTGGATTTTTTGTTGAATTGTTTTCACTTAATAGTGGATTTTATGCTTAGTGTGGGAGCAGATTCCATTTATTTACTTCTTCTTGGGATCTGTGTGTTTTCTTTTGTTATGTGGATTCCCTATTCTGTCTTTATTTTTCCTTTTGATCATTTTTTCCAATTCCAATTCTGAATTTGATGTTTGGTATGTTGTTATTTTTTAAATGGTTGGTAAATTCCAAGAATAGGAGCCAGCCGTTTGTCGCGCCTGCAGTGCTTTCCCCTACTCCTTCCTCATGATGGGAATGTAGCGATAATCAGCCATCAGTTCGCATTTGGCTCTTTTAGCGGCGTGATTAGAGTCGCGTACGTAAAGATTACGTGTGCTTAGTAATAACGTGTGTAAATAGATACGTTTATTTGACGTGGCTTTAGTAATAAACAGACAGGAAAATGTCGAAAAACAATAAATATAATCGAAGAGAACGAATTACAGGATATTGTGGAGGGAAGTGATTTGAGTGACAACGAAGAAGACAAAGTAGAGCAATATCAACTCGACAGTGACGACAGTGCTGCCGATAGTGACTATATTCCTGATGAGCTTGATGAAAACCTGTATCAAGTGGAACTAGAAAATGCATGGAAATCTAAACAAAAAAGAGTTTTCAGTGACTCAGGCGAACAATCTCACAATAAAAAATGTAAGTTCTCACAGCCATCAACATCTCGAGAGACTTTATCTACAGAACATACTAGCGAAGAGGTTCCTGTAAGTTCAGGTAAGCTAAAATATTTAGGCAAAAATGGACATGTGTGGAAAAGCACGCTGGTAAATAACGCTGGTGGTAAAACTCCAGCTAAAAATAAAAAATATATGATTTTAAAGATTAAAACGAACTTTTCCGCATCTGTGGCCCTGAACAATATTCTATCATAAAATTGTTACTTGTATACACTTCGGGGGATGTATCGTGCTAAGAAACCGAAATTTCTCTAAAAATTTAATATATCTGGATTTATAGGACCTGCTGTACTCGCTCTAGTCAACTGAAAATCAATAGGGTACATCTGTGAGACACCTTGAACAATATTCAATCATAAAATTGATCAATAGTATACTCTCTGGAGGCTGTATCGTGCTAACAAACTGAAGATTCTCCAAAAATGACAAAAATTTGGTACTTCAAGTACCATAGCACCCGTTGTACTGGCTTTAGTGAGCTGAATATCAATAGGGTTAACCTTTGAGACGCTCTGAATAATATCCAACCATAAAATTGGTCACTTGTATATACTCCGGAGGCTGTATCTGGCTAACAAACTGAAACTTCTCCAAAAATGACAAAAATATCGTACTTGAAGTACTGTAGTACATGTTGTATTGGCTCTGGTGAGCTGAAAATCAATAGGGTTCATCTGTGAGATGTCCTGAATAATATTCAATCATAAAATTGGTGACTTGTTGAACTCCGGAGGCTGTATCGTGCTAACAAACTGGAATTTCTCAAAAAATGACAAAGTGTCGTACTTCAAGTACCATAGCACCCGTTGTACTAGCTCTGGTAAGCTGAAAATCAATAGGGTTCATCAGTGACATGTCCTTAACAATATTCAATCATAAAATAGGTGACTTATTGCACTCCGGAGGCTGTATCATGCTAACAAGACATGCAAGGAAAAGTGGCCAACGACATACACACAGGATTTTTTTTCTAAAATCCGTTTTTGCGAGTTGTTGATAGAAAACGTGAAAATACCTCAAAAAAAATTTCTAAATTCCAACTTTTTCTGGGGTAAACCAATACTTTTCTCGCATATTAGATAGGTTGGGCGGAAAAGTAATATAGTATATATTCGACCAGGACCAACGGACCGTGCTAAAAATGTTGCAGAACCAACTGATGTTTTTAGCTTGTTTTTCCCCGAAGAAATTTTAACAGAATTACTAGTACGCACCAATGAGAAAATTGCGAAATTTGCGAGAGAAGTACAAGGTCAAGAATGCAACAGTTTCCAATACCAATACAACACTGACTGAATTGAGAGCACTGCAGAGCTTATTGTTTCTCTCTGCCGCTATGAAGAATAATCATTTATCAGCCAAGCTTTTGTTTGACGCAACGTATTCGGGTGAAAGATACAAAGCATCTGTGAGTAGAGAAAGATATAATTTTCTGATAAATTCATTACGATTTGACGATGCAACAACAAGAGAGGAACGCAGGGAAGGAAACAATTTCGCTCCAATTTCTAACATTTGCGATATATTTATTGGTAACTGTGTTTCCTGTTATAAACCCAGTGCATATGTTACCATTGATGAACAACTTGTGGGGTTTAGTGGCAAGTGCCCTTTTCATATATATATATATATATATATATATATATATATATATATATATACATATATATATATATATATATGCCCAATAAGCCCAATAAATACGGCATTAAAATTGTGGTGATGCTCTGTGATGTTGCTACTAAGTACGTTATAAATGCAAGTTCTTATCTCGGGAAATCTACAAACACGGAAGGTGCACCATTAGCCAGTTATTTTGTTACAAGTCTGACAACTCCGCTACCAGCATTCCCTTATCATTGAAATTACTGAGTAATCCATATAATCTAACAACAGTTGGTACACTTCGTAAAAATAAGACAGAAATACCTTTGCAGTTACAAGACAATAAATCACGAAAATGTGGAACCTCACTCTTTGCATTTGATGACAAAATGACTCTAGTGTCTTTTAAGCCTAAACAAAACAAAACAAAATAGTACTTTTACTTTCGACGACGCATTCCACAGATTCCATAAATCAAACAACAAGAAAACCGGAAATAATACACACATATAATGCTACAAAAGGAGCTGTTGATTCGTTCGATCAAATGGCTCAGAATATGTGCGTCAATAGAAAGACTAGGTGATAGCCCCTTTGTTTTTTTTTATAATATGCTCAACATTGCATCAGTGAATTCCTATGACATATCACCATAATGCAATAAAAATAGGCTTGAAACCATTATCAAGGCAAGAATTCGTCCTTCAGTTATCAGAACAACTGACCAGACCATGGCAAGAAGAAAGGGTGCAAAATTGTTCCTCCCTGTCAAGAAAATTGAAAGAATCGTCATCTCAAGTTTTAGAACTAGATCTACCTAAGGCAGAGGATCAGAAAACCCCTCAAGAGAAAGGAAAAAGAAGTTACTGCAGCTTATGTCCTACTGCGAAGAAAAGAATGACTACCACAATTTGTTATGTATGCCGTCGTGCCTTGTGTGGTGAGCATCAAGTAAAAATATGTATAGACTGTAGTCAACGAAAAGAATGATTCGTCTTCATGTATTCATAATGATTAAAAAATCTATGTGTTTTATACTCATTTGCCTATTATTCGCGAGAGACTACAAAAATATCCCAAATGCTCAAGCTTTGTACTCTAACTATATACACTGTAACCTTTTATAAATAAATATCCATATGCAGTGTTGCATTTTTTTTGTTCTTTAGTATACTAGTTAAATTTAGAGAAAAGGCGAATCAAAATTAATCAGTCAGTTGTGACGTGCATTCGTAGGTGCGTGGTATAGGTAGCAGCCTCTTGCCCTACCTCTTACGGCCTCGGTACGTCACTTCTGACACCTTAGAAACCCTACACTTTTCTCGGGCGCCAGATTATTAACGTGGTTGTCTCCACGGCCCATCGAATTCACTAGTCGGGAGTTCCAGGTAGCCTCAGTTGGAGGTACGGTAAATTCCAGGGGTCTACTGTCGTCAAAATCCGGGTGGTTATTGCTAGATAAAACAAACGTTCTCGCTAGTCCTGAAATAAAAGTTATGCTCATGGTCCACACTACGGGAAGCTAAAATTCGTGCAGCCAAATAACTACTCTACTGTGGATAGGTGCTAATCTATAGTAGGTCAATAAAACACCAAGGTTCGGTTAGGTTATATTCTAATTCTATTTTTTTTTATAGAGTCAACTAAGCCGTTATATACAATAAAGGCAACTAAAAAAAAACTGATACTGGTAACGGGAGACAATATCATAGTCTCCACAAAACAGATATATAATCAGATTATACTACTCCAAGAATTTAACGCACCACCAAAAAATAACCAAAAGTTTAAAGTAAATTTTTGTCTAAACTGCTTGTCCGATTTGAATGATTTTTTTTTTGAATGACAGGTTGACACTTCCAGAGAGTTAGTGTACTACTGTATTTGCATACAAACTTATTTTTGTATAAATACGGGGCAATGATAACCTGATTTTTTCATAAAATTTGTAACACCCTGTGGAGTTCAACAGTAACAATATCAACTTAAAATTAAAATGAAACTGTAGCTTTATCTTTTTGTAACATTTTGTTTTTTGATTTATTCTATTATCTTGGCCACAACAAGAGAAAATCAATTTTATAGCATAACATGTTTTTTATTAAAATTTATTATCCAACTTGTAACAACGAAAAACAAAGAAACAAAACGTAAAAAAAGTCAGTAGCCAGTATTTCCGCCTCTGGCAGAAATAACTGCTTGGCACCGACGGCCTATACTTAAAATAAGCGACCGTATATCATTTTGGTCAATTTCTTCCCATATTTCAATGAGTCGCCTCCCCACGTCTTCCAAGGTGTTCAAGTTCCGTTCCTCTCGTAACCTCCTCCCAAGAGTGTCCCAGAGATTCTCTATGGGATTTAAATCAGGGCTTCTAGCTGGCCATGCCATGGTACGATGCCAACTTCCTCTAGATAATTCCTCACAACTCCAGCAACATGAGGCCTGGCATTATCGTGTATCAACAAAAATCCTTGCCCTATATATGGCGCATATGGCATTACATGTTGGTCTAAAACCTCCAATATGTACCTTTCAGCTGTAAGGCTTCCATTATTTATGACCACAAGTTCTGTGCGACCAGTCAAAGAAATACCTCCCCAGACCATCACAGATCCTCCTCCATACAATGTGTTATTTGAGAGATTACACTGAGCATATCGTTCGTTAGGGAGTCGATATACACGTATGCGCCTGTCATTATTGTACAAACAAAATCTTGACTCATCCGTAAATAATACCTGTTGCCATTCCTCTTCTAACCAGTTACAATGTTCCATGGCAAAATTCAGCCTCACTCTTAGATGATCTCTAGTTAGAGCTGGCCCCCAAGCAGCAATTCTAGGTCTCAAATTGTGTTCTCGTAGTCGCTGACGAGCTGTTTCACCACAAATTTGTACACCAGTAGCATCTCGAAGCCGGGTTTGAAGGGTCCGGGCTGTTACAAAACGTTGTCTTAATGCCGATAATCTTAAAAAACGGTCCTGATTAAGGGTTGTCATTCGATTCCTTCCTTGTCCCGGTCTGCGACCATGACTTCCAGTGTCTCTATATTTTTGTATAACTCGTGAAACGGTTGTATGGTATACATTCAATCGTCTACCAATTCTTCGGTAATTCCAGCCTTCCTCGAACAATATTAATGCTTGAGCACATTCTTCGCCAGTAAGATTACGTGTTTCACGTTGCATATTAATTAAAATAAAGGTTTTTACAAAAAAAACGTAAGGGCTAACACTAAAAATACACTTCTATGAAATGCTTTTTGACACCTGTATTTAGCTAATGACAATTTACTGTAACTTATTGTTTTTCATAGCCTGCTACTCACTTTTATTATTATAAATTTTAATAAAAAAACATGTTATGCTATAAAATTGAATTTCTCATGTTGTGGCCAAGATAATAGAGTAAATCAAAAACCAAAATGTTACAAAAAGATAAAGCTACAGTTTGATTTTAATTTTAAGTTGATATTGTTACTGTTGAACTTCACAGGGTGTTACAAGTTTTATGAAAAAATCAGGTTATCATTGCAACACCCCGTATTTATACAAAAATAAGTTTGTATGCAAATACAGTAGTACACTAACTCTCTGGAAGTGTCAACCTGTCATTAAAAAAAAATTCATTCAAATCGGACAAGCAGTTTAGACAAAAATTTACTTTAAACTTTTGGTTATTTTTTGGTGGTGCGTTAAATTCTTGGAGTAGTGTATATACAATTTATATGCGATTAATAGCGACGAAGCAGGCAGGACATAAGCGAGAGTGGTTCGTAAGCATAAAAATAGTGTATAAGAAAGAAGCGGTAAAAGCACCGATAAAATCTTCCGAAGTCGGTGGTCCTTTCGTACAACAGATTAAAAAAAACTTTTATAAATGAAACGGGTTGAGTGTCACTTTAAAGAAATAAACGGCTAATTATTCTTGGTATACCGGTAGGTATAATCAGCTTTTAAATGACGGAGTGTAAGTTACAAATGGTTAGGGTTGTTGATTTAAAATATTAGAAAGCCCTAGCGGATATGTATGCCTGGCGCTCCCTGATATTTCAATCTAAACCTCTACACGGAAAATTGAAAGAAAAGAACTGGCAAAAGACCGGGGTTGCAGCTTACTAAATTATTAGGCATTGTAATTTAAGTTTATAATATAAGGCGCTGGCTAAAAGCTTAGGAGCAAGCAAGACACTCTGCACATCCACCGTAAGCACTACCAACTTATCGTTGGCCGAATTGATAGCATCGTGTTTTGCTTGGCGAGCTTCATTCTTTCTAATGATGTGGTTGTTATACTCTTGCTCTGAAATATTACCCTCTTTGAAACTACAGCAAGTATCACATTGATCCTTACGTGGATGATGAATTGCTATATTTTCTTGCTGTAAAACTCTTAAAAAAGTTGGTCTACTTGCTGTTTGATAGTTATGCTCTTCACACCATGCAACGAAAACGTCGTGCATATGTTTCTCCGACCTAAAAGTTGACTCCACATACACCTTACTGGAACTCGCTCGACAGTAATGACTGGGCACTTTTGGCATTAGATCTAACCAAGTTTTTACTGTTTTTGTGCGATGTGTGTATTTTGGTACGATACCTACTATCGTATTTTCAGTAACATCGGTGATTGTACAAGCGTCTTCACTGATTGTCCATGATTCTTTGGTCCAGCGTCTGAAACTGTCTTCACCTAAAGATAGTGTATTTAGAAAGAATAATCTACACACTTTCACTTTTGAACATGTCTCATCATTTTTATTAAAATAAATATCATGACCACTTCCTTTTTTTGTAGGCATCTGATCTTTGCTCCGTCGACGTCTTATTCCTCTACGAACTGCAGCTGCTTTTACAAACGCTTTCTTTTCAGCCCACGTCTTGAGATTCCAGAAATACGAGTGAGTCGTTTTACGCTCATTTTCTGTTATTAGTACACACATAAATGCATTTTTTGATTTTGGATTTGTGGTCTTTATATGCGAACAACGTGGTTTCATAATTCGTGCAGGTCTTTCAACACATGGTTTATATTTGTCATCATTTAATTTCTTAAATCCTAAGTAAGCTCCTCCTGAAACTCTAGCTTTACGGTTCACATGCACGATATTAATTTTTTGTTTTTTATTTCTCTGCGTAGCTCCAAGTTGATGCTCAATTTCATCGTCGGTAGACAGTGGAATGTTTTCCCGAGAACTTGTATCGCTTGTTCTCGATGCCAACTGTACTTCATCTTCATTATGTGATGAAGGAAGTTGGTATACTTTCCTTTTTCTCGAGAGAGGAGTCCAGTTTGGATCGTCCACACTATCGTCGCTATAAATTAAAGGCAGAATCTCATTTGAGTTAGGCAATGGTACTTGTGATAAAACTACAAAACTTTGGATATCGTCTTCTACACTTCCATTCAAATTTTCTACTTTGCTAGTTACATCATGAACAGGATCTAAGGTTGAATGTACGATAGTTTCAGTAGCTACAAGTGGCACTTCGACATCAAGCGAGAGTGAAGAATGTGATCTCGAACGTACAGCAGATGTGAATACGGGATCTTCTGGCCTAATTAATACGTCGTTGAAATGTGGTGGAGAGTTATTTGAATCAACGCTAGCACAAACACAATTTTCGTCGTCATTTTGGGTAGATAACTGAGGCTTTAACACTAAATTCAGCATTCTTAGTCCTCGGCTATTACGAATATTCATATTGTTCATTTTTAATGTAACGAGAAACACTCACTATGTACTCAAAACTTAATATAACATCGTGGTTGGTACAGTTTAGGTAGTGTTTACGCAAAACAGGTTGAAATTATACTGGTGAATAACATCACTGTTGCATTTCACCTAGCAAGCGAATGTTGTGCCCATCTCACTTTCATGCATATATGACGTACTATAGCGCTCTCCGTTTAATCAGTGTCTGACAGATCACATAGGAGATTGCAAGTATTTGTAAGTAAATTCTTATTAACACCTCTTATGTGTGTGTGTCAGACACATAGGAGATTTTGATGAACAACAAAATGTAGACTGTCACATAAGATATTTTAAACATGAGACACAATTCAAAGACACGCGACTTTATTCACATGAGACTTTTTCTGTCGATAGCAATGTACAAGTAGTTGTCAAATATTTGCATAACTCATTTTTGACCAAAATTGCAATTAGGAGGTTTTAAATTTGCAACGACGATATTGAATTTGCCGAGTTCCAAGCCGGAATAAATATTTTATATGCAATACATAATTTCTCCACGGAAACTAGACAGTAAATAAAAATATTATCGGAACTTAAAATAGCTATACCTCTTATGTACAAAATTATTTCTACGCAGAAACTAGAGGGTAAATAATAATGTCCTTTTGACACTTAAAATAGTTATAAATCTTATAGCTAAAATGTTTTATATACGGATTTTAACATGTATGACGAGTTATAAGTAATATCAAATGAAATACACTCGGCGACATAGTATTAACAATTAACGAACGGAATCATCGTTACAATACTAGGCCATTCAGAATACTTATCAATCAATATATAAGATGCTATACAGTTGTTAGGGGTTGTAACGAGTTATGAATAATATCAAATAAAAATATACTAGGCGACCCAAATTAACGAAAAAAAAAACGGGTATATTGTTACACTATGAAATTATTTCTATACAGAGCTATGATGCATAACGGATTATAAGTAATATTAACTGAAAATATACTCGACAACATAAAATAACTATTCAGGAAAGGAAACCTCGTTACACAGTATAACATGTCTTTACAAATAGCTAATTCACTCAAAAGTAACCCTATAAGCATTAAAAACGATTATACGTAAATTTGACGTGTCGTTAGTATTAACGTACTATCAACATAGCGTTAGTATTCTAGGGTTAAAATAATACGTGTCAAAAATGTTCGTAATATAATTAATTTTATTTTCTAGAGAAATGTCGCCTCATAAAAATAAACTTTCACGATAATGATATACGTGCTGCATTGACAACAATTCTTAAAAGTTGTAATCTTCCAACGGACTATGTTGATAGTATCATACTTCCCCAACGAACCTCCAGTGACCCAAATGATCCAAATTTTAAATTCAAATATAAACATGATATTGATTTTACTAAAGTTAATGATAATCATCCAATATTTGCCCACATTAAAATGCAGATGAACATAAAAGAAGCACAGGATTTGTTAAAATTAAGGAATTATTTAAGAAAAAATGCTCCTGAAGCATTAAATAGATCACAAAAGGGAGATATTCATAGGTAAATTGTACACTTTTCTATTAATAATATATTTGGGTGAGTGTGAGTAGTCATATTTTAGAGAAGAAGCGAGGAGACTTCAAGAATCTATTATTTATGATTTGGGAATCAGAGAAATACGTTGGGATTCTGGTTGGAATAATGAACATCGAAGAGGATGTATGCTTAGTTTTATGTCTTTAGTGACACATCACCCCTCAATTAAACCTACGTTGAAGGGTAAGAATTTAATATGTACAAACATCTCACTTAACTTGTCATTGTGGTGTACATTATGTTATTGGTTTATCTGTTTTTTATCAGGAAATAGGTACTTATATATATTATTTATGGTGGTTAGATATTCATTTATTATGAGATCAATTGCATACAATTAGGCTTGTTACGTGCATTACAATTGTGCCCCGTTTTTTTGTCTATATATTTTCGAACTTTCATTCAGAGGAGGTCATTTTTTCCCAAATATGTTCATGTAAGCCTCGATTCTCCACATTCTTCATCACACAAAGATGACTCTCAGTCATTGATAGACCGAATTTTGTAAGGAAATCGCTTCATTTTATACTATCGCTGGTTCCAACATACTATTAGTTGTGATTATAAAACATTCTAAACACTCTATTTTGTTTAATAAGCGTTACCCCAGGCTTTTGTGATATTATATCTGATCTGAATTGTTCAGTTACTGGTATAAACTTGTTAAAAAAAAGGCTATAAGTCGACTTTGTTGACTTTCGTAAAACTGTGGTGAAGGATATGCACTTTATCAATAAGCAATAAAGATGGTGCGTATATAAATGTTACGTGGCCATTGGGGCTAGGTATAACTTACCTGCATGCTCTGTATATATGTGAAAATTCCACCAGAGCCGCAGATACACTAAATAGAATAAATTTTACTGTTTCAACTCCTTCCCAGCAAACATGTTACACGCGGGCCTCTAGAGGCACTTTAAAAACAACCGACGGACAACATAAGTGGGTCAAAATCATGATACGTCGCCGGCCCGGATAGCCCGTGTCGCGATGGCCACCAGTAGGCCTCCAGACTATCACCCGCTTCGTTACATAGCGGGACTTCAGCGGATTGAGTAAGTTAGGGTGAACTGATATTTCATTGTACAGATTATAGCGCGATTGCGGGTATCCTACTAATCAACCGCCGGCATCCCACTGTTGGGGCTTAATCAATGATTTATGCAAATCTACAGGCTATATATGTACTTATAGGTTTAACAATGAAACACGATGACTAAAACAAAGAAATATAATGAAAAATAAAAAAATATTCCATATAATATATATAAATATAAAAAGATATGTTCACCAATATAGTATTGTTTCTCACTACTGGGTCCGGGCTCACTATCAACACAAAGATTATTACTTCTACGAAATATATCGTCTATTATAACCTCAGCCTCTTCAGCGGAGACTATATCCTTAACAGACAGCATTTTTCGCAAGACGCTGTTTTTGACGAGTGCTCTTTGAGATATTATGCAGGGGTTTTCTAGAGGAAACATATATTATGATGGTATGTGATACAACAAATGATGTATGTACTTACTTTTCTGTGTTTCCGGACATATCTGCTCGTTCCTTTGCTCCGAATAGATTGGATACAACACATAAATCTAATAAAATTTTCGCTACAGTGATTAATTATTAATTACACCACAAGACAACTAGTTTAGGTTGATTTTCAACAACGGCTAGCAAATCAGCAGTAGTGTCAACTGCCAAGGTGATATTCAGTAATGCCAATGTTTTATTTTCATTACAGGTCGCATGCTGGCATGCATACTGTGTCAAAACGACATCGGCGCGACTATTGCAAATTTTCAACGGGTAATTTGTGGCTAGATTACAAACATCCACCATAAATATGCATATGTTCAGCCAAGGCGGCAAAACTGATATCATTCCAATTATTTACCGACATCGCTGTGCCGCTGCCGACATCTAACCGCAGTTATCAGCCATGGCCCGTCTATTTACCGCTCATTCATGTTTGCTGGGTTACTTTGTGGTATATGTTCATGTTATTGTTTTAAATGAAACTTTTTCTAAATAATTCCACTATATACCTAGAAAATCATAAGAATTCTAAAAAATTTGACAATTGTTCTTATAATATTTTATTATATCGAAAAAATTGTCCAATTTTTCAGAATTTTTATGTATTTCTTATTATATAGTGGAATTATTTAGAATCAGTTAGTTTGATTAAAAACAATAGCTATATATATATATATATATATATATATATATATATATATATATAGGCCTAAGACAAGCCCTAGGGCCTATAGCCGTGTAAGAATTTTCCATTTGTATCTATCTCTTGCTACGCTTTTCCAGTTCCGCATTCCCTTTTCCGCGACGACCTGCATTACGGCTTCTTTCCACTTTCTTCTGGGCCTACCTCTCTTCTTCTTTCCCTATGGTCTTTTCCATGCTAGTGCTTTTACATCTCTTGACTGTTCCATTCGTTCTAAGTGACCTAACCACTGCAGTCTTTTTGATTGGATTACTTCAATTATTGTTGAGTCATCGTATAGAACATACAACTCCTTATTTGTGCGACTCTCCCATCCTTCTTCTGTTGTTTTTCCGCCATAAATTTTCCTTAATATCCACCTCTCCCAGATTTCGAGTTTGGATTTCTGATTCTTATTCATAACCCATGTTTCACATCCGTATAGCACTGTCAGTCTTAATATTGTTTTATAAATTATTTTCTTTGTTGCTCGTGTGACTTGTTTTGATCTCAAGATTTTGAGTAATCCTCCAGCACATCTATTGCCCTTGGCCAGTCTAAGATCGATTTCTGCTTCTTCCTCACATTTATCATTTATTAGGACACCTAGATACATATAGTTCTTGGTTTCTTTTATTTGTACTATTTTATTGTTCTGTAGCTCTAGCTGTAATGTATCAGGCTCTTCCGTTACTGTTTTATTTTTTAGTTTCATGTACTGGCTTTTTGCTTCATTTATCTCCAACCCCACTTCTTGTGCTGCTGTCACTAGATCTTTTACTATTTTCATCATCAGTTCTTCTTTTTTTTCCTTGATAATAAAACCACGTCATCTGCATATGCCAAATATTGGTGGCTTTTATTCAGTAGAGTAACATCTTCTAAATAGCATGGTAGATAGGGGGTCTCCTTGCCTCAGTCCTTGGGTTGCATCAAATTCTTCTAATTCTTCCCCTTCTACTCTTTATTATTTTTCATTTTGTGAATAATTTCTTCTATTTCTGCTAGTGTAGGTTCTTCATCTTCGGTACAGTTTTCTTCTCCCAATGGAACGTCTTCTCTTTCTTCTGTTTCCAGTTCTGCATTTACTTTTAGTTGCTCTTCAAAATGGCTTTTCCATCTTCTTTTTATTTCAGGTTTTGCTCCTTGCAGTTTACCGTTTCCATCTTTGATGTATGGTGTTTTTGGCCTGTGTCCTTTATTTCTTTCACATCCTTGTAGAAATTTATAATTTCTTGCGTCCAGTATTTTTTCTTCCATTATTTTCATTCTGTTTTCATCGTGTTCTCTTTTCTAAGTTCTGCAAATCTTTTTTGCAACTTTCGTCTGTTCAACGTATTCCCGTTGGTACCGTTTTTTCCCGGTCTGTAGATATTTTCCTCTTAATCTTCTTTTCTTACTTATTTTTTCCATACATTCGTCGTCAAGCCAGATCTGTCTTTTGGTAGCCTTTATGGCGTTTAAGCTTTCATCTGACGCTTTCAAAATTGCTGTTTCCATCCGTGATAATTTCTTTTCTACACCCTGTCCTAATTCTGTTTCCCTAGTTTGCTCTAAGTGTTTGTCGATTTTAGATCTGTATTTACCGGCTACTTAAGGATGTTGCAATTCTTCCATGTTGTATTTCACCGTTCTTCTTCTGTTTTTTCTAATTTTTCTTTTTTCTGTTAGTTTAAATTTAGCCATTACTAGAAAATGGTCAGAGTCTATATCGGCACCCCTATATGATTTTACATTTTTTATTGATCTGGCATCTTTTTCCCCTATTAGCACGTGATCAATTTGGTTTGATTCATTAGTGCCTGGAATTATTCAAGTTCCTTTGTGTATATTCTTCCTTTTAAAATGTGTACTCATAATTTTCATTTGCTTTTCTATAGCCATATTGATTAATCTAAATCCATTATCGTTACTCGTATTATGTTTGCTTTCGCCTCCCGTTATAGTTCTAAATATGTCTTCATTTCCTACTTTTGCATTTGCATCTCCCATTATTATTTTTACATTACCGCTTGGTATTCTGTCAATAATTTCTTCCAGTTGTTCATAGAATGCATCTTTATCTTCATCAGTTTTCTCTTCTGTAGGTGCATGAAAGTTAACGATTATTATGTTTTTGTCATTTCCAGTAAACTGTAGTTTGCATATCCTGTCTGAGATCGCTTGGAAGTGTGTGATTTGTCCTTTCATTTTTTTACTAACTACAAAGTCTGTACCAAATTGTCTTTTTTCATTCCCGTTTGTAAATAGGACATATTCCTCCATTTCTTTTATATTATTATTTTTTAAATGTGTCTCCTGCAGTGCTAGAATTTCTATATTGTATCTTTTTGCTTCCTTTACTAAATTTGTTATGTTCCCCTCTCCGTATATTCCTCGCTTGTTCCATGTTTCTATATTTATAACTTTATTTTCTTTTTTAATTATTTATTTTTTGCGGTTATCTTCTTAACCTCTTTTCCTGTAATCCTGTACCTTGTTCATTGCTTGAGTCGATGCCGGAATCGTATTGTCACGTGTGTCTACTAGTTTTTTTGGTTGATCTGTAACTGTTTTTGTTCATCATTCCATTTCCATACTATACCATTTACTATTAATTTTTTGTAACCTACTTTTGTTTGTTTGCCCTTATCTTTTTCTTCCTTAGCCTTTCCTCTGATTATTTTTTGTATTTCCTGTTCCTTCTTGGCAAGATCCAACTCAATGAAAATTTTTTCCCGGAGATGTCTCAGTCTGCTTTTATTTTTCAATATGACAATTTTATCTGTTATGTTTCCCATTTCAATTAGGCACATCTTTTCCCTTATTTTCTGAGCGCTTCTTATTTTAACGTCCACTTGTAGTTTGCTATGAATGTTTCTATTTTTTGCTTTAGAAAAATATCTTCATTTGTATTCACATCTATTCCAGTAATAATCAGGTTTTTCTTTTTAGTAACTCTTTCTAAGTGTTCTACTTTTTCATTTAATGTTTTAATTTCCTCCTTCATTTTCGTGTTTTATCTCTAACAACTGGTTATTTGTTTCTCTATTTTCTTTTCTCAATTGTTTTATCTCTTCCATCATATCATCATTCTTTAACATCAGTTCCTGCATCATGGGGATCATAGTTGTTTCCGTAATCACTCTCCCTTATCCTCTTTCTGTTTCTTGCTTCTTCCAAAGCTTTCATCTACTACTTTTCTCTTTCTCTTATACTCCTCTTCAGTGTCCGACCCGTTTGACCCGTTTTCTTGATACATTTTCTTTATCTCCTCAAACGTCCACGAAATCCGTGGCTCTTTTGTAGTTTGTTTACCAAGGGTCTACTACAATTCGACCCCTAGCCCATTCAGAGCTAACTGATTTCGTTTCTGTATTAAATTACAATAACTAAATAGAATAAATAGCTAATATGATCAAAAATATCATCTACTGTGAGTAGCAAATAAAGCGAGTATTTTGTTTTCATTTTATAGGGGTTTTTAAAACCGTCGGGTGTCAGATACCCAGACATTATGTCGTCGGTTAAATATATTTATTATCAAAAATAAACTCCAGTTTAAATTGAGAGCATATTGAATGTCTGAAATAACAAAAAATATGAAATTCAAAGTTACAAACATCTGCCTGTCCATCCTGGAGATAGGTAATTGAAGTATTTTTTTTGTAGGTAGAGTTTTGGTATTTTCTTCATTTTTTACTGGGGTTAGTCTTGATGGACATATTATGCTTTACAATGGAGAAGTTAGGCACAACTGGTTGGATGTAAATATAGTAAAACTATCAAATAATTACAATATTCAAAAACATTCTTTAGTTGAATGTTTTTAACTACATTGAATATGTTTTTATTTTAGTTTCTTAAAAACGTTCATCAGTATGATGCCGCCTTGAAGAGAATTCCAGCTTTCGAAAAATCTTTATCACATGTTTTAAGGAATATTAAAATAGGTAGAAGGTACGAAATGTAATATACAATATATGTTAATCATTTCATTTTGACTTTTAATACAAATTTCATTTGTATAGTTTTGATTGAGATACATTTCGCTTCTCTGGAGCAACAACGGCAGAAGTACACCAGTAATGTGGAGAAATTGGCTTTTTAAAATATTTTTACAAAGATGTTAACCAGAAAGATGTTGAATAGAAATATTAATGACTTAGATATTTTTTTAACTGCTAAATAGAGTTTATTTTTAGAAAAAATTCTTTGTTTTTGGTAATAAAAACATTTAGCTACTCAGGTCTTAGAAGTTTGCAATCTTCCATTTGCGTCATTATTTTTCCGATATTTTAACACAATAAATATGTTTTGTGTTGTTAGGTAAGGCTATCATTAAGGAAACTGAACAAATTGGTTTATACAATTTAATTGATATCAGTAAATTACTCAAAATGATAAAACAATAAATTACACTTTCAAAAAATAAGAAAAACATTTACATTTACTCAAAACAAGCCCTCGAAAAATGATTCGTAATATCTGGGAATTATGTTGTCGATAATAAGCTTTGCAGGTCTCTTTTCTTATTTCCAGAAGTATGACTTTTTGAATTGTATGCAGCTTTTTTATTATCTCTTCCGGATTCCCTATTCCAGTCAAACGTCTATTAGGTTTGATTTTCTAGGCGAACAATGACAAACCTGTCCCTTACGTCGATGTTCCACCGAGATCGCACAGTAACTTTGTCTTATCTCGTCACACGCTGCAGAAATAAAATCGGTTTACTTCTTTCGATATTCGATAAACAATTATTAATTCCGGCAACGTTCTTCCGAACATATGACTAAAAATACACGATTTCGACAGCGACGCATCTGCCTCCCAGCGGTCAATAAATGTACTACAATTATGACATTGCACTCGCGTTGTTGTTGCTCCGGAGAACCGATTTCTTTAAACATATTTCAAATTTGGAAATATTTTATAAGAAAATATATTTTTAAGGAAATTCATGCCTAAAATTGTAGCTGGTCAGTATGAAAACAACCTTAAACAGATAACAACATCTCTTAGTGATTACATTGGAAAAAGGCCCTTTCCAGATGAATGGCCCAGCTCTTTAGAAGAATTTGAAATCGTAGTAGAAACGTAAGTTATTAAATCTATTTTGTAGGTATCTGTTCTTGTGTGTCTACCTTGTGTACAGTTTGTGGCCTATTTTTTTCCTCTAGTACATCTTGAGAACCAAGTTTGTTTTCTTCGATCTTCATCGTGAATAGTATTTTTTGATTTAAGTGTGCTACAGAATGTTGAGGGTATTCTCTACTGTGGCATAATGACGACTTCTTTAACTGGGATATTCGAAAATGGTTATACGAGCGCAAAATGCTGTTTTTAGCATGATATCTTCCAATAGATTGATATAATCGTCAATTCTCCGGACAAATTCTTTTTCGTTTTTTTTTCAAAATACTAAAAACTTGTCCAAGTTGAAACGTAGGGATCCTATGGTACTTATTATTAGACTTGGTTGTATTTGAAACTTTTGGAAATCAGTTTACAATGACACTGTGAAATAATTTATTCTTATATACTGGGTTTTCCAAAAGTCCCGCGACTCGGCCATATGTTTCAAGTGAGAGAAGCAAAAGATTTGAAAATTTGGCTATCACTAAAAGCTCATAAATGGAACTATGAACACATTGGAGGATATCCCTTGTTTGTGGATTTCTAGCATCCACCCTACTTTTTAGAAACCCCCAAAATAAAAAATCGAGTGATTTTAGATCCCGAGATCGTGTTGGTCACTTACAAAATAATAAAGGGCGGTGTACTAGACCCAACAAGTGCGTATCACTTTTGATACGTATTAAAATATCGGGTTTTGGGAATGTGTTTCTTTCTTCATTAACTTTAAAATAAGAGTAAACTTGACAGGGGTTGAAATTTAAAAATTTTGAGATTATAACCCCTTGAAGAAGCTCATCAGTGTATGGGAGTTTGAAACCATTGAAAAATGTAGTGTCTCCCAAATTTTCAGATTTTTCTCTTCACTCGTTTGTGTCCCAAGATTTTTGGGAAAACCTGTATAATTGAATTATCCAAAACTCCAAATTGTTAATTTGATCTTGTTTTAGTGAAGCTGGCCCCGTTATGGTATCACCTACTGGACAATTCATAGTACCATCCACAATTCCTGGATCTTATTTAGTCACTTTTATCACGACTAATTTAGATAATGCGACCAAAAAAATGACAATATATAAAAGGTAATCTATTAATGTTTTATAAATAAACGAGTTGGCAATTTTTCAAAAATAGTTCATAGTTAATTACGATTTACTGTTTTGGCCCTTACTCTGTGAAATCTACTCATATTACTTTTTTAAATGAAACTATCTGTTTCTAAATAATTTCACAATACCATTTTTTCATTATATTGTGGAATTACTTAGAAACAGTTAGTTTCATTTGAAAAAGTAATATAGCTAACTAACTAAATATTTCATTCCTGTCTCATTGTAAAACGTATATTATTACACAGTAATTTATAGGTGTTAGTAACATTTGTTATTCATGGGGTGTAATCTTTTTAATCGAAAGGAGTGTGGCCGTGCTCTTCGAAACATGAATATGTCATGACGGCATGTATTAATATTAGTTAATTTGTCAATGTATAATGTACTGTTTTTTAATATCTTTAATCCTTGTGCTTTTATATCACAAGTTAAATGTCAGTAACATAAATAATTATGTAAGAGTGATATACTATATCTACATTTTCCCTCCTAAATACTCATAATACAATGATGTAATAGCTTGCTATACAAACAAATGTTATTTATATTATAAATTTTTACATAATTTGTAAATTGTCCAAATCCAGATATTTATTTATAAACTTCTTTACACTGGGGTAGTATCTTTGTTAGGTTATCAGTATATGCCCTCAAAGTACAAAATTGTTAACTAACATATGAATATTTTTGCAGTAACAAATACCTTGAACGTACTCTGAACAAAAAATGCCTTGAAGAGTTAGACCTTGCTGTTTTAACCAAGGAAGATAATATTACACCAGACCTGATGGTAAAATGTTGTGAACAATTGTTGAAACATAAACATGAAATTCAACCTTATACTAAAGATCTACGCTTGAATATATCTAGTTATTATTCAGTACTTTCTGACGGATTGCTGAGTATACCTTGGAATTTTGTATTGTAAATAAATTTAATTTAAACAATTTAATTAGTAGATTTGAATAATGTTCAATTGTTTGTTGTAGAAAATAAAGTTTTCTTATTGTTCTTATACATTTTTTTAACTTATTTCATCACTAGTAGAATGACTGAACTGAATGATTAGAAATGAAAAAAAAAAACAGTAAATATAAACTATTATCACTACACCATATATCTTTAAGTAATTTTTTATTTGACTAGAATGAGATTCCAAGATTTAACGACTCATCCCAATGTTGAACTGACTGAACTAATGGACTACACCTAGGAAAACTACCGCAAGGATCTACTACCAAGGAAACAGTTGGATAATATCCAGCAGTGAGAAGAATGATATATGAAGACACAGTTACCAGCACAAGAAGAATGGCTCATCAAAAAAAAAAGAATGGGACACACGGGACTACTCATCCAACCATGAGTGGAAGAAGGAAAAAACTATGGAGACAAGCTTAATAATTCGATATGTAGAATATACAATGTTGTTCAATGATACTGACATAGGACTACACTACTTATTAGATATAGTGAACACAGCATCTGTGAAATATACTATTATTTGGAACTAATAAGTCTCGATACCCTTATCTCAGGAAATTGTAGAAAGAGGAAGACACTCTGGTTGTGCAATTAATGATCAATTTTATCCTGCTACTAAAGTCTTTATCAAAGTGACAAACATCTAGATATTGAGCTCCATATAGACTGTCGAAATGTTGTGTTTGGACCACATTATTCTATGGCGTCGTGTTGTGGTTGGAATGTGTTTATGTAGCAAAATACACAGTGCACTTATCAATCAAGAAATCCTAAGAGGAGTGAATAAAGATAGAGAGTTGCTTTGCACCTTTCCATATAGGAAGTCTGCGTATTCTGGACATATTGTATGCAACGACACCATTTATAAAGTGCAATTAATTATCAAAGGCTAAATCGAAGTGAAGAGGTCAAGAAATATAAGCCTAAATTTTGAAGAGTTGATGAGAATGGTTGAGAATAGAGAAGAATTTGGAAGGGCGATAGCTTACTCTCCATAAGCACATGGTACCAAAAGAAAAAGAAGGAAATAAAAATTACACTCACTATGATGAAAATGGAAAAAAATGGAGGCAGTAGTCTAAAGTCCTTCATAAAAGAGTGTGGAGTAAAGCATGAAGCTTCTACAAGTTTATTCAACATAGACATGGATACAATGAAATCAATAATATTTATAGTTGCAAAAGACAAAAACGTAAGATGGAAGCATGGAATTTGGCTAGTACTACACAATAAAATGATACAGCTATATATACCAGAAGAAGTTACCGATAATATATGCAAGCTTTACGTAAACAGGAGTGTAACAATTCGACAAAACAATGGCAATATGTTTTGATATCGTACTATAACAATGGGCTTACACAAGGATCTGTACTATCCCCTCTTCTCTTCAATATATTTTTTAAATAGGTTAATGGCTTTGGCTGAGGCCAATTAGCCAGACTATGTAGGTGTCTGATGATTTAATTAAAAATTTGTTTAATTTTTCTGCAAGATCGAGCACAGTATACATGTTTATTTGTGTTAGTATTTTTTATTCTAGTTTAATAATTTTTTTTCATTTTCTTGTTTATATATATATATATATATATATATATATATATAAGCAAAAAAGCGATAAACGCCTATGATCGTTGCTGATCAATTAAGACACAAAAGGACAAATACTATTGAGGTTAGCAGCAAAAGGAAAAGTGTACTATTCTTAGATTTCTAAGCTTTCGCAAATATTTATTTGCATCTTCAGGAAACTACAAAGACAGAGAAAAAACATAAATTACAAAAACAGTCCGCTACAACAGTTTCATAACTTACGCTAATTTAGAATGTATCCCTGATCTTAACATAAGGACAATCGTTAAACAGTTAAAATTAAAGGAAGAAACAAGTCCGATTGCATTACAAACACTAACAGTCACATATTAAAATATTTTAAAATCATTAAAATGTTGAAATATTAAAACAGCGAGAATTCACACAAGCACATGGATCTATTTTAAATTGTATCTAAATTTGAAAACAGAATAAGGACAGGTTCTTCTTTCCTATGAAATAGAAAAGAAAAATTATTAAAAAATTATTAATTACCACGACCATAATGACCTAAACTAAAAACGATCGAAATAATATATACATTTGAATAGAATACGAATACGAGGGAGGTACAATAATTCGGTCGATGTTATGTAGAAATATTGTTAGAATTATTACCAATCTGCTTACAGGAATTTTGCTTGTCTAGAGTCAAGAGGAGAGAGTACAAATTGCTTAAATTTTGAATGTCTGTTTTCTTATTAATTTGGAATATATATATATATATATATATATATATATATATATATATATATATATATATATATATATTAATAATCATTTTTTCCCATAATTTGTTATTTATTAATATCTTTTAAATCATATTTTTTTTTCATAATTTTTTTTTATTATTTTTTAAATCGAATTGTTACGAATAGCTCAAAAAATATATATAAATTGCAAGAACAAATGAACTGTAATTATTTATTGCCTTAAACTTTGCCCACTAACCTGTAATAAGGTGCGATTCTTCTTGATAACCAGTACTGGGAACACATAGGAACACATGCGGTCTAAGCCAACTCGGAGTTGGATCGGAACTAACTTACTTTGCACGAATAATTGACTCCGGCGATATACAGTGGCGCGTAAAAGCAACAAGCAATTGGCAATAACAAGAAGAATTAAAATGAAATAAATAAATTGTTGACAGATTCGTAACATTCTCCCCCCTAAAATACATAGTCATGCATTTGAAAAATAAATAAACATAAACACAAAGCGATAATTCTAAAGTATTTAATAAAAATAAAACATAAAAATGTATGTTGCGAACGAATAACTTACACCTAAAATAACAGCGATAATTTTCAGGACAGGACAACACAAATTTACCCCAAATACACTAAAAACTAGATAATGAATCCTATGAAATAGACGCTTAATCATCAGCAACTGGGAGTGGACATAACTTAACCAGAGGTCTTTTTAAGGAACCACGGCTAGTACGGATTACCGCGACACGGACAACTTTATCACGTCCATAAACTAATTCCTTTATGCAGACTAATGTTCAGTGACAAGGAGGAACGTTGTCATCTTTTATCAATACAAGCATACCTTCTTGTGGAGCGACTTCATGTGGGTCTAGCCATTTGGAACGCTGTTGAAGCGAATGCAAGTACTCTCGCTTCCAACGAGCCCAAAAATCTTGCTGCATTATCTGCAACAATTGCCAACGCGAAAGTCGATTCAGGGGAATTAATTCAAGACTTGGAACAGGTATAGTCTGCAGCGGTTCAAGAGTAAGAAAGTGGCCGGGGGTTAAAGCATTAATGTCTTCTATATCAGTACTTAATTGAGTGATAGGACGCGAGTTCAAAATAGACTCAATTAATGTCAACACGGTATAAAATTCTTCATACGTCAAAACTTGTTCCCCAACGTCACGAGTAAGGTGGGTTTTGACAGATTTTATTTCTGCTTCCCAGAGTCCACCGAAATGGGCTCCAGCGGGAGGATTAAAATGGAAACGAATGTTTTCAGAGCGTGCGGCTTCTTGTGAATATTTCAATAGTTCCTTATTGGCAAAAAACAAAATTTGTGCCGTTGTCGCAATATAAATCGGACACGCGACCTCGACGGGCAATAAATCTTTGTAAGGCCGCGAGAAATGATTCTGTTGATAAACTATTGGCCAATTCCAAGTGTAATGCCTTTGTGGCAAAGCATATAAACAGGCACAGGTAAGCTTTATGTGAGCGAACACCACGATGTCGAATAGATGTTATGAAAAAATGACCTCCATAACCAACTCCGACATGGGAAAAGGGTTTAAGGGTAGATAATCGAATTTTTGGCAGATTTCCCATAACAGGTTGAAACGGGGCGGGAGACGTTTTCCAGCAAACGACACATTTACTCAGGACAGCGTTAATAGCTCGTTTTGGAGACAGTATCCAAAATTGTTGTGATATTAAAAAATGCGAGGTACGAAGACCAGCGTGTAAATATCTTTTGTGAAAAAAATCAATTAGTAATGAAGTGAAGCGACTGCGGCATGGTAATAATTAAGGATGCTTCTGATCATAAGACAAATATGAATATTTTAATCTTCCACCTACACGGCAATTTTCGGATTGGTTTCGAAAACCTTTTCCGAGAAAGTTCGTCCTCGAAAGCGATCATCTGTGTCCTCTTAACAAGAATAGATATAACATTCGAGCGCTCTGAAGAGCTTAACATTCCAAAGCGTTTATCACCAGGATGGGAGATGTTGTATGTAAATCTTAAAATATACCCTAAGATCTGTTGGATTTTACTTAATGACGAACATGACTCAAGCAAAGTATCTAAAAAGTTGTGTTCCGTATGTACCGCAAAAGCGGTAATGTGACGCTGTTTCTCGAGCGGAAGTGTATAATTATCAGGCGTAGGTGCGGGATAAGAAGAGTTAAACTCATAAAGAAAGGAAGGGCCCTGAAACCAAGAATTTAATTTAACTAGCTCTGAAGGAAGGGCGCCCCGCGAGGCAATATCAGCTGGATTATCTTTCGTACTAACATAATGCCAGGAATTTGCAGAACGTTTGTATTGAATATAAGCGATCCGATTAGCAACAAAAGTTTTATATTTATGTGGCGAACTCTGAACCCAGTGTAAAGTTACTTGGGAATCGGACCAAGCGTAAATGTTATGTAATGAAATTTGAGGAAGTGTCCTTATCACATATGCAATTAATTTTGACAGCAAAACTGCAGCGCATAGTTCCAAACGAGGAATTGTAATTTTTTTAGTATGGGCAACCCGTGATTTGGCACACAACAAACTGACGTTAATTTTATTATTACTACTAACACTACGAAGATAAATTACAGCAGCGAAGCCCCTTTCACTGGAATCACAGAATCCATGTAATTCATATTGAGCGGCATCTGCCGCAAGAACTTTCCGAGGGATGTGTAGGTGTTCAAGTAGAGGTAGATCCTCTCGATATTGCGACCAAACATGAGCAATTTCAGAAGGGATATATTCATCCCAATTTAAACCCAACATCCAAAGTTTTTGAATTAAATATTTGGTAAGAAAGGTGAGAGACGTTAAAAATCCTAAAGGATCGTATACTCGAGCTAGATCAGATAGTAACGAACGTTTAGTGCAGACTTCATTTCTTTGAGGCTGAACAGAAAATGTGAATGAGTCGATAATTGGATTCCACTGCAAACCTAGGATTTTCAGAGGTGAAGAACAATCATTGGAGAGAGAGAGAATTTGGATTAATAAAACTAGCTGGAAATGGGTCCAAAAGAGAGGGGTGATTAGAGCACCACTTACGCAGTTCGAACCCTACCAGTTGTAATAGAGATATTGAATCATCCCGAAGAGTTTGAGCTTCTTGAAGGGATGGAGCTCCCAAAACAAAGTCATCGATATATGAAAACCGCTGAAGAACCTTAGCAGCACGAGGAAAGCGATGGCCTTCGTCTTCAGTCAACTGCTGTAGACAACGAAGAGCTAGAAACGGGCTACAGCTTACTCCATACGTTACCGTATTGAGGCGATACTCTCGAAGTTCATCATTGACAGAAAATCTCCAAAAGATTCTTTGAAAATCTCGTTGATCCTTGGAAATAAAAATCATTCGATACATTTGTTTTATTTCGGCGCACATAACGTATTCATGAAGGCGAAAATTAAGTAAAATAGACACAACGTCTTGTTGTAATTTTGGACCGACATATAAACAATCATTTAATGATTTTTCATTCGATAATTTAGCTGAGGCGTTGAAAACGACACGTAAGCGAGTAGAAACATTTCCACGTTTTAAGACGCAATGGTGGGGAATATAATATCTACCTTCACCGGAGAGATAAGGATTAACAAGGGACATATGACCTAGATCAAGATAATCCTGCATAAAGTCACAATATTGGGAATAAATAGAAGGTTGCTTAAGTAGGCGGCATTCTAGTGAGAGAAAACGATTTAAGGTGAGTTCCCTAATTCCCAAAAACACCGGGGATTCAATACGAAAAGGAATTGACACTATATAATTGCCTTCAGGAGTCCGAGCGACAGCTTCTTCATAGTAGTTTTCGCAGGAGATATCATCGGGATTTGAACAGCATATTTCAGGAACATTTTCAAGTTCCCAAAATTTACGCAAAGAATCGCTAAGAGACTCGGAACTGCAAAAAAATGCGGAGATTTTTGGCGAAGCGAAATTTAATTGTCGCATTAACACATCCAAAAATCGTATTTAAAGCGTCAGGTTCACCGGCGTTGTTTAAAATGCGCTCGGGTAATATGATTTTGGTGAAAACATCGGCTCCTAATAAAATATCAATAGGTCCAGAATGATAAAAACGTTCATCCGCAAGCGTTAAGTGTCGAATATGAATCCAAGACTGAACATCAATCGGTACAGTAGGTAATTTGTTAGAGATTGAATCAATTATTATCGCGTCAAGATATAATATAGGCGATAGTTTATTCCGGGGTTTTATAGACAAAGCAACTTTACCACTGCTTACACATGAGCGAGTGGAATTAATTCCTGTAACTTCGATTGAAAAGTCGGTTTTATTTAAGCCTAGGGTACGAAAGGCTTTGCGAGTAATGAAAGAAGACTGACTTCCCGAGTCAAGTAGACATCTGAGAGGTGAAAAAAACCTTTCACATTTAAAACATCAATAATCGCGGTTGATAATAGCACAGATTGTTGAGGGTTGGTAGTTATCGAATGACATGCGGTGGAATTATTGTTGACCGGAGCATTAGATGAACTAGGTTGCGGATTAGGAATGGAGTCATCTGAAATAGTCGGTGAAACATGAGCGGTAGGATTAGCAGTAACAGCAGTGACGCCCGACGTACTGCCTTTAAAACACAATAAGGTGTGGTGTTTACGTGAAAAGCATTTTTTACATGCAGAAGTAGATCGACATGTATTGAGATTATGAGCCGAGCTCAGACAATTAAAACATAGATGCATGTTTTTACACAAATTGTAACGCTCACTAGGCGTTTTACTTGTAAAAGATGCACACGAGTATAAAGAATGATTTGCTTTGCAATGTGTGCAAGTCATAGAGGGAGATGATTTGAAAGTAAAGAATGAGGAAGTGCGAGATATTTGTGAAGAGGATGGTTTAGCGGGACTAGATTTGGCATTCAAAGCCAAAGAGGTACCAGATTTAACGGTTTTTGAGACATAATTAAAATCAGGCGTATTAGCATTGCTGAGAGCGATACACTGATGTTCCAAGAAATTATTCAATTTTTTATACGAAGGGATTTCGTTTGATTTATGTTCTACCTGCTCAAATAAGGTAATGGTATCCTGGTTAAGGCATTGCATTAAAAGCATTACTAATATAAAATCCCATTGTTCTACAGGCAAATTCATAGCCTCTAAACAAGCTAGGTTCTCTGTAAATATATCTAACAATTTTCTAAGCGAACTTCCGTTTGAATCGGTTATTTTTGGCGTATTCATTTTTGCATCCCAATGAGCCTTTGCCATGAGGCGCTTGTTTGAGTATCTCTTTACAATTGTATCGTACGCGGTGACGTAATTATCATTGGTCATTTTAACATGTCGAATAAGCGAGAGGGCGGCACCGTCTACATTGGTAATAGTTGAATTGTTATGTACTAAAGCATCATACAAATCAATAAAAGCGGAAAATTCTTTATAATCCTCAGAAAATTTGGATATATAAATTTTGGGTAAGCGAGGGTTGGGGGTATTACACACACCGAGAGGTACAGGCACCTCACCGAACGATTGACGCGTTGTGTTATGATCGACAGTGGATTTGATATGATAATTTTCATCAAGAAAACCTTTTCTAATGACTTCTTCGTCGTCCACAGTTTCCTCCGGTTGACTTAGTAATACACTTATAATGTTGTTATGCTGTTTTATAAATTTTGTTTTATGTTCATCTAGTTCGCGAGCTCTACATTTCAGCAAATTTCGTAAAGACCTATCAACTGTGGCACGATTAGCTAATTCCCATAATATGTGCACGTCATTGATGCAACTATTGCGATAATATTTGTATTTAGTGAGTTTATCCATTTTTTTCCAAATAATGCGATTAAAGTGACGTAATTTTATATCCAAAAAACTGACTTCAAATTAACTGCGGCCTATTCAGATATTTTATAGCGAAAGAAGCAAAAAAAAAACAAAAGCTATCTGATTAACAGTATATCGACATATTTAAACAAAAAACAACTCCGATCTGATTAACAGGATATCGAATCTAAAATTAAAAATTTTGTGTTACTATTAATTTGCTTGCGAAATAATTAATAAATTTGAATTTGTGTATCTACAATGTGAAATAAACGTGTTTATAGCTAAAAACCCAAAGTGTTCCACAAAAACCAAGCGATAAGATATGTCCACTTCTTTATAGTTTGTTTGGATTACTTTTAAGGAGGCTAAATGGTTAGTACTGTGTCTCGGAGGGGGATAGGGATTGTCGACGTCTCTATTCCAATAAAACCCTGAGAAATGCACACTAACAAATCCTACTACCACGTCCACGTCGTAGCCTCTGGGCAATGCATGGCGTACAATGGGTGTACGTTATGTAGCTAACGGTAGAGGGTAAAGGCGAATTTCTGGCGCCTAAAAACTGGAACAGGTCGACTAAGGGAAGAAACCCTGACAGAAGACTCTGGTCCTCCAGGTTGGGGGTTTAGGCGTTAGGTTAGCTACCTATCACTAGTAAAAAAATATTTGTGCTAAACAGTCTAACAACTGCCTCGGAAATTCGGACGGATCAAAAAGTAAACGACATTGGCTGCGAAAAAGGATAATGAACATTGGTACTTGGAATGTGAGAGGAATAAGGAACAAGATTGATGAAGTTATTCACGAAGTATCTGCTTTGAACATGGATATTGCATTCTTGACGGAGACCAAAAAGAAAGGCACCGGTACAGAAATACTAGACAAATATGTGCATATATTTAGTGGTGTCCCTAAATACCAGAGAGCAAGTCGAGGAGTTTCTATTTTGATTCATAAAAAACATCGCCACAAAATTACGGATTTCGAAGCCATAGATGAAAATATACTACGAGTAAACCTAGTTTTAAATCAAAAATCTGTTACAATCTTGGGAGTATATGGTATTTCCGATGACGAACCCAATAACATAAAGGAGGAATTTTTTGAAAAAATTAACGATGAAATTATCAAAATTGGAAACCTAAGAGAGATCATTTTAATGGGAGACCTAAATGGAAGAGTCGGAAGAGAACTACAGAGCAAAATAGTAGGCCCATATGGGGAACTGACTAGAAACAATAATGGAGAAAGAATAATAGAAATTTGCGAAAATAACAAACTAAAAATAGCAAACGGATTCTATAAACATAAGGACATTCATACATATTCATGGATACAAATTACAAGAAACTTAAGATCAGTCATAGACTACATTATTATTAGACAAGCCTCTACGATAAAAATAAATGATGTACGAGTGTACAGAGGTGTAACATGCGACTCAGATCATTATATAGTCAAGTCAAAAATATTCTTACCATACAGACGCACGAGAACAAAACCCAATATTGATGTCGAAACAGAGGACATAATAAAAATAACACCCAAACACTACAACTTAGACAGCCTAATAAATGAAAGTACTAAAATGCTGTACCAACGCAGACTAGATAGCAGACTATTGAGTTTAGCAGCTGACCAAACTGTAGAAATTGTTTATGATAATATAATTGCCAGTTTGCATGAAGCAGCAGAGGAATCCCTAGGAGAAAGATATAAAACTAGTAGTAGTAAATTGTGGATAAATGAAGAGATAGAAACACTTGTTTAAGTACCAAACAACCAGATGACCGAGATAAATACCTAGAACTGAAGAGAACGACGAGAAGAACACTTAATCAATCAAAAAGGGACATGTGGGACCAAAAATGCCAAGAAATAAATACCTATTTAGGAGGCAAAAAATGTACAGAAACATGGAAGTTTATAAACAGAGTGAAAACAACAGAAAAGAAAGACACAAATTTACAATTAATCTCTATCAACAAATGGAAACAACATTACGAGACGCTCCTGACAGAAAATAGAGACGAATATATGATAACCACACCGACGGATGTTGTTATTGAAGGCGAAATGATTAAAATCGATAATGATAAAGTGAAGGAAGCTATAAAACACTTGAAAAACAATAGAGCATCAGGACCAGGAGACATTCCGGCCGAGTTACTTAAGAACGGAACGAATAAACTTTTTGAAGCAATAACATGGTGCATGAATCAATTTTTAAATGGCGCTCCTATACCAAAAGAATGGAAAATCGCCTACATTTCGTCTATTCATAAGAAGGGAAACAAACTTGACTGTGCAAACTATAGGGGTATATCTGTTACTAGTACCATGAGCCGCTTATATGGAAGAATCCTTCGAGATTTAATAGAATCTGAATACAGGGAACAAGAAGAAGATGAGCAATCGGGTTTTAGAGCTGGAAGAACCTGCACAGACAACATTTTTTGCTTAAAACAGATGATAGAAAAAAAAATGGGTACCAATCAGGATGTACATCTCATGTTTATTGACCTCCAAAAAGCATATGATACGGTTCCTGTGAATAAGTTATGGAAAGTCCTACAAGAAACTAATATTAGTCATACCCTAATAAAAGCCTTGGAAAATCTCTACGATCAAACGATATCACAAGTAAAAGTAGGCAATAAATTGTCACCAGAATTTATAGTAAATAAAGGACTACGACAGGGATGCTGTGTCTCACCCACACTATTTAAAATCTATGTAGCCCGAGCACTAAACCCGTGGAAGAGAAAGTGTAAGGGAATGGGTGTTGACCTTGGCGGTGTCTGTCTATATACCTTACAGTTTGCGGATGATCAAGTCTTAATAGCAAATGACAAAGATGATTTAGAATATATGACACGTAAACTGCAGGAAGAATACGAAAAATGGGGTTTGCAACTTAATACCCAAAAAACTAAATATTTACCTATAGCACAAGAGAAGATGAACATAGAACTGGAAAAGGAGGAAATTGAGGCTTGCGATGAATATACATATTTAGGTGTAACTTTCGACATAACAGGGAAGGACGACAAAGGAATAAATAAACGTATCACACAAGCTAGACGGATAATTGGGTGTTTAAATGGGATATTTTGGAGTAAGGAAATCGGAAAACATAGAAAATATAATATCTACGAAACCCTCATAAAGAGCAGCCTATTATATGGGTCAGAAACGTGGCGAATAACAGAAAACAACAAAAGACGATTAGAAGCTGTAGAAATGGATGTATTCAGAAGATCGTTAGGAATCAGCAGAAGACAAAGAATACGAAATGAGGACGTACGTCTCCAAATGGGGATAGAAGGCTCCTTAATAACGGACATCGAGAGAAAACAATTAGTGTGGTACGGGCATGTTCAGAGGATGGAAGAGAAAAGACTTCCCAAGAAAGTAATGAACTGGATGCCGCCTAATCGTCGAAAACGCGGAAGACCTAGGAAAACATGGAAAGAAGGAATAGCGAAGGCGATGAGCTCACGAGACCTGAGAGAGGGCCAATGGGACGATAGGAAGAGATGGAAGTTAGAGATCGGACAACGTCGAAAGACGTTTTAAAACCGATATATATATATATATATATATATGGATTACTTTTAAAAGTAAAATTTAATTGCAATATCTATGTTAAAAGGATTATTATCATGCGAAATGCAGATCCCAAGTAACATTTTGATGTCCTAGGAACGTACAGGGAATGTTCAGCATAGTATAGAGTACATTCATAGAATGTTCATAAATAGCATTATGTATATCCCTAGAACTTACTAGGGTTACGCATTTTGTATGTCTCATCAAGTACCTAGCATGTACCTAATAAGTCCCAATGTACCGCAGTGGATATGTGTGGAATATTTTAGGGATATTTGGAATATTCCTTACATATGCATGTAATATAACAGGAATATTCCGGAGAAATTATACTTTATGAACATTTCCTTCATATAATAAATATGTCCAGAATTGCTGCAATACATATACTAGGTATATCCATTCCTAAGATGTACCCCCAGATGGTCGCATCCACCATTTTATTGTAATTACTAAAATATTATGTATATTATTGTATTAGGTAATAATAATTATTGAGTCATATGCATAATAATTATCAATATACTGAAGTTTGTTTAAATGTATTGAATACTATTTTTGTTTTCATTCAATTATAATAAAATTGTTAAATTACAAAGGTGATGGTCTGATCGAGTGCTGCACTTACTAAATAAAACAGTATTAATAATAATATACTTGTTTATTTCAAAAAAAATATAAAACTGAAAAATATAAACTCTAAAACAGACAAAAATTACATTCAATTGTGAGGTATATCTTCAGGTTCCTTTGATGCTTTCACCATTCTATCTTTGGCTCTTACCAGCCAAAGTTTAATCACAGCAATTATCTCCAATTCTGTGCACATGGGAAACATCAGTCTCACACTTCCTGCGGAAACAAAAAATAAAATAAGAAATCGATAGCCCTCTTCTAAAAGGACTATGAAAGTTTGGGTTTCCAATGCTTTATACTGAGGAGAACTACAATTTAACAAAAGAGGACCACTCGAATGTGGTTTTAAAAACCTATTTTCATAAGTAGCACTTTTAGAGTTAATAACTAAAGATTCTTCTTTACTTCTACGAATGACTTGCTGTAATGGATTTGCATGAGAACGAACCATTTTTATCAATGTTTATTGTTTGCAGGTAATTCTCAAAGGGAAAAGCACTAAAGTTGTCTAGAATTTCAAATTGTTTTACACAATCTTTCAAATGCAATAAGTTGTGCACATTATGAGACATACAATCAGGTCCATAAATGTTTAAAGAATTATTTATAAAACAAAGTATTAGCATATGTAAAATAAGTTTCATTAGATATCAAGTCATTATTTGATGAAATTGAAACAGCAAAACTAAAAGTTAAAAAATTATTGTACATTTTGGATAGCAATGCAATTTTTAATGCTAGAACACCATTATATAACAGAAACAACCTAAATTCAGTAGCTTTGTATCGTTTACATTTTTACGTGAAAATTCAATAGGTATAAATTTGTTTGAACTAAGTAAGACATCTGAATTGTTCACACTTCACGATTTACGTGTTTTCATTTTTAAATTTCGCGGCGATTGAAAGCCAATGGAAGACAAGCAGTTCTCTAGCCTTCTTCAAGGAAAAGGTATAGACCATTAAAGGTTGACGTCACATACCGTCCGCCATATTGCCTGGGAGCAAACAAACATGAATTACCCTTTATTTATTTTGTTATTAATCAAAATTGTGTGGATAAATTAAGAATAATACCGTCATTTCGTTCTGTTGTTGGATGTTCAGTGGGAGGAGAAAGAGACAATGTACGATTACAGGCGTGAATTCGTGTATATAATCACTGGGTGAATTATTATCAAAAAAACGCATTGAGCGATAAATTCTTGATAGAAAACTGTGGATTCTCAAATCAAAATTGATAAAGTTTATCTATGTTTAAACTGTAATCTACCTGGTGAAATTATATTAGCTGATCGAAGATTTTTAATTATTAAAAACCTTCGATCAGCTAATATAATTTCACCAGGTAGAATACAGTTTATCATAAGAGATGCTGTAAAAATATTAGGAGCTCATTTAGAAATATCAGCTTTCACTAAAAATATAGATCAGCTTCATCCAACTGATTTAGAAAGTACCCAAAAAATTGCCAACGTTAGAATACATGTAGAGAAAGAGATAGGACTTCAAAAAAAATTAAATTTGTTCAGGTCCTATTCCTATTATATTAGTATATACTTTTGATAAATATTGATGATGAGAAAGATATTAAATACATATTATGTTTTAAAAATTATGTTTATCATTTCAAATTACTGGTTTTTGTGTCTCTTGATTTCAAATTAATAAACACTTGTAGAAGAAATTGTTTACATTTACTTTGAATGAACGTACCTAACCAAAATTAAACATATCAAATGCTGAACGAAAGGAGAGTTCTTAATATTAAATAATAAAGTATGCATATGCATATATTAATTTTAAATAAAAATGGACTTTAGAAGCACAAACTAAGAGCTTATACCGCTTTTGTTTGCTCCCAGACAAGATGGCCGACCTGTCAAAGCCACATGACCTTTAATGGTCTATAGAGCGCATGTTGCTCTTATAACTTACTTAGATCGTGCCACGTGAAAGTAACAACAACCGGTGTGAATAAGTTTAAATTTTGGAAAAAGGCAGTACGAGATTGGAAGCAGAAAGTAATCAAGGTAAGAGTTCTTGCTTGTTGCGTGAATGGTCCTTCATAATAAATAATTATTACAATTATATATCAACATTTTGCGTGTCGTGTTTGTGAACATTTTTGGCCCTTCGGAGTCGAATTTTAAGATCAATCCGTGGATATTTACAGTCAGAAAAATCGTGTTTCGTGTAGGTTTGCTGTAAAATCTCGTATTTGCTTGTTTATTATTGTTTTTTTTAAATAAAAAAATGGAAACTGAAGAAGTAAAAAAATTAATTTACCAAAGGAGAACCGTGATAAATCGTGTTAAAGCTATATGTGGATTAACAGCCCAAGATGGGAATGAAGTATTAGTTAAAGAGTTTAGAGCGCGTTTTGAGAGCTTAGCTCATTTAGTGAATAATTTTGATTCTTTACATATGGAAATTGTGGGATTAATGCAAAGTGAAAATGAATTAACGGCACAGGACCGTATTCAGGGTGATTTTGATGATATGCATTATTCAATTCAAGTTTTATATCAGGATTTAGTAAAAAAGGAAATTAGCTTAGAGCCTGAAAAAGGGGAACAAAAAAGTGTCAAAGGTTTTGCGTGTTCAAGCCATTCAGTGGGGCAGAGCGAGCATAATTCGAGTCGTGAAGAGAATAAAATATCAACAAAAAGAAATATAAAATTAAGTAGAATAGAAATTCCGAAATTTAGTGGTAATATAAGTGATTGGCCAAACTTTTATGATTTGTTTGAGTCTTTAGTACAGTCAAATAGTGATTTTTCAGAAATAGAGAAATTTCAATTTTTAATATCGTCATTAACAGGTGAAGCTAAAAGCGTTGTGAAAAATTTACCTCTGACAAGGAAAAATTATGTAGTAGCTTATGATAAATTAGTGAAAAAATACCAAAATGATAGGGTTTTAATGACATATTATTGGCAAAACATAGCACATGCTCCGAGGTATGAGAGTGGTGAATTTAATCTGTCTAAAGTGTTGGACATCTTTTCTGAAAATCTAGCAGCTCTTGATCAATATAATAGTGATCTATGGGATTTCACAAAGTTTAATTTGTTATTGGAAAAGCTTGACAGTGAAACTAAACATCTATTTGAAAGATCATGTGGGGACAGTGGCGTACCTACTTACGAGCAGTTGTTTTCATTTTTGGAGAAACAAAGTCGTGCAGATAAGTTAGCTTCTTTAACTACAAAAAATAAATTGAGCGTCAAAAGACAATATGGACAAAATCGTGATAAAGAGAGCAAGCTTACTAAACGTATTAATTCCTTTGTTACAAGAAGTCCAAATAAAACAAATGGGTTGCATTGTGTCGTGTGTGATGGCCAACATTCTCTTGTAAAATGTGACAAATTTTTGAGTTTAAATCCTAAGGAAAGAAACGAATGTGTAAAAAATAATCAATTATGTTTTCGATGTTTGTCTTCATCTCATTTTTCCCATAAATGTGACTCTCGTGTTGTGTGTGAAATATGTAAAAGAAATCATCATCTTCTGCTTCATTATAAGAGAGAATTTGAGAATTCAGGTTCGAATGAGATCAGTGGCGGTTCCACGCAAAATGAATTGGGGGTTCATAATACAATAGTTTCTGAAAACAAAACCGTCTTACTTTCTACAGCCCTTGTGTGTGTAAAAGGCGTTGACGGAAAATTGTATAAGTGTAGAGCATTGATTGACAGTGCTAGTGAAGCAAGTTTCGTAACAGATTCCTTTGCAAAAGTTTTAGGTTATAAAAGATCTAATAAACAAATTTCTATTCGTGGAGTGAATCAAATGAATACCTCCAACATGGGTACAGTGGTATCTGAGGTGTATGCGTGTAATCAAAATGAACCTTCCTTTGAAATTGAGTTTATTGTGGTGAAATCGATCTGTGGCCGTACTCCGTCGGTAAGTGTGCAAGAAAGGGGATGGAATCATATCAAAGATCTTCAGTTGGCAGATCCAATGTGTGGATCGTCCAGGGAAGTCAAAGTGTTGTTAGGTGCAGATGTGTTTGGTCAGATACTACGCGACGGTCTCAAGGTAGGGGACTCGGGGTCTCCTAGTGCGATTAATACTGTTTTTGGCTGGGTGTTGATTGGCAACGTTGGTGGAAAAAATTGTGACCTGGTCATTGATAGTTTTTGTTCATTGGTGGAATATTCTCTTGACAGTGTAGTCAAAAGATTTTGGGAACTAGAGGAAATTCCTAGAAGTGCAAATTTGTCTCATGAAGATCAAGCGTGTGAAGACAATTGTCGGAGGGAAAATGATGGCAGGTATGTAGTGAGTTTACCGTTCAAAGAGTCGAGTGAGGAGCTCGGTGAGTCGAGAAACCAGGCATTACGCAGGTTTCATAATCTGGAAGCCAAGTTGTGTAGGTCTCCAGAGTTGTATGAACAATATTCAGAGTTTATGAGGGATTATTTAGATCAACAACATATGTCGTTAGTAGGCTTAGATGAGAGTCAGAGGGTGTCTGAGACCTACTTTATCCCACACCATGGTGTTTTGCGACCAGAAAGCTCTTCCACGAGGTTACGTGTGGTGTTTGATGCTAGTGCTAAGTCGTCAACAGGTGTTTCTTTGAATGACAAACTACTAACCGGGCCCATTCTTCAAAAAGATATTGTGTCAATTCTGTTGGCGTTTCGAGTTCATAAAGTGGCATTCGCAGCAGACATACGTCAAATGTACAGGCAAATAGTAATTCGTGAGTCTGATAGGAAGTTTCAGAAAATATTGTGGAGATTTTCCGTGTCGGAAGAGATCTCAGAGTACGTGTTAAACACCGTGACATATGGAGTGTCTTCGAGTCCTTATTTGGCAATAAGAACTTTGTTACAGCTAGCGAGTGATGAACGAGAGAGTTATCCAGAGGCAGCGAAAATCGTGGAAACAGACATTTATGTGGATGATGTAGTTAGTGGGACAGATTCTGTGGAGGAAGCGTTGTACTTGCAAAGTGAATTGACTCAATTATTATCAGAAGGGTGTTTTGAATTGAGAAAGTGGGCATGCAATTGTGAAGAAGTGCTTCGTACTGTTCCAGGGCTTCATCAGCAGTGTCATAGCTTATGTGATAGAGATTCAAATAGTCTGAACGTTTTAGGGCTACAGTGGAATCCTAGTGTCGATTGTTTTTCATATGCATTCACAGATCTTACTCAAATTAATACAAAGAGAGGTGTACTCTCAGAAGTGGCAAGGATATATGATCCAATCGGACTCCTTTCCCCCATCACTTTATTGGCTAAGTATATTATACAATGCACATGGAAGCTAGGTCTAGGGTGGGATGAAAGTCTTCCTAGTGAGTTACTTGAGTTGTGGGACAGATTTAAAAGTGAATTAAGTGTTTTGTCGTCTCTTAAAATTCCTCGTTGAATTGTGTGTGATGACATAGTCAGTTTTGAATGGCATGGATTTTGTGACGCCTCGCAGACTGGTTATGGTGGGGTTGTCTATTTGAGACAAATTACAAGTGATTCTCGTGTTTATGTTTCTCTAGTGTGTTCAAAATCAAAGGTGTGTCCTTTGAAGGTTATTTCGATTCCAAGGCTGGAATTATGTGCAGCAGTGTTATTGGCAAGCTTACTAGAGTATGTTCAAAAATTTTATGGTGCAAGGGTTCCTTAGTTGTCAGGTGTAACAGCTCGAGCATGGACAGATTCTAAAGTTGTGCTTTCGTGGATAAAGTCCTCCCCATCTAGATGGAAGACATTTGTGGCAAACCGTGTCAGTAAGATTCAAGCTAAGGTTGAACCAAAAAATTGGTTTCATGTCTCCGGGTCAGATAATCCGGCAGATTGTGTGTCACGAGGTCTATTCCCTAAGGAGTTACTTAATCATGTATTATGGTGGTCAGGACCTGAATGGTTGAAAGACACTGTACCAAACTTCTGTGAGAAAGTTATAAAGGTGCCGAGTCATGTCGAAACTGTACTTTCTGAGGAACGAAAGACTGTATGCGTGATTGAAAGGAATGTGGACGTTGTAAATGGATTGTTGAACAGGTTTTCATCTTTAAAGAAAATTTTGGGTATTCTTGTGTATGTGAAAAGATTTTTAGATGTGAAAGTTCGAAAAGCAACGTGTGCAAAAGGTGCTCCCAGTGAATCAGAATTGTATGAATCTATGATACTTATAGTGAAAAGCGTGCAACAAGTGGAGTTTAAGGAAGAAATTCGTAATTTGGAAAATGGATTTTTGTGTTCCAAACCTATAAGGAAATTGTAACCATTTATTGATGGACAGGGCGTCCTCAGGGTGGACGGTAGGCTCCGCAATTCGGAATTGTCTTATGATGCTAAACATCCTATGCTTCTACCTCGTAATCATCGAATTACTGAACTCGTCATTAGAGATTATCATCTACGTCATGGTCATCCTAGTTTGAGATCATTACATTATCTTATTGTACAAAAGTTCTGGATTCTATCTGCCAAGCGCGCCATAAACAATGTTTTATCCAAGTGCAATTCGTGTTTTCGTGTCAAACCTTCAAACCCTCCTTTGATGGGAAATCTTCCCAAATTACGTGTGTCCCAATTAAAACCTTTTGTGCATAGTGGTGTGGATTTTGCTGGTCCATTCAAAATCTTTTTATCGAGACATCGTGGAGCTCGTCCAGTCAAGATGTATGTGTGTCTTTTTGTGTGCTGTGCAACCAAAGCGTTGCATTCAGAAGTCGTGTCCAATCTTACTTCTGAGGCATTTCTGGGTGCGTTCAGACGATTTGTGTCAAGACGAGGAAGATGCAGTGATGTGTACAGTGATAATGGGACAAATATGGTGGGAGCATATAGATTATTAATAACGTATGCTGCTCAATGTGAACAGGAATTGTCAATAAAATGGCATTTCAACCCCCCTGCGAGCCCTCATTTCGGTGGACTTTGGGAAGCAGGAGTGAAATCGGTGAAGGGTCATTTGTATAGGGTCGTAGGTAGTCAAATTCTAACTTTGGAAGAATTCCAGACTTTATTGGCTCAGATTGAAGCGATTCTGAATTCAAGGCCGTTGTGTAGTGTTAGCCCTGATCCTAACGATTTAAATGTGCTGTGTCCAAGCAACTTCTTGACGCTTGAACCTATGTGTGCTCCTCCTGATCCTGATGTGACTTCTTTATCCCTTAATAGGTTAACTCGATGGCAGTTAGTGCAAAGATGTGTGCAGGATTTTTGGAAAAGATGGTCGAACGAGTATTTACACACTCTACAGCAAAGGGGCAAGTGGTGTGTGGAAAATGTTAATTTAGCTATAGGAGCCTTAGTTCTTGTGAAAGAGGAGAATGTTGAGCCATTGAATTGGAAATTGGCTCGAATTGTGCAAATGCACCCTGGCAAAGATGGTGTTTGTAGAGTGGCACAAATCCAGACACCCACAGGTTTTTTGACGAGGCCGGTAACAAAGCTATGTCCGTTGCCCTCGCAGTAAGTTTAACAAATTTTATAGTATTTTTATTATTATTATTTTTTTTTTGTAAAATTGTAGGTTTAGTTTAACTCGTGTACATTTCGTGTAGAGTAAAAGGTTGGGTTAAAACGTGAAATAATGAACTGGGTCATTATTGGTGGGCGGAATGTTCACACTTCACGATTTACGTGTTTTCATTTTTAAATTTCGCGGCGATTGAACGCCAATGGAAGACAAGCAGTTCTCTAGCCTTCTTCAAGGAAAAGGTATAGAGCGCATGTTGCTCTTATAACTTATTTAGATCGTGCCACGTGAAAGTAACAACAACCGGTGTGAATAAGTTTAAATTTTGGAAAAAGGCAGTACGAGATTGGAAGCAGAAAGTAATCAAGGTAAGAGTTCTTGCTTGTTGCGTGAATGGTCCTTCATAATAAATAATTATTACAATTATATATCAACATTTTGCGTGTCGTGTTTGTGAACATGAATAATATGAGATGCTCTTAGTTTATAAGGAGGTTTTCCAAATATCCAACCATGTTTTTTCCCACATAATAACTTTTTTGTAACTCCTAATAGAATACAATGCATATAATCTATAGGAACATTATTGATCATATTAAAATTAGGAATGTGTTGGAGTACAGTTTGTCCAGTTATACCAACATGAGCTTTTATCCATACATATATGACTATTTTGTTATTTGTGTGAATTTCGTGGTATACGTTCAAAATGTTTGCTTCAATATGATTTAATGTTCTCTTTATGTTCATATTTTTTAATCTGTCCACTGCGCATTTACTGTCTGTAAATATTACATATCTATTTTTATCTGAATTCGATATGTATTTCATTGCTTGTAAAATTGCTGTTATTTCTGCTGTATATATAGAAGCCCCCTTTGGTAAAGTATATGTGGAATGATGTTTTTTGTTTATGTGGTAGAATGCGCAGCCTGTTTGTTCATTTGCTTTTGAACCATCTGTAAATATATATTCAGAATTTGGCCAGTATTTGTTTTTGAATTTATTGAATTTGGTTTGAGTTAGGTTTGTTATTTCGTCTTGAATTTCGAAATAATATGTTGGTATTTTGTGAGCGTAGAGATTTTCAGGTAGGTATGTAAAGTTAGGTAGTTTCCCGTTTGTATGTAATTTGTGGTGGTAGCTAGATATTTCCATAAGACTTTCCACTATAACTGGTTTTTTTTGAGTACCAGTATTTATAGGTGAGGACCTGAACTGTTAATGATTGTAACCTGTTGAGGTATGATGCTTCCTTTGCTATTATTTTAGTAATAAACATATTACTGAGTAATTGTCTTCTTATTTTAAGAGGTGGTATTATTGCTTCCGCTTGCATAATATTTATAGGGGTGGATCTGTTATATCCTAGGCATAATTTTAAACGTTTATTCTGTTGGGCTTCAATTTTGTTTAAGTGTGTTTCAGCTGCTGTCCCATATAGATGACTCCCATAATCTATAATTGACCTTACCATTGTTTTATAAAAGAGTAATGCCGTATTTGGATCCGCTCCCCACTTTGTATTGCAGAAAGCTCTTAATATATTAATTGAATTTTCAGTTCTTTTAATTACTTGGTGTATACAGTCTTTCCATAAAAGTTTCTTGTCTAAAAGTAATCCAAGGTATTTGATGGTATTTTTTATGGGAAAGGTGTATTTACCTAGGGTTATCAGATTTTGTGGACAACTTCAAGTTCTGGAAAAGATACATACTTCGGTCTTGGTTTCTGATATAGGCAGCCCAATAGTATCAAGCCATTTTTGGATTGGACCAAATTCCGCGTTAATAATTTTTGTACATCTTTCAACTGATTTTTCTGTGGTATATAACACAATATCATCGGCGTACTGTACTATTCTAGATTTTGGTGATATGATTTTTTTCAATATCCATTGTATAGAGGGTGAATAGGATTGGACTGAGAATGCTGCCTTGTGGTAAACCGTCTCTGGAAATTCTTTGATCTGAAATGTGTTGGTTAATTTTTAAGGAGACTGATCTATTTGAATATGTGTTTTTAATGAAATTTGCCATATGAGTTGGTAATCCTATGTTGATGAGTTTTTCCTCTAGTAAATTCAATTGGACATTATCGAAAGCTGATGCTACATCGATAAATGTAGCTAAAGTATGGTGTTTTTGTGAATAACCCAGATAAATATCGCTTACTAATATTGTTAGAGGTTCTTGGGTGGACCTACCTTTTCTAAATGCATATTGTGAGTCAGGCAAAATTTTTTCACTCTCTAACCAATGTTCAAGTCTGTTCTTAATAATTATTTCCAAAGTTTTAAAGACGCATGATGAAAGTGATATAGGCCTATATGATTCTGGAGTATCGTCTCTTTTACCTGGTATTTTGATGGGTAAGACGATATATATGAAATATTGTCCTTACCGGGGGTGGTATTTTTGGCGCATGATGAAAGTGATATAAGTCTATATGATTCTGGAGTACCGTCTCTTTTACCTGGTATTTTGATGGGTAAAACGATGTCTTTCCATTTTTCGGAGAAAGGTATCTTGTTTGTCCAGATGGAGTGGAACAGTTCTAGCAGAGCTTTTTTATGTTCTATCGGCATTTTATAAATTATTATATATGAAATATTGTCCTTACCGGGGGTGGTATTTTTGGTTTGTTTCAAATTTCCTTCTAGGTCCCACATATTGAATATTGAGAGTAGAAATGTATTGTTTCGTTGTACTGTAGTTATTTGGTGTATAGATTTGTTGTCAACTCCAAGGGGAGAGATTTTGGTATGAAATTCATTTACCCAGTCCGCTTCTGGGTCTATTGGTGTTCTATTTGATTGTTCTCTATTTTTAAATCGATTTACTTTGTCCCATACTTCTTTAATTAGTGTTCCTTGATTGAGACTGTGACAATAATTTATCCAGCTCTTCCTTTTGGTTTCTTTAAAAGTCCTTTTTGCCACTGCATCTAGTCTTTTGTATTCTATCAAGTTGTTTAGATTTGGCGATCGTTTGTAGTGGGAAAATGATTCTTTTCTTGCTAGAGTTGCTATGTTGCAAGTTTCATTCCGCCATTGCTTTGAGCAGTGATTGCGTTTTTTGTTTGTTGAAAAGTGTTTTGGGATAGCGTCCTCTGCTGCTTTGTTTATATTTTCAATGACACCATCATATGTTGTTTTCGGTTCTGTCAACTGTAATACAGAAGAGTATGATTCCCAGTTTGCATCTTTGAGTGTCCATATGTTGTGGGTTGTTGGTGAGCTTTCTGGTAGCGAATTTTTACATTCTAGTTTGACGTGTATTGGAAAGTGATCTGAACCATATGGATCTTCTAAGGTAGACCATGTAATTTGTTGAGTTAGATCTTGGGTGCTAAAGGCTTGGTCTATAACTGATTTTCTAGTGCTGACTAGCGCGGGAGATGTATCATTAAATATAATTAAATTACGGTGTCCTATGGCTTCCAATAGCACCTTACCGTATATATCGTCACATTCATTATTCCATGCCAAGTTATGGGCATTGAAGTCGCCCCCAATTAAAAATGGTTTTGGGATTTGGACGAAAAATTGTATCCACTGTTGCAGTGATATACGAGTTCGCGGTTTAACATATATAGAGACTTTATATATTGTTTTCCCAATTTCGGGTGTGTCGACAGATATACATATACATTCAAAGCTAATTGTGGTATGTATTAGTATTTCTTGACACCGTATATTTGACTTCGCCAAGATAACCGCTCCATCATAGCTGTCGTTGCGGTCACAGCAGATATTGTTAAAACCAATGAACCCATAGTACTTCCCTTGGCGGTACCATGTCTCGGATAATAAGGCAACAGTGTAGTTTCCCTTATCTAGTAGGTATTCTAAATTGGTTTTATTCGAGACTGCCGAACGGCAGTTCCATTGCAAAATATTTATGTCTTTTAGATCTATTTACATCTAGTGTTGATTCAACTAAATTTTCCAGTTCTTTCTTATTTACATTTATGTTATTTGCTTCTAATAAAATTGTAACAATTTGTATAACTAATTGAAATATTGAATTTATTGTGCTCAAATCTGCAGATGGTGATTCCAATTGAGAATTGATATTTTTGGTATAATTTGGAATTTCTAATATTCCACCACAAGGCATTGGGTGTCTTGGGAAGGATATCATTCCTTTGTGTAATTTTAAAATTGGGTCAGGACTGTTTGGCCGTTGCCTTTTGTGAACTCGAGGGTTGGAAATGTTTGTGGTTGGATTGGTAATATTAAAATTTGTTGTTGGAGTTAAATTGATGATATTGGATGGGGTTGGATCGATTTTAGGTTGACTGGAATTTAGGGGGGGGGGAAGATTTGGGGCAGTGTATATTCATAGTTTGTGAATTTATCACATTTTAGTTACTGTTTGTAACACTTGCATAATAATTTCTACCTATCTGTTTGTTTGCATCATGGTAACCTATATTATTTGTTGACATAGACTCTTTAATTAACTTCTGTCTTTTAAATTCCGGGTACGCTTCTAAATTACTTGTAAAATGGTCACCCGAACAATTGAAACATTTTGGTGTAAGTTCAGTATCTTTGCAATCTTTAGTGTTATGAGATTCTCTGCATTTGCCACACCTTGGCTTACCCTTGCACTGGTTTCCAGTATGCCCGTATCTTAAGCAGTTAAAACAAAGCAGAACTTTTTGCTTATATGGTTTAACTTTCTTCAGTACCTTACTGATTGTAATATATTTCGGTGATATTTGTGATTTAAAGTATTTTAGTTGGAACATATTTTGTACCTTTTTCATCAGTGCGTTTCCTATTTAGTCTTTTAACTTGCACTACTTCAAACTTGCAATACAAGTCAAACATTTTTATTTTATTTTTAATATAATCTTCCGAGAATTCCGTTGAAATCTCCCTGACTACGCGTCTAATAACCATAAATTTAGGTATGTATATTTCCAAATTGTTTTCAATAAAAATTTGATCATTTTTCCTGGATAATAGATAGTTAGCTGATTTGTAATCTTTAAACTTAATTCCTATTCTATTTCTGCCAATTGAGTCGATGCTAGAATTTATATCATCAATATCCGCGAAATTAGATAATACAATGTCTCCTATTCTTAGCGCATTTAACCTACCTTTGAATACATTTGAATTGTTTTCTCAATAAACATGAAAAGGCCCTAAATCATTTTGTTCATATCTACCTTATATTTTGCGACCACTTTTTCAGAAGTATTAATTGAGGTAATTACTGTTTTACTTTTTTGAGTATTTGTTTCGATTATTTCAGAATGTTTATTTATGATACTTATCTGGTCTTTTTTTTGAATCCTAAAATTCGTCTACCGGGAAGTTTGTAATTTCTGCGTTACTTAATTTCATATCAATATCTTTATTTTTATTTTCGGGGGGCCTTCCCCCGGTAGTTCCACTCATAGATTATATTTTATTTTTCACTTAATCAGAGAAATAAATTTCACAAATCACTTAGTATATTTTGATTGTAAATAGTTTTTGTTTAGACTATAGAGATAACACCGATTTTGCTAATTAGCCTTTAATTACGGTACGTCCGCTCTCTAGGAAGGTCCGAAAAAAACAAACTGCTCTTCAATATTTATACAATGGATATTCACAACACTGCAACTGATGCTACAGTCATTCAATATGCGGATGATTTTGCTGTTTATATCCTTAGTAAAGATTTTGATCAATGTCTAATATCCCTAGACACATCTGTCACTCCTATTTTACAATGCATCCAAACACTAGGTTTCGAATTGTCATCATACAAAGTTGTATTTTTTACAAGACATAACTTACCAGATATTCAAAAAGTCACTGTTCATCACTCGGAGTTTCCCGTAGCCTGTGAATTTCGATATTTAGACATCACTCTGGATAAAAAACTAGCATTTGAATCTCATGTAGACGAGGTACTGCTGAAAAGTAGCGAAGTATGAATCTTTTAAAATGAGTCATGCGAATATTGTGGGGAGCACAACCCAAAACTGCTTTATCTTTTTATGAAAGTTATATAAGATCAATCATTGGCTATGGATGCGCTATATACGGATGTGCAAACAACCAGACCCTACGAAAATGAGATATTTTACAAAACAAAGTTTTGAGATTGTGTTGGAGCTATGAAATCTACTCCTATTGAACCTTTAGGGGTCGAAACTTTAGAACCTTCTCTACATCTACGCAGAACAATGATTTCCGAAAAAAATGTGATAAAATGCAAGACCAAAAAATTGCCAATTATAACAAAACTATCTACACTAAATTATTATGACCTAACAAACTCATATTGGATATACAAAAATTCACCTCCACTTTGTGACGGCTTCAGAAACACTACATATTTTATTCCACCTTTAGTAAGTATGGACCTGGTTAGCTTTTTAAAAGATATTAAAGTAATCATCCCACAATACTCGCAAATAGCTCACTTAAACAATATAATTGTCAGACAAATTATAGATACTTACAACGATTAGATGCCTATTTTCACAGATGCGTCAAAAATATTCATGGCACCAGCGGGTCCTTTATAATATCGCCACAAGAACAATGCAAATTTAAATTGAATAAAGCAATTTCTATTTTTTCTGCTGAAGCTTTTGCAATCTTGCAAGCTATAGAGTTTGCGTCAGAAAGAAATAAAAACAATATTATTATTTTTACTGATTCACTTTCAGTATTAAACAGCTTAAAGTCGCCATTAGAAATAACATCTAGTTTCAATAATGCTTACATGGTAAAAATAAAAAACACAATTGCTAAGTCTTCAAATAAACACATATTTATATGGATTAAATCACACACGGGAATTATGTATAAAGAAATAGCAGATGAATTGGCAAAAAGCAGTATGTTTTCAGGAGAAGAAAGTAATGTAGAAACTACTGTAGAGGTACAAATAAATTTGTCCAGAAGTAATATGTATAAAACATGGTCAAACATATATCAACAGTACTGCATAACAAAACCTACTCGATACACTTTACTTGAACCAAATTTAAAAAAAAAATATTATTGGTATGAGAATTACAATTACCCTAGAAAATATATTACAACCATATGCCGAATGAAATTTGAACACGCATAAAATCAAAATTCTGGAAAATAACATCTGCGAAGATTGCAACGAAATTTCCGATTTGGACCACATTTTTTTCAATTATAGGAGTTTTGGACAACAATCTAAAAAACTATTACAAAGGCTTATTCAGATAAATGTTCCATACCCTTTCAATATTATGTATTTGCTATACATAAACGACAAAATTATATTTGATGCGTTGATTCATTTTGTTTTTGAAGCTAAAATTAATCTGTAAGTCATCATATATTCTAGTCTCGTTACCTTTGTATACCTCACCTATTAAATATATACCTACCTACTCGTGGTCTACCTGTGTTTTTTTTTATAATAAAATGCCCTGGGCGAGAAGTGTGTAAACCTCGTATCTTCCTCTTTGCTAGGCTAGTTAATTAAAAGTATGTAAGTACTTAATACTATTACCCTTAGAAGATACTAATTATTTTCCTCTTTGCTAGGCAAGTTAATTACAACTATGTAAGTACTTGATACTACTAGCCGTAGAAAACACTAATTATATAATACTCTTCTTATGTTTGTTTTTTTACTTTTTTCTGTAACTAATACTTTTTTGGACCTTTAGTACACTCAGAGTTACTGCACCTATATTTGAGTGGTTGTTCTTTTTACGCACATAGTTTCTGGCTGCATGGGTCCAGCCCTAAAGCCAACAAATAAAAGCATGGAATAGATTGATTTGAAAAATAAACGGTTTTATTAATGACTAAAGCTATTTTTCCGCACTCCGGACGCTGTATCGTGCTAACATACCGAAACTTCTCCCAAAAATGTGGTATATCTGCATTTATAGGACCCGTTGTACTGGCACAGGTGGGCTTAAAATCAATAGAGTTCATCTGTGACACGCCTTGAATAATATCGAATCATAAGATTGGTTACTTTTATTGAAGTCCCGAGGTTGCATCTTGTTGAAAAATCGAAATTTCTTTAAAACTGCATTATATCTGGATTTATAGGACCCGTTGTACTGGCTATGGTGAGCTGAAAATCAATAGGATTCATTTGAGAGACGCCCTGAACAATATCGAATCATAAAATTGGTCACTTGTATACATTCTGGAGGCTGTATCGTGCTAACAAAACGAAATCACTCAAAATAAATGGTTTTAAGGATTAAAACTAATTTTTCCGCATCTGTGAGATGCCCTGAACGATATTCTATCATAAAGTTGTCACGTGTATACACTTCGGGGGATGTATCGTGCTAACAAACCGAAATTTCTCCAAAAATTACCAAAAATGTATATCTGGATTTATAGGACCAGCTGTACCCGTTCTAGTCAGCTGAAAATAAATCTAGTACATCTGTTAGACACCTTGAAAAATATCCAATTATTGAATTGGTCACTTGTATACACTCCGGAGGCTGAATCGTGCTAACAACCCGAAATTTATCCAAAAAGGACCAAAAATGTGGCACTTCAGTTACCATAGCTCCCGTTGTACTAGCTGTGGTGTGCTAAAAATCAATAAGGTTTGTCTCTGAACAATATGCAATCATAAAATTGGTCACTTGCATACAATGTGGAGGCTCTATCGTGCTAACAAACTGAAAATTCTCCAAAAATGACAAAAATTTGGTACTTTAAGTACCATAGCACTCGTTGTACTGGCTTTAGTGAGCTGAATATCAATAGGGTTCATCTTTAAGTCGCCCCGAATAATATCCAATCATAAAATTGCTCACTTGTATATACTCCGGAGGTTGTATCGTGCTAACAAAATGAAATTTCACCAAAAATAACAAGAATGTCGTACTTATAGTACTATAGCACCTGTTGTACTGGCTCTGGTGCGCTGAAAATCAATAGGGTTCGTTCGTATGTGAGATGTTCTGAATAATATTAAATCATGAAATTGGTGCTAACAAACTGAAATTTCTCTAAAAATGACAAAAATGTCGTATTTCAAGTACCATAGCACCCGTTGTACTGGCTCTCGTGAGCTGAAAATCAATAGGGTTCATCAGTGAGATGTCCTGAACAATATTCAATCATAAAATTGGTGACTTGTTGCATTCATGAGGCTATATCGTGCTAACAAGACATGTAACGAAAAGTGGCCGACGACATACACACACGATTTTTTTTCTAAAAACCGTTTTTTCGTGTTGTTCTTGATGGAAAACGTAATAATAACTCAATTTTTTTTCAAAATTCTAACTTTATTTGGGGTAAACCACTATCTTCCTTGCATATAGATAGGTTGGGCGAAAAAGTAAAATAACCAAAATGTGATACCTCTGGTACCATAGCACCCGTTGTACTGGCTATGGTGAGGTGAAAATCAATAGGGTTCATCTGTGAAATGCCCTGAACAAAATCCAATAATAAAATTAGTCACTCCTATATACCCGGAGGCTGTATCGTGCTAACAAAAAAAAGTGGCCGACGACATACACACGTGATTTTTTTTCTAAAAACCTATTTTTCGTGTTTTTCTCGTAGAAAAATGTGAGAATAACTAAAAAAAAATATCAAAAATTCCTATTTTTTTGGGGAAAGCCAATACTTTCCTCGCATCGTAGATAGGGTTAGCTATAATTAATAGCCACACAAGACAAGAGGACAAATTGTATGAACCATGCCGAAATAGAGATCTTCAAAGGGTTTTTGAAATTTGTCAATATCCTGGAAATACTGATATAAAAGTAAGCACAGAGTGTGGTAAAAAGTGATACTTCTTAAGTATCTCCATCCAAATAATAGGTCGTTATTGTAATTATTTGATTAATAATTTGACTGTTATTTTTTGTCTTGTAAATTATGTACATTATAATAAATAAAACTGTATGGTTCCACTATTTGTTAACATATTACGTAAAGTATTTTTTAATTATTCTTTAAGATGAATATTTAACTGCCCATAATAAGTGAGAAGTGTTTACAATTTTTATACCCCTTAAATGATCTACAATTTTTCGGCTTCATCTTATTTAAGTGCATCACTGTTCAAACGACAGCGATAGTTATTATATCGCCGCCCAAAAATCTGCCTTGTCTGTTACCAGCCTGACCCTTTTTGAATGATTACAGTACCTATTAATCGACCAAAAATACAGTTTGTACATATACATTTTTTAAAGTGTAATGAAATAAAACAAAATAATTAAAATTTATAAATGGTTTTTATTTTATTACTACATCAATGATCAACCTCTTTAAAGTCCATAAGAATGAATAAAACTAAGTGTATAACTAGATATTAACTATTATTTATATAAATGAAATTAACATTACACTTGAAATATTTTTTTTCAAAAAATATGTAACTTCAAGAATCTTCATTACTAATTAGATATAAATTGCGAAGACTCTCTTCTGACATTGTACTACGCAGACATTTATATTATTTTGGGAATTCATAAAAATTAAGGTGTAAATATATTATCTGATATTTGTCTATGGGTCTGTCTTCTGACCTTGCAGGGCCCCTGAGACAACCGTTTAAATGTACGTTTACATTTGACACTTCTTTCATGACATAAATATAGAGTATCAGATACAAAATCGCACTGACCATTTACATCATGACAGAAATTACTTGACATTATAATGTCACCGAATATAAGTAGAATATAAAAGTAGACCCTGTTTTTGAGAAATAAATGTATGAATCGTTTTAACTAGTTCTGTTATACATTTTATATAAGTATCAAAAAGGAGAGTTGCAGCTAATGTGGTTATTTTAAACGTATTAAATTCGATTAAAACACAAAAAACGATCTATGTGTGTACGAGGTTCCTTTTTCATACCTTTTTCAATTCACTTATGAATTGATTTGTTATGTTGTGTTTTTTCCTTGATATTTTATCTAATGAAGTTGCACACCATAGACAAATAATAATATAAGAGACAGTTTGATGCATAGGCGTTATGTGGCACAACGTTTCTGCGCAAGCTCCCCGCGCATGGAGTCGCTACTGTCGCGAACTACAAGACTGTTTTACATAAACAAAATAGAACTAAATATCATAAATTTCAATACATTTGAAAACATCGCCTTTAATGTGGATAAATATTATAAAATATCCTAGTATATTAACTTTTACGTCATTAAAAATGAAAATATACAAAACCAATCGTACATTGGTTGGTGTGAATCTGGTTTCTGTTTGTCAAATGCAAAGTGACAGTGTCAAAAATAACAATTTCCTCCCTAATCTATGATAACAATTCCGAAAAAGAAGACAATACAAGAGTGAGTATTTTCTAATTTATTTAGGATTTAGTTTTAATAAAGTAAATAGAATTAAGTGAACCTTTAAAATGTCACCACCAGGTACAATTCGTCGTAGTTGTATAGCAAAAAATTGTAATAATACATATTTTTGGCCGCTTCGCAATTTGGAGTTTAAGAACAAGACATTTTTCAAATTTCCATCTGACATTAGTCAAAGGGAACAGTGGTACAACATTTTAGAACTTCCTTATACATCCAAAGATGAAAGGTTGTGTGAAGATCATTTTGATGATGAGGCATTTACAAATTTATTACGGAAAAGACTTAATAAATTTGCTTCACCTTTGCAACCCTTCCATCATACACCACCAAAAGTAATTGAAGAAAATAATAATAAAGCTCAAGCTTTTGAAAATACAGTATTGCCCGTAAAAAGAAAGCTTATTTTTTGTACCAACAATGATAGTCTTAAAGAAACAGAATTTGAACCTTTGCCTAAAAAACAATGTTTGGAATCTAGTATTTTAAGTAAAATAAACGAAACTAGGGTCAGTAATTTATCTCCCAAGAAGAAGAAAATGTATTACATTAATAAAGATCAGAGAAATAGAATTTGTAAATTAAAAAAGGCACTTATCAGTAGTAATAACAAAATTAAAAAAGCAGTTAAATTGTCAGAATCAAAATTATTTCAAAATTTTAATTCAACATTAGATCCGGCAGACATGGAATTTTTAAAAAGTAGTACTACTAACTCTAAGAAACATAAACCTTCATGGTCAATAACGGATAAGGCCCTTTCATTAGCCATTTATAAGAAGGGACCACGAGCATATAATTTTTTAAAACGTTTTAAAGCTTTGCCCAGTAAATCTACTTTACAGTCACTTCTAAGATCAGTGCCATTTGAAACTGGAATTAATAAAGCAATTTTTGATAGGCTTAAAGAAAGGGTTGTCAAAATGAAGCAGATAGATAAAAAATGTGTCCTCTTATTTTATGAAATAGCTTTAAAAGAACAATTGACTTTGGATGTGGCTAATGACAAAGTTGTAGGATTCGTAGATCTTGGTAGCAATCTAGGGAGAAAGTTAGAACCTGCCAACCATGCATTGGTGTTTGTTATTAATGGATTGCATAAAGCTTGGAAGCAGCCAGTGGCTTATTATTTTACTAAGGATCAGTTTAAAACTGAAGATTTGAAATTAATTATTGTAGAGGTAATTTCAGCACTACAAGATGTAGGATTAAATGTAATGGCAACTGTTTGTGATCTAGGGAACACAAATCGAGCAGCTTTGAGACAATTAAGTAGACATTGGAAAATTGAAAAACCTGGTCCTCATTTTTTTTGTAAATGGAAAGAAAATAATAACTTTATATGATCCTCCTCATTTTTTGAAATGTTCGAGAAATGCTCTATTTATTTATGATATTTATTTTGATAACTATAAATGTGCAAAGTTACAACATATTAAAAATGCTTTTTATATTGACCAAACACGAAAATTTCAGACTTTGCACAAAATTAAAGAATCATATTTTGATATTCGTAGAAACAATAAAATAAAAATGAAAGTTTCAGTTGCTGCAAAAATAATGAGCCAAACTATGGCTGCTACCATTGAAAGTTTAATTGTTCCTGGTAGATTACCATCTGAGGCTATCTATACTGCTGAATTTATTGATGACATTGATAAGCTATTTGACAGTCTTAATGGTAGTAAACCAACCTTTAATGCTGGCAAGGCTCTTAGACGGTGTGTTTCAAAAAAGTCAGACCACCTGCTTTTTTGGAATTCTATTTTACCAAAAATAGAATCTTGGCAGTTTTTACCGAAAAATGGGAAGCCTATGAAAACCAAAATGCCTTTTAAAACTGCTTGGTTAACTACTATTAGTGGTGTCAAATTGTTAACAAGAGAATGTTGGAAATTAGGATTCAAATTTATCAGAACACGTTCTTTAAATCAGGACCCAGTTGAAAATATGTTTGGGGCAATTCGGCAGTATGGTGCTGCGAATAACTCTCCAAATTGTTACCAATTTATATCAGCTTTAAAAACATCAATTTTAAATAGTTTAGTTTCTGCCAAGAACTACAACATAAATTGTGAAGCAGATGATAGCAGTTTATTAGACAACTTACATTCTTTCTTAAATTTTCATAATGAACCAAAACCATTAACTTCTAATACCAATAATGAATTGGAAAATATTGAATTCTCATTTTTAGATATAGAATTAAATGATTCAAATTCTGATACTCAAGCAATAAGCTACGTTTCTGGTTTCGTTGTTAAAAAAATTACAACTTTTAATTGCGCAGAATGTAAGGCTAATTTGCAAACAGATATTTTAGATGTTCACCATACTTTCACTTCCTTCTAAGAAATTGATGATAAAATACGTCTGATTTATGTTCAAAGAGAAGTCATAAAATTTCTTTCCATTCTGCATGACATTGTTTATCATTTTCTACCACTTTTAGGTCATGTAGAAAATATTACTGAAAAAACTGAACTCTTTGCAAAAAGTCACATAAATTTTGATTGGTTCACTTGTCGAGAACATAAATCATACGTATTTTCTCAACTCATAAAAGTTTGTGTCCCCTTATTAATTAAAAAATATTATAATGATGGTAAGAGGACTAACAAACAAAAATAATATTTTTTGGTAACAATGTACTGCGTTTAATTTTTTTTTGTTTCAGACCTGTTCCTGTCTTCATGTAAAGGGGAATCTACTTTTTAAATGCTTTTTATTAAAATATTTGATGTAATATTAGATAAACTTTCTTAAGTATAATGCTGTAATTTGAGTAGAAATATGTAATTTTGTGATTAATAATAATATATAACTGTATGGTAAATTAATTATATAGATAATAATTGTTTTTTCATGTTTTGTGTTACCAATTTAAAACATTATTTAATATTCAAGCTAGTGTGCCATTTTTACTTTTAGTTTTCGCTAAGTATATGTTTATGTTGTGTATTTATACAACTGTAGGTTTCCTCTGATTTACTTGTTTTGCCTTTTTAATTAATTTAAAGAAAGTAAATGTGAAGTTCCTTGTTTTCTAAAATAAAAAAGTTATAAAAAGGTGAGAGCTGGGTAGCTATGGGGATGGCGGAGGCTGCAATAGAATTTTTTTGAAAAATGTACAGTCGTATAAATGCCTATTTATAGTGCGTGTGGTAGGAAAGATAACTTCGAAAATTGTTTGGAAACACTGTTAAGTGATATTAGAATGATTGTTTTAATAATAGGAGATATTATTGAAAATTTAAATTTTTTGATTATTGTAACTGATAATTTAATCAGATGTTTTTGTACTTTAATATTATCGTTAACTATTAGAATAAGAATTTTAAAGTTATCAATGTAATAACATGTATAAATAACAAACCTATGTATAGTAAACAAATATTTTATTAATTTGTTTTTATATTATGTGCAGGTTAATAAAAATTTTAAATGTTTTATTATTTATTACCTAAATTATTTGTCTAAAAATTGTTTATTATTATTATTTCATTACAAAAATGAAATATAATTTTTTGGAATGGAATAATTATATAATAAACAATTTTAAGACAAACTGTGAAATTTACCTACCCATAATCCAAACTACCAAATTTAAATATCCCTCCTGTAAGAATTAGTTCTGCTCCCCGCAAGGGGTGCGCTGAGATCGACGCGATGTCAGTCGTTTATATGGGAACGAACACTCTCTTAATATGTTTATTTCTCTATGTTGCACACTTTTCTGCAATCTTCTCTAACGTGTTTCTTTTATCTCTATAGGTTCGTTCCAACCTCGCGAAGAACCATTCTAGAATGGGACACTGCGCAAGTGCATACAGCTAATGCCGTTCCAAACTAATCGTGATCGTAACCAACTTGTGATCGTTCTAGAGCCGTCACGGAACGGTAATTTCGATACTCGGTCGAAAGAAAGAACTGTGAGGACTGACATGCGCTGTTAGTTTGTCAGTTATTTTATTGTTTTTGTTTGACGTGTTTGTTGGCAACTCAATTTTTGTTCTGATTGGGTTATTTTTCAATGCCATGAATTCGTTTATTTCGAAAATGTACAATCATTTTTTTTTATTAAAATTAACGTGCTCGGCGACTATGGCCACTTGCACAAAACGATTACATTGCTACATAAAATACAATAAGACAATAATATCATATGTAGGTTTGGTTAAATTTTGCTGTAAAGCTGCACATCTTTAAGGAATTGCAGTAGGCTGTTAATTTGCTCTGGATTATTTAGCATATATCGTAGGCTTGATGAGAGGTAGTAATGTTGTCTCCTGGCTGAGAACTGGTGACATTCAGTTAAATGTGTTTTATTGTCAAATGCGATTGACAAATTTGACAATAGGTTCGGTTGCTGGATGTCATTATGTATCCATGCGTTAACTTAGAATGTCCGATGCGTAGTCTCCTTACTATGGCTAGATCTCGCCTTGTAAGTTCTGTAGGAGCAAGGAGAGGGCTATTGATTGACGGCTGTATTTCGTGTAAAAAAGATCGGTTTGTATCCCAGTGCTGTTGCCATATAATTTCCGTTCGTTTTTTGATGTGTGCCTTCAAGTCATCACATATTTGGATATTGTCAGTAATGTCAGTGAATGTTGAGGCAATTTTCGCGTAATGATCAGCGAGTTCATTGCCTGCTATACCAATGTGGGATGGTAGCCAAATTATAGTAACTGATATATCTTGGGAAGTGATAAGCTGGTGGTAAGTATCTTGGATAATTTGGGCGATTGGATGTTTGGTAAATATATTTTGGATAGTCTGGATAGAGGCTAGTGAGTCTGTGCATATAGCTACATGCTTATTTATTAAAGTGATGTGTTTGAGGGCTTGAAGTATGCTAAATAATTCGCCAGTATGGACGCTGCATAAAAGAGGGATAATGGAGGAGTTATTATGAGAATGGGACGTTGTAACAGAGCAGCCTACCCCTGTTTCATTTTTTGAGGCATCAGTATATAGAACTAGATCGTATTTATTTATTAGTATGATGTTATTAAAAGCTTTCATTGGTGATATATGTTTGTCGTATCGTGGAAGTGATGTGTTGAGCTGAGGACTGATAATGACCCAAGGTGGAGTCTGGGGTAGTGGGAGAGGAGTTGATTGCCGTAGATTTATGTCATTAAGTAGCTGTGCTAGCACTGATGGAATGGGTTTAATTGATGATATCGGGTGTGCGTTGTGTGAGGTAGATGTGGGTCATATAAAAAGGGGGTATACTGGATTATGGGGGTTAGAGGTAACGGAGGCTGCGTAAGAGAGAAGTAGCTGTTGTCGTCTTAACCAAAGGGGTGGTTCATTGGATTCACAATAAAGGTTTTCAACAGGGGTAGATCGGAAGGCTCCTAGGCAGAGACGTAGAGCAGTATTGTGTATGGGGTTTAAGAGGTCAGTGTATGTTTTGGAAGCTGACATATATATGTAGCAACCATAATCTAGTTTGGAGCGTATAGGCGATCTATATACTTTAAGGAGGGAATTTTCGTCGGCACCCCAATGAAAATGTGAGATGGTTTTAATTATGTTGAGCCTCTTACTACACTCACCTTTTAATTCTAGTAGATGTGGCCAACTAGAGGGATACAAATGTTGTTGATTATAATACGAGGGGATGGGGAGGAAAGGCGTCGGCTGAATTTAATGATTTTAGATTTTGTGTAGGATAAAGATACACCTAGGAGGTTAGTTCTGTAACCAAGGGTATCGACAGCAGATTGAATTAGTTTCGATATGGTAGAGACAGAACGTCCGTGGCAGTATATTATTAGATCATCTGCATAAAGGACGTGTCTAATTGGTGAAGAAAAATTAGAGCATAAATCGTTTATCGCTAAATTCAATAATGTCGGACTTAAAACCGAGCCCTGTGGAACCCCATCCGATTGGATGAAGCTGATGAGAAAATGCCATTAACTGAGACTCTGTACGATCGTGACGATAAAATTTTTTGGATTAACTGAAATATGTTGCCATTGATGTTATGAAGGGTGAGTTTGTTCAGTATAGAGTGTCTACTAATGGTATCAAAGGCACCTTCAATGTCAAAAACAGCGGCAATACATTCTTGTTTCTTATTCAATGCCTCGAAAATATGGCTTTGAAGAAGTACCAGGTTGTCATGGACTGAGCTATTCGTCGGAAGCCTGACTGCTCTTTAGCAATTATATTATGTTTGTCAAAGTACCATAAAAGCCTTTTGTTAATCATTTTTTCAAAGATCTTGCACATGGTACATGTTAATGATATTGGTCTGTAAGCACTGGGTGAGGTAACCGCTTGATTTGGTTTTTTAATGGGAATTATAACTGAGGTTCTCCACTGGTTCGGGATTGTGTTGGAAGTCCAAATTAAGTTGTACATTTCAAGAAGTTTACGTTGGCCTTCAAAGGATAGTTTTTTTATAAAGATATAGGGAATATCGTCAGGACCAGAGGCAGTGTTCTTGGAGGATTGAATGGCCGAAGTTAGTTCTGTGTGAGAGAAAGAAGAATTTAGATAAGTGATGTCTTGAGTTGTTATGGTAGAAGATATAGGAGGTGTGGCAGTCAATGCTTCATGTGGGGTGGGTTGATTTTGCTTCTGAATTTCTCAAAAAAATGTTTGGCTAGAGTTTCACCAATTTCTTGATTCTCACTAATTACAGTGTTGTTAGAGATAAGATTGGCTACTTTAAGACTAGTATTGTTTCCTTGAATTTGTCTAATTTTTTTCCATAGCACAGTGGGATTAGTATTTTCGTTGACTGATGACACATAGTTTCTCCAAGAAGATTTTTACTTTGTTTTATGGTATATCGAGTCTTGGCTCTGGCTTTTTTCAGTTTTAAGATATTATCTTGGCTCTTGTTGATTCGATAATTTTTGAGTGCAAATTTTTGCTCATCTACAGTAGCTGATTTAGGGTCACTGAAGCTCAGATCTATAGAGGAGAGAGTTCCGGATGAAAAGTTGAAATGTGTACTGGAGCCTGTATTCAATAAGCAGGATCCTGTGCGATTGATTACTCTTTCAATAGTTTTCCCTTTCCCGAATGTATAGTTGGATTCCCACATGGTGTTGTGGGCGTTAAAATCACCTACAAGAATATATGGTGTAGGAAGTTGGTAGATAAGGTTTAATAGCTCTGTATCTTTTAGTGGATGGTTAGGTGGAATATATATGTTGCAAATAGTAAGCTTATTAGGACACCAAGTGGTTATGGCAATGGCCTTAAGATCTGTTGTGAGTGGGAGGTGAGACGAAACCAGTTCGCTTGAAATAAAGATTGATGTGCCGCCACTGGCACGTATATAGTCTGTGCGGATAAAGTGATATCCTTCAAAGTTTTTTAGCTTAGGGAGTTTGGATAATTTGGTGTTTGGTTTCTTGAAGGCATATTATTTCAGGCTGTTCATCGACAACTAGTTGCTGGATTCTTTCTAATCGAGGAAAGAATCCATCACAGTTCCATTGAATTAATTTGAAAGTGGCTCTTGACTTGGAGGTGATAAGGGTGGCTGTGAGAATTTTTGCAGGTATTCTTCATCAATTTGATATTCGGAGGAAACGCTTATATTATCAGGGTCTTCAGGATTTATTTGTTGTTTAATTTTTTTCCTAATTCTTGTAAGGCGGTTTTTGAGGGACCTTTCCTTCGTTTCGGTATACAGGAGTGATATGTCATTTAGTAATCCTTGAGTGTTTGAGGTGAAGATTAGAGCTTCCTTGAGAGGGTTTATATTCCCATGTGTATTTTCTAAGAAAGCTGTGAATTGGATTTCTGTAAGAGTGAGATCCGATGGATTTTTTTCATAAATAGCGTGTATTGCTTTTTGAGTGGAGGGTGTTAAATTATGATGATCAGAGATTATTGTTTTCGATTTTTTCTTTAGATGTGTAGAGGAGGTATTAGGGTTAGTAAATGAAGGGGGGAGCATCTGATTTGTTGTTGGTTCAGGTGTGATTTCCGGTGTGAGTTGGAGAGGGGTATCAACATTGCTATCAGTTGATATGGCCCTTTTTTGTCCGTGAGTTAGGGGAGTTAGTAATTGAGTTATCTCAGTTTCATTCGAGGTATTTGGTAGTGTGCGTTGTCTGAGAGCACTATCGAGAGAAATATTAATCGTAGATTGTGATATAGAGTTGGCGGGGGGTGGGATGTCGTCTTGTGTTTGGGATGTAGTAGTATTTGCGCAGGAGTCAGCAGTATGTCCTGATTGTTTGCATAGGAAACATTCAAGCTTATCAGATGATACAAATATTCTATATTGAGTATTATCATGAGTAATTAGGAGAGATGTTTGTACGGAGAAGTTATCATTTTCAGGAATAACATAAGAAACTCTACGGAAACTCATAATGTGAGCGTATTCATCACCTAGTACGCCACATTCTACAAACGAAACAGGGGAGGCTAACTGTAGTCCAATATCTTTTAGAGCTTTTTCAATTATGGCGTGAGGAATGGCGGGAGATACATTGGATATGAGAATACGTTTTGCCGGCGTAATAAGTCTTCGTATAGGGATAGTTGTGGAGTTAATGGAGATGCTCTGAGAAGATCATTGACAATATTACTCGAGGATAGATAAATACAAATACGGTTATTTTACATTCGTGACGCAAAGGTAATATTTTTAGGGGTAACAATGTCCCTTACATCTTTTACATATTCAAAGAGAACGGTGTTGGAAATTGCATGTAAGATAATGGCTTGATCCCTATTTGGAAAAGTCGGAGGAGGAGGTTTGGTTAGGGTTGCAGCAACATACGATTTTGTGCGGTTAGTTGTGATAGGTTGTGATGACGACATTTGATTTTGGTTGTTGATGGAGTTAATTTTTGTGAGCGGTCCTGGTTACCAAAACCACTTCACAATAAATTTTATTAATGCGACAGACGTCCCAGAAGGACTCTGTGGGTAATATAATAGGAATATATCAGTTACCTGTTGATTCTAATGCTACGCCACTGGAGAATTTAATTGTCTAACTGACTAATAGTAAGGATTCGTAGTTTGTAAAACAAAAACACTAATTGACTGTAAATTATCACATGTTGATTATTATTTGCACAGTATTATCGCAAAGAACTATTGATAATATTAAAGAAAAACACGTAAATAACGTAAAAAGTTGTCAGAGTCGCAGTTAACGATGTTCAATCGTTGGCTGACTCCGTTGAATTGTGAATCATTTTTTTAAAACTAATAAGATTTGTTTCTGTTGTAGAAACTTCACAAAAATACATTGTGTGTACATCAGGTTAGGATGTTAAACAAAATATAACGTTTCCACATGTTCTGTATATCACAGGTATATTGCAAACAAATGTTAAATAATGACATACATGTGACATTCAATGTACTGCAGTTACGTGCAAGTGATATCAAAGCTGCAGTACAAATGAATGTTTCTTCGTTATCAAAATAGAACCTCGCAAAACTGCCCAGTTATGTTATGTGCTTGCTGGGTAGTAATACACATTAATGAAGGTTTACATCAATTTGTGCATAAACTGAAGTAAAAGTGTTGTTGAGTTTCAATTATTTTTGTTTCTCAGCTCTCTCTTTGTTTTTCAAATAAAAGAAACCTTTGTAAACATTTGTTTGTCATTTCTGAAAGTACCTACCACAAAAAATAGGTATCGCCGAATTAGTATAAGCGAGATCTTTACAGCAGTGGAACAAACACTCTCTGTGTCTCATTACCTTTTTCTAAAAATGATACGTGACCTGAAATGTGACGTCACTAGGTAGCTGCTTGCTTAAAATGTGTGATACTACCATCGGTTTATAACTACCAAATTTCCATATCGTAGTTCAAATAGTTTTCGAGATATATACTGGCCAAAACCTCGTGGGACACCCCTCTCTCGTATGTCTTCGAGAAAACTTTTTGTTTGTTTACATTGGACTGAACAACTCTCAGATATAATTGCCATCTCATAAATGTCGGATGTACGTATCTAAGTGTTTTAGTTTAAGCAAATTTTTCATTTGACTAGGATTATTAAGCATTTAACGTCAATAAAAATACAAATTACGAGTCGCAAATGCAATTCGGCGAAGGACCAAGGAAGACAAATTTTTAGATGAATGCTTTCAAGAATGATACTATTGAAAATTTTCAATGCACAGTTTTAAAACTTTTAGGTCATATTTAATTTAGAACGTCTAATTATTAATAACATGATATCGCACCAATTGAACTGTAATCATTATTATCATGTTCTTGATACACAAACGTAAATTCATTTTGGCTTCAAATATACTCTTGAAATAGCTATTGCTTATTTTTGGATGGGTCGGAATTTAAAATATACCTTCCACTATCTCTAGCAAGTCATACTGTCGATATTTTGCTACGCATTTCCAATTTGTATTTAGACTAATAAGCTTTTGTTGAAATATTTCCTAAAATCTATTACCGACTTATCGATCAGTAACAGAACACATGCGATAAACTGGTTTCTATTACCGATCATTGTGTTTCTCAAAACAAACTGAACCAATTGAAAATAATTCTAGAACTGATAATAGGAATTACTAAAACCTAGCACAATTTTAATAAAATTGACTGTCTCGACCCTTACTTCGTGGAATATGCTCATATTAGTGTTTTTAAATGAAACTCAAGGTCTCTAGTTAATTCCACAATATAATACAAGTTATTGAAAATTCTAAAAAATTGACAATTGTTTCGATAAATCAATATCATCGTCAGAATGACAGAAGTTACATTTCATTTTATGCCTACCTGATGTTTAGTAGTTAATTTTGGCTAGACCAAGAAGTAACCTAACTTGTGATTGGCTTAATATATGTTTATAGAAAAAAGAAGATGTGATATTACAAATATTGAAGCTTAGATATTATTAGCCCTATGGTGATATCCTGGATATCATTTTTCCAATTAAGATCAGTATAACTGTGCAATGATATAGAAAACCAGGAAAACTATATCTGCTGATCTTTACAATTATCACTTAAGAAGACAGTTTATTAGTGGAGAATTCCCTAGATTTAACTGTTCATTGACAACTTCATATTGTGGGTTTCTTAAATGTCTTCTAATTTCCAGTTCTTCAAGGAAATCCAGCTCTTGTTTCTTTTCACAAATATGCAGTACTTCTAGTTCTGTGTTAGGTGTCAATGAATGATTGGTGTCAAGTAGATGTTTTGCGTAGTGGGATTTATCTGGTTGTTTTAATCTGTATGCTCGTAAGTGCTCACTGTATCGTACTTCAAAATTCCTCCTAAAGAATGTCTAATACTTGTAAGAAAATTACTAGAAGATAAAAATATTAATCCAGGAATAATATCAGATATACTTAATTTATTTGATGTATGCATTAATCAGAATTATTTCACTTTTGACAATAAGATATATATTCAAAATGAAGGTTTACCAATGGGAAGCCCTATATCACCTATTTTAGCAAACATTTTTATGGACAATTTAGAAAGAAAGATCTTTGAAAGTAATATTTCGAAAAATATTTTATTTTGGTATAGATATGTAGATGACATATTAGCTTGTTTTATGGGTAGTGAACGACAATTAGATGTATTTTTCAACCACATCAATAATTTACACCCGAAAATTAAATTTACATTAGAAATTGAAGAAAATAGCTCAATCAATTTTCTTGATTTAAAAATTCAAAGAGTTAATAATGTACTTGATTATTCAATTTACCGAAAACCAACACAGACTGATGTGACAATTCCATTCAATTCTGATCACCCTGTCTCACACAGACTAGCGGCATATAATTCAATGATACATAGAGCTTTTTCAGTTCCTATGAACAAATGTAATTTTGATAGAGAGATTAATACAATTAGACAAATAGCAACATCTAACGGTTATCCATTAGATATGATAAATAGGCTAATTAGTAAAAAAGAGAAGAAAGTGGCATTACAACTAATATATCCTAAACAAGCTGATGAAATTAAAACTTATAAAACCATCACATATGCAGGAAATATTTCTAATAATATTTCAAAGATAATATCTTCAGCAACGAATACAACAATTTCTTTTAAAACAGAAAGTAACGTTAGTACAAAATTGTTAAATGTAAAAACAAAAATACCACTATTAAAGAAGTCAGGTATATATAAACTCAAATGTCCAGAATGAAATGCTGTCTATTTGGGTCAGACCCTTAGGAATTTTGAAGTACGATACAGTGTGCACTTACGAGCATACAGATTAAAACAACCAGATAAATCCCACTACGCAAAACATCTACTTGACACCAATCATTCATTGACACCTAACACAGAACTAGAAGTACTGCATATTTGTGAAAAGAAACAAGAGCTGGATTTCCTTGAAGAACTGGAAATTAGAAGACATTTAAGAAACCCACAATATGAAGTTGTCAATGAACAGTTAAATCTAGGGAATTCTCCACTAATAAACTGTCTTCTTAAGTGATAATTGTAAAGATCAGCAGATATAGTTTTCCTGGTTTTCTATATCATTGCACAGTTATACTGATCTTAATTGGAAAAATGATATCCAGGATATCACCATAGGGCTAATAATATCTAAGCTTCAATATTTGTAATATCACATCTTCTTCTTTTTTCTATAAACATATATTAAGCCAATCACAAGTTAGGTTACTTCTTGGTCTAGCCAAAATTAACTACTAAACATCAGGTAGGCATAAAATGAAATGTAACTTCTGTCATTCTGACGATGATATTGATTTATCGAAACAATTGTCAATTTTTTAGAATTTTCAATAACTTGATTATATTGTGGAATTAACTAGAGACCTTGAGTTTCATTTAAAAACACAATTTTAATATATCAATAATTTGTTTAGCCTTTAGATGCCTACAATTTTCTAAACAATGTTAGCTTTCAGTGTTTTTATGCACTTTAATATTTCCAAAATAGCCCTATTACTTTAACTTTAGGTGGGTCGGAATTTGAAATATATATTCGAATACCTCTAGTCAGTTAGTATGCAATTATTTTGTTCCAAATTTTGAATCTCTATTTAGAATATAAACATTTTTCGAAATACATATTAAAACATATGACCGACCTTCCGATCGGTAATAAAACCCATTTTCAATGCAATGATTTCTATTAGCGACCACTGTGTTTCTCACAATAAGTTTGCATTTTGATAATAAAAACCAATTGAAACCAGTTTTAAAGCTGATAAAAATTTGAAATATGTATGAAAAATAACTTATATCTAGCACAATTTTAACAAAAAATCACTAATTTGATTAGCCTACGATTTCATAAAGAATATTACCTTTCCATGCTTTATTTTGCACTTTTAGACTTCTAAAATAAATAGTTACACTACGATTTACATGGGTCGGAATTTGAAATATACATTCGAATACCTCTAATCAGCCAGTTTTTAGTGATTTTGTTACGTATTTTGAACCTCTATTTAGAAAACTCTAAACTCTTTTCGAAGTAGATCTTAAAAATCTATTACCGACTCACAGATCGGTAATGAAGCACAAGCGATGAAATTATTTCTATTACTGACCTCTGAATTTCTCACAGTAAGTTTGAATCTTTATAACAAAAACTAACAGAAAACACTTCCAGACATAATGAACATTCCAAATATGCATGGAAAATTACTAAAAAAATTAAAATATGCCTATAGAACCTTAACTTCAAAATTCAAGTACTTACCGATCACATTACGCTATTGCACTATCAATCGTCTTCGACAGAGAACGACATAACAATGAGCGAAAATCTGTTTAATTGTTGGGAACAGTATTGTCACATGTAAATATTCTGATAAGCAGATACATTTCCTAATATCGAATTTATTTTACAGCAAGGTATCATATAGAGAATATTGACACATGTAAGGCGAAATCGTAGGTTGTTGATAGATATCAATTTTTAGAGGGTCGTTATTAGCCCATTTTACCTTACCTGGAAATGTTATTGTCACTTTGACATCGATAAAAAAGGTGTATCCTTTTTTATCGGATAAAACCTTCTCTTCCTCAATATCTAGTAAGCGGACGTCACTTTTACACAATGACTATGAGTCGCAAGTTTGGTTACTTATAATTTCACAGCAATTAAGTGTTGGCAAAACTGTCAATTAGTCTGTCAGATTTTTGAATTTTAAACATATAGTCCTTTTATTTTGAATCGGTGTGGTAATTATTTAACTTTGTTGTATTAATAAAGATAATTATTGTTGTTGTTCATCCATATATTCTGTCGTTAATTTATCTTGCAAAAAAACACTCGAGCTTTTCTTTTATTAGATAAATTTCTCTTTAACTCAAAGTTTTGCCAATCACTAAATTTGCTCGAAAAACTGACATTAGATAAAATTAGTGATTGGCAAAACTGTTTCGTTGCAAAGAGAAATTTATCCGATAAAAAAAGCTCTTGTCTTTTTACTGTTGAATAAAATGCATCTAAAACACGCATGCATTATTGCAATACAACGTTTTATCCACAATTACTCTAATTTAGAATCAGAGCCCCCGATCTTTCATCTATATTTATATTTTGGATTGTTTATAGACTCTATTTGTAAAAATTCACTATTGAAAATTGGATAAGGTGGAAAAGATATTTATGAGAAAGCTACTTTAGATTTATAACCCCGGAAGTCACGACGCCTACGAAAAATAATTTTTCTACTGCCACATTATAGTATTGACTCATTCCGACACGCTCAAGCTTGCGGAATGGCATAAATATTTTCCACGCGCTCAGCAGTTCATTAAATAGTTACTTGAGGGCACTTCCCCACACCACATATATGGAGAATCAACATTTTCCCAGTAGGGGGTACTCGATGCCTAGACGGATTCCGTAGGGGGATCCTCAACGCCTAGACTTTTTCTATATAACTATTCACTTCTTTCTTTAAATTTGTGCAGTTGAAGAAGAATAAATTAAAATGTTGCAAATTTCTAATTTCTTTGTGACTGTAGAAAAAATCGCATCCGACACTCGTGGGAATTCGCAATTGCATACTCGTGTGATTCTGCCACTCGACTTCGTCTCGTGACAAAACATTCATCCTCGGGAATTAGCTTCATTCCACTCTCTTATTGGAAAATATACTATTGCACACTTTAATGATTGGAAAAAAAATTGAATATAAAAGGATCAATAAACGACGTGGTACTTCTTAGTCGTCTAAATGTCGCAGAAAGCTATACGTTGAGAATAATTTATCAAATAAATTGATTCAAATAATTGTGTCAAACAAGTTGCAATGAACCTTACAGGTGAAATTTGTTGAGAGTCCAATTACAGCATCGGTTGAAGTGAATTTATCTTCGCCAATAAAACAAAACATGTTTTGTCTATTAGCGTGAATATTGATGTAAATCTTAACAAACAAATAATTCGATGGCTTAAACTGTAAACCGGCTATCTCCACTTTTTAATGAAATTAAGATTTTAATGCCATCTGCCAAAGAAAATTGAAATCTATAGTCAGTTCACGTAAAAAATATTTTGAATGTAGTTTTCTTTTATTCATGATGCACGTATACTAGCTATCTCCGTGGCATCAAATATCAACAATGCAAAACTTCTAACTCCTGTCTCCTGTGTCAGTAGCCATTTTAAATAGTGTAAGTCGAGGTGATACGAGACTCTCCACATTTTGCTTTAGATTTTACTTTAAAATTGAAAATTAGTTTATTAAATAATAAATAAAGTTGTGTAGTGATATTAGAGTAAGTATATTAATTGATTAGAACATGCCTACTTTAATCATGCCAGAATTATTAACCTTAAAAACTCGTATATGGAGTTTTTCAAAAATAAATTATATGTTTAATTTGGAGTTAGCGGTTTTTTCATAAGTAATATAATATTGCACGTAGTATTCAAATCAATATTAAAATGCAATGATTATTAAGCTCGGTAGTTAAAAAAAGTATAATTAAGTATTTCCGTACTTATCCGATCAAATAAAAGAAAAAACCTTTTTTTCTTGATATTTTGATAGTTGGAAAAGATGTTAATTTGATTAAAACGTTATGGGAGGTTAATTAAGGTTAAATTCAGTCAATGTTACTTAATACAAATAATATGTATTTAAAAAAAATATAATTAATTATCATTGAGCTAAATTAAAATTTTAGGCCCTTGGATTCGATGTCCGCCCGTTCCAAAAAAATTTTGGCCTTGGCACGCCAACCAGAAAATAAAGATAATGCATTATCATATAAACAAGACAAAAATGAATATTTAAAGGACCAGTTAGAAAATGATCCAAATTTTATCAGTAAATTACCCATATTACTTTTGGATCAACAAAATGTGTATTCTCAACATAACAAAAATGATTTTCTTATTCCTGAACTCCAAATAAATGAAAATAATATTGTTGTTGAACAAATAGACGACTATGGTATAAATAATTCAAATTACTGCTCTTATCAGATTTCTTCGTCTGCCAGTATTAATTCTCCTAAATCATCTTGCTATATTGCATCGACTTCACTGACAAATATGTTGGAGAAAATATAGTAGTTGCCCAGAATACTAGTGCCTTACGTGGCTCAGAAAACGTTTTTATTGTAAATACAGTCAATGAATAAAACAATGATGGATCTGCTGAAATCTCAGAATACAGTTTTAGTGATGAATCTGACAAAGGGTTTCGTCTGGTGGACTATTCTGAGAATTCTGATTCTGACAACCACTCTGACACAATAGAGCCTGTGAAAAGAAATAGAAAGAAGAGATGCCTAGTGGATAACTCTACTTGGATCTATGAAGAAAACAAAAGGAAAAGAGAATCAGGTCAAAGATATTTTGGAAGAAAGAAGCAAAACAACAGTTGGAATAATAGAGTTGAAAAACCTCCTAGGGCTCTCAAGATAAGATGTAAATGTAAGACGCTAGATAAACGGTGTAAAATTCAATGTTTTCTTATAACAGAAGAAGATAGACAAACTATTTTTACTAACTTTTGGAAAATGACTTGGGGGGAAAAGAAAGTTTATATAGATGCTTTAGTACAAATTATACCAACCCAACGTCAGAGACAGAAAAGATGAAAAGGTCTCAAGAAGAGAATGCTCTGTAAATTATAATTTGAGAAAAGGAGAAGAGTTAATAAGAGTATGCAAGACAATGTTTTTAAACACTTTATGTATTGGCAAGTGGTCCATTTTGAACTGGAAGGAGACAATGCAAAATCAAAATATTAATGAAATTCAAACTGAGGAGGAAGTGAATTCTATTCAAACAACCTCTTCTGAATCCAAAAAATCAAAATAAAAAAATTAAATCCATTCGAGCTGGAAAAAAAATCTATGAATGGATTTTTTGATAACTTACCGACCATGGAGTCACATTACTGTAGAAAATCGACTGAAAAAAAGTATCTCTTACCCGATTGGCCGTCTAAAAAAGCCCTTTACGATTTCTATGTAAATAATTGGTGCAAAGAACGTAACGTAAAAGCTTTATCTGTATGCTCTTTTAATAATGCCATGGATTTAAAAAATATGTCCTTGTATCATCCAAAAAAGGATCAATGTCAGATATGTTTTTCACATAAGTTAGGACAATATCCAGACGAGGAACATGCTTTACATCTTGAAAGAAAATAAGAAGCGCGTACAGAAAAAGATTTGGATAAAGTAACACATAAATACACATTTACCATGGACTTGCAAGCTCTCCTTTTAGCACCACGATCCAATGTGTCTAGTCTGTATTATAGAACCAAACTTTGTGTTCATAACTTTTGTTTATTTAACCTAACAACTCTACAGGGAACATGCTATTTATGGAATGAATCAGAAGGGGGACTTAATGCTGAAGAATATGCCAGGATTGTGACTACATTTCTATTGGAGAAAGTAATACCATAATTAAAAGAGGAAATAACCAATGAAAATAGAAGAATTATTCTCTACAGTGACGGATGCACTTACCAAAATAGGAATGTCACTATGAGTAATGCACTATTAAATTTAGCTATGTAAAATAATATAATAATCGAACAAAAGTTCTTGGAAGTCGGGCATACGCAAATGGAAGCCGACAGTATGCACGCATCCATTGAAAAAACATTAAAGAACAAAATAGTTATCGTTCCGGCCGAGTACATTCCAGTATGCAGACAAGCTAGGAAAAATCCAGAGCCTTATATTGTCCAGTATCTTACCCATGACTTTTTCAAAAACTTCAAGGATGTGAATTTTTTTAAGTCAATCAGACCTGGAAAAATGAAAGGTGACCCCAAGGTTTATAGTTTTTGTACTTAGTAATTTCTTACTCTGAGATGAATTTTTTGCTTTTAAGGTTACGGATTTGCGTGCCCTGCAAAACAATCCCGACGGAAACATTTTGTTTAAATTAAGATTCAGGGATGATTGGGTCACATTACCACAAAGAAAAGATTATAAAGTTACGACGAAAGTTATGAATGAAATTCCAAGCTTGTATGCAACCCGGCGTAAAAGAAAAAAGAAAAAATTTGAGGATGTACAAGAATTGAAAAAAGTAATCCCTTCCGACTATCATGAGTTCTATAATAATATTCTATTTGTGAATTAATTATATTATTACATAATTAGTAAATATGATTAAATATTTTTAGAGAAGTTTTGTTGAGATTTTGTTGAGATTAGTATGAATGCTGTATTGTAGTTTGTAGTGGAGAATTTAAATAAAAACCTTCTAACTCCAACTGAATATTGTTTTTATTTTACACAAAACAGCTATCTCCTAAATTTGCGTATAAAAAACAAAATATAAACAAATATGTAGGTATTTAATCACAGTGAGAGTCCCTAATTACTACTTTATTATTATTAATATTTGTGAAAGCTTTTAAGTTTACTCTGGGCATTCCAAATAGTTTTTATAATCTCCTGTAAAATTTGCATTTTTGGAGTTAGCTGGTTTACAGTTTAAGTCATCGAATTGCACTTTGAGTCTTTTATGGCGTGTTTTATGTCTTTTTAAAACACTAATGTCTTATAAACCAAAGCGCGCCGAGCAGTTGAATTATTTATTACCTTATAATATTAATTATACAGATGTCAGTTGAGATATCGACTTCATTTTTTTTAAAGTTTCAGTGAAAGTATGATACTAGCTTTTAATAAACTTTGTAAAACTGATGGTAAGGTTCAAATCCATACCGAATTTAAGTTCGACAATTATAAATGCTGCGGACAAATGAGCAGGTGAAATTCACTGTTGTCGAATATTGATCTCAATTCTTGAAAAATATATTTCAGACGAGAGTAACGTTCACATTAACAGCTATATGAACAGATAAACAACTATATTCCTTCTATTTGATACACCTGATGTTATTGTAGGGCCTACAATGTTCGAGTTACCGTTTGAACCGTGGTTTCTGGTTAATGGAACCTCTTATTTCGTTGAAAAGATCTGACGTCACCTGATGGCAGGGCCAGATTAAGACATTAGAGCGCCTTAGGCTGACATCAATTTGGTACCTCTAAACTAGGAAAGTAAAAATATAAATACAAGTAAAATAAAACGCGTTTCACAAAATATATATGTATTTGTGAAAATGTACAAATCGATTATTTAAAGGTGATGCTGAAAAGAAAGTGTATATTCCTTATACAAACAAGAAAAAAATTGTTACAACAGGAGAACACTCTGCAGCGCAGGTTCCTACTAAATTCAGTGAATTGGCAGCACATGGTATAAATTTTGCCAATTTGTTCTTTTCCTTGATTCTAGCTTGCAAACCAGAATATCGACCAGACATATTGCTAGCGTTATGGTAAGATTGTCCTCTACAGTTCTGTATGTCTAATGACATATGTTCTAAAACTTTCAAAACTGCTGTTTCCATACTTGAAGCTTTGTGCCCTACCTTAGCAGCAAATGTAATAAATCGTTCTACTACCGAACCATTTTCAATTACATATCTGAGAACAACAGTAAGTTGGTCAGTATGGGATATGTCGGGTGTAGAATCTATGATTATTGTAAAATATTTCGTGTTTTTTATTTCTGATGCAAATTGTTCTCTTGGATCAACCGCCATGAGTTTTATAAATTCATCACAAATAGTTGATGACAAATAAGAAACATTTCCTTTTCCTGTACTGCCTTTTGTTTCAATGTGGGTTTTCAGAAACGGATCGAATTCTGTTCTAACGAACCTAGGTAGTTGCCGTTATCAACAGGTACAAACATTTCACTGGAACCCCTAAATGCTAAGCCACGCGATGTCAAAAATTTTATAACTGCAACTACTCGTTTAAGTATGTTAACCCAGTAATATCTTCCTGCAAGGTACTGCTTATGAACTTCGGTATCTATTTTCCCTAAGACAATTGATCGTGCAATATACGCTTTCGCATTTTCACAGTGTTCAGAAGAGTTTTCATGTTCAGAAATCCGATGGGTATTTTTCCAGTCGTTGAATACAGTCATGCAATAATTCGTTTTTGTCCGGTTAAATAATTTACAAAACAATCATTAAACATTTCCTGTTAGTGCTGAATATAATAGCCATTGGCGACGTACAGTTTCCCCGTTGTGCAAAGTTTTGAAAAACATATTTTCTTAAGCAAATCTACTATGAATATCATAAATTCGTTTCGATTTTTGGAAATACATTTTAGAAATTTCTTGTACAATAGTTACAGATGGGTTTATTACAATGTAATTTATGAAACTTTCGGTTATAGCCCATCCAGCTGGGTCTGTGAAATCGACTTTTCAAAATAATTCTGACGTTTCTTGAGGATTGCTTGATAAAGATGCACAGTCCTGAACTTCATCAGTATCAGAATTGCATTAGTTTATTGCGGTTTCTAGAGGATACAAAAATATAAATTACATTCTTACACCGCGTTATTCAATTATCTGCTTACCTCTATCCATAATATCATCATTACTGAGAGTTGATTGTTGTTCATTATCTGCATCGGATTCCGTACCTCGAACAGGTTAACAAAAAAAACAGAATTTAATTTGGGTATTTTTTTCATTAACTTCTCCATTTTTTCTTGCTTTTCTTTTTCAGCCTTCTTCCTTTCCCACCCACAAAGTTTTCTACTTCCTCCACTTCCACTCATTGTTTTCGATAAAATGGTGAACAAGACAAAAATACCGCAACTGATAGATATTATTTTAATTGACGATTACTCGATTACTGCCAGCGACTGAACTAACTCAACTGACTACCCTCAATTTTTAAAATAAATGTTTCCAAAGTTTACCAATTTTTTTTTAAACTTTGATGTTGTGTTTACAATCACCCTTTGTCGGTTTCTTTGTTTTGGCGAGCGCAAGGCGCACGTGGCGGTACTTTGCATATTAGCATATTTATCTCTGGCGGTATCCCGTCACTGCCGCAAATCAGCAAAAAGAGATTTGTCTATAGTTACTACAATACCGCATTGATAATCAAAATATATGGATGCGAAGCGGTGCTTTTCAATCTATCCAAGTATTCAAACCCGGCCGACTGAAATAATGATGTCGCTATTCACTAATCTTGTCAATAAAATTTTGTACGAATTGTGACTATCGTTAGTGGTTAGTCCGGTCAGTCGGCGCCTATTTCGTTCACGGCGCCCTAGGCTATAGCCTAGTCAGCCTATTGGATAATATGGCACTGCCTGATGGCGCATAATGAAAAACAGAATATTTCGCTCATTTCCTCTAGCAAATATTGCAGAGCTGCAAACATTCTTTCTAGTAGTTGCAATCACCACTTTTTATAAATATGATTAATGATGTACAAAACCGATATGAAGCCGCTGTTCGTAAAGTCGATGTTGAACGAGGTTAATTCTAACCATATACAGTAGAAACTCTGAGTCTTTTCCATAAAGTGACTGATACATCAACCATATGCATCTTACAGCCCGTTCAGACGGCATGCACGATACGACAATTTGGTCGAAACGAAATTTTAATGGAATCGAAATACTCATTGTACGATACAACGATTTTGTCGAAACAATAGATATGTTAATCGAATCCAATTTATTATTTTTGTGTCTGCCTAGAGCGCTAGTTGGTTTCTGGCGGTGAAGAATGGATGTCGATACGTTTGCTATCATTTATTGGTATCGAAAACGACGAAATAGAAGATATTGGGAGCATCCTATAGTAATGCAGAGATATCATTTCGGAGCTTTTCAGAAACTTATGTGTCAGTTAAGAAAGTATGAGACGAAATTTTTTAATTTCTTTCGGATGTCAGCGTCAGAGTTTGATGAACTGTTGAACAGAGTAAAACATGATTTGACAAAACAAGACACAAATATGAGAAAATGCATTACTACTGAGGAACAACTGTGTATATGGTTAAGGTAAAGAACAACTCACTTTTATAGTCCATAACTTTTATTTTTTTATTAGAAACTAAAAATCTAAATCAAATAAAGATCGTTGAGAATATGCAGCAGATTCTTCACTGGCAATAAATTGAGTGGCTGGTGATTGTTTAGAAGTTTCGCTCGGGCTTGGCATTGGAGGTGCAACAATCGTATTTAGTGCAGGTTGCGTATGGTACCCGTGAGGTGTTTGAATAGAGTACCGTTGATCGATTGAGCTCCGAATGTTTGAGTATAGCCATACTGCATCTGTGTATGGTATGGCTCAAACTGTCACTTTTTTGCTTTGATCTGTTGTATCAAGTGTAGTACACCGGGCTGCAATTCCAAAGTTTCATCATCATCAATTGGAAATAGCGAGGGCAAAATACTTTTAAAAATTGTCAGATGTCGATTCTCGTCTTCGTTTTGCGGTACAACGTTGGAAGCAGCCATTTGATGTTCCATGTACTTGAGCACTGTTGAATCGAGTGCATTGAGGTTCCTTTTTCTATTTCTTGTAGATGCTGAAGTAGACTGTGTTTTATCTTTCTGGTTACTCGCAGCACCTTCAGTATTTTGCGGTTCGTAATTATTATCATATATTGTAGTGTTGTTGGTATCGTCAGATTTTTCGGTGCTTTCATGAACAGCAGTCATATCTGTAACTTTCTTTAAGAATGACACATTTGTTCATGGTGCAAATAGAGCTTTGGCTTCTTAGCAGCAGAACCAGATTTCGTCTTTGTGTTTTTTGACAGATTTTGTCCACGCATCTCGAATATGTGTCAATTTTTTTACCAGCAATTGCCCTGCAACAATAAAATATTACTTACTTACTTTTTAGGTATTTAGCATGTGGATGCTCTTATAAAGACCTTTATTACTCCTTCAGAGTTGTAGTTTTTACAATTAGCAAGATAGTAATAGAAGTTACTCAAAGTATATGGAATAATCTGTATGCTGAGTTTATGGAACTTCCAAATTCTCCACAGAAATGGAACGCCATAGCGGACGGATTTTGGAGAACTGCTGATTTCCCTCATTGTTTCGCATCCCTTGACGGTAAACACATTCGACTAAAAAAAACCAATAACATTGCTTCTATGTATTTTAACTACAAAGACTATTTCTCTCTGTTACTACTAGCAATTGTCGATTCCGAATATCGTTTTGCATACGTGAATGTGGGATCATATGGCAAAGATTGCGATTTTTCTATTTTTCAAGCATCGACACTTTGGAAGAAACTTATGCAGGGCACGTTAAATATAACTGACTCTTTGCCTCTTCATGAAGAATTGTAAATAAATGTACCTTTTGTGTTTATCGGTGATGCAGTTTTGGTCTTCATGACAATTTATTATGTCCTTTTGGTGGAACACATTTACATAAAAAAACGGCTATTCAACTATCGATTAATACGAGCAAGACGATATGTTGAGTGCGCGTTTGGCATATTGGCAAATAAGTGCACGGTGTTACATAATTTTGTTAGAGAAAGAGATGGATACAATTTTGAACATTCCGATGTGACCGGATTGGACTTGACGAACAGCTTCGTACAATGTACGCGGAGGACTTGCTGCGATTGGGATCAGACTAACTTTTGCTGACTATTTCCTAACAGATGCCGGTGCCATTTTCTGGCAAGATGAAGTCGTAGGTGAATAAGTTTCTTTGTATAAAACAATAAATTTATATAATACTCACCAATCTTTTGTCGTTCTTTCGGCTCCATTTCCTCGAAATTTTCAAATAACAGCACACACATTTCTCTCCATGCCGCTACTTTTAAAGTTTTATTTTTGTAGTCATCAATAGTTTTATCCCATAAGGATGGTCTTCCTTCTATTAAACTTATCAACAGTTCCACGTCCACTTTAATATCCATTGTGTATTTACCTATTACATTGTGAGAGATACACTAAACAAATAAACAGTTCCCACTCCTCTCTACCACACACTTCTTTTCTGTTAGATAAAACTCGAATCGTGTGAAAAAGTGTACCTATATACAAGCGCCACTGACGTTCGATTATAATTTTTTATCCCATCACGGCATATGGTTTGCAGTGACACTTAATCAAAACAATACAACAAACGCTTGTATTGAGTTTCGCTTTTTTTTGTTATTAGAATAAGACAGTACCAACATAATATGTGTTGAATAATATCGTCAACTAAGTCACGTGATGGAAAAGCTTCACCGTTTCTACTGTATTTAATACTCCTATATTAGAGAAGGATGATGATCCAACGATGCAGGCATACATATGTCTGTCTCCGTCAGTTAGACCCGCAATGCTATGCGCATGACGGAGAATGGAACTTATCCCATTGCACTTCCCCACCACTGTCGCAACGCTTGCACATAACGGATAGAGTATGAATAACTTAGATAGAAGAATGCAGCTGCTGTCACTCTTGACGGACAACACTTCCAGTTATGGGCACTGGCAATACGCGCTATTAGTGGTGACGTTATAATCTTATGTTATGTCAATTTTGTATCCAAACAAACATAACTAGCCATTTAGATACCATTGGTGTGATTTTGGACCAGAGATTATTCACTTATATTTTGAATATAACTGCTGATTTAGGCATTTAGATATACACTAAGACTTTTACAAAGAGATATATTCGATTCCAGCCAAAATAGGTATGTATAACAATATAATTTTAATAAAAGAGTTATCTAACCCAAACGTGCTATTATAAACTTATTAAATACAATTGTTTTAATTCTTTTTCTATCTGTATTGTCTAATTTTAGGTTTCTTCACGTAAAGAATAATGGTACTGTGCTGGCCACCAGGCTGTAAGCATTATACTGTCAGAGAGAACTGTAAGTTTTATAGATTTCCAAAGGATCCAAACGTAAGAAGCAAATGGATGAAGCTGACAAGGTACCTACATAATGATAAATATGACATTTTATTTTGTGTGTTTATACAATATTTGTAGAACAATAGAACCAGATCCCGGAGCTTTTTGTGGATTTTATGGATGGAGAGAAGGAAATTAGCTATTTATTTTTTTTGTGCATGATCAATCTTTGCAAACAAGGTAGAAGCAAACTTGTACGTGTTCGTTGTATGTTTCATTTTGTACTGTATATATCGATCTCCCTATAACATATAAATTATTATTTATCATTACAGATCTTTCGCTTTCAATTTTTTATAAGTTGCTTTGTATGATTTTTTAAACGTTTGCTATTTTAAATTAAAATTCCTCATTGTACCTTACTTTCCTGTTTCTATTAACTGTAAACCATTGTATTACAAGTAAATATTTGTCTGTGTAATAAAGAAATTTGGAAACGTTTTTGTTTATATTATTTGTTTTTAGATAAATTAACTCCAATGTTAAAATGTCATATACCTGGAAATGTTATTGTCACTTTGCCATCGATAAAAAAGGTGCATCCTTTTTTATCGCGATAAAAACTTCTCTTCCTCAATATCTAGTAAGCGGACGTCACTTTTACACAATGACAATGAGTCGCAATTATTGTTGTTGTTCATCCATATATTCTGTCGTTAATTTATCTTGCCAAAAAACACTCGAGCTTTTCTTTTATTAGATAAATTCCTCTTTGACTCAAAGTTTTGCCAATCACTAAATTTGCTCGAAAAACTGACATTAGATAAAATCGCTCCACCTTCGGTGTCGCGATTTTATCATGTCAGTTTTTCTCGTAAAATTAGTGATTGGCAAAACTGTTTCGTTGCAAAGAGAAATTTATCCGATAAAAAAAAGCTCTTGTGTTTTTACTGTTGATAAAATTGAATATGTTTACACATGTAGTTGAAAAAAGAGCCTACAGGTCAAATAAAATTTGAAAGCAACCAACAGGAACTCTGAACCTCATACAAATATGATTTGATTGAGGCAAAGTTGTGACATGATGTACTAAGTTTTCAGACTAAGTGGCATATTTTCAATCATGTAAATTTGCAACGTTTCCTCAATTTAATTTTCTTAGCACGAAACAAACAAAAATTTATAGTTATGGAAACATTTTATTATGATAATATAAATGGTACAAATTTGTCAAATTAGAATGTTATTAAAACATGTAAATTTTTCTTCCATTCTTGATGTCGAGCAATTCCCACAATAATGTCACTTGGTATCCATAATATTAAATAGCACATGTCCTCTCATGCAATATGTAATGCGCCTCGTATATGGTGATAATAGTTATATTTTTCAATTATCACTAATATATTTTCATCAAAATGAAATATGTAATTCCTGTCTTTTGAGAGTGGTTTTATTTTTTCGTCATTCGGATACTTGAAAGGACACTTCACTTCAATTAAGCATTCTTCACTAACAAACTCATATTATCATTGAAAAAGGTTTCAAGAGAATGTTGAAACATGTTTTGATGACACTAGAATAAACAATCACTATTATTTATCTTATATTTTCACATTAGTCGAATAATCCAGTAAATATAACCTCAAACATAGCTTTTCAAATAAAAAATACGAATTGCTGGATAACTTACATTATCAAAACAATTATTTTTTATATTGAGTAACCACGATTACTTACTTTTCAACGATTTATTCCTTTCAAAAACCACGTATGAAACGCTTAAATAATGAAAAATCTACACTCAAATGGAAATTCCTATGGCAAATAGTTTTGTTTGGATACAGCTTCAAATTGTGACGTCACACTAATCTCGCATATATAGGAGTACCTATGTTATATATATGATTCTAACATATACAATGTTTGCAAGACTTTAAACCATCTTTTTCTCGTGATTGTTGATAGTTCCTCCTCTCTTTTTGTTACAATGATTTGAAATGAGAAAATCTTTGATTAAGTAGACTGTTTTACCATCTTTTTACATTAATAAAAGACTAATTTGGATTCTGTATATTGCGTTGTTTATTAACAAAAAAATCATACCTACAAAATCTAAAATATATAATTCACATATTCTTATATGAGCTAAATTCTTATAAAACTACTTTTTATATATTATAACGTTTGTTTAACATTTTGGCAATTTAGGTTTGTAATAAAAAATGTGTGTCATAAAATGGATATTGATGTTAGGATTATGTTAAGAATATAGACATAAAGAATGGACTGAGCGCTCCATACTCAGTTGTGCAGTGAATAGTATGTATATTATCTGTGTAGTGAATACAGACCGAAAAGTACAAGAGAGGCAAAACGAATGTACGGCCAGCAGTTGTCTCTTTCTAGTATTCTGATTAGTCCACGTCACTATAGCCTTTGTAATTACAGGCTTGCAGAAAAGAGACAGGTATTGGCAGCACAGTCGTTTTGCCTCTTGCTACAGAGTGGCCACTTTTGTGAGTATAATGCTCAGATCATTCTCTATGTCCAAGGTGAAGGTCTACCTGAACAAGCTAACAATATCATCAAGGCGTTCGTGAGATCGATTATTTTTGGAAAATAATCACCGAAAGATATTTGGGCATATTTATAAAAATTAAGCATTTACTTTGATGTAAAACGTTTTGCTAAAATTCGTATTCGTAATCACTACCTCTTTCTTTGAAAGAAATGCTTCGGATGAATAAAGTAAAAGATACAGAGATTAGTTTTTAGCGATTTGTTGAAATTTGCAGTGTGCAATTAACGCGTGTATGCTCTGCAGTAGCAGTTATTTTATTTTATACTTAAAAATTGTTAAGTTAATTAAGGTGTACTTGATTCTTGTGATTTATTTGTTCAGTTTTAGGCAATGCATATATTGGGATGCGATCGACGTGTGTTCAATGTCGTGACGCGAACGGCATGACACGATCAGGCCACACGCGTTGCGTTGGTAAACGTCACGGTTCTTAGACTAATATAAGAAAAGTGGGTAAACGTAAGGTTTCGAATACATTGCTCGCACGCGTGCTTGAGTGAAGTGGTTGCGCGAGCGTGCATAAGCAAACAAATTTGCACCAGTTCAATCAATGGGATCATATAGCAGCGTGCATGAGAGCGCTTATACTGAATGTACGTTGGTTGCGCGCGCTAGCTCAACTATTTTACTCGTGCGAGTATAACCAGAATATTTTGATTCCACTCCCTTGGTTGCATGCACGAAGTAGAGATTCTATTGTGAAGTATTACAAAATATTACCTTATCGTAACCATTAACTTCTACTTTGGAGCAATACAAGTCCTGAAGTTTGATTCCTTCGTTATGCGAAATTTTCCACAAAATGTAGGATAAAGGATTCAGGCACCATCCAAAGATAATAGAAAAACTTTTCGGACTGTCTGAAGAGATCGTTAAAAATCCTATGGTATTCACCGTCTTGCTCCCTATCCGGGAAATACTCATTGACACATTCTTCTCTAAAATATTCTGAATCTATCATCAAAAACTTAAAAAGGCCATTTTCTAACATTAACTGCTCATCGTCCGATGAAGAATCCATATTGACCGTTAATTCTATGTGTCTGCCTCTATGATTTCTCCACCAAAACGATTGAACCCTAAAGTTGAGACTTTCATACGGTATACTCGTGAATTTCTGCCCAAAGTTAACAAGCTTAAAATGGCTGACATAGATAGTGAACAGGTAGCGAATTGAAGTTTATCGTTGGAAAAGTGCAAGCATTTCCGGAGATTATCGAGAAATCTCAAGTACCAGTTATAGAAAAGAAAAAAACTGCTACATTAACTGAAATCGTTAGGGAATATGTAACCTTTGTAAGAAGTAAGTAAGAAGATGGAAATTAAAGCGTTTGTGAAAAAAGCGAACAATATGAAAATGCGATTGAAAAATATAACAGATAATAATAAAACGGGTTATAAACTTATTCGCCTTCTATCCAAGGAGAAAGTAACGCTAAATGGATGCAGACATACATCCATGTCTACCTGACGGTGCCATGAACTACTGTTCCCTAGTGGGATAGTATTTCTTGTTATTTTCATGACTTCACACACCCTTTCATATACGAGAATCATAAACTGATCCAGGCTAACTTGCGTCTATACTAGTTATAATACAATTCTGATCGCATGTCTCCAAATTGGGCTCGCTTTTAAATACGAATGTGCGGGCAGTCAACAACCCCAATAGCTGTTGGGAACCTGGTCAACCACTTTTATTTGGCCTGTACGGTTTGAGTATCTGTGTTTGAAAACTGGATCCATTCGCCGGTCTATTGTACAATCAGCTCAAGCACTTCATGAAATATTCTGGTCACTATGGGCTGCGTATATCCTAATTATTCAGCAATTCCACTTTTAAATCTAGGTTTTGCACAATAACGTAGAAATACTTTCATTTTCTGCATATGTGTCAGGGATACTCCACGAGTTTCTAAATTCGCACCAACTAGTCAGCCAACCACACCACGTTATTCTAAAATCTAAATAACGTTTTGAAATCTGAATCACTTGACGTTCGTCTTGGTGTGTAGTATTTTTTTGTACGTACATGCATCATATATTAGCCATAACATACAACCACTAATACAAGTATTCTAGGCAGAACTTAACAAACGAAAACACTCCCACAAATACAGACATTTTTTACGTTACAACCGTGTGATAGTTGTCCAAATGTGTGAGAATAGTATATTTTAAAACAAGTATCACAATGACTCGTTTTGTAGTACGAGTGCGGTTTGCAAAACGAACCACGAAGCGGTGAGTTACGCAAAACACGAGTACTACAAAAAGTCATTTTTAATAAAAATAAAATAGCAATTAAGGATTTTTGTGATTATTTTCTTTATGTTGGTAACCCTCGCATATACAAGTTGACAGAATTTTTAAATTTCAAATTTGAATCTTCAATAAGTTTCTAATAGTTCGGAATGTATGAATATGGAATTAAATAGCGAATTATCATGCACACATCCAGAATATCGCAATATTGCTGATAATGCAAGTAATTATTTACTATTCGAAAAATCTAAATAAAAAGATGAATTTAAAATGGTGTGTAAAAAATATGAAAAATTACACAGATTATTTTTTGACGTTTCTTAAAACCAATGAAATGCTTCTTTATTTTTCACAAGGGTAAGTTTCAACCAATTATGTCATTATTATAGTAGAAATAAATCTCTTGTGATTATTCTCGGGAATAATCACTGTGGCTTTTATTTGCCTAGCAAGTGTCAGATAGCTGTCAAAATAATTACCTAATTGTGTCAACGCGAAATATAGAATGGGTGAAAATCATCGGTTTAGTACCTTTCCTGATGCAGAAATAACAAAAAAGATTTTAGAAACTACTTCGAAAAATACTCTAATAAGTAATCAGTTTATATGGAGACAATTTAAGACCTTCACCAAAGGAAGAAATTATATTCTGGAGCAATCTACTACAACAGCTACTCTGGCATTGATTTTGAAAGATTGGGCTTATAACATGAAAAGAAAAGACGGAAATGATTATAAAGAAGCAGTAATAAAGACCATCTTTTTTATTTTAAAAATTTGTGAATCAAAAAATAATCTAGTCAAATATAATTCGCGAGTTCCATAAATTAGAAAATAATTTGACAGATTTTGTTCGAACTTGTTGCCATTGGGAAATAGCCACTCAAGCCCTGCGGGCTCTCGTGACTATTGCCTGGCAACAAGTTTTCAAAAAATCTGTCAAATTATTTTCAATTCATTCTCACTCTCTTGTTATATTATTACTGAAAATATTAAAGTCAGCTATAAGTGTCTGTGTGTCAGCCATAAGTTAAACAGTGCATCCAACTGTATATAAAGTTGCCAAAAACGATGCTGAGATTATTATTTTGTGAAACTGCTTTTTTGTGCAATCAGTTGGGAAAAGCACTATTTTTCGTAACGAGCGGAAAAGGACGCGAGTTACGAAATATAGTGTTTCCCAACGTGCTTCACACAATATTTTTTCTAGTTTTGAATAGAATGTGACCACTACTAAAAACGTCCCTACAAGCGTCCCTCATAAATTCCTATAAAATGGTCTAGTGAATTCGGAGATATTTATTTCTTACCTCGCTATTGCTATGAAAGCAAACTATGTTATCAGCTGAGATCAATATCACTAAATGTTCAAATTGTGTTATTATTATTTATAAATTATTTTTTATTCACGTTTCAAACTTGAATGAATAAATTTATAAATCTTCATATCCCATATAGCACGAGACGTCTTGGGGACGTCCATTTTAGGTCTGAACCTTAGAGTAATAATAAACATAGAGAGGGCTATTCATTCATAAACACGTTTATTTTTGCGGCCAACAATTCTAAACGCCAGTAGTGAAATAATGAATGAATTATAAAAAAAAGGTACATGGTATTGGTAATTTCGGCTGTTTTTCTGACAAACTTGGCACCGACGAACCATGATATTCCAAAAACATTAAATTCATTAACTAAAAAAGTTTATTTTTTGTCACTAAAAGTCTCGAAAAACTCATTAAAAGGAAAGACTCTCTAGTCGTAATGGCGGTCTTATAAACAAATCTTGTTTAACATTATTTACTACAATACTACAGCTAATTCGAAATGATCGTCGATCACAGTCTGACGATATTTGCATCTCTCTTTATATGGTAATTATAATTAAACTAGAACAAAACTAGTAAGGTTACTATTGACACATTAAACAGGTACTGAAATTTTGAGCAATGTTGCCAATTTTAGTTATAATCATAAAGGCATCTAAGGGTACAACAAATACTTGTTTAAAATATATATAAAAATATGCCTTTATTAAATACAATTAAAGTATTATTAATTCATTTTAAAAGCAGCGATTCAAATGCATAAATTAGTATGACTTTTTTATTTGCGTACCTTTTTAACACATTTTCAATTAAACTTCTAATTTCATTTTTCCTGCAACTAAAGAGACTTTGTAAATATGGCAAAGCAGTGAAAGTGTCCGCAAATGAACTTAGAATGTGATGCGATGTTTGGGACAGGAAAAAATAAAAACAAACATATCTATTTTATTTGTTAATCTGAGGTCTGAACGTCCTGGACCTTTTCAAGGTCCAGGACTGAAAACGTCCATTTCAGGACGTACCTAGTACGTCCCAATACCGGGTATGTCCAATTTATGGACGTACCCAGTTGAGGTAAGTATTTTTATTTTGTTCGTTATTGTGTAATCTAATTTATCTCGTAATTTGTATAATATTAAAATCTATCTCAAGAAAAAAATAGTCATAGAATATCTTAAATAATACACTCTGGCAGATTTGTCTAGTTAAATCTGGCAAACATGTCCATAATGCAATTTTTCACCACTCAATACTTTTTAATGGCTGTAATACCAAAGATACATGTATTCATTGGTACTGTAATCATCTGGAATCTCGATGTTTGGCGGCGTCAACAACGTTTCAGACAGAGGAAAGGTCAGGCTTCAGATTACTGCATACTATTATCTCATTGGATATACCGAACGACAAATTCGTTCAATAACCAATCAGAAAACAGTACGCCGACCACCGTAACTCGCAGATGCTAGAAGCCATCATGTGAACGTAGTGAACTGTCTTAAGTGTCAAATGTGATCGGTGCATAGTTTGATGTAATAACACAGCACAATAAACACACAGCCCAGACTCTTAACGTCGGCACTTTGATATTATTTATTGAAAATCTGTGACCTCGAGAACGCCATTTGGGTGTAAATGTCAGAGTTGGCTGTAACTTTAATTTGATACCGCTGGCAGGGCCGTCCTTAGAAATGTAAAGTAAACATGAGAGTATTATGTTTATTTAAATTTACATAGATAATGATAAAAATAGGATATAGCTAAGCTGTTCTAGTGACTTGAAATATTGATTATTTAGCTATATCACCGCGTTGGGAAGTAGGTATTTGATTCGTTTATAACGAAACGAATTTTTATAACTACCGATTAAAAGACTCCCAACTACGAACGACAATGATGACGACTAGCTCTTTCTGCATTCTCGTCACTGATGTGAGACGTTTTACACCGGAGGGCGTGTATGCGCGTATAGCTGCGCATTATGTTCCCGCCAAGTAAGAGTCTCTGCTGTGTGTTTTATATGCTGTGGTAATAACATAGCCTAATATGTGTTCTATATGCTGTGCTGTGGTAATAAACTCATCTCTTAACTGAAATTGTAAGTTGTTTTATGTGTACGATATGTAGTCTGTTTTAAATAGTAAAAATGCATCTGCGATAAATTTTTAGGAGTTTATCAATAGCGAAACTCCATAAATTCAGAAAACTAACGAAGAAAAAATGCTTGTTTCCAACTCTATACAATCTTTGTTTCCAACCGAACCAAACATATCATTTGTTACTGTTATCATAGCAGGGGGATCTTGGAAAGGTAAGTTCATTTCATATAAATTATTATTGATTGTTCGAAAAGACGCAATAATTTGAAACATGCCAAATGAAAGGTTATGACATATGTTTCATCAACAAGACGATTTCCCCTTCCAAAACGGAGGATTCAGCAATTTTGAATAAAATGAACAGGGTCAGGCATACGCTATAGTTTAATATCAAACAAAAATTGTCTCTGACGATGTTAATATAACTTATAAGACATGAGAGTGGACTTACGAAGCACAATGTGGTATTTTTCCTGTGGATGTCTAATCAGTTAGCAATTAGTTATAGCTGGGAAGAAAGGCTAAGTCACCTTTTCATCATACCAAAACGGCAATGTTATTAGTCATTAAGGTTTCAAAAACCTAATATTTTTATTTGGTCAGTTTTACAAAATTGCTAGCACATATTTAGTTTGGCCAAGAGATGTATATCGGTGTGCACTGAATTTGGTACTTCAGGAAATAGACTACTTTATCAATTATATTCTTTTCTGGTGAATTTTGTACAAAATCGAACAAATTTTAAAAATGAACTTAAATTTTTACTTATATCAATATATTCTAATGTGTTATTTTATTGAAGGTACTACAGGTACAGGAAAGGTGTTAAATTCACAAAAAGAAATGGAACCAGCAATTGGTTCATGGGTGAAAAGGGACAGTAAAAGAGAAAAAAATATGAGTGATGCAGCCAACGAAGAATGACACCCGCAGGAAAAATAAAATCAAATGCCAGAAGTTTTATTACGTTTTCAGTTTTATTCAGTTTTATGTCCACAAACTTTGTTAATAAAAGCATTGAGTCTACAGGTTTTTTATTAATTTTTTGAAAGAATTCACATAGAGCTTGTGCGCGAAAAGGTAGTATCAATAACAATACTTGGTTAAGAAAAGGTCCAAATAACTGCTACAATCAAGAAGAATTCAAGTATATGTAAATTTCCCTAGTAACATATATGTTATTACAACAAGGATGACTTTATAAAATGTTGGCATCAGATTATTTTGACCTTTTCCTAACCAATTTCAAAATACAATAATTATTTTAGTTCTAGGGATGTCCAATTTCCGTGTTTTCGTATGTCCCCAGTTCGTCCGTTTTGAGACCAGGAGTACCTGACTGGACGTTTTGGTTACATACTCAAAACGTCCTGTTTAGGTACTCGAGGACTCAAAACGGACGTACTGGGGACATACGAATGCGCGGCAATTGGACGTCCCCAAAACGTATAGTACGCGCAAAACATATAGTGCAGAAATGTAATGGTATATCCCCTTTAAGTTATGTTGCGGAGCTAGACTCTGAAAGGTATTTATATTTTGTTAACTTTTACCAATACCACGTACACACTACACTCTATCTTGATGCTAGCCTACCAACTAAATAGTGAGCCTTGCTTATCGCTGGTGAACACCTGCTGTGTTCGGAAAAAATGCTATCTCAAAATATAATTATAGTTCAGTAAAATATTGGGAAAATAATATTTTATTTGAAAATTATATTACTAATTGTTGTTAATAAAACGAGATATAAGATAGTGTTAATTGTCTGGTGTTATGTTTAAGATGTATTTAATAATTATAAAATTATCAAATACATTTTAACGATTGTTATTTGAAATTATAGTATTAGATTAATACATCGTCTAATGAGCATTTTAAATATGTTCGCACTATAACTCTTACGTGAACTATACCTAGAACGTCGACCGTACCAAATCTGGACGTCCCCAGTACATACATACAGTACGTCTTGGTCGGACGTCCTCCGTACGTTTTGGGGACATACTTGTGCTATATGGGATGTAGTAGTGCACCAAATTTAATGACAATAAAGAGGTAGTTCAAAATTTACAGTTATTCTTTATTTTTCTCAAATAGTGGAGAAAATTACTATTTGTACAACTGCTATGAAAAGTAGCGTATTTCTCATAGCTTACTTAATTTTAAAACCATATATTGCTCATACTGTGAGAAATATTACTTCTCACGGCACATTTCCCACACTACATACATTTATATGGAGAATCCACTTCGGTGATGCTCGATGCCTAGACGTCTTTTCAGCGGGAGTTTCTCGATGCCTACACCTTTTCGGTGGGGAACACTCGATGCCTAGACTTTTTCTACAAAACTATTTACTTGTATTCTTTAAATTTGTGCCGTTGTAGAAAAAGTATAGTGTGCAACTGTGCAACATGTGGGAAAAGTACTTTTCGCAATCGTGTGTTTGATGTACTCGCCCTTCAGGCTTATATTGAACTTCCCCTCTTGTTGCACAATATACTATTTCATCATCAGTTGCGAAATATTTTAATTTTCATAACTAGTTTGAAAAGTAGAATGTTTCAAAACGTCAATGAGTATTAAAAACTGTCACTTCTTATGTCAAAATTAGAAGTGAATTTTGTATACGTGAATTATAAAAAAGTTCTTTGAACCAAGATTCCCTTTTGAAGAAGCAAATCCTTTACTTTTTTAGCAAATGCTACTTTTTTTTAAATACGACGAACGACACCTTCAGCTTTAAAGCAAACCCATCTCTGCATTACATTTTCCTTCACTTGTTTTATGCATATACCTTGAATTTATAAATAGTGTGAAGTAGCCGTATGTGGAATACTGTTTTGTTTTTTGAGAAAATAAAAACTTATTATCCACATTTTCGAATGTAGATGCTGTAAACTGTTATTAACGGGAATAATGAAAATCATAAAAAATGTATGTAATATCGAAAACAACTTTAAATAAAAAGCGCAATTTTTTCTAGCTATAAAATGGATGCGTAGATAATGTGGAAAAGACGCCATGTAGAATAGGTTTAATATTCTACTTGATAGTAATATAATTAAATTTTATAAGTAAAGCAAAAGATTATTGGAACATAACATATATTTATTATATTATATTCTAACATACGGAAAACTAAACAATAAATGAACATGAAAAGTAGCAAAAACAAGATTTATTTAGAACAAAATAACTAAGGACACAAATCGCAGATGTATGGGTCTTTTTCGGCACCTGCACATTCTTCCTGTGCCCAGCAGTTGTACAAGGCACACATAACCCATATTTCTCCGCGAGTATCAATCGAAAATCTTTGATCACAAAAAAGAAAAATTGCGTCATCAGGCACGTTATTAACTGAAAGCTTCCTTTATTGCCTGAAAAATTTTGCAATGAAATACTTACGTTAGATTTTGAGCTCGATGCATATGCAATTCTTTTTTACGTATAACATGAATCTTCAGCTTCTGTTTTGTTTAGATTATTCTACATTCCACTGCATCCTGGTTGTATATCAAAAACTTTTTCTTTACCTTGTCCTGTTTTTCTTTTCCCACATTTATAGATTTCTCCAAATCTACTTCATTCGGAGTAGAAGTTATTATTTTTGCCCGTCCAGGTTTTCTACCCCTGGTTGATATTTTTTACTTCGTGGCAGGTACCGTTACAATGTTTTCTGGGTTAACTAAAATGGATGAACAGTGTATTTCTTCTCTATTTTCGCCATCAAGGTCTTCACCAGTAAAAACATTCCCTTTGAGCGGATAAATCGCTGTAACAGCGAAACCCGTAACAGCCAGTTTGGCGGAATGAACTTTTAAGTAAGCCCGACCAAAAAGTTCGCCGACATCAAAGTGAGTGACAGCATATTAATTTGTTCTCAGGAACATTCTAATTTCTTCATTACAGTGCCCCTTGTCACAGAATTTCCTTTAGCCTTCACTACAACATCAAGGTTCCTAATATGGGTATTATCTCGATCTAGGATCTTTCTCAAAGTCTCAAAGTTTATTCATGACTGAATCGTTTCATTGTTTACAGATTAAAATTGAAAAACATATGTATAATATGTAAAAAACATTCAATAAAGCAATACCATTGATATAAGTTCCACGACATTATACAGGGGTGGGGGGGGGGTGGGGGGTACGGAAAGATTTCAAGTGTACTATTTTATTAAATTATGATAAATCTGACTCAAGTTTTTAACATCTTGTTTATCGTTTACTGCATTTTGTTCCCTTTTTCCTTTAAACCCTAACCCAGGGACGAAACGTCACTGACAACAAAATGTTTTTAAACAATTACACAACCTAATACCCAAGAATTAGAAAAATAAATTATTCAAGAAGGTTGAAGAAAAATAATACTTTTATTATATATATATATATATATATATATATATATATATATATATATATATATATATATATATATTTCTATTTGGTAATTTCTTGGGATTCGGCCCTTATTATAAACTTTCATCAAACTACATAATATGTTTCATCTAATATACTTTATTTTACGTTTCGGTTGATTTTTTAGCCTTTTTCAAAAAACACTACAATAGAAATTTTTCAAAAAACACTACAATAGAAATTAATATTGACAACACACAGCTCATTAATTATTCCTAATCACACAGCTAAAATTCAAATAATTAAAATTCTACTTACAGTTATCAGGAACAAAAACTTTTATATCCACATAGTGGAAACGTCACATTTAAAATTAATTTATACACTAACTTCACGTACACAAACAGTGACTTCATGATTGACATTTGATTTCTTTCGATAGTCATTATTGTTTTTATTTTGCGTCGCACTTAACATGAACGGACAATGAATCAATTTGTAAGGGGTATGGATATTATACCCATGTGTAATTAACAAAAAACAATCCTTTCCTATGCTGTGGATTTTGTTTATATTTATTTCATCAATTTATTAAATTGTAATAGATTTTACTTAAATTGTTTGTGTCAATTTTGGAATTAACGGTATTTTTGTTTTTTTTGTATACATATCATTTCGTACATTTCTCGTTTTTTTGTATTTATTTCAGTTTTTAGGATTTTTGTTTGCTCATAATTAAAAGTATGGTTCTTGTCAGTTATGTGACTCGTTAGAGCCGTTTTATTTCTTTTATCGTACTTGTGGCTGTTAATTCTATTTTTCAGATATTGACTTGTTTGTCCTATGTTTACACCATCACAATCTTTGCAGGGAATCTCATAGACTACATGACTTTTTTTGTCTATTGGAATTTCTGATTTTAGTTTACTAAAATGTTTGCTTAATAGATTATGTCCCTTGTAGCTAGGTTGTACTTTTTCATGTTTAAAAACGTTATTTATTTTCTGTCAATTTTGGAATATACGGTAGTATTAAAAAGTTGGAGTTTTTTTGTTTGTTTGTTGTAAAGATGGTTGTCGAATTGTAATATTTATGTATTCTTTTTTTGAAAAATCTATTTATCATTTTTTCGGGATAGCTGTTCATTTTCAACGCCTGTTTAGCTTTTTCAATTGTCGTATATCTATATTCAGTATCTGAAAGAATAATTGCTCTATCAGCCAGGCCTATAAAAGCAGAATTTTTTTGGGATATATGGTGGTGTGAATTGAAATTAAGATATCTGCCTGACCAAGTAGATTTGGTATACCAAGCAGTTTTAATTTCTCCGTTTTTATTATGTATAGTTAAGTCCAAAAAGTTTATTTGATGGTTTTGTTCTGTTTCGATAGTAAACTGTAATTTGTGGTGATAATTATTAAATTATCGTAACACATAATCACATTTATCCCTTGGAATGGCTAGAAGGCAATCATCCACGTATCTATAGAAAAAAAGGGGCTTGAAGTTCATTTTATTCATTACAGTTGTTTCTAGTTCTTCCATGACTAACTGTGCTATTACAGTTGAAAGAGAATTTCCCATTGCGCAACCTTCGATTTGTTTATAAAATGTATCTTTGTATAAAAAATAAATTGAATTTATTACCAATTTGACAGATTCCAAAAATTCATCTAGAGGAATATCTGTGTGGTTCTTAATTAGGTCCCATTGTTTTTCAATTATATTTTGAACTAGACACCACATCACAATAATGTGATCTGTGGGCACTGACACATTTATAATTTTATTTTTGAATTGCCAAACATCTTTAATGTAATATTCGTTCTTATATGTGACGTTATTTAGTATGTTTTTCAAAAAGGCTGACAATTTTTCGAAAGGCGATTGAATACAAGATACTATTGGGCGTAACGGAATGTTGGGTTTATGGAATTTGGTAATCCATATATTCTAGGTGGAATTGAGTTTTGTATCTTCAAGTCTTTGGTTGTTTTTGGTGATATGTACAAATTGTTTTCCCATTTTTTAATTAATTCGTTGTTTTTCTTTTGTAATATATTTGTAGCATCATTTTTCATTGCTTTGTATGTATTATTATCCACTAGTAAATCTTTGATTTTGTTTTCATAGTCAGTTGCATGCATAATAACCGTTTTGTTTGTTTTATCTGGTTTTAGAATTTTGAGCTCTGGATGTTTTTTTAAAAATAATTTAATGCGTTTCAATTTACGTGATAATATTTTACTTTGGGGACTATATTTGGTTGAATTGAATTTATCTTTGTAATTCGTTAGCACATTTGTACATTTTGACCTGATTCCATCTCTGTTTTGTGGCGGTACGTTTAATAATGTTGTTTCTATATTACAAATTATGTCAGCAATAGGAATTTCATTTTTGTTTTCTATTGGTAATGAGAAATTGGGTCCTAAACTTAATATATCCATAACGTCACTATAGGAATGTCTGTATTTGTCAGATTCTCTATCCATTCTGTTTTATTTACATTTCGTGGTATATTGTTGGGTTTATTCCGCAATTTGTCAATTTATTGATGTTTTTGTTTTTTACAAATAATTGTGCATTTTTTTTGTTTTCTCTTTCAAAAATACACTGAAAGATGAAATTTGGTAACATGTTTTTAATTTCATTGTTAAATTTTTCTTTAGTTTTATTTATTATGTTCAAGTTTTCAGTTGTGTCAGTGAGTAGTAAATTGATTGTGTTACGTTTGAAGCTACCAAAAATATTATGTATACATTTTTGTTCCAAATAACTGCAATTAAACGAAATATGTTTAACTTCAGAAATACAGGTGATAAATTATCGTTCTACATTGAAGTAAAAAGATTCTTCTATTTTACTGTTTGACTATTTTCCTAAGTATATTTGAGAACTGCTTTATTTTGTCAACGACGTTTCTCCCGTAGCTTTCTTCAATTTCTTTGTTTGTGAGCATATTTCACCCTTGCTCTGTATATATTTAAGATATTGGTCCAAGAAAAATCCAAATATCTTAAATATATATATATATATATATATATATATATATATATATATATATATATACATCCACAAAATACAACAAAACAGACCTCACTGTAACCATACCGAAACGAAACTGACGGCTAGGTAGGAATGGTAAGACGGAGTATCCGCTTACACGTTCCGACTTGTCGTTCGACTTCGAGAAATTAACGCAGTTTTGCTCAAACCTTCCAATCCGACTCCAACTCTGACAAGTCGCAACAATCTTCGATTTACACACTACGATTTAAAAAAACCCTACCGCCTTAACCAATACTGGCAAGCGACATCCGCGAAATGCTCCCTGGAGTTGGTGGGAGTAAAACATAATAGAAGGAGCCTCTGATTAGGCTATTGAGAAATAGATGGCAATATTAGTTCTGCCGCAAGTGAGGTATTCCACATTTTAGGCAGTATTCCACATACGGCTACTTTACTCATTAAAGTAAAAGTAGTTAGACTAATAAAAATGTTTTTGTTAAAATATTGAATGATCGTTAGAGAAAATATCTTCGTTATAGATCAGGAAGGAACATAGGGATTAAAATTATCTTAAACATAGATGTAGATGCTCTCCGAATTTGGCATTAATATACGTCTAGTAAATAACTGAAACTATAAATACATAACTTCTAAAACAAAGTCACCATTCATCTGATGATATCAACGTTCAATCTGGAAAAGAAACATGTTTATTTCAATAAATATTATTCTTAAATTATTCTAGGAATCGTCATGAAAGTTCATAACAATTTTGTGGAACTAGTTATTTCTTTGTGTCATTCAAATAAATAAGTGAACATTTTTTTCTACGACTATTATAGAATTTATATATTTCGACGTAGTTCTTGATTATGGAACAGCTTCATTCTAGCCCTAGTAGTCCGAGATCCGGCTGCAAAACTCCTACGTTCATCGAATCCTTCATCAAAATTAAATGTTTTCATTCAGTTTTGAAAGGGACAATAAGTTTTGGCAGGGTTGCTTATTAAAATGTACCCGCTATTATTTTCAATTAAATTAATATTAGTTTACTTTTTGGAGAACATTTGATCAGTTATTTAAATGAACTGCACTCTACTTCATAGACATAGCTGTGGAGAACTTAAAAAGTCATGGTAGCCATCGCTCACTAGGCTGCAACCTATTTGCAGCCAGGTGTAAGCAGGTAATATTTTGTTGCAATTATACGTTCATGACGTATATTGATCAATTATATATCGTTACCCCTGTGCCAGAGACACGAAAGTGCAAATTTTTAACTTTTAAACTAATGTGATTTTCATGTACAAAATGGTTCAAAGAAGCTATGCCAGAAGCACGAAAGTGATAACTGAAGTGATATAACAAAAAAATGCAAAGTTTAAAACACGAAAGTAAATAATATTTGATTATCTGAGTGCCAAACACACGAATGTGCCAATTCGTGCTTTTGGTCGGTTGAGTGATAAGAATTTGCTACATTCGCGGATTGTTTCTTCCAAAGAAATTATTACGTGCTGGTCTGGAACTTAGTTTCTCAGAGTTCTCGTACCAAATAACCTTATTGTTTATTCTTTTCGCTTTTATTTTATTTCATTCACCTATTTATCCCTACAATTAGTACTAATTTATTTTTGTTTTTTCTCTCATGAGAATAATTATTATATAGAAATTAAGTTTTAAAAGGTAGTTAGTTAGCTTGTGTACTTGTCTGATTTGCAAAATGAACTGCAGGAGTAAAAAGATTTTAGAAATGCTTGCAAAGGAAAAGAAATCTGTCAGTATTCACGATGATAATATGTTCGGTGAATATTCTTTCGTAAAATGCAAATTAACAAATCAGATTTTTAAAACAGAAACATTTTAAAAATGTACTATTGTAATTATTTTTTTCACAAAAGAGCAAAATACTTATTATTTGATGACTGAGTACCATACTGAAGATTATGTTAAACCCTCCCCGAATTTAAATGCCGAGGACAAAAATTCAGCTACCGATTTACAGGAAATTGTTAATTACAGTCTTTCAAAATAAGATATAAATACCACGTACACACTACACTCTATCTTGATGCTAGCCTACCAACTAAATAGTGAGCCTTGCTTATCGCTGGTGAACACCTGCCGTGTTCGGAAAAAATGCTATCTCAAAATATAATTATAGTTCAGTAAAATATTGGGAAAATAATATTTTATTTGAAAATTATATTACTAATTGTTGTTAATAAAACGAGATATAAGATAGTGTTAATTGTCTGGTGTTATGTTTAAGATGTATTTAATAATTATAAAATTATCAAATACATTTTAACGATTGCTATTTGAAATTATAGTATTAGATTAATACATCGTCTAATGAGCATTTTAAATATGTTCGCACTATAACTCTTACGTGAACTATACCTAGAACGTCGACCGTACCAAATCTGGACGTCCCCAGTACATACATACAGTACGTCTTGGTCGGACGTCCTCCGTACGTTTTGGGGACATACTTGTGCTATATGGGATGTAGTAGTGCACCAAATTTAATGACAATAAAGAGGTAGTTCAAAACTTACAGTTATTCTTTATTTTTCTCAAATAGTGGAGAAAATTACTATTTGTACAACTGCTATGAAAAGTAGCGTATTTCTCATAGCTTACTTAATTTTAAAACCATATATTGCTCATACTGTGAGAAATATTACTTCTCACGGCACTTTTCCCACACTACATACATTTATATGGAGAATCCACTTGGGTGATGCTCGATGCCTAGACGTCTTTTCAGCGGGAGTTTCTCGATGCCTACACCTTTTCGGTGGGGAACACTCGATGCCTAGACTTTTTCTACAAAACTATTTACTTGTATTCTTTAAATTTGTGCCGTTGTAGAAAAAGTATAGTGTGCAACTGTGCAACATGTGGGAAAAGTACTTTTCGCAATCGTGTGTTTGATGTACTCGCCCTTCAGGCTTATATTGAACTTTCCCTCTTGTTGCACAATATACTATTTCATCATCAGTTGCGAAATATTTTAATTTTCATAACTAGTTTGAAAAGTAGAATGTTTCAAAACGTCAATGAGTATTAAAAACTGTCACTTCTTATGTCAAAATTAGAAGTGAATTTTGTATACGTGAATTATAAAAAAGTTCTTTGAACCAAGATTCCCTTTTGAAGAAGCAAATCCTTTACTTTTTTAGCAAATGCTACTTTTTTTTAAATACGACGAACGACACCTTCAGCTTTAAAGCAAACCCATCTCTGCATTACATTTTCCTTCACTTGTTTTATGCATATACCTTGAATTTATAAATAGTGTGAAGTAGCCGTATGTGGAATACTGTTTTGTTTTTTGAGAAAATAAAAACTTATTATCCACATTTTCGAATGTAGATGCTGTAAACTGTTATTAACGGGAATAATGAAAATCATAAAAAATGTATGTAATATCGAAAACAACTTTAAATAAAAAGCGCAATTTTTTCTAGCTATAAAATGGATGCGTAGATAATGTGGAAAAGACGCCATGTAGAATAGGTTTAATATTCTACTTGATAGTAATATAATTAAATTTTATAAGTAAAGCAAAAGATTATTGGAACATAACATATATTTATTATATTATATTCTAACATACGGAAAACTAAACAATAAATGAACATGAAAAGTAGCAAAAACAAGATTTATTTAGAACAAAATAACTAAGGACACAAATCGCAGATGTATGGGTCTTTTTCGGCACCTGCACATTCTTCCTGTGCCCAGCAGTTGTACAAGGCACACATAACCCATATTTCTCCGCGAGTATCAATCGAAAATCTTTGATCACAAAAAAGAAAAATTGCGTCATCAGGCACGTTATTAACTGAAAGCTTCCTTTATTGCCTGAAAAATTTTGCAATGAAATACTTACGTTAGATTTTGAGCTCGATGCATATGCAATTCTTTTTTACGTATAACATGAATCTTCAGCTTCTGTTTTGTTTAGATTATTCTACATTCCACTGCATCCTGGTTGTATATCAAAAACTTTTTCTTTACCTTGTCCTGTTTTTCTTTTCCCACATTTATAGATTTCTCCAAATCTACTTCATTCGGAGTAGAAGTTATTATTTTTGCCCGTCCAGGTTTTCTACCCCTGGTTGATATTTTTTACTTCGTGGCAGGTACCGTTACAATGTTTTCTGGGTTAACTAAAATGGATGAACAGTGTATTTCTTCTCTATTTTCGCCATCAAGGTCTTCACCAGTAAAAACATTCCCTTTGAGCGGATAAATCGCTGTAACAGCGAAACCCGTAACAGCCAGTTTGGCGGAATGAACTTTTAAGTAAGCCCGACCAAAAAGTTCGCCGACATCAAAGTGAGTGACAGCATATTAATTTGTTCTCAGGAACATTCTAATTTCTTCATTACAGTGCCCCTTGTCACAGAATTTCCTTTAGCCTTCACTACAACATCAAGGTTCCTAATATGGGTATTATCTCGATCTAGGATCTTTCTCAAAGTCTCAAAGTTTATTCATGACTGAATCGTTTCATTGTTTACAGATTAAAATTGAAAAACATATGTATAATATGTAAAAAACATTCAATAAAGCAATACCATTGATATAAGTTCCACGACATTATACAGGGGTGGGGGGGGGGTGGGGGGTACGGAAAGATTTCAAGTGTACTATTTTATTAAATTATGATAAATCTGACTCAAGTTTTTAACATCTTGTTTATCGTTTACTGCATTTTGTTCCCTTTTTCCTTTAAACCCTAACCCAGGGACGAAACGTCACTGACAACAAAATGTTTTTAAACAATTACACAACCTAATACCCAAGAATTAGAAAAATAAATTATTCAAGAAGGTTGAAGAAAAATAATACTTTTATTATATATATATATATATATATATATATATATTTCTATTTGGTAATTTCTTGGGATTCGGTCCTTATTATAAACTTTCATCAAACTACATAATATGTTTCATCTAATATACTTTATTTTACGTTTCGGTTGATTTTTTAGCCTTTTTCAAAAAACACTACAATAGAAATTTTTCAAAAAACACTACAATAGAAATTAATATTGACAACACACAGCTCATTAATTATTCCTAATCACACAGCTAAAATTCAAATAATTAAAATTCTACTTACAGTTATCAGGAACAAAAACTTTTATATCCACATAGTGGAAACGTCACATTTAAAATTAATTTATACACTAACTTCACGTACACAAACAGTGACTTCATGATTGACATTTGATTTCTTTCGATAGTCATTATTGTTTTTATTTTGCGTCGCACTTAACATGAACGGACAATGAATCAATTTGTAAGGGGTATGGATATTATACCCATGTGTAATTAACAAAAAACAATCCTTTCCTATGCTGTGGATTTTGTTTATATTTATTTCATCAATTTATTAAATTGTAATAGATTTTACTTAAATTGTTTGTGTCAATTTTGGAATTAACGGTATTTTTGTTTTTTTTGTATACATATCATTTCGTACATTTCTCGTTTTTTTGTATTTATTTCAGTTTTTAGGATTTTTGTTTGCTCATAATTAAAAGTATGGTTCTTGTCAGTTATGTGACTCGTTAGAGCCGTTTTATTTCTTTTATCGTACTTGTGGCTGTTAATTCTATTTTTCAGATATTGACTTGTTTGTCCTATGTTTACACCATCACAATCTTTGCAGGGAATCTCATAGACTACATGACTTTTTTTGTCTATTGGAATTTCTGATTTTAGTTTACTAAAATGTTTGCTTAATAGATTATGTCCCTTGTAGCTAGGTTGTACTTTTTCATGTTTAAAAACGTTATTTATTTTCTGTCAATTTTGGAATATACGGTAGTATTAAAAAGTTGGAGTTTTTTTGTTTGTTTGTTGTAAAGATGGTTGTCGAATTGTAATATTTATGTATTCTTTTTTTGAAAAATCTATTTATCATTTTTTCGGGATAGCTGTTCATTTTCAACGCCTGTTTAGCTTTTTCAATTGTCGTATATCTATATTCAGTATCTGAAAGAATAATTGCTCTATCAGCCAGGCCTATAAAAGCAGAATTTTTTTGGGATATATGGTGGTGTGAATTGAAATTAAGATATCTGCCTGACCAAGTAGATTTGGTATTATACCAAGCAGTTTTAATTTCTCCGTTTTTATTATGTATAGTTAAGTCCAAAAAGTTTATTTGATGGTTTTGTTCTGTTTCGATAGTAAACTGTAATTTGTGGTGATAATTATTAAATTATCGTAACACATAATCACATTTATCCCTTGGAATGGCTAGAAGGCAATCATCCACGTATCTATAGAAAAAAAGGGGCTTGAAGTTCATTTTATTCATTACAGTTGTTTCTAGTTCTTCCATGACTAACTGTGCTATTACAGTTGAAAGAGAATTTCCCATTGCGCAACCTTCGATTTGTTTATAAAATGTATCTTTGTATAAAAAATAAATTGAATTTATTACCAATTTGACAGATTCCAAAAATTCATCTAGAGGAATATCTGTGTGGTTCTTAATTAGGTCCCATTGTTTTTCAATTATATTTTGAACTAGACACCACATCACAATAATGTGATCTGTGGGCACTGACACATTTATAATTTTATTTTTGAATTGCCAAACATCTTTAATGTAATATTCGTTCTTATATGTGACGTTATTTAGTATGTTTTTCAAAAAGGCTGACAATTTTTCGAAAGGCGATTGAATACAAGATACTATTGGGCGTAACGGAATGTTGGGTTTATGGAATTTGGTAATCCATATATTCTAGGTGGAATTGAGTTCTGTATCTTCAAGTCTTTGGTTGTTTTTGGTGATATGTACAAATTGTTTTCCCATTTTTTAATTAATTCGTTGTTTTTCTTTTGTAATATATTTGTAGCATCATTTTTCATTGCTTTGTATGTATTATTATCCACTAGTAAATCTTTGATTTTGTTTTCATAGTCAGTTGCATGCATAATAACCGTTTTGTTTGTTTTATCTGGTTTTAGAATTGTAAGCTCTGGATGTTTTTTTAAAAATAATTTAATGCGTTTCAATTTACGTGATAATATTTTACTTTGGGGACTATATTTGGTTGAATTGAATTTATCTTTGTAATTCGTTAGCACATTTGTACATTTTGACCTGATTCCATCTCTGTTTTGTGGCGGTACGTTTAATAATGTTGTTTCTATATTACAAATTATGTCAGCAATAGGAATTTCATTTTTGTTTTCTATTGGTAATGAGAAATTGGGTCCTAAACTTAATATATCCATAACGTCACTATAGGAATGTCTGTATTTGTCAGATTCTCTATCCATTCTGTTTTATTTACATTTCGTGGTATATTGTTGGGTTTATTCCGCAATTTGTCAATTTATTGATGTTTTTGTTTTTTACAAATAATTGTGCATTTTTTTTGTTTTCTCTTTCAAAAATACACTGAAAGATGAAATTTGGTAACATGTTTTTAATTTCATTGTTAAATTTTTCTTTAGTTTTATTTATTATGTTCAAGTTTTCAGTTGTGTCAGTGAGTAGTAAATTGATTGTGTTACGTTTGAAGCTACCAAAAATATTATGTATACATTTTTGTTCCAAATAACTGCAATTAAACGAAATATGTTTAACTTCAGAAATACAGGTGATAAATTATCGTTCTACATTGAAGTAAAAAGATTCTTCTATTTTACTGTTTGACTATTTTCCTAAGTATATTTGAGAACTGCTTTATTTTGTCAACGACGTTTCTCCCGTAGCTTTCTTCAATTTCTTCGTTTGTGAGCATATTTCACCCTTGCTCTGTATATATTTAAGATATTGGTCCAAGAAAAATCCAAATATCTTAAATATATATATATATATATATATATATATATATATATATATATATATATATATATATATACATCCACAAAATACAACAAAACAGACCTCACTGTAACCATACCGAAACGAAACTGACGGCTAGGTAGGAATGGTAAGACGGAGTATCCGCTTACACGTTCCGACTTGTCGTTCGACTTCGAGAAATTAACGCAGTTTTGCTCAAACCTTCCAATCCGACTCCAACTCTGACAAGTCGCAACAATCTTCGATTTACACACTACGATTTAAAAAAACCCTACCGCCTTAACCAATACTGGCAAGCGACATCCGCGAAATGCTCCCTGGAGTTGGTGGGAGTAAAACATAATAGAAGGAGCCTCTGATTAGGCTATTGAGAAATAGATGGCAATATTAGTTCTGCCGCAAGTGAGGTATTCCACATTTTAGGCAGTATTCCACATACGGCTACTTTACTCATTAAAGTAAAAGTAGTTAGACTAATAAAAATGTTTTTGTTAAAATATTGAATGATCGTTAGAGAAAATATCTTCGTTATAGATCAGGAAGGAACATAGGGATTAAAATTATCTTAAACATAGATGTAGATGCTCTCCGAATTTGGCATTAATATACGTCTAGTAAATAACTGAAACTATAAATACATAACTTCTAAAACAAAGTCACCATTCATCTGATGATATCAACGTTCAATCTGGAAAAGAAACATGTTTATTTCAATAGCTATTATTCTTAAATTATTCTAGGAATCGTCATGAAAGTTCATAACAATTTTGTGGAACTAGTTATTTCTTTGTGTCATTCAAATAAATAAGTGAACATTTTTTTCTACGACTATTATAGAATTTATATATTTCGACGTAGTTCTTGATTATGGAACAGCTTCATTCTAGCCCTAGTAGTCCGAGATCCGGCTGCAAAACTCCTACGTTCATCGAATCCTTCATCAAAATTAAATGTTTTCATTCAGTTTTGAAAGGGACAATAAGTTTTGGCAGGGTTGCTTATTAAAATGTACCCGCTATTATTTTCAATTAAATTAATATTAGTTTACTTTTTGGAGAACATTTGATCAGTTATTTAAATGAACTGCACTCTACTTCATAGACATAGCTGTGGAGAACTTAAAAAGTCATGGTAGCCATCGCTCACTAGGCTGCAACCTATTTGCAGCCAGGTGTAAGCAGGTAATATTTTGTTGCAATTATACGTTCATGACGTATATTGATCAATTATATATCGTTACCCCTGTGCCAGAGACACGAAAGTGCAAATTTTTAACTTTTAAACTAATGTGATTTTCATGTACAAAATGGTTCAAAGAAGCTATGCCAGAAGCACGAAAGTGATAACTGAAGTGATATAACAAAAAAATGCAAAGTTTAAAACACGAAAGTAAATAATATTTGATTATCTGAGTGCCAAACACACGAATGTGCCAATTCGTGCTTTTGGTCGGTTGAGTGATAAGAATTTGCTACATTCGCGGATTGTTTCTTCCAAAGAAATTATTACGTGCTGGTCTGGAACTTAGTTTCTCAGAGTTCTCGTACCAAATAACCTTATTGTTTATTCTTTTCGCTTTTATTTTATTTCATTCACCTATTTATCCCTACAATTAGTACTAATTTATTTTTGTTTTTTCTCTCATGAGAATAATTATTATATAGAAATTAAGTTTTAAAAGGTAGTTAGTTAGCTTGTGTACTTGTCTGATTTGCAAAATGAACTGCAGGAGTAAAAAGATTTTAGAAATGCTTGCAAAGGAAAAGAAATCTGTCAGTATTCACGATGATAATATGTTCGGTGAATATTCTTTCGTAAAATGCAAATTAACAAATCAGATTTTTAAAACAGAAACATTTTAAAAATGTACTATTGTAATTATTTTTTTCACAAAAGAGCAAAATACTTATTATTTGATGACTGAGTACCATACTGAAGATTATGTTAAACCCTCCCCGAATTTAAATGCCGAGGACAAAAATTCAGCTACCGATTTACAGGAAATTGTTAATTACAGTCTTTCAAAATAAAATGTTCAAATAAACAATTTTTGTATGTAACTAAACTTAATATTGTATGTTTATTCTAAGCATTGAATTAGGTATTTCTTCACAACAGAGCAAAACATAAATAGTAAAACTAATCATTTACCGGACTGTAGATGACACAGCTTCGAATTTGAATGTCTGACAATTCAACATCCGATTTAGTAGAATTGGTTACTCTTCAGTCAATAAACTTGTTTGGTGGGTAACTTTTTTCCAAATAAATATTGTGAAGGTTGTCATTTATGTTATATTTAGGTATTTTTAGAGGAGGCTAATGTTATTATTTTTCCAGGGGAGCAAAACGTGAACGGTAATAATAATTTGATGATTTACCAGACTGAAGATATTGGAATCGTTCCGAATTTAAATGTCCCTAACAAAAGTTCAACTCCTGATTTAGTAGAACTGGCTATTATTCAATCAATAAAAATGTCTGGTTAGTAACCTCTCTCAAAATAAGCAATATTCAAAAAATTTCATTTGCACTCTATTCAGGTACTATTTTTAGTGGGCACTAATGTTATTTTTTTACAGGTAATCAGAATGTAATTCAGGCTGAAGAAATTGAGACTGCTCCAAATTTGGATGCCCCTGACAGAAATGTACCTTCAAATTTAGGAGAAATTGAGAGCTGCAGTGAAAATAGTGAAGTTGATTTTAATGAGAGTAGCGGTTCAGAATACTGTCCCAGTCCAGAACCCATCGCTGAAGATACGCCTAGTGAACACGAACAAAATGCAACTGAAAATGGAAATGGAACGGAAGATATCATTGAAATTTCCGGCCCTGTTAGCAAAAAGAGAAACAAGGACGAATCTTCATGGAAGAAAAATATTAGGAAAGGGAAAAGAGCTAAGGGCGAGAAGTTTGTCGATGAAAAGAGAAATACTGGCAAAGCACGCCCAATGTTACATTAACCTTGCCATGATAAAGTTAAACATGTATTCTGTCGGCAAATTGACGACGCTCAGAGGAAACTCATTTACTCAAAGTTCAGAAGCTTACTGAGTACTGATGAGCAACGTCAATTTATAGGAAAACACATAACAAGGTCTTCTAAGAAAAGGACAACGGGTCATCGAATTAATTCTAGAAGGTTTCATACTTCGTTATATACCTTACCTGTAGGAAATGAAAAAATTACAGTTTGTCGTGAGTTTTACCCTTTTTAAGCCAAAAAAAGATCAGTGTAAAAAATGCCTTCGAACACATGACATCAGATGAAAAATGTAAAATTCAAGAGTCTCGCAATCAACACTTGACTAGAACAACCTTAGCGAGGGAGGCCAGAGATGATGACAAGAAGAAGTGCTTGGAAAATCAAACTATCTTGAGCTTTAACTTTGATCTCCAGGCTGTTTGGAATACTCCGAAAGGGTTAGCTGGACAAATATTTTATTTAAGAAAATTTGCAGTGTATAACCTGACTATTTTCAATTTAGGAAGTAAAGAGGCTATGCTATTTATGGTCAGAATACAATGGAAACAGAGGAGCGAATGAAATAACATCATGCATTCACGACTATGTAATATCAAAATCTGGTATAAAAGAGGTTCGAATGATGTCAGACAGCTGTGGAGGCCAGCAAAAAAATTATATATTTTCAGCAATGTGTCTCGAACTTGTAAAGAGACACCCTACACTCCAAATAATAAATCACAAATATTTTGAAACTGGTAACACAGAAATAGAGTGTGACTCTATCCACTCCAAAATTGGAAGATGTGCTAAGTTTATACCAGTGTACGTCCCAGAAGGTTGGGCTCAGGTCATTCGTACTGCTAGGAAAAACCCTTCTCCATTCATTGTCAGAAACATGATGATTAACGACTATTTTAAAGCCGTGGCTAGTTCCGGAATTAAACAAATACCCTTTCGCAGAATCTGCTGCCTTCAATACAGAAAAGGTTGTTCCCAAATTGGCTACAAAACTAACTTTGATGAAGAATTTCAGGAGATAGAGGAAAAAAGGAGAGGGAGACCATCTGTCGCAGCTCTACCTTTTGCCTATAGCAATGAGATCTCCATCGCTGTGGCAAAATATGAAGATCTTCAAAAAATGTGCACAGATCTAACTATAACAAAGGAGCACCACGAATTTTATAAAAATTTAAAATATAATGGAAGTAAGGGATTGCATTCAAGAACCGGACGGAGAGGAGTCTGATCAAGACAATTGAAGGACTCTGTGTATAAAATACTTTTAAGTAACAACTATTAAAACTGTTTTTGTAAGTTTTGTTTGATTAATCCCCTTTCCCATTTTACGAAGCTTTGTTTTAATTCAGTGTGATTGTATGCCATAAACACGAAAGTGCATTTTTTTCTCATTTTCAAGTTTCAAGAACTGAGACATTTATCATATGAAAAGCGTAAATTATACAACAACAATCAAAAGAAATTGGAAAAATAAAAAAAAACTGATTTTTATGAATACTTTAAACTTTAAAATGTTTCTAACTCAAAACTACTAATTTGCACTTTCGTTCCTCTGGCAAAAGGGTGATGATATCAAATGAAAGGTAATTTGGTTCTGTAAACGGTAAACTACCTCTACCTACGTGCCTAAAAGTGGCCGCAAATAGGGTTTGCCAGCTCATTCGGAGTGAAAGGGAGTTAGCGTGCTTTATCAGTTGTTAGACAAGCATAACGATATGCAGTTGCTCGAGGTTTTGAAGCATTGTGCATGCGTCGGTAGTAAGTGTTCACAATTTGCGGCGCCAGCACTAATTGACAGGAATTTCAAATACTCACAAAAAATTATGACTAATAAATTTGAGTGTGGTTACATTTAAAATTCTACTAACATAAAAAATATTTATATTTAGATAAAGAAATTATATTTTAATTTTTTTATAAAATTAGAATAAAAAAAGAATATATTTATAAAAAATAATAACGTTGGTTATTCAAGTAGAAAATGGTATATTATGCACCAAGGTGCTGAAGACTGTTATTATTGACCGAGCACCAAGATTATAACGCGAGTGGCTTTACCCCGAGTGGAATAAGATGCGAAGCATATAAATGTCTTCACCACCGTGGTGTATCTATAGGGACAATGATTTCCACTACTAGCCAAATTTTGGTAAACGATGATTAATAATTTTACTATGTAGGTAAGTTGCACAAATTTCTCATTTTAAAATTTGGTTGGCAAACAGTACATAAAAAAGAAGAATAGTAAAGACGACATTTGTATTAATTGTAAGGAATTGTCAACAAAATTAGGTCCAGCTTTCTTGCGCTGCCAGCGTTTCACGCATACACACATACGATTATACGATTGAATTCTTCAATAAAGGTAAAGTAAGGCCCTATAATATTTTTGTTACACCCAAGAGTTCCGGAAGTTTTTGCTTCATTAACTGGTCCAAATGACATTTTTGATGAAAGCAAAACTTCAGTAGTTCAATAGTTTACATGCCTTATGTATGGAATCACAGATTGTCAAAATGTTAATACTGGAAGATTTATTATGTTCAATAAGACTCATGTAACCAAAAATAAAAATGAAAAATATTAAAGGCTTCGACTCGACCCATATTTTAACGTGCTGGAAATCTTTAAAATAAAAATTGTTGCGGACGATCTTCCTTAATTCAATGTGACTAAATGCTACTGTGCCGAATTGTATCAAGTTTAGTGCGGAAAATAGTGGTTGGATTCTAGATGGTTATCTGAGCCCCACGTGGATCACGTGGATTTTAGGAGATCCAACGCCCGCGCAAGTTGAAAGTGTGCTATAGAATTCTGTAATCAACCGTTCTGATGACGATGATTCGGATATTTGTGAGAACAAAAGTGATAGCAGCAATGAAAGTGGGAGCAGTAACGAATCTGATCTTGACTAAATGGTGTATATAATTGTAATTTAAGGTTTAATAGTTATTTAATCATTTTTTCTTGTTTCGTTTCATTTTCATTCGAAAAAGCTGTCGTATTTACTGAATAAGTTACTATAATAATGTTAAATAACATATTATATTTTTTGCGGCTATTAGGGAATGCGGAATAAAACGTGCCTTAACCAATAATGTAGCGCGTTAACTCCCTTTCACTCTGAATGATCTTTAACAGCTGGCAACTCTTATTTGCGGACACTTTTACATAGTAGTTTACCGTTTACAGAGAAAAATTACCTCCAATTTGATATATACTTGATCAATAAACATCATGAACGTATAATTGCAACAAAATTTACCTGCTTACACCTGGCAGCGAAGAGGTTGCGGCTTAGTGAGCGATGGCGACCATCACTTATTAAATTCTTCACAGCTATGCCTATGAAGTAGGGTGCAGTTCATTTAAATAGCTGATACATCAAATTCTCGCCATTAAGTCAATTAATATAAATTTAATTAAAAATAATAGGCAGCCTTGCCAAAACATATTGTCCCTTTCATAACGGAATGAAACAATTTCATTTTGATTAAATACTCGATGAACGTAGTAATTTTGCAGCTGGGTCTTACACTATAGGGCAAGAATATTCGTTCCTGCCATTGGTATGGAATGAATACTTGTGGGACCCTCTAAATATCTACATTCCACATCAGCTGCACTACGTGCAGAAATACCAAAATATATGAAAAATTCTCTAAAGTGAACGTAAAATGACTAATATGGTCAGTGAGTATTAATTGTTAGAGCCAGAAGTGTAGCTTAAGTGTACTTTGGGGCACTTAAAAAAAAAGAAAATAGAAACCGCTATCTAGCAGCTATCGTCAACTGTCAAATATGTCGATTGTCAAAATGGTTTTAGTATCTATTTTTTTGAATTTTAGATTAAAATTGATTACCTAATACACCATAAAAGGTAAGTAAATTTATATAATTTTATTTAACTAATAGCTATTACATGGCTTCATTCCTGTTCCTCCAGAAATTAAAGAGTTAGCAATTCAATATACGTTCTTTTGTTTTTTATTTGATAGTCGTAGAGAAAGTATAGTCTAAAACAAGGGGGGAATTTTGCTTATACCCTTGATATAGAATATACTACAAGTTATCTATTTGTTAAGAACTATTTGAACGTTACACTCATAGTAATATTTTTTATTATTCTTCTGTTAATTACAATATATTATTTGTTTTTTTTTCATTATTCGATGACTAGAGATTTTATTTAGTAGCGGCCAAGCACTAATTTATTGTAAAATTATCTTACCTTGCTTCCGTGATTTTACAGATTTTCTATAATAAGCTTTTCTATAGAAATCGCCAAAAAGCATCAACATAAAGAAATTTTGAGGTACAAAGAAATAACATAATATGCGTGGATAATCGCAGTCTATGAAAAGTTGTCTTCCATAAATGATAATCAAAAGTGTAAATTGGGCCTAAAACAAAAAAAAATAATGATAAGCTCCTTCATTCAAAACCATCTACAGTGACAGTTTGAAGGATTCTGTCAATTCGAAAAAACGTAATTTTTCTCAGTGGTTCCTTGTTTAATTTAAGAAAGCGACGTGCAGATTTTTTAATACAAATTCCTTCGCACGTCATCAGTGACGTTGCTCTTACATTACAATAAGACCAACTAATTAAAAAGTCTCTAACTAAGCCAATAATCCGAAAATGTTACGAATATTCAGGAGTAGGTATTCATAAACGTAGTCACATTACTAAAAAACCAAAAAATGTAACGTGATTATTTTGATATTATTTAAAATCATATCTAACTTGAACATTTCATCTTCTTCTTTTATGACATGTGCAAAACATTGTTGCCAGTGAATGTTTGTAATATTTTGCAAGGGCTGTATAAGAAGCTCGTTTATATCATTTAGCTTAAAAGTAGTCTTTTTGGCTGCCACTTCATTTTTTACTTGATATGGTGGCGCCTAAGTATAATTTTATTTTATTATGCTGTTTTATAAGAGGTGATGATTATCAGCATAAGAAATAAAACTCTATATTCTTATTCTCAATATTTCGCTATTGTTCAATAACTTCATCAGGAGACAAGATGTTAAGAGTAAGTAGAATTGAACGTACACAATTTAAGGTACTAACTAGACTAATTAGCTTAGTCATTAGTCTAGTTAGTACTTTATACCGAAATGTTGAGAATAAGAATATGAAGTTTTATTTCTTATACTGACCGCATACCTGATAATCATCACCTCTTGTCATCAAATATAAAATTTTTTAGTCGCATACGAGGTTTGTCAAAAAATATAAGTTTTATTCAAGAGTAAAGTACCTTAAATTTGACAATATCGAAAAATGTTACTAAAAAAAGTTGATCAGAATTAAAAACTACGTTTAAATATGCGAACACATCCATTTTTAAATTAAAACTTCAGATTATGTTATTTTCTACTAATATTTCTATTTTGAATGAACATTTATGTCTTGTGATTACGAAAGACATGATAACCTTTTAGTTTTTCGCTGTTTTCTAATAATTTTGCAATTAAAACGCGTAATAAGTGCATATTCATTTATTTTGCAAATAATAAAATAACATTCAAATACTAAAACTAACATCATATTAATATTAGAAACAAACAAATTTAATTTTCACTCATACACTAATGCTTCGACATATCCACCCTCTTGTTCAATACACTTAATTGTTCTATTGGAAAATTTAAGTAATACATTCCTTATCATTTGTGGAGAAATTTCTTGATATGTTTTCAAAATTATCCTCTCCAAGTGGTCCATATCTGGAATCGGCGCTTTCTGGTAAACTTTTTGTTTCAGGTAACCCCATAAAAATTAATCAAGGGGAGTTAGGTCAAAGAATCTAGCGGGCCAAAAGAGATCAGTATATCTGTGAATAGATCTTTGAAACAAATTTTGAAGATAGTTCCTAACATTTATTGTACTGTGGCATGCGGCACCGTCTTGTTGGTACCAAATACATTGACGTTCTATTAAGGGTAGTTCGTCCACGAACTTATTGATATGAGTTTGTAAAAACTGTAAATAATGTTCGGCATTCATAGATTCGCGAAAAAAAGGCCCTACTAATTTGTTATTATAAATGCCATACCACACGTTCGTCTTAAACGAATATTGGTCATGAGCCTTTAATACAAAATTGGGATTTTCCTCAGACCACCAGCGACAATGTTGCGACGAGACAGTTCCATGTGATGAAAATATCGCCTAATCAAAAAAAATTATATGCCTCGTAAAAAAAGGGTCCTCCTCTAACTCTTCTTGAATGACAGAGCGAAAATCAAAGCGTCTATCATAATCCCTTTCTTTCAATGTGTGTACGATTTTTGGTTTGTATAGTTTGTATTTATTTAGTTTTAAAATTCTTGCAACTGTATTTTTACTTACATTTTGTTGTAACAACGACTTTCTTTTGCGCAATGACAATTTTGGATTTGCTATAACAGAGAACATTCCCAAATTTTGCAAACCCAGACTAGTTCCTTTCGCATTAAAACCAAAAATAGAAACCGAGATAGATAGATTAGTAGCCAATGGAGTTTTAAAACCTACTTAATTTTCAGAATGGGCTACGCCTGTTGTTCCTATCCTAAAACCAAATGGTTCCGTAAGGCTGTGCGGAGATTTTAAAATTACTTTAAATTCACACTAAGTAACACAACACTAAGTCCCCTACCTCGTATTGAATATCTTTTTTCTCAACTTCAAAACGGTCACAATTTTTCAAAAGTTAACTTATCTGACGCATATCAACAAGTTCTACTGACAGAGGAATCTCCAAAGCTTGTTACGATAACAACAGATAAAGGTATGTTCTCATACACGCGCTTACTCTATGGTATAAAAACGGTTCCATCCATTTTTCAGAATATTACGGAACAACTGTTTTTAATTCCAGGGGTAGCATATTTTCTAGATGATATTCTTATTACGGGGAAGGATGATCAGGAGCACTGATAGATTGGAAAAGGTTTTCCAAATATTGCGGGAATGTGGTCTTGAAATAAAAAAAGGAAAATGTATTTTGTTTCAAGATTTGGTAAAATATTTAGGGCACGTGATTGATAAGGAAGGGCTACATATGTCGGATGAAAGAATTTCAGCAATCAAAAATGTTGGAACTCCGAGCTCAACGATCGAACTTGAATCATTTTTAGGGATGGTAAATTTTTATTGCCGGTTTATACTGAATGTCTCACACATTTTAAAACCCTTATATAACTTACTAGAAAAGTACGTTTACTGGCACTGGGGAAATGATTGCAGACATAGCTTTCAGGCTATTAAAAAGTTATTATCGTCTTCATCGGTATTGTCACATTTTGACCCAGAAAAAAGAGAAAATTAATGGTAAATGCTTCTAGTTTTGCTTTAGGTGCCACTCTTAGTCATATATTCGCTGGTGGGTATGAACGACCTTTGCATTTGCATCTCGTGTTTTAAATTCTGCGGAACAAAATTATTCACAGATTGAAAAGGCAGCAGCCGCAATTATATTTGGGGTTAAAAAGTTTTTCCAATATATATATGGAAGAAAATTTTATTTATTTTCGGATCACAAACCTCTTTTAGCAATTTTTGGAAGCAAAAGGGGTTTACCAATTTTTGCCGCGAACCGTTTGCAAAGATGGGCTAACATACTTTCTGCTTTTGATTATGAAATTAAATTTGTGCCTTCTTCAAAAAATATAGCAGATTGTTTTTCGAGATTACCGGAAAGGAATATTTTTTTAATGGACAGGATAATATTCTTAATTTAAGTATCAATCCTAAAGTTTCATTTTAAAATTATATTCAAGAATCACAAATTCCACTGAATTTTAAAAATAATAAAAATGAAACTAACTCCGATCCACTTTTAACTGAAATCATGTTCTACGTACAAAATGGATGGCGAGCAGAGTGTCCTTCTTCAGAAATAAGGCCATATTTTTTGCATAAAAATGAAATATCAACCGAAAAAAACTGTTTATTATGGGGATACCGTCTTATTATACCTAAAAAAATTCATGGTCAAATATTAGATGAACTACATGAATCCCATATGGGGGTAGTAAAAATGTAAGCCTTGACTCGATCCTATTTTTGGTGGCGTTCTTTAAATGCTGATATTGAATCGTTGGCTCAAAGTTGTGAGGCTTGTAATGCATACAGCTCAAATCCACAAAAAAATTCATTGGTTGTATGGGAGTGGCCCAAAGAAGTGTGGACAAGGTTACATGCTGATTTTTTTGGGACAATCCATGGAAAGACATTTTTAGTGATTCAGGACGTGACATGTAAGTGGTTGGAAGTCTTTGAGGTAAAACATTTTTCGGCATCTAGAACAATTGAAGTATTTAGGAAAGTTTTTAGTAGATTTGGGTTGCCGAGAGAGCTATGTACTGATGACGGTCGAACTTTCACTTCAGAAGAATTCCAAACATTTTTAGTTCAAGGTGGCATAAAACATAGTACGGGGACTCCTTATCATCCTCCTACAAACGGGCAAGCGGAAAGTGCAGTATAAATTTAAAAAAATGCCATTTTAAAATATTAGTACGAAAATCCTAAATTAGAATTGAATCTGATATTGCAGAGATTTTTGTTTCATTTTCGGAATACGCCACATACCACCTGCAAAAATGCTTTTTGACCGAGGATTAAGAACCAAATTTGGCTTACTCATGCCTTCAACCGCGAAAATAATAAAATCAAATCAAGAACGACAACAACAAAATTTTTCGTCTCGCGTAAGAATATTATTTTCGAAATAAATGATAAGGTATGGATAAAAGATTTTCGAGTACATTATAGTTCGCCTTGGTGTTCGGGCATAATTACAGAGGTCGGAGAACTTACATGGTTGAGACTAATAGTGGTATGAATTGGAAAAGACACTCTGATCAATTGAAATTAAAACATGAAACTACTTGTAGTGTGAATCCAGAAGTGGTTTCAATCATACCCCGATCAGAAGTAAATAATAATGTTGTACTTGATGTAAATAATGTACAAAGCAGTGAAAGCAGTGACATTGAGGGAAGTAAGTTTCTTGATACTGTAAAAAACACGAGATATGACATATATAGACAATTTTTTTCATAATTCGAAATAAATAATAACTGTTGACCTCAACGAAAGAAATTGATACAAACAAAATGTGTTATTGCAAGGTTAATAAAACATTACAGATGACGATTGTGTCATGCTTTGTTTACCAATACGTTACAAATTAAAAAATATTGATATAGGAAACTAACCTTCACACAAGGTAAAATTTAGAATAAATAACGAGAAAATTTGAATCAAAGGCAGAGACAGTATCCCTCCCCGAAGAGGCCAGTCTAAGTACTGATATTCCCTTCACCCTCAACAGTAATTGTGTGCAGTTTGTGACTAGTGATATTCCAAAAAGTAAGTTTTTAATGTACAATCAATTTATTATATATTGTATTGATCTGTTGTATTATATTTTCTTTGACTTAACCTGGTGCCCCAAAAAAAGGTAGGGGACCCCACAGTTCTATTTCGGTCATATCTAGTGTATCATATACATCTGCGCCCCTCATTTACTGGTAGAATCTAAACAGTTATAGGTATTAGCTTATGTTCAGGGACCATCTCCCTATATATCTGATTATTTGCAATAGCGCACAGATATTTATATTGTACAGGGGATCATATGTAGTCCTATCTTAGAGTTTTGATTATTTGAAATAGCGCGCAGATATTTATATTGTACAGGGGATCATATTGAGTCCTATCTTAAAGTTTTGATTATTTGAAATAGCGCACAGATATTTATATTGTATAGGGGATCACATGTAGTCCTATCTTAGAGTTTTGATTATTTGAAATAGCGCACAGGTATTTATATTGTACAGGGGATCATATTTAGTCCTATCTTAAAGTTTTGATTATGTGCAATAGCGCACAGATATTTATATTGTACAAGAGATCATATTTAGTCCTAGCTTAAAGTTTCAACCGATAATTTTTCAGTCATATTACCGGACATCCAGATACCGGAGACCTCATAATTAATCTTCTGAATTTTATTGATCTAGATTGTATTCCTCATATTCAAATTTTACGAGAAACCTAATTAGAATTCTAAATAGGGGATATAGATTTTCTTTTTTTATATATTGTACCAGTTAACTAAATTTCACGAGATTCGTAATTATTAATTTCCAATCCCAGAAATTTTGGCAATATAGATATATGGTTTACAGGATATCGTCTTTGTTCTGATTCATAAAGTTTCATTTGATTTCTATTTATTGCCTTAATTTTTGTGAAGGATATCCAACATAATTATCGCTAAAAAGTGTATTAGTTACTATTTTCTTTTGAGACTTTCAGCATACTACTGTTCGTTATATGATTTACTGTAGTGTATAGGGTACCATACTTATTCAGGTTAAGTACCAAAAAGAAATTCCGCTCGTTACTTTGTTATTTTTTTTATATCACGTAGGCTATCCAAAAAATCAGGAGAGAGCCGAGTTATTATATTTATTCGATTGCAAAAACTTACGTATATATTTTTATTTTTTTTGTAATATATGCTTGTACATATTTAACCTTTCAGTTTATTTCCTTTAACATCAACCCTCCCCCCCCGTACCAGCCAAATAGGACAGGCTGACTCGACCTGCATTACGAACTCGGGCTTGGCACACTGTATAAGCCCAAGGGGCCCCACGAAGACCTTGATCGCTCGAGCCGGGAACAACCCCTCCCGCAAGGTAATCCCGCTGGGAGATTCCTGGTTCTAAATTTTGTGCCGCGAGGCACTGGTGGCAGCACGATGCAACGATTTTTTTCTTTGGATAGGAGTGTACAGTAGGGTCTTCCGGTCACTACCAACAGAGAAAAAGGCAACCCGAAGGATTACCGATCCCATTACACTGGTGTTGGATAAGGATAGTTCCGACTCGATTACATTTACCAGGATAATACCGGTCGGTGGTCATCATAAGAACAAATACAAACAGGAAAGAACTGAGAAGTATTACACTGGTGACAGCGGTGGGATTAGTCAGCAACATCGGCTGGGTTAATCACTGCTTCACCAGAAGAAGAAAAAAAAAAGGAACTACCCATTTATTAGAGTGGTGACAGCGGTGGGATTAGTCAGCAACATCGGCTGGGTTAATCACTGCTGCACCAGAAGAAGAAAAAAAGGAACTACCCATTTATTAGAGTGGTGACAGCGGTGGGATTAGTGAGCAACATCGGCTGGGTTGATCACTGCTGCACCAGAAAAAGAAAAAAAAGGAACTATCCATTTATTAGAGTGGTGACAGCGGTGTTCCAGATACTGAGTCCGTACGGCAGGGAGTTACAAGAGGGGAAGTCTTAGCAATAATCCTGTTTTATTCCGATTAAACTACCCATTTCAGGCATCGTAGAAGCCCAAAAGGTAGGAGTAGATAGTTTAGTCAATTAGATTAATTACCGCCTTATAAATTTCACCTACATAAGTAAAATGGTTACATTCGCCAAATACTTGATGTTTATTTTCATAAGTTATTCAGTGCGTATTTATATCACATAATAAATATTGCAGCATACGTTTAATCAAATTTAATATATAATTAAAGTAGTATAAGATACAACCAGGTATATTCGCTTAGTCATTTATTTTTTCATAAGTACCTAGTGATAATTACATCGCGGAAAAAATATATATTCATTGCAAACGAACGTTGAAACCAAATCTATTTTTAATACATAAACAAAAGTAAGAAGCATTTAGGCAACGTATGAAATTTCAACAGCACATATACAAGGGAAAAATGCGCGGAGTCAGCAACAAGCTTCCGCAAAAGACCAGAATATCGATATAAAATATAGTACGGAGGATAGCATCACTTTGAGAAGTAGAAACTGTTTATGGGAAATTTTGTTTTACTTTGATTAACGAACGGATTATTTTCAACTAAACCAATCAATCGATTTCATAAATAAACTAGACATCATCTAACTTAGAAAAGATTAACGATGTAAGGAAAAAGTTGTTAGGAAAACATTCATATATTAAAAGCTAAATAGTAAACTAAATTAGGGTATGACGATTTTGTTCTGGGCTATTTATGGTTGGTTACCACTATTTGTCTTAGATGCACACCAGGATTGACAAATGGAATCAGATAGGAGGATACATTTGAAATGTTGAATAGAAATTTTAGTTTTGTTAAACCGCACAACGCTGTGTTTTAAAAGATATTAAGGATAGTCAGTTTTGTACATGGTTGGGAGATACGGTTTCCGAGTGTTGATTATTGTCTAATATTATGAGCCAAAGTATAGGAAAAAGACGCACCAAAGCCGTGCGCACAGAGGTATATTGAAGAATACGGTGGCCAAAAGAAGCCAAAGTATAGGAAAAATACGCACCGAAGCTGTGCGCACAGAGGTATATTGAAGAATACGGTGGCCAAAAGAAGCCAAAGTATATAGGAAAAAGACGCACCAAAGCAGTACGCTCAGAGGTATATTTAGAGTACATTGGCCAAAGCAGCCAATGTATATTGTGTAAAGTCGTGCCGAAAAGGACGCATTAGTGGAATTATGGAGTATATAGCGGCCAAAGGAGCCCAAGAGAAAAAAATGGAATCAAGGTGTACCAAGGAGTACAGCATAAAGAAATTATGGAGTGAATAATGGCCAAAAGAGCCAAAGAGGAAAAAAATGGAATCAAGGTGTACCAAGGAGTACAGCATAGAGGAATTATGGAGCATAGAATGGCCAAAAGAGCCAAAGACAATAAATAGGGAAGCAAAACTTACCGAAGAGTACAAAACAGAACAAAAGAATTACAATGAACACAGTAGCCAGATGCAACAAAGACAAGAAAAGAAAATAGAACAATCTATAGAAACAGGATAACAGAGTTAAGAAGAAGAAGAAAAAAAAATAATTTTAATTTAGTAAAGTCCACATTTAGTCCCAACACAAAATTGTCGCAAGTAACTAAAAGGGGAAAAGAATATCAAGTAATGAGTTAGGAGTATATGATAGTTTTTTTAGACTACTAGAGGGATAACACAGAGATGAAACGCAGTTAAATTACATGTATAAATTACCTATAAAAAGTTTACATTTTTTTTATACATAATTTGTTGGTTTTCACCACTAAGTTGATTTGAATATCAGAATAATAATTAATTAAATTACTAAACGAAACATATCAACAATAAATATTAAGTATGTCACTAAGAGCATTTAAATAAGTAAAGTAAGGTTATTTTAATTGTGTCACAAAAATATTTATTTTAAGGAGTACAAGGTAGACAAATAAATGTTTTACTCAGGAATAAGGAGTTACACAAAGGATACGATTGCAAACTCCAAATAAGGTAGCAGTGAATCGAAACAGAGTAGTTGACACGTCACAATAAAATTGTATATGTATATATTAGTCTATCTTATTAATACAAATAGATTGACGGGTTCAAATCATAGGTTAATTCAAAGTAAGGGAATAGGATTAGATACGTAAGTGGCAAATAATTAGTTTATATCGTTTATTAAGTAAGTTAAACAAGAGAATAATAAGCAAGTAGGTGATAAAATAGGACAACAACGATAATTGAAACAAACAAATCGTACCGTTGAAAAAAAATTAATTGAATAGGTCTAGAATATATATATATATATATATATATATATATATATATATATATATATATATATATATATATTAAACTGATATGTTAGGTGTGTAATTTAAATGTTTCAAAACAAATATACTTTCCCTAATTTGCCCTACGTTGGGCCGACATGTTAAACTGGATAGAACGGGAAGAGAAATAATGATTTATAGTTATTATTCTTTTAATTTACATCTAGTTTTGATTTGCCCGGTATATTGTAAAAATTTAAAATTTTATTACTAAAATGATTATATTTTAAAACATGAGAAACTCTTTAACCTCAGAGTAGGGTTCAGGTATAGAGAAACAAAAATTCAATTTATAATATGAGCGCCTAGATTTGATTAAATATCTCTGTCTTCTTAAAAATTTTGTTAATAAAAATGTACTTGCTTGTTTAATAATACGTAATAAATTCTTAAGACGGTCCTGTGTTTCAAGTTGAACCTTTTTACTATTCACAGATGTCAGTTTAAACTACCAACGGTTCAAACTAGATGGAGCCATCACCACAAAGAAATAAAATATATCAAAAACAATTTTACAATGTTCTTCAAACTAGAAAGAACGTTATTTAATATTTTGAATAGACAAATACATTGTTCTTTTACAAGACACAAATTAATAAAAAACCTACTATCTATTATGACCACTCATTCAAACAAAATCACGTTCTCACATGAAAAAATTATCTCTATATACAAATCTAAAATAGGCAACATTTAATACAAATCTTATAATACTGAAACTTCTATATAAACGATTGTTATATCAAAATGGCGAAACACAATGGTTGTAAATGTTTGTTTAATACCAAAGTTCAATTTTTTTTACTAAATTGGTAAGTTTTATTCATCCTTTTTTATGTATAATGAAAATAGTCTAAATACCTTATTCCTGTATCGTAATTCACTTCAATTATCCTTTACTTTATTTTAGGTTACCTTCTGGAAATTGTCACATCACTGGTCCAGCTTACACAAAATCAGGAATCAATGCTATGTCCCGTCCACATCAATACATTTCAGTCCAATTACATAATTAAAAGCTTTCTAAAAGGTATGGTGGATATATCCATTCCACCATACAAATATTAATCAAGTATTATATATCAATTATACGGTTAGTATTCAAACATAATTACCAAATTGTTTCTTAGTTTCTACATCTGCTTGTTTAAATATATAATCTACCATATCATAAGTACAATGTATCTCTCTTTTCTGAATTTTGATGCCAAATATCTTATTTTTCGAAAAATTTTCTTAATTCCCAAAATTTTGCTGCTTCTCAAATTTTCTACCACCCAAAAAGAATTTTACCTAGTCAATAGTCTGTATAATCAACAAACTTTTCTCCTTCAATTTTTTTATTATTAACAACTACTTGTCGCAGATTAAAAGTTTGTTGAATACATTCCACCAATCAGATTTGGTTATCAAAACTTTTCTTTATAGATTTCATTTCAAATAGTGAATTGTCCATCTATCAATTGAAAACGCTTTGTTTTAAGGTTCTTTAATGATTTTAACTCATATTGTGTCTCTTAAATTATATTTCATTTAGTTTACAAAATGACATTTTCAAATTTACAAAATATGTGTTCATAATGTCAAACCGTTCAATAAATGTCACATTCCATAGAATTAATGTTTTTCAGTTTACTTCTTATATCGAAATGTTTTTAAATGTTTATAAAATCTTATTTACATGTCCTTCAAACCCTAATATTCATTTTAAAAAGAATCTCACTATTTATTTACCTTGACAATAAAATAAAAGATTATCATTTCCATTTGTATATGTAACAACGTTCTAATATTCCGTCTTGTAGGTTTATAGAGATTTTGTTAATTCATTTCACAAATGTTTTTCCAAATCTTATTTTAAATTATACAGTTAGATGCTTTCTCTATTGAATAGTACATGGTACAGATTGTCTCCTTTTTTAGATAATCTTTTAAAAAAAAATGAAATTTCAAAAATTTTTATTTCTTGAAATAAGTAGTTTTTTTATTTTATGTTCGGTATACAGGGTGTTGTTTTACTCTATGTTAATATATATATATATATATATATATATATATATATATAAAACAGTTTATAATAAGCTCTAAGGTACAAAATAGGTAAACCAGATTAAAAAAACAGAGATTTAGTCATTATTTCATAATTCATACAATAAATATATTGTGTTATTGTCGACTTAGACAAATAAACAAGGAAAAAAATTTCAGTAATTACGTTACTACTCATAACACATCGACAAATGCAAGGTCATTGTAGGTAATCAATTTAAAAAAAATTTGCACCGTTGCCAGGTCAACTCAAAGTATGTTTAAAAAGATTTAATTTCAATAACTACAAGGTGAACACATAAGTTAAATTTTAGTCACCAACTAGAAATTTAAAAACAGGCAATAGTCTTAAACAATGATTTCAATTGACAGTCCTAAATGACTGTACAGTTCGGTCAATTCAGAAAAATAAATTAAGAATAACAACGCAAATGTAGCGTTAACAGGGGAAAAATAAAACATTATTTTTTCGAAGGAAAAAATAAATAACTGTAGTAAATAATTATTATGTAAATGATGAATGTAAACAAATGTAATTTTTTTCAAAGAAAAAAATTGTAAAGGTATCGTAAGTGCGCGACAATAAAACGACAGATCGTTCTTCTGACCTGGGTAACATTCGTTATGTGCGGGCTTCAGACAGCAATTACGCTAATTGCCCAATAAAAACATTACAGTGATCTCCCTAAAAGACGTTCAAAAGTGCCCGGAACCCGAGATGACGTACGCCAGAGAAAGCACGAACATTCCAGTTATCCAGAGCAACGAAAGCAAACGGCAACCAGTATGGTCATGCCTAGTAGTTGTAACCAGACTCATGTTTTTCTGCGGGATGCATAGCCACACATCCGTAGTCGACGAAGCAGCAGAGGAAGATGCAGAGCCACGCACAGATACAAAGTAATATGATTGTATCAACCAAAGCACGAATAATCAATCGAAACCCAAGAAAAAGTTTAAGTCATAGAAGAAGAAGACAAAGGTTTCGCTTTAACACTATAAAAGAGAAACCTACTATCGAAATATAGCGAACAGAGCACATGAGAATTGTCATTGCCTTGAAGACAAACAAAACCTTCAACCGACAATGCCAATTCTACCCCAGAATGTCTATCTCATAAATAGATAGAGGAAGCATACAAATGACACGTAAGCATGCAATACATAGATGACGCATAACAAAGAGAGACATTCTCAATGATAAAAAGAGAAGCAGCAGCAGAGCAGCCGGACTGAACGCCAACAGCCAAGGCTACACAGTGTCAGGTATTTTCGATGCAAAAGAAATTAAAAACCTAGCCTAATCCACACTAAAACATACTTGGGAATGGTTCACGGAGATAGGTTCAATAATAAGCGGTATAATGGGTATATACTGCACATATCAACTACTAAAATACACGGTAGACACGATATTAAATGCAATCCGCATCCAACAAACAGTAGGATGTGGTATCGCAATGGTATGCAGCATATGGGATTCCCTTACGGCATGGGTAATACACTCCCACAGCAGAACCCAGAAACAAGACGAAGAGGCGATAGAAATAGAGCAGATACAGCATCAAGCGACGAGCCACCCCAGATCGCAACACTGGACAGAGAGAAATCACTCCATGAACGATCTACTAAGCAGCAGTGTCGCGAGTGTCAATAATCGTGACCTAGGTCAGAGTCAAAACAGTTAAATCGAAACGTGAGTGAGGTCAAGTGCACGGTACGTAAAAACAAATTATAAGCAATATAAAGTTCAGGTTAATGTACTCGCAAAACAAACAATGTTAATATATTAGTTAAGATGTAAAAAAGGTGTTGGACCTGAAACGTCACAACACTTTTACAAGAGGGGAAGTGATGTAATAAACACGAGATATGACATAGAAAATTTTAAGAACGCCCTATATAGACAGATTTTTTCTTAATTCGAAATAAATAATAACTGTTGACCTCAACGAAATAAATTGATACAAACAGAATGTGTTATTGCAAGGTTAATAAAACATTACAGATGACGATTGTGTCATGCTTTGTTTACCAATACGTTACAAATTAAAAAATAATGATATAGGAAACTAACCTTCACAAAAGGTAAAATTTAGAATAAATAACGAGAAAATTTGAATCAAAGGCAGAGACAGTATCTCTCAACAGTAATAGTGTGCAGTTTGTGACTAGTGATATTCCAAAACGTAAGTTTTTAACGTACAATTAATTTATTATATATTGTATTGATCTGTTGTATTATATTTTCTTTGACTTAGCCGGGTGTCTCAAAAAAAGGTTATAGGACCCCACAGTTCTTTGTCGGTCATATTTAGTGTATCATATACATCTGCGCCCCTCATCTACTGGTAGAATCTAAACAGTTATAGGTATTAGCTTATGTTCAGGGACCATATCCCTATATATCTGATTATTTGCAATAGCGAACAGATATTTATATTGTACAGGGGATCATATTTAGTCCTATCTTAAAGTTTTGATTATGTGCAATAGCGCACAGATATTTATATTGTACAGGGGATCATATTTAGTCCTATCTTAAAGTTTTGATTATTTGAAATAGCGCGCAGATATTTATATTGTACAGGGGATCATATTGAGCCCTATCTTAAAGTTTTGATTATTTGAAATAGCGCACAGATATTTATATTGTACAGGGGATCATATGTAGTCCTATCTTAGAGTTTTGATTATTTGAAATAGCGCGCAGATATTTATATTGTACAGGGGATCATATTGAGTCCTATCTTAAAGTTTTGATTATTTGAAATAGCGCACAGATATTTATATTGTACAGGGGATCATATTTAGTCCTATCTTAAAGTTTTGATTATGTGCAATAGCGCACAGATATTTATATTGTACAGGGGATCATATTTAGTCCTTTCTTAAAGTTTCAACCGATAATTTTTCAGTCATATTACCGGACGTCCAGATACCGGAGACCTCATAATTAGTCTTCTGAATTTTATTGATCTAGATTGTATTCCTCATATTCAAATTTTACGAGAAACGTAATTAGAATTCAAAATAGGGGATATAGTTTTTTTATTTATATATTGTACCAGTTAACTGAATTTCACGAGATTCGTAATTATTTCTTTCCAATCCCAGAAATTTTGGCAATATAGATATATGGTTTACAGGATATCGTATTTGTTCTGATTCATAAAGTTTCATTTGATTTCTATTTATTGCCTTAATTTTTGTGAAGGATATCCAACATAATTATCGCTAAAAGGTGTATTAGTTACTATTTTCTTTTGAGACTTTCAGCATACTACTGTTCGTTATATGATTTACTGTAGTGTATGGGGTACCATACTTATTCAGGTTAAGTACCAAAAAGAAATTCCGCTCGTTACTTTGTTATCTTTTTTATATCACGTAGGCTATCCAAAAAATCAGGAGAGAGCCGAGTTATTATATTTATTCGATTGCAAAAACTTTCGTATATATTTTTATTTTTTTTGTAATATATGCTTGTACATATTTAACCTTTCAGTTTATTTCCTTTAACCTCAACCCTCCCCCCCCCCGTACCAGCCAAATAGGACAGGCTGACTCGACCTGCATTACGAACTCGGGCTTGGCACACTGTATAAGCCCAAGGGGCCCCACGAAGACCTTGATCGCTCGAGCCGGGAACAACCCCTCCCACAAGGTAATCCCGCTGGGATATTCCTGGTTCTAAATTTTGTGCCGCGAGGCACTGGTGGCAGCACGCTGCAACGATTTTTTTCTTTGGATAGGAGTGTACAGTAGGGTCTTCCGGTCACTACCAACAGAGAAAAAGGCAACCCGAAGGATTACCGATCCCATTACACTGGTGTTGGATAAGGATAGTTCCGACTCGATTACATTTACCAGGATAATACCGGTCGGTGGTCATCATAAGAACAAATACAAACAGGAAAGAACTAAGAAGTATTACACTGGTGACAGCGGTGGGATTAGTCAGCAACATCGGCTGGGTGAATCTCAGCTTCACCAGAAGAAGAAAGAAAAGGAACTACCCATTTATTAGAATACTAATGAAAATAGTGGTGTGAGTGTAGAAATTGACGATGTAGGAAAAGAAGGAGATAACTCCGGAAGGAACTTACGTCGTCGTAGCAAAATTGTAAAACCGCAACGCTATGGCTTTAATGAATAATTATAATTTTTAGTTAACTTATTATTGAGGAAAATTTGTTATGATAAGAAATATTGGGGTAGTGTTGGTATAAAAGAGGGAGATGTTGTATACAGTAATTAAGCATTTGGGTTTCGACAGTCAGAAAAACTAGTTTCCTTATATTTGGTGTTGGTACGTATTTTTATGATTTGGAAAATAAAAATGTTTTGTACTGATTAGCCAGTCTTGAAATAAATTGTAAAGAATAAGGTAGTGCTATTTCATATTAATTAATACTCGCAAATAAACACTATTTTCTCTTCAACAGTTAATAACGCTACCATTTTTATGTGTCTTATAAATTCTAACGCGGTTTGAAATTCACATTTGCTTCTATCAACAAATTATTTTTCTACATCTGCTATGAAAAGTAGCGTATTTCTCATAGCTCAGTTAATTTCAAAACCATATGTTGCTCACACTATGAGAAATATTATTTCTCACGGCACTTTGCCCACACTACATACTCTTATATGGAGAATCCAGTAGGAGATACTCGATGCCCAGCCGATTTCAGCAGGGTATACTCGGTGCCCAGCCGTTTTCGGTACCTATGTGGTCCTCGATGCTTAGACTTTTTCTACAAAACTATTTACTTGTATCCTTTAAATTTGTGCAGTTGTAGAAAAAGTATAGTGTGCAACATGTGGGAAAAGTAAAATAGTTGCGGTCAAACATAATGTAAACAACTCATCGATTTTGCCACATTGTCCTAAATAACAATAGTTTTTCTATAACATTTGTGTGGAAGCTGCAAATGTACAGAAATATGATAAGATGGTTTAATCAAACATATATACCAAGGAAATAATTGAAGTTTAAAATAATACATTTGTGTTCATTTACACGGACAAAACAATCACAAAAGTTTCTTACTAGTGTATATTTAGGAGTTAAAATATTCACAACGTAAAAAGACATGTTAATTCTGAAGCCGCCTTCTATTGAATGCATATATTTTTATATGCTAGTAAAAAATAAATCAAATTTATAGACTTGTCCCTATAAAATTATGGTCAACGTGACAATACTGCAATAAGCTCGTAAACATATCGTACGGTGCTCTCATTGATTATTTCGACCGTGTTGCCAATTCAGTATACCAACCAAACCTTCAAAATTCGACGGGCGAGAAAATATGCTTAGTGCAGCGTTGCCAATGCAATATAAACTGACTTTCTCCCCAAAGCTAACGATATATCTCCATTTCTATGGATTTATGAATTGATTGTGATTTGATTGTTTATGTATTCGACATATTTTGCACGATTCATTTAACTTGCGGAAGGTTTTTCGCAAAATTGGTGCCTCTCAAGCGAAATAAATCAAGACAGCATCGCCACTGATACAGATTTGTTAGACTTGTTGTTTACGCCTATTTAGTTTCCCTGAAATGGTTTATTATTTGGCAACAACGCTTCCGTGTGTTCTGTCCGAAAAATTGTTGAAAGGATTTTAAAAAGGCAGCAGTAATTAGCATAATCGTGGTACGAACGTTTCAGTTGAGAATTTTCGGTAGCCATCGGGGCGAATTTTATACAGTTGTGGCACAAAACCGATCAACTGTGATATTTGTGATTTCTCACGTGTGACAAATAACTTAAAGTGCTCGATTTTCCCTTTTCCCCTTTATCCCATTTCCCAAAGAGGAAGTAATGGAATCTTAGAGGAACATTTTATTGGTAAGTGAAGTTTTTACAACCAATCATTTACATTTTCATTTCTACAGTCCATTTTATTTAAATATTTTATTGAGCTATCGAACACTTGTGATGTGATGAATCGTGTTTTTTTCGCGTGGATACGGTTGAGGCAAAACCGACGTAAGTTCTTAACCAGCTGACAGAAAAGGACTTCCACTACTGTTTTCAACAATGGAAACCCCGTATGGAGCGATTTAGGGATCGCCAAGGAGAGTACATTGAAGGTAACGAATACAAAGTGATGTGACTTCAAAATTATAATTTCAGCCTTAACGAATAAATGTTTTGTTTGTCTTTGTTTATTTTTAGAGACATGTATTGCAATAAGACTAACTGAATTAATTAAAAAATTACAAAATAGAAAATTTTTAAAGTCCATAAAAATTAAACCAATAGCGAGTATTTCCTCATGCGTTTATTACTGATTAACAACGATCTTCTCATACTAAGAATTACCGTTCTTATTTTATCTTGATCAATTTGATCCCAAATTTCAACCAATCACCAAAGCAATTGATCTAATATGTTTGGTGGGTTAGGTAGTTGTCGTCTCCCTACGATGTCTCAATCGTGCTCTATTGGGTTGAGGTAGGGACTTCTCACATATCAAACCATGGCAGAAATTCCAACCTTCTGACGATATTGCTTCACAATTCTTGAAAAGTGTTGCCTGACATCAACACGCATAAGCATGAATATTTCTAATGTATTTTTGTGCTGTAAACTGACCTCTATCTGTCTGAACTAACGTCGTACGAGACTCCAATACAGCATAGTCCCCACAATGTTACATCCCACGTACCATTTCCCGCGAATTCTTTATATTCTGTAACACCTGTCATCAGAAAAAAAAGAGTACCCGGATTTATCGTTGAACAATACTCTTCCCCAATCCTCATTATTCCAAACAACATGTTCACGAGAAAAATGACATAATTTCCTTCGATGGTCTCTGGTCAATAATGAGCCAGTGGGTGCCCTCACAGTTTTCTCCTTATCGTATTTTGGCTTATTCTAAAATTATAATGACCCAAAAATTCGTTTCGTAGAGAAGTACTGGTAACAAATCTTTCTATCAGTGTACGAAGTCTCAAAAACCGGTTTTGGTCAGGAGTTGTAGTCCTTCTACGATCGGGTCTTCTTGAGTTATTCCGTGTGACAGCAAAACGTGTTAAAACTCTTGAAATGGTTGACTGAGTGACATTAAACCGTTCAGCGAGTTCAACCTGACTGTAGCCTTCAGCGCGAAGAGTAGGTAACGATTCTAATGTAGTCATATTCTGACAAATTTAGATTTTTTGCTGTTGGTGGTTCATTGTAAGGAAAACCCTTAGTAAATGCTATTGATGATGCAGCAAAACGTATTCAAACTAAACTAAATTGGAATTAAAAAGAAGAACTGCCACTATATTTTTAATTTGCTTGCCAAAACTGATAAAAGCTGTCAGCGTTTTTGCAGTTCTACCGATAAATCTTTACAATATACTGGAGGTAAGAATATCACAAAAATCGGATTATTATAATTATTTGATTTAACACGAATTTAAATATTATCATCAATAGCCTGCCTCAAATACGAATGGAAAAATGTATTACTAAAAAATCCAGCGAAGCGGATGTTTGCAGCGACTTTAAACTACTTGTAATAACTAATCGAAGTGCAGCTGAGAAAATCCAAAAAAGGAAAATTTGTTTAGGACGATATAGAAGATTTAATTAACTATATCAAGTTCACTCGGATTTTTGATTTTGATTATAACAAAATTGTTTCAAAGCCTAGATATTATTCAGTTAATAGGAGCTTAATACTTTTTTACACAACAGCGAAAAAAAGAAGTTTTCGAAGATAATTAAGAAATGTAACGAATAACGAAGACTTTAGAAAAATACAAAGAAATCTCTTCGTATCTCAAAAATGTAGTTGTGAATTGCCCATTTAAAAATCCATATTGTGTAATAAATATTTTCAGTATTATTAGAACTTACCAATTGCAACTGTGTAATAGATCTCTTGAATGTTACATGCCGTTTCCATTTATCATCCAAAGCACTAAGGAAGTAATAGATGTACATCACAACATGTACAGTCGAATTTATTAATCCAACCCATGTACCATATCCGCCTCCAACGAATTTTACACTTATCCAAGTCATAAGAAACATACCTGCATGATGATAAACATGCAAAAATGTCACTTGTTTTTGCTTCTTTCTTAATACGAAGAATACCTGGAACACAAAATTAATTATTGTTATTATCCGATCTTTGTGAATTCTTCAACTTATTTAACTGATAAACATAAACAGAATTTTAATGACAATATTAGAAATTCGGTCTAAGCAACTTTCACGATTAATTCGATCATATACGCCACCATGGAGTAAAATAATTATTAGCAACTGCAAAATATTCAGAATAATGACAAAGCCTTCAACTACCGGATGTTTTTCGAAGTATTGGTGTATTTAATTATACTTATACTGAATAATTAAATATATTGTGTAGTTATCACGTTTCAAGAAAGCACGTAGTTTCGAATATCTTGTAATATCAAAATTTATTCATTCACAATATTAGAGCCAAGAGTGAACAGCCCTCGTCAATCTCTGTTTCTTGGCAAAATCATTAAATACGCGTTAGTAAAAGTAGATTTCAATTTTTTACATAGACAACTCTTGTTATTCAAACGTTGGATACATTGCACAAATTAAAGACTTTTTGCTAGATTTTAAAAAGGATATTAATAATGAAATAATTGAGTTTGAAAACAAATTGACAGAATGAAATGACAAATTAAATCAAATGGATTCATTAAAATCAACGGAAATGACTGATACTATAGCCAATGAAGCTATGGACCGCATAAATCGTGCTAAGAATATTTTGATTAGGGGCGTTCCAGAGTACATGGGCGATATTCAGTCCAAAAAGAATCATGATTTAAATAAAGTAAAGTTAATGTTGACCGTTGTCGGTTGTTAAGAGAATCACCTGGCATTCTACAGAGTAGGTACACCAAAAACAAACCAGCGTTTTCCTCGAATTTTAAAAGTTGTAATGTGTTCGGAATACCAAGCTAAACAGATACTAAGGAATAAATCCAAACTGTTGGAAAACCAAGCCACTGAATCTTTCTCCATAATAGATGATAAGACACCTATCCAACAGCAGCGACTCAAAGATCTTCGCAATGAATTGGAAACTAGAAAAAACAATGGTGAACATGACTAGACAATCAAATATATTCAAGGTACTCCAAAGATAACGAAATTTCATCAATAATTCTCATTCTTCAAACTTTAACCAACAGTCTACTCTGGACCTTGTTCTCACCAATGATGACAATCTACTAACAACTCCCGAAAAGAGTTCCCCAATAGGTAAATCTGATCACGCAGTCATAACAACTCACATTCAGTTTAATGTAAACTCCTCTCCAAATTTGAGTAATATAGTCACTTACAATTATACTGACTCTAACAAAGTTAACGACGACTTATCCCAGCTCGATTGGCGTTCTGTGTTGAATTTGTCTATTGATCCTTCGACAATGTGGAATACCTTCCTTCAAATCACCAGTAAAACAATTAGTGAGAATACAACCCAACGTAAAATTTCTAAAAATAACCTAAAACTTTGGATAGATAACCAGGCAATACATTTAATCAGACACAAGCGACACCTCTGGCGAAAATGTAAACAAACAAGGCTTACTGTAGATTTCAGTAACCATCACAATTTTTCTAATCGGGTCAAAGTACTATTTGATAATCCCAGGCACAACTTTGAAGAATCAATTATAACTAGCGGAAACAAAAAAAGTTTTTAAATACATACGTTCCTCATTATCATTTAAAGTCGCTATTCCTCTGCTTTTAAAAGATGACGGTAGTCTTTGCTCGTCAAATAAAGAGACTTCCGAAACACTCTCACAGACATTCTCAAAAGTTTTTACAAACGAACTTCCTAATGACAATATGCCTGACATCATATCCCCCCGTCTCTTCGACACTCTGGACAATATTCTGTTCACAAATGATAAAATGAAACAGCATTTGATAAACCTGCGTACTAACGTCTCACCTACTTTCTTAAAAGATGTTCCGCCGCTCTCGCTACTCCGCTATGCTTAATAATGCAATCGTCCTTCACAAACAGCTCTCTGCCTTCTAGTTGGAAACTAGCTTCTGTCACCCCCATTTTTAAGAAGGGCGATACACTCGATAGCCACAATTATCGCCTAATAAGTTTATTATCCGTCGTCAGTAAAGTAATGGAATCCATTATTTCCTCCTCGAACAACATATTATTCCAAAACAACAACACGGATTTATTCCAGGGCGGTCAACACTTACCAAATTACTTCATTGTGTGAATGAATGGACAACATTCTTGAATGATAAAGAACATATTGATATAGTGTATTTAGATTTTCCAAGGCTTCCAACCGGGTTCCCAAGCGAAGGCTCCTGTACAGGTTAGAACATTTCGGTATTAGAGGAAACTAGAAACTATGGATTGAAAACTATTTGACGCATCGTTTCTACAAGGTTCGAGTTGGTGACTTATTTTCTCATAAAAGACTTGTTAAAAGTGGAGAACCGCAGGGCTCAGTTCTGGGCCCACTTTTGTTTACAGTGTACACTAGCGATTTACCGTTTCACGTTTCCAGCAAAATATCGCTATATGCCGACGACTCAAAAATGTATGACAATCCCATCACAAGTCATATATCTATTCAATACATCAGTGGTCTTCGGAATGGTTACTTCCATTGAACACTGAAAAATGTGTAGTGCTTCAAGTCGGTGAAAATAACCCACATTTTGATTATTTTATTGACGGTCAAATTCTAATCACAGTTACCTCTCATAATGACCTGGGTGTTATCGTGAATAGTGAACTATCGTGGTCCGATCATGTGCTTTCAGTATCCAAACGTGCAAATACGAGACTTTATCTTATTTGGAAATGCTTCTCAAAAGTATCATTTCAGAGCTTCTGCAAATTGTATGCTACTTACGTCAGACCTATTCTTGAATACGCCGGCCTAGTCTGGTACCCGGACTTAACTCGTGATAGAACGTTGCTGGAAAGTGTACAGCGGAAGGCTACCAGAGTTGCTTTTGGACCTGTAAGACCTTTATATGAAGAAAGATTATCCATGGCAAATCTTACCACGTTTGAGCTGCGTAGGTTACGAGGCGATCTTATTGTAGCCTTTCGAATTCTTAAATATAATTTTGGTGATCTAAATACAGTTTTCACCCTAAATACGGACACGAGACTTCGAGGACTCCAGTTCAAGTTAAAAAGGGAATATTTTGCGGTTAGATCGAGACAAAACTTATTACCAAACAGAATTTTGAATATTTGGAATGATTTGGACAGTGAAATTGTCTCAGCAACAAGTGTCAACATATTCAAAAATAGACTAGATCAGTGTAACTTAGTTAATAACTTTTAGAGCTTAATCGTAATTTCTTCTTCCTCTTATTTGTTTGTTCACTACTATTAGGTACCTATTTATTTTGAAATGTATTTTTTTTGGGCATAATAGGAGCCCTCATCAATTTGTAATGATAATAATAATAAGTAAATAAAAGGCCATTTCTTCTGGCCAAATTAATTCAATATTTTGGCATCCAAAATATTATAACCAAACAATGATAACCACTATCCAATTACAGACAGACGTATCTAGCTTCGCAGCAGTTACTCAAAATACTTCCAAGAAAACTCAAACTCGTACATAATTCCCAAGCAGAAGCCAAGCAATCGTCATAAATGCTCTCCCAGACGTCATCCTTTTTGACTATATCAAGGCAATAGGAGAAATCGTAAATCCAAAAGGAATAAAATTCGCTTCCCGCATTTTTAACCACCGTATATGTATCTATTCATCTAAATTATGTCGTTGATTATCTTATAACAAATCATCAGTCTAGTTCCATTAAAAAACAAACAAAACAAACCAGTCCCATTCGTAGGATTATCTCACCTGCCAAAATGTGACTATTTTCTAATGTTTGTCACTCTATCCCTAATTCAATTATCGAAACTGCACTTAAGAATGAACTTGACTTATAACTCTCCTCTCCCATGTCCTTTATCCGGTGTGGGTCGCCAAAGGAGGAGTATGCGCATGTTTTCGCTGCTCCATCTACGTAATAGCTGACAACGAACTGTTTGATATACAAACTTCAATTGTAATCCTACATGATAACACAAACTACAAAATTTTCATAACTTCAGATAAACTTGAATGCTTTCAATGTAAGCAAATTGGACACACTGCAGATTCTTGCCCTAGTCCACATAAAATATACTGCAATACACTTCCCCATCTACTACCTCGTTCGTAACACCAAAATCAACCCCCAAAAAGAGATCAAAAACTGATAATAAATACGTCTGCAGAATTAGCCCCTCCTTTCGACCCAATATTGAAAAATTGATGAGATCTGATCCCGAAAAAATTTCAGTATCATCCCCTAGAACTACTTCGGTAATAGTGATCCTCTAGAATTTTACTACCAACATTAAAGCCCTCCTTGAAGATTTTACACAAATTTATTCTGTTCTATCTGATGGATCTCTTGAAGACCATATTACTAGACAGCAGCAAAAACTAAAACTCACGTTAAACCCGAACGAAACTGATGAGCTACCAAGTTTAACATCCACAAATTCAAACAACTCCATCCGTGATGATGTCGATCATCTTAACAAACTTCCGATTTAGAATATATACCGCCCTCAAGTACCTACCAGTTTAATTTGTGAAATTTGAACCATTTCTATAATTTATATATATTAATAAAATTCACAATATTACAGTGGAACTGTCACATATATTATCCGCGTCTTGAACGTATACAATATCTTTCATTCACAAGCCAGACTTTATATGCCTTAAAGAAACTGATATTAAAGCCTCCAATATTCCACAACTAAAAAAACTTTGAAGGCTATCATTCTATCAGAACTAATTGCATTAGATCTAGTGGTGGTATATCAATATTCGCAGTTAAAAAAATATTCCCTTCCCATCTTCCACTTACCACTGATCTGGAAGCAATTGCCATAATAACATTATCTCCTAACAAAATGACTATATGCTCCTTATATTTTTCACCTGATTATTCGTTACAGGAAGAGGAACATATTGATCTAATATATCAACCTCCCCATCCTTTCATCCTCCCAGGTGATATCAATGCACATAACACTATGTGGGGTTCACAAAGTATATCTCGACGTCGAAAAGTTGTTTAAAACGTAATTAATTGTACTAGTTCCTTCTTAACACAGGCTCCAATACTCACTTCAGCTTATCCTCTGGTAATTTTTCTGTCATTGATCTGACTATATACGATCTCAAGACCGGCTCCTCCTTAACATGGCAAGTTGATAATCAACAAACAACAACTGACCGGAACCATTGACGTCTGAATAAAGCTAACGCCTTAATTCACTTCTGAAATAGACTCTTACTTATGTAATCTTTCCTCTTACGGTAACGTTAGTGACTCAATTCAATAATTTACATACATCGTGTTATCATTAGCCTTAACTCATATTAGTAAAAATACCTTCACATATACTAACAAAACTGTACCATGGTGGAATTCTTCCTGCGAAAATGCAATCCGACAATCCAAGTCGGTCATAAGCTACTATCGAAAACATAACACTTCTAAAAATCTAATACCTTACAAAAAATAAGGAAGTCCAAGCCAAATACGTCGTCAACCAAAGTAAAAAATGTTCCTAACAAAAATATGTATCATCTTTGACTGACAATTCCAATCCATCCCAAACTTGGAAAAAAATACGTCAAATTAGAGGCCAAAAAACCAATTTAAAAATCACTTAATTTATCTCTAAGAACTGAAATCTTCAATAGTCAAGTCATTGTAAACACACCTGCCCAACACTTTGAATAAAAGTTTAAAAATAACAAAAAAAAATAATCTACCCGCCACTTCTATGAATTAACCTTCTCACAACAACTCTTTCATAACAACACAGGACATAAATAATATCAATTCTCCATTTGCTCTCGCTGAACTAAATTTCACCCTGGCCTCCTGCAAAAATTCTGCCGCTAGCTCGGCGACCTTCCTTACATATTTTTAAAACATCTTTCTAATTATGGTCTTTCCAAACTTTACAACCTCATTTGGACATCCCATCACTCATCACTGAAGAGCACAAGTCCATAATCATTCCCATTCTTAAACTTGAACAGACTCCATCTCTCCCTAAATCATACAGGCCATTTTTCCTTACATGTACTATGTATAAACTTATGGATAAAATAATCAATAAACGACTCATGTGACTATTTGAAAAGTATATTATTGTAACTAAGGCGCAATCTGCTTTCAGATGACAACGATCCACTAACGACAATCTTATCTTTCTACAAACCCACATTGCCAATGCCATTAATAATACAAAGCAAACAATTTTTGATATAGAAGGGGCATTTTAAACGATACCTCGCCAAACCATTCTTGATAAACTATCACAGATTAATCTTACTGGTAGTATATCTCTATTCATATCTAATTTTCTATCTTGTAGAGTCGTCAAAGTACTTGCAAATGGGTACCTTTCTGCCACATATATTCAACACGATGGTGTCCCCTAATGCCCAATATTAGGCTCATCTTTATTTATCTTTGCAATCAACAACATTTGCTCTAATCTCCCCCCTCCTGTAAAATACTCCGTGTATGCATACGATCTTATAATCTACTTTCATGACAAATCTACTTCCACCACCTGCCCGATCTTACAATCTGCAGTTAATTTAACAAAAAAGGAAGTGACTTCTCTAGGTATCTCTCTACCATCAACAAAAAGAAGAACTATCATTAGTGTTTTAAATGAAACTCAATGTTTCTAGCTAATTCCACGATATAATGAAAAATGTTGAAAATTCTAAAAAATTGAAAATTGTTTCGATAACTGAATATCATAGTCAGAATGACAGAAGTGACATTTCATTTGATGCCTACCTGATGTTTAGTAGTTATTTTTGGCTAGACCAAGAAGTGACCTACCTTGTGATTGACTTAATATATGTTGATAGAAAAAAGAAGATGTGATATTACAAATATTGAAGCTTAGATATTATTAGCCCTATGGTGATATCCTGGATATCATTTTTCCGATTAAAATCAGTATAACTGTGCAATGATATAGAAAACCAGGAAAACTATATCTGCTGATCATTACAATTATCACTTAAGAAGACAGTTTAATAGTGGAGAACTCCCTAGATTTATCTGTTCATTGACGACTTCATATTGTGGGTTTCTTAAGTGTCTTCTTACTTCCAACTCTTCAAGGAAATCCAGTTCTTGTTTCTTATCACAAATATGTAGTACTTCTAGTTCTGTGTTAGGTGTCAATCAAGGGTTGGTTCCAAGTAGATGTTTTGCGTAATGGGATTTATCTGGTTGATTTAATTTGTATTCTCGAAAGTGTTCACTGTATCGGATTTCAAAATTTCTAAGGGTCTGACCCAAATAGACAGTATTACATTCTGGACATTTGAGTTTATATATTTCTTTAATGTTGGTATTTTTGTTTTAACGTTTTTGTACTTACGTAACTTTCTGTTTTCAAAGGCATTGTTGTATTCGTTGCTAAAGATATTATCTTTGAAATATTATTAGAACTATTCCCTGCATATGTGATGGTTTTATAAGTTTTTATTTCTTCAGTTTGTTTCCACGAAGTAAGGGTCGAGACAGTTAATTTCATTAAAGAACTGTCAAATTCAGTTGAAAATTTTCCATGTTTGCCCAGGAAATTATAATTAATAATACTCCAATACCTGTTGTAAGTCACTGTAGAGTTCTTGGATAGATATTTGACTCCCGACTAACGCGGAAAAATCATCTACCGGAAACCACAGGAACTTGTTTAAAAAGATTAAATTTACTGAAAACCCTTTCTCATTATAATTGGGGGACCCATGAAAACTCTTTCCTAAACATTCATAGATCCATTGTTCGCTGCCAATAAATCAGACCTAAAGTCCCTCGAATCATTCCATATCATCGCCATCCGGCTCTGTTTAGGAGTTTTTCGCTTAAGTTCCACTGAAAACCTATAAAGACAAGCAAAGGAACCTCCTCTCTGGCTCCGAAGACAATACCTTTTTCTTTCCTATGTAGCCATGATCTCTTCAAATCCGTCTAATTCGGTTTATGAACTAATTACATCTCCATCATTCATTCCAAATACCCCTCCACCCTACCTAGTCGTCCATCAAATTTAATTACTCATTTCTTCAGTTGGTAACCTCATTGACTTTACACAAACTACTCCTCACCCTCTCTCTCAAACTGCTCCCCGGACTAAAACCACTCCCCACTACAATACATCCTTCTGTAAATTCAAAATAGATGATACTAACATCGTACTTTTAAAACAAAGTTTTTTAAATCTTATATCTCAAAGTTGAGTTCATATCATATTTGAATAAGCTTGAAGTTATTAAAAACTGCAAAAAGTTAAAAAGTAACAGTGTTGGAATCTCAAACGATCTAACATATAAGCAACTCTGCGAAAATAGAATACTGAGGCACCACTTGAATAGAGCGAGACAACATAACTCTGATAAATCGTATATAAAAGGGAACAGGTTGTATATCAACAGCAGAGCCTACACCGTCGAGGAACTTGAAGAAAACGAGAATACCGATACTACAGGAATAAGACCAAACAGTGGTCCGTCGACCCCAATTTCACGAAGCCTCCGTCCTCTATTTCAATCAGAAACAGCCAATAATCCAACTGAAGAAAATATTGGACAAGATTTAACACCGAAATAAAAAGAAGATAAAATTACTCCGTCGGAATCTGAAAGTGATAAGAAGGCAAGGAAGACATCTGGTCCTCCTCAACAAAAAGACAGAATTAAGAGTTTAACATCAGGAATTCGATCTTAATATCACTAGGAATGGAAACCTAATGGTGCTTCATTTAGAATAAGGTCAAGTATATGGAGATTGAGATATGTTCATACTCATGTAAGTTTGAATTTATTTATCTTCTTTCCGTATATCATTAAATTCATAACAAACTATAAGAAAAAGACAACCTCAAAGTAATACATCAAAATGTCAGGAGTAAAACAATAACAAATGGATCCATATATTAGGGACTTCGACATTGATGTAATAGAAACTTACTCTTTGGAACACATACAAGAATGCAGAGATATTTTAGAAATTAACAAAGATTGTGAAAATTTTAAAATTATCCATAATAACATACAAAGCATTAATAAAAACCTAGACGAATTTAAAATTCTCTTAGAAAACTTACATATCGGATTCGATTGTATTGTCTTATCAGAAACATGGGCAATAGGAAATTCGGACCTATATAATTTAGAGGGTTACAATAAGTTATATAACGAGGGGATTTCAATCAAAACGATGGAGTTGTTGTATATACTCGTATAAAATCAGAGTATAATTATACATACTCAATCATACCTTTGAATGAAAGCAACATGTTGCAGATTGAAATCATTCTCAATGACAAGAACAACTTTCTTATCAATGCTATATATAGATCCCCAAAAAGCAATCTCGATCAATTCGTTATCAGTCTTCAACATTACTTTGAGAGTTCAGCATTCCAACCAGAAAGTTATAACATTTTCATTGATGATTTGAATATCGACCTACTAGATAATAATGAATATAATACAGACTATAACAACACACTTAACGAATTCGGTCATATTTCCGCGATTAATAATCCAACAAGAATACAGGGTGGACGTAGTTCATGCATTGACCACATATTTTTAAAATCCAAATTCAACGTACGCGATCAAATACTGCCCCTAGTATTGCAAACCGACATCACAGATAATTTCTCAACAATACTACAGATAGTACTGGAAAAGACCAAATGCCCCAAGCAACGAGAAATAGTGAAATACATAGATGAAACAAAACTTAAAAATACAATCAGACACTAATCTTGGGATTTCTTATACTTGAATCCAGATCCTAACTATGCAACAAATACTTTTATTGAAACACTTCAAAAATATATAGACGACTGTACATATACAAAAAAATTTAAAAGGAAAAACACGAAGATAGCCCCTTGGATGACAAATGCTTTACTTACCTCAACTACCACAAAAAAATAAAATGGTTCAACTTTGGAGAAGAAACCCAAATGATCACAAACTAAAACTTCAATACAAAAAATATAGAAACAAATTGCCGACTCTAATCGAAAAAATTAAGTTCGAATACTATAAAAACAAAATCGAACTCAAAAAATCAAAGACAAAAGCTTTATGGAATGTGGTTCAAGAAGTAAGTAACACTAAAAAATCGAAGATCTCTATTGATAATATTGAAAATGGACAAATCCTAAGAAAAATGAACAAATCCTAAGGAAAATGAACAAATCCTAAGGAAAATGAACAAATCCTAAGGAAAATTAACAAATACTAAGAACATCGCAAACGAATTCAATACATCATTCAATGGCACTGGGAAAAGACTTGCTCAGAATATAAACCCAGATCCTAACTACAAAATCAATAGACCCTCCCTTCCAAACTCAATTACAATCCTACCCACAAACACACTTGAAGTAAACAGCATTATTCAAGAGTTGAAAAACCACAAAGCCGTGGGATCAGACGAAATCAAAACGGAAACGCTCAAAGTTATCGCGTCATTAATAACTGAACCATTAACTTACATCTTCAACAAATGCATAGAAACTGGTATCTCGCCTAGAGCATTCAAACATTCAGTTATCATTCCAATATATAAAAAAGGTAACAAAAAACTGAAAGAAAATTATAGACCCATTTCATTAATCACCCACTTATCAAAAACATTTGAGAAACTTCTAAAAAACACACTACAAAATTTTATAAATAAATATAACATACTTTCCGAAAGACAATACGGTTTTCGAGAAAAAACGTCCACTCAAGATGCTATTCTGACCCTTACAGAAAAAATATATAACTCGTTAAACGACAACAAACCGTGTCTATGTGTTTTCATTGATTTATCGAAAGCATTCGATACTGTTAGCCACGAGCTGCTCTTTCAGTCGCTGGAGGACATCTGTATCAGAAATACTTGCTTAGATTTATGTTAAGAATAGGTATCAGACAGTCCGAATAAACGGTGTCGACAGTAAATCGTTAGTCGTACAATGTGGAGTGCCTCAAGGTACGGTCCTCGGACCATTACTTTTCAACATCTACATGAATAGATTGTTTTTTGTAAAAAGCAGGGGCAACATTATCGGTTTCGCAGACGTTACCGCGATTTTCTACGAGGCGGATACCTGGACAGAAGTAAAAGAAATAGTAGAAACAGACTTTATTATCATTTAAAATGGCTTGCAAGTAGGTTGCTAACTATAAACTTTCAAAAAACCAACTTCCCACCTTTTAGTTGTAATAAAACAAATCTTCCTCACTTTACTCAGCTCAACATCCTCGATGGTAAAAACAATCTTACAATCACAGCCGAAAGTAACATAAAGTACTTAGGAGTCGTAATAGACTGGCACATGAAATGGGACATACACATCAACTACGTAACCAAAAAACTACAAATATATCCTTTATAAATTAAGATACATGAAAAAAGCCTTCCTATTCATCATTTGCTCACACTATATCATGCACTCGTTGAAAGTCACTTTCGATACGGTGTATTAGCATGGGGAGGTGCCCTAAAATCCCACATCCGACCCCTTGAAGTTCTACAATGACGATTCCTGAAAATTATTCTAAGTAAAAACTCAAGATCTCTAAGTGATCTACTATTTCAAGAATCTGAGGTACTCTACCTTAAACAACTCTATTACTACAATGTCAACATAAAGTACTATACAACAAAACACTAGTCAAACTTACCAAAATATACCTATAACACTAGGCAAAGAAATAACTACGTAATACCACAAATAACAAAATCACTGCTGAAAACTAGTTTTTCTTACAACGCTCCAAAAATGTTCAATTCTTCACCTGCAACAATTCGCACTATACCCAACTCATTCCAATTCAAAAAATAGCTGAAAATGTTCATGAAGAGATCTAAAGTTCGAGTCTTTTGAGAATTATTATTTCAATTAATCAATATGGACCAAGAAACTTCCTCGTTATATGTCGTATACATTTTTTATCTCTATCACATTTCCGTGTGTGTTAAATATGAATACGCCTCAAGAAATATTGTTATTTTATTACATTTTACATTTTATATATATTTTATCTTTCACACTTTTACCCATATCAAAATGGTTGTTGTAACCGATTAACATTCCAATTTATCTGTAGTATTATATGTCCTAAAATGGTAAATAAATACTATTTTTATAACATTTTATTTTATGATACTTAACACTGTAGTTCCTTCATATTGATTATAGTTTAATAACATTATTGTATTGACTTCACAACTTCACTCCTATGGATTTATGCTTAGTTTCTACTGTATTTAGGCCTAATTATAATTTAAAATTCCTTGTGCCGTTGATTCAATTTTATACATATAATTTATAGTGTTTTTATTTATATTGAATTCAAAAAGTATATAACTAATTTTGTTACATGTGACCATTGTATATGATGAAATTGTATTTTTTGCGATACAAGTCTAATTATACTTATCCTTATCGCCAACCTACTTTATTCACTTCATGTATAGTGTTCTTGTAAAACCATATTTTTGAATGAAGTTATTATTATTTTTATATTATTTCATTTCATCACCTCATATAACGTAACCTTTTATTAACCTCATATAATGTAACCTTTTATTATTAATTTTCTATTGTATCAATAACAACTCGTTAAGCTGAATAAAAAAATCTATGGTCAACTATCTTTACCTGAATTCTTATAAACGTATTGTGTTATTTAGTTCATTTCATTTTTTAATTATCAATTTTAACATAACTTACGGTTTCCACTAAATCGACCATTCGAGTAAGGAAAAAGAAGTGGTACACTTTTAGTAGGTGTAAGGCGTGGGGATCATTGCTATAGTCAATTACTTCACAGCTCCAATCCATATAATACCATATCTCGTTAACAGCCTGTAATCAATAGAAGTGTACGTCAGTTCTTATAAGGATATGTAACGAGTAATTTATTTGGTGTTCTTTTCAAAGTGAAAAAGCAATGTGTATATAAAGTCAATGTGGAGACATAAAAAAGCAAGTTTGCCAGGTACATTTTCTAAAATTGCTAAGCTCACTATACAAATTATTCTCTTTTATTCAGTATATTGTTAGTTAGTGACGTCCTTAGAAAGATCATTTGGAAATATTTTCATTAGTAATTAGTCAGTATGGCCTTTTGGAAACGATTAGAAACGACATTTCGAGATGATCTATGGCGGAAATTTTTTGATTTGGCGCCACAGTCTAATGAATTGACAATTAATTATTCTGATGATAGGACAAAATAGAGATTAACATGTTCAGTGTCAGCGCGTTGTTTTAAATTTGTATGCGTGTTCGAAAAAACAAAATTCTAAAATTTCTAATAATGCGGTTATCGAGAGAACTTACGAATTGATGAAAATCGGATTGACGAGAATTTATAAAGTAGTGGAATCAGGCAATGATTCGGATCATTGTTTAAAGCGAAATTGACCTAATGAAAAACTAAGTAGGGTCGACAATACTACCAAAAATGTTATTCAACGGATTGTTCACGGGTCTTACAAGGACGATTTAGTACCAGCTTTAGAACTGAATCGTGCTAAATTGCGGGATGTTTCTGAATATAATTATGAATGTTTGGGGAATCTTCGCGTGGTTTTGTTTGGTTGTAGATTTAAATGTAAGATGTTAGATAATCGAATGATAATAATGGAATCTAGGCGAATCATTCAACTTAGACAAGAGTATTTGCGTAAAATAAAAGGGTACTGTGATTAAAACAGAACTTATTTAAGAGGAAACTTGGTTTGATACGCGTGATGTTGAAAAGTACGGTTGGGTTAATGACACATAAAACTGTTCCAAAAAACCGCCGTCTTCGAGAGGAGACGCGAAGTATGTCACCCCTTGTAGAGAAGTTTACATAAAGATGCTGACGACACTATATAATTTTGTTTATCATTTTGTAGTTGACCTTATTTCTAAATTCATTCGGACAGTCAGTCAGTAGTTGAATTTGAAGGAGTTAAAACATAAATTAATTGTTAGTAACAAACTGTAACAAAGTAATAAATAAATATTTTCAAGAATAGACTTTTCACCTGCGGTGATTTATTTGGCACAGTCAGTAGGATATTTCGGGTCGAACATATAGTATGTGCGATTTCGTTTTAATGATTTACCGAAATAAATCCAACACTAAACTATATTGTTGAAGTTTGTGGAAGACATTCGTGCAGCGAGATATCATATCTTTGGACTACTCTTCCGTCTAGAGAGGTCCTGTTTGAGCCGCTACTAAACATTCAACGAGAGCTGGGACTCATATTGCCCAAAATCTGCGAGGATCCAGCCTTGAATTGTCATAGCTAATTAGTCATGGTTAAAATATTCCTTTACTTTCTGCAAGTACAATTAATGAATTCTGAAGTAACTGTTAATGAACTAACTCGCGCATTTAATAATTTATTGTTTGAAACCACTACTGACTCAAACCCGACAAATTCAATTAGTGCAGTAAATAATCAAATAGATATGGTTGTACAATCTTTAAAATGGGAGTATTCAAATTTCATCCCCGATTTTGACGCGAATCCAAACAATCTTAATAGATCACTCATAAATAATTTTATTGATAGGGCCACTCCAAATAATTTCCAAAACATTTATTTGTTGAATTCTATAATTGCTAAAATAAAAGGTAAAGCAAAAACGGTCATTAATATTTAAACATGCAACACATGAATTAAAAGATGTATTGATGAGAAATTTCTCAGATCAACAAGATGAAGTATGTCTGAACAGGGATCTCGTTATGCTAAGACAGAACTCTAATGAAAGCCCACAATAATTTTACGGTAGGTGTTTGCACATTCTGTACTTACTTTGTAGTTATGTAAACTTACACGGACCAACAGAAGATGGTAGAATTTTGAAACGACAATTATATCAAAATTTAACTTTAAAAACTTGTCTTTCTGTGTTAAAAGAACCTATTGGAACCGATGTCAGATTCCATCATCTACGTGATTTAGTTGACAGTGATATAATTCAATTCATGTATTGTGAAACTTCAAATATGATTGCTGATGTTTTCACAAAGCCTCTTCCCAAAAAAAGGTTCAACGTCTCCGAACATCATGCCCTGCGATCTTTTATAGCCACTGCTAAACTGCATTTTTAACGCCATCTATTCGCTTGGAAGGTTACTAACGACATCAAAATGTCAGGAGTAAAATAATAACAAATGGATTAGAGACTTTGACAGAGTTTTATCGTATTTGTCATTTTTTGAAGAGATATTATTTTTTAAGTTGTAGACGACTTCAGTGTAGCACAAAGAAAAGCCAAAGAGGTTTTAATTACAACAGACCTTTCGTCTAGTTCCGATATTTACAAAGATCGGGGATCAAGGATACGGAAAAAAAATACAAGGTATATGTCCCATCTCTCTAGTTCTGATTCAGACAAGAGTCCCTCATTAAATCGTAACATTTATCCTGTTTTTAAACCTACATCACAAACAAATTGTAAGCATTTAACGAAATTAACTAGAATGTTTTGTGCAAATAATATATTTTTCCTACGATCACTACCCAAAGTAGGCTTTTGCACACTCAAATCTAACCGCAAAGTTTATGTTTTCCGTGATCTGTCATAATTTGACATTATTCCCGCTTTAGAACGTACTTTTCCGCTCGCATGTTTTCATTTACAATAATAAAGAAAGTTAGTAAATAATAGATATAATATTAGTACGTTATACACTAAGCGACTAAAGTGACCCATTTAATCCCGCGGGTGGGACCCATTGAATCCCCGAGGGAATCAATCCATATACATTTTTAATAAAAATAAATACTACTTAGGATGGACTTTTACGAAACTTGGTTAGGCATCGAGGATGCACTTTTACGAAATGAAACTTGGCTGGGCATCGAGGATGGACTTTTATATAATGAAACTTTGCTGGGCATCGAGGACGAACTTCCATTTTTTTGTAGTAAGTCAAAGTGCGCCAATAAAAAAAATAGCGTAAAGTATTCGTGGATAACTGGTCTTTCAAACACGCGCGATTTTTCTAGCACGACGACGCAGTGTTATAAAACCTTACAAATTAGACCGATTCAGACGTCATTTTAATTATTATTTTCTATCTTATAAACTCATCCAAAACACCTATGATATAGTTGTAGTTAATATTTTAAAATATTCAAAGTGTATAACTAATTACTCCCAATATTTTTAGAACCTCAATTTGTTTAACCTTGTAAATGTCATCTTAATGTCGTTTACGACTTTTGTAAGTTTTAAATTGCCATTAGTTGCGTTTACGCCGTTTTTGATAGATTAAGTTATTTTTCTTCTCGAAACCTTGACTCAAAACATCAAATTGCAAGACGTTATGGACACAGGACACGCGTGAGACACTATTGAAGCTTCTGGAGTTTGTAATTTGTTGAATTTTTGTGTTAATAAGTGATATCATGAGCCAGCTTCCGCTGATCGAGCATCTAAAAGGGCACGAGAACTATGGTACATGGAAATTCGCGGTACAGATTTATTTAGAACACGAAGAGCTTTGGGACGCAGTAAAAGGCTTTTTCATGTTTTTTTAATTATTTTTCTAAAAATAAGGTGATCGTAGAAAAAATCTTGTGTGCAATTCGAGCAGAACGTGCGTTGCCGCTTTCGGCTCTCTGCCTCAAGCGGTAAAGTATCACTTTCCGCTCTTAATACACAAATAGCTATTTCAGTATTGTATAAAAAGTCGGGGAATTTTAAATCGGGTAGTACTTCTCCAGCTGAAGGAATTTCCCTTGAGAATAAAGAATCAAATGATATGTCGAGATTTGCTGTTCCTAGAGGTAATTTGTTTCTTAACTTAAATCATAATTTATAATAACCTGAAGTTTGCATATTAAATTTGACTTTTAGTATAAAAATACTTAATTTTTTTAGAGTCAAAACCTTGTGGCAGTAGAATCAGATGAACACTTCACGAAAGAGATAAATCATCACCACAAATAGATACACTTGATGATCAAGGTGACTAAACTAAATAATTTTAATGAATTTTTATATTTAATCATATTTTAAATTTATTTTAGAATTTCAAAGGTTGATGATAGATGAAATATCTCAATTAAATTTAAAAATCAACACTCTACTTGAAAGCGTTGGCACTCTCTTGAAAACAAAAAGAATTCCGAGTAACCTGCAAGTAACATCGTTTGAAAATAATGTGAAAATGTTATATGAAAAAATTCCAGTAATTCGACATATTTTTAAAATCCAAATTCAACGTGCTCGATCAAATACTGTCCCTAGTATTGCAAACCGACATTACAGATAATTTCTCAACAATACTACAGATAGTACTGGAAAAGACTAAATGCAAATGCAACAAATACTTTCATTGAAACACTTCAAAAATATATAGACGACTGTACATATACAAAAAAATGTAAAAGGAAAAACACGAAGATCGCCCCTTGGATGACAAATACAATACAAAATACACATAATATATCGGAAAAAAATTAGTGTTTGAAAAACATTGGAATTCATTATATTGTATCATATGTGTAATATTTGTTAGCACATGCTATTATCAATAAATTATTATTATCTTAAGTTTGAGATGAAAATAAAGAAAATCACCTGTACTATTTTATAAACAAAATTTTATATAAAATTTTCGAAACTATTTGTCGACATTCGTCTTTTAATAAACTATTCTGGTTAGTAAAAACGGATAAAAGCTTTAAACAACTTTTTGAAACAACCTATCCTACTTTTAAGCCAAAATAAATTAACAGGTTGTTTCAAAAAATGTTTAAAATTTGTGGGACTGTTTTATTTGTTTATTTAAGAAAAAACAATATAGGCATAATTTAAAAAACCTTCACTATTTGCTTGGCTTGCCATCTAGTAGTAGCTAGTAAACTGTGACTAATCATGCAGGTCTCTTCCTTTTTTCCCTGTCGGTGAATAGTAACCACCACAATAGATGGCGCAGAACTCGACAAAACTTTGTGGCTTCGGACTTAGTACAGAAGATTCCATTCTTCCCCGTATTAAAAGTACTTATCTATGCAGAACATCAATGTCAAGTTTTAACAATAAAATTAATAATGCAGTTTACGTTTCCAAATAGTAATTCATTAGTTAAATTAGGCTGTTCTTCCATTTACTCTAATATATGAGCTGAATGAATAGAATGAAGGATACTAAGTGTGTATTTTATTTTAAATTCAGATATGCGCTTTCGGCCAATAGGCCATTCTCAAAGCTATCGTCAAAAAAAGTTTCAACCGGTGTGTAAAAACATAGATCTTCCTAACTAGCTCTGCATAGGTAGATAAAATTTAAAATATACAATACTTGTATTGAATTAAAATGTACCCCGTTATAAGGGTTTACAATTTTGTTTTACATCCTTAACTATGTAGAATTAACAAATACAAATTCCGTGTATTACGAATTGATGCCATTCGTGAAATAAAAGTCCAAGAGATATGGCACCTCATTAATAGCGCTCAGCCAATAGGTATGTTAGTATACCAGTTGAAAGAAATGAGTATTTTTTCGTGTATTCAGTTGTGGTTAATCTGGAAACCCACATACTTTACTTTTCGGCCACATCATTTTTTTTTCTCTGTATAACAACCATTATTTTGAAACTTGGATACTTGTTTATTAATTTTCAGGGTATGCAGATATTTTTATTGGGAACAATTTTTGTGTGAATGTAAAATAAACTTTTCTCCATCTACATAAAACATTTTGGGACGCACTGTATCAGAACAGTTTTAAACACACTTTATTGTTGTCAGTTATTTTGGTTAGTTTTTTACCCTCACACAAATTAATCTGCAGAGAGAGAGAGAGAGAGAGAGACTCATGGTTATATATTTTTATTGAATGTGAATTTGTATCTTAATTAAAAAATCTGTATCACAATGGATAAACTGAGCACACTGTTAACCACTCCTACATCAACATTCACAATTACACTATACGACGCGCGTTTCGATAACTAGGTTATCATCTTCAGATATCCGTTATCGAAGCGCGTGTCAGACTGTGTAATTGCGAGTGTCGGTGTAGTGGTAGTAAACAGTGCGTTTAGTATTATTATCCAGTAATTCCACTTTAGTGAATCGATATATTTGAGCACTAATTATACAATTAAACTATGAAAATAGAGAAATAGTTTTTTGTCGTCTATTTCTTTTCTTACCTCTATAACTATATACATATTTGCAATGACCTGCGAAAAATTGTATACCAGCAGTATGTATCTGAGATTGAACGGTTTCCGATTTTCCATTAAACGAGGCCCCAAATTACAAATAAAGTATAAGTAAGCTGCTAACAACGATAACGGAGCAAACATTGATGACATTAAAAACAGATTCTGGTCTGTTGCTCTCTTATCTGAAACAAAAAACGATAGATATTGACTATATATTCTTAAAAGCACTAATAAAATTCATAAAACAGGTTCCGTATTGTTAATAGGGATCATGCATGTAGTTTAAATTTAAATGTCTCAAGAATTGCAATATATGCCTCCGAAATTAGTGGATATAGATAATTCTAGTACTGAAGCACCTATTGCAACAAACTCGCGCAAATTATATGATATTGCATATGAAAATTTTTTAAAATCGGCCAGAGAAAATATTTACGCTGACAGAAAAAATAGTATATATCACTCGGAGTAGAAGGCTTCATTATGTGTTTCGTTCAGATTACAATGTATATTTAAATAAAATAAAACAAATCTAAAGTTCTTCAATCTTCCTATTAAAACATGCTCCAAACGATGCTTTTATACAATTTATATTTGCAAAAGAGCTTTTTCGATATCGGCGATTAACCCGATAGCAATTTAGCAATATATTTTATAAATCAGGCACCAAATTGTCACCAGAGTATTATAGTTCATTCAACGAATCAAAACCTGGCGCATGCGCATGTTGTTTCCTTGTCCGGGCGATAAACCGGACGATGCGGCATGTTATAAATGCGATTAGGTTCGTTTTCGTTAGGCGAAATTATGTCGACACATCCGTTTATTAAGTATTCACTCACATCAATGCCATATTCAGCTAAATTAACGGTTCGGCGCAACTTAGACGCTAAATTATTCACACGTGCGGTACTAGCAAACTAAATTTGGTCGTAACTTCATATTATCCGTTGTTAAAATGAATTTTCTTCTAAGCAGAAGCTTCTGTAAAATTATGTTTTAAATGTTTGATTTCGTTAATGCCTATTGTCTCTAATGTCCAAAATTTCTTAATATCTACATTGTCCTGTTCAAAGTCTACTTGTACATTTAATACTGATGTCCAATTAACATTTACAAGAAATTAAAGATTGTTATGAATGTTGTGTTCTTTTTTCAAAATCTAAAAGATAGGCAGATATAATACTAAGGTCATTTAAGTCTGTTTTTTTATTTATGCAATAATTTTGTCCTGCAATATATGCTGTTTCCAATAAAATGCGTTTTCTATAATTACTTTCTAGTGTCAAAATTTTGGTAGATTGATAATCCATAGAATGGCCTTCATAAAACACGTGTTCAGCTAAAGCAAATCTGTCAGGATATAATCTACTGTCACTTTTGTGAGAGGTGATTCGATTGGTTAGCGATATTTTGGAGTGACCAATGTATTGTCTTTAATCTTACTGAAAATTGAATTTATTGTAACACATTGTTTATTGGCAATTTTTATATTATTATGGTCGATTAGCAGAAATAAATTTAAAAACATGATTAAAACTTAAAATTCAAAGTGGCGAAAGAATCCAATAGAAGATGATTCCTCCTACAATGGAGAAAAAAAACATTATTCCTAATTTTTTACAAAACAACATCAAACATATAGAAAAAATACTCATACACCAAGAACAAGAAACAAATAATAGTTATCATACCCACAATAGGTTAGTAAATAAGCTTTTGAATAATGAAATTATTTGTAATCAAAAAACAACATTCAGACTTGAAAATAATCTTAATGAATTGAAAAATCAAATAATTAACAAAACCAATGAATTAGTTTTAGAAAATTTCTCTAATAGACAACAGGTTATTTATAACAAACTATTCTTTAAAATAAAAAATAAGCAAAAGAACAAACTTAATAATCTAATTAAGAAAAAAATAAATTCAGTTCTTATAACACAAAACAGTTGGATTAAAAATATATCAGATACAGACTTACTTAAGGATATATTACAGTTTTTATCACTAGGCCCTAAATTTAGCATTGAACCTATAATTACCAAGAACATTTCAATAAAAAATATATTAGATAATGTTAATTACATGTCATCGTTTATACAAAACGAACAAGAAAGAGAACTATTACATAAAGAAAATCCAAATTTAATAGCGATACCATCTGACAAAGGTAACAATACAGTTATAATGGATAAACAACATTATTTAGATTTATGTAAAGAATTAATTGATAATAATACATCATATAAAGAACTCAATAATGATCCAACACTTAAAACAACTAATAACTGTAACAAATTAATAAAAAAAATTATTTAATGAAAAACAAATTGATGAAAATACAAAAAAAGAGTTAACTAACTATAACAGTATTTCCGCAAAATTTTATTGTTTACCAAAAATTCATAAAAATATTATGTTAAAGACTCCTTTAAAATTAGTAAATAATTTATTAACTTACTATTACCACCTAATCACGTTCTTTTAAGTTTAGACATAGTATCACTCTTTAGTAATGTTCATTTAAATATATGTTTAACATCTCTTCAACATAAATGGAATGATATAAATGAATATTGCAAACTTGAACAAAAAACTTTTTAAAAATTAATTACATTTATTTTTAATACTACATTTTTCTCTTATAACAACAAAAATTACCAACAAACCTTTGGAATACCTATAGGCTCTTCAATATCCCCTATATCAGCAGACAATGGAAAGAGAAAATATAGAACAATCTGTATCTTTTCTTGATACCAAATTTATTAGAAATAATGATAATAGAATTTTAATTGATTGGTATAGAAAACCTAACAGTTTTGGGAGATATACAGTGCTATTCAAAAGTCCCCTCCCCCTCGTATCTTTTGAACGGCTACACTTACATTAAAAAAATTTGGAGGAAGAAAATAAAGTGTTGTAAACTTCTCTACGAAGGGTAACAGGTGACGTAATAGTAATAGATGACGTTACAGTGCCACTCTGGCCAATAATTTTAAATAGGACCTTATGGCAAGTGATATCTCGTTTGAAAGACATTGCCATTGTCTACATAGCCATATTAATTTTGTTTGGGTTTAAATTAATTTTGACGGATAAATTAAATAAATACCAAAATTATTATTTCACATTTAAATATTGAAGATTTTTCAGTCCTCCTCTGGTTAGTTGTCAAAAAAGTTGACGTTTTCAATTCAATAGTATTTGTTGCTTTGCAAAGTTTTTCTAAATAGCTTGAATATTTAATTTTATTATTGTTCAACGAGATATTTAAAGAGTTTACATAGGCAAAATGGTACTCAAGCCGACAAAGTAGCAGCTATCTTAATAATTGGTAAATCTAGAAATAATCTCTATGAAGCGGAACGTTTATTTAATGAGAGATACCCAGACCGCCATATCTCTAGAACTTATTTGAGGGAGCTTCTTCACAAGTTTGAAGTAACAGGTAGTGTTCAAAATGCCAAACGATCTGGTCGACCAACATTTAGTGATGATAAAAAAATTGATATAGTTGCTGAAATGGTAGTAAACCCTACTTCCTCTTCAACTAAAGTTGCGTCTATCTGTGAAATAAGTAAAAGTACAGTACAGAGAGTGTTGGCTAAAAATAAATTCCATCCATACAAGTTAAAAATGGTGCACCACCTTTCGGATGACGACCCCGACAGAAGACTCGAATTCTGTGAATGTATGACAAATAAAATTAGTCAAAACCCACATTACACAAAAACAATTTGTTTTAGTGACGAAAGTACTTTTTGCCTCAATGGAAATGTGAATACACAAAATGTAAGGTATTGGAGTGACACAAATCCTCACACCTTTCGTGAACAACATACCCAATTTCCAGAAAAAGTCAATGTTTGGGCAGGTATTTTGGGAAACCACATAGTTGGTCCTGTTTTCCTAAATTCAAATTTAAGCGGTGAAGTGTATCTGGAGATGTTACAAAATGCAATTGAGCCGTTAATTCTTGAAATTCTGGAAGATAATCAAGATGAATTTGGTCATCTGGAAATAACATTTCAACAAGATGGTGCTCATGCCATTATTATTGTGCAGTAAGACGTTACCTGGATGAAGAATATCGAGGTAGATGGATCGGCCGGCGAGGTCCTATAGAATGGCCACCTCGGTCACCAGATCTGACACCATTAGATATTTTTCTATGGGGGTACTTGAAATCCAAGGTTTATACTACGGCATCAGATAGCATTGGCGTTTTGAAAGAAAGAATTACTGAAGTATGCAATGCTATTTCAGCTGACACATTCGAACGAGTACGACAAGAGTTTACTAATAGGATGTATTACTGCCAGGAAGTAGACGGAGCACATTTTGAACACTTGCTATAAGAATCCATTGTTGATATTTGATTAATTAAATTTGAAAAAATAATTTCAATAATTTTGGTATTTAGTTAATTTATCCGTCAAAATTAATTTAAACCCCAACAAAATTAATATGGCTATGTAGCTAATGTCAATGCCTTTCAAACGAGATATCACTTGCCATAAGGTCCTATTTAAAATTATTGGTCAGAGTGGCACTGTGACGTCATTTATTACTATTACGTCACCTATTACCATTCGTAGAGAAGTTTACAACACTTTATTTTCCCCCTCCAAATTTTATTAATGTAAGTGTAGCCGTTCAAAAGATACGAGGGAGGGAGGGGACTTTTGAATAGCACTGTATAAATTACCATTCATATCATCCACGTAATACAAAAATTGACTTGATTAAGCAAATGAAAAACAGAGTTCTACAAATTTCTAATCTAATATTTCACCATAAAAATCTAAAAATATTTTACAAACTTCTGACAATAGAAATGACATTACTAATGACATAATACGAAACGAAGGAAACAGTGACATTATAACTACTAATAATACATCTCCAACTTATATTTCTTCTCCACATATAAAATCTGTCACACCTAAACTTACCACATAATATAAAAATTGCGAATAAACAATGTGTTACAATAAATTCAATTTTCAGTAAGTTCAAAGACAAGACTCCTACTAACAAATTAACTAATATAGTATATGAGATTCCTTGCAATATCTATAATAAGAAATACATTGGTCACTCCAGAAGATAGCTAAACAATCGAATCGCCTCTCATAATAGTGATAGTAGATTATATCCTGACAGATGTGCTTTAGCTGAACACGTGTTTTATGAAGGCCATTCTATGGCTTATCAATCTGCCAAAGTTTTCACACTAAAAAGTAATTATAGAAAACGTAGTTTTTTGGAAACAGCATATATTGTAGAACAAAATTATTGCATGAATAAAAAAACACACTTTAACCTTAATGTTATCTATGCCTATGTTTTAGATTTTGAAAAAAGAATAAAACATTCATAACAATCTTCAAGTTTATGAAAAATGAATCAAAATTATAGTAGTTTAAATGCCTTCCCTATCTTTGGTACGTGGGAAACAATAAATTAGTTATTGGTAAAACCGTAAATGGAAGCTGCTCTTTGCCGATTTGGAAGGAATTTTTCAGGAATCTCATTTTTGTTCCGTTTCAGCGTGCCAACATAGGTAACACCTCTTTTATTCAGTTTATCCATGACTTCCATTGACGAAAAACAATTGTCTGATGTGACATTTCGGTTTGAATTAACAATTGGACGAGTGAGTCTCAACACAGACTGTGTTGGTTTCAAGAAACCTCTCTCTTCATTTATCAAGGAAAAACCATCGCTTTCTTATCACTATAAATGTATCCGTTATAAAAATAGTGGGTACGTGCATCTCTTAGGGCCATCACTTTTATTACGTATTTTCGAAGTTTATTAGGAATGTACATACGTAACCTACATCTGCCACGAAATCCTATCAGCATTCAATCGATACATGTTAATTCCCCCACAGAGTAATACATTTGACAAATTTCGACGAAACGTTGAAATATCCAGGATACAGCTGCAGTTCGGTCGTTACTTTGACGTTCCTCTCTGACTTGAGCATTGTCCATCCTGAAACCAAAGCAACTGGGTTCATATAAAATAATTGCACGTTACTATTCACTCAACAAACCTTAGACATGCAAGCAGCACGTATGCTCTTCTCAAAGACATAATGCATATAAATATATCACGTCCAGTTCCGTCCGTTGCAAACATTTCCTGAAGGCCTTCATCATTTGACTTGAAAGCCTTCATCATTTGACTTGAAGGCCTTCATCATTTGACTTGAAGGCCTTCATCATTTGACTTCAAGATTGCAGTGTAATTCAAAACAGCGAGAAATGTCCTAAATTCTTCCTTTGTCAGCTCTCTTAGTTCTCTTCTATCGGGATCGCTAAAGTTATCTTGGAATAATAATATCTTTTCATTTGTCCGTAGAATTATTTCATTTTACATATCTCCTGTGGAAAGAAAACTACATAGTTCCAACGGATCAGCAACATCATCACATTTTTCAGGACACTTCAGACCCGGAAGAATTTTTACCAGGTTGTGCTTTTTATTCTTATATTCAAATTTGGGTTTGCAGGAACAGATGACCACTTATATAGATTTTTACCGTAATAAAACTTTTTATTTATTATTGTATCTGTACTCTTTTCCTCTTCGCTGCTTTCCTCACTTTCTTGATTTTCACTTTTGTCCTCCTGTTCGCTAATTTCAGAATCAGAGTTATGATCACTCTCTGGGGTAAAATCCGTCTCTGTGGTCTTCATAACCACTTAACTCACTTCCAACTTCATCAAACCACTCATTTAGTGTTTCTTCAAAATTATAGGGTAAACTTTTATTTGGGGAATGCGGCAATGTGAGAAAGAAAACGGGTTAGTTAATTCTAAGCTTTCGGTAATTTATTTTAACCATTTTCAAATAATCTAAAAGAAATATATATATTATATACATTTAAAATAAGTGTAAGTAAAAATATGTTTTACTTACACTAGTTGAGGATGTTCACAATTATATAATATTCATTTAAATGGAGAAACGTTATTGTTTTACTTTAAAAATATTGAAATTGGCATATTTTCATTTTATGACAATTTATTGTAGTCACAGAAAACATTTTTTCATATATATTCAGTCTATTAGTAGGGGAGACTGGGGCACTTTCAACATTAGGGCACAGTCGACACCCAGATTTCATTTGAAAAATATACATTTGGCTGGAAAGTAAAATAGAGTATCCTGTTCTACAACCATCAAGAATATTGTGTGTGAAATTGCAGTTCATGGGAGTGTGTAGTTTTTCGGTAAAAAAATAATTGGTAAAGTGCATAAAAAAAGCGGTAAGTCGAACACTTTTTATTTCAATTGTATCTTCTATTGTTATTTGAGGGTGGATTATTTATTAAGAGTACTATCGTAAGTTTTTTAAATCGACCTAATCGAGAAACCACGCCTCCGGCGTTGATGCAAGAATCTTCACTTGAGTACTAATTTGGCGATTGGATGCAAACAATTGGACTCAGGTATCGTTAATGATTATTTAGTATCTCTCCTACCTGGAGTAATCGCACCCTTTCTTAGTCAATGGTGGGAAGATTAATTTAGTGTCACGCTATTTCTTTAGCGAAAGAACTATACGGTCAGAACTATCTTATCACAATAACGAGTTTATTGATTACTAATATTGCCATTGTTTTAGAGAACCTTTGTTCATGTTTTATAGAATAACCGTTAGAAAATTCGGCGTGCACGTCAAATCTAGATTAAATCATTTTCCCGATGTTGACATAACTTTCACAAAGCCTATGTGTTTTTTGTTTTCAAGTAGTTTAATAATATAATATCCTACATTTTCTTTTTTGAATAAACGGAAAATAATTTCGTTTATAAACTAATTTTTTAGTTCGCAAACTCTGCGACATTTATCATTTGTGTATGTATATGATTTTTAGTTGTATATTTGTTGTTTCTTGGGGACTATTTATTTCTGGAACAAATTACCGTGTACCCAGACAGCACACAATATCCACGAGATATCCAGTGGATAGTTCAATATCCACTGGATATCCAGTCCATGTAAGATATCTAATGGGTATCCACTGAATGTATTTCATGGTTATGAAAAAAAATTATTTTTCATTTTACTGATAATATATTGAATAATCACATAAAAAATGATTGGGAAGGAAGTTCTAACACATAATACCTTCAATACATAAATGTCTTAATCTCCTGATATTATATCCATTGTATATCCGTGGATATCTATTATTATTTTCTGTCGCATTTTTTGTCTGTGCTGAACGTATTTTTGGCTGTATTCAATACGTGAAATTGAAAAAAGATGAATATACCTAAATTGAGTTATCAGTTATGAGTTTAATGCATACATCAGTGTATTTTCATATTACATACCCGCAAAACTATGCAACCAACCATACACGATGGTACCTCTGTTCTCTCTTTGGTCGATGCAGGGATTGACCGTTCAGACCATTTCATTTAGCCTCGTGATTGTTGTTGTTAAGTTGTAGGGTAGGTTATCATAGTTTTAAACACGTGCAAAAGTGGTTGGTTATTCTAGATGGCTAGTTTGCATTTGGAAAAAATAAGGTATGTATATGTTTCTTACCTCAATTGTGAATATTGTTACGTCTCCTATATTTTATTGATATTTATGATTGATTACCTACATTCAAAGCGTTTTGTATATTTATACAATGTAAAATAGCATGGTGTGAAAATGTGAAATAGGTATTACCTCGGCTTTTACTTTGTTTCATGATAAACTGTGCTGGGTGCTCGGCTGATATGATTAAAAAATATTCTGAGCTCAATAATAATAATAGTGTTCAGGTGATAAGAAATGTTCTTATTACAGGTATGTGCTCGAATACAAGACGCGGGCCAATGTTCAAAACGTTATTTTAGAAAAAAGTTGCATTTTATATTCGGGCGTACCTATACGGTATATAGCTGACCTTGAAAATCTATAATCTTTCTTACATAAAGAACCGTGCAGATTAGATGACCAGGGTGGCGAGGAAGAACAACTATTGATGTAAATGCAAATATGTATGTATATTATATAAAATGAAGTATTTTCTATCATTCTATTCCATAGTATATCATTTCATCATATGTCAAATAATACCACTATTATGAAAAATGTAATTACATTTGTACCTTCTTACTCACATATGAATATCTGTTTAGTACCTGCTGGTGGAAATACAAGATGGCCAACAAAAACAATGCTTACAAAAAGTAGTATATATCCACAGATCTGGAGTGAAATTAACTGGAAATAATAGTTCTGGTCAACCAGTATAAAATATAACAGATATACGCGATGAGTATTTGAATATTTTCCACTGGACCACAATACTCTACTTAAATACTAGACAATCCACCCTGTGTATCTATAATACTTTGTACTGGTTGACTGGATAAACTATTTTCTGTTAATTTTATTCCAGATCTGTAGTCATAAAAACCTTTGGTTTGTATTGTTTTCGTTGGACCACCTTGTATTTCCACCTGTGTGTATTAGTCATATATTCTCAGATTTTCATGTTTGAGGAGGAAGGATATACCAAATGTGAAAATAAAATATCCTATTAATATCCATGGGACGTTAAGTGGATATACCAAATGTGAACATAGGATATCCATGATATATTAACGAGATATCCAGTAGATATCTCCAAAGACATCCATAAGATAACACATATAGGCGGACATATGGATATCCATTGTGTCTATAGGCTATCCATCTATATCCAGTGGATATACAGGATATCCATAAAGAATATCTTGTGGATGTCTAATGGATATTGTGTGCTGTCTGGGTAGTGTTTAGTGATAATTTATTTTATTGTTTTTATATATATATTAATTATGTTTGCGGTACCAGGTTTTGCATGTACCCATCTTGTAAATATTTTTGATGTTTTGTTCACTGATGCTGGTTAAACCTGTTAATAAACTGGTTAACATAATAAACCGCGTTTTAGTGAGTACTTCCCAAACCCCACAGATACACTACCAAAAATACCTCACTTTTTATAATTTCTCTCGCTTATCGCAGTTTTTGAAATTTTTCCTGATAATTAAAATTTCTGGCGCCCTTTAATTACCTTTCAGGTTGATTAACGTTCCGCAAATAAACCCACGACTCTTAGCTCTCCAACCAAAACAAGAGTGCCGTTCGGATACGTCTTAATTGTTTATCGCCCAGTATCGTTCCAAATAAAATCGCTATCTTGGTCCCATCCAAGGAAACTTGAGAAAAATTGGTACCAAACAATTAAAACGGTAACAATACCTATTAATAATAAGTATAACATTCATGGCTCATATATTTGATCGATACTTTTGGATATACTATACTTGTATTATTATGATTCCAGATGGTGCGAGTGTACAAGAAGAAGACATCCAGAGTTAATATTGATGAAAACCAAGTTTCGGCAGCAATAAAAGAGATTCTGCACAAGGTGAGGAGTACAAAAGCTGCTGCAGAATTTTACAATATCAAAAGAACAACATTGATATATAGAATAAAGGCCTTAGAAAAGCAACATTCTACAGATGAACTCAAAACCTTGTGCCAGGAACGTGATAGCGCCAACGAAAGTGATGAAGATCAAGCTCCTCGCTTTCCTGGGCCAGTGAAAGCTGTGAGCTTCAGTTCTAAATACACAGTAAACCAGGTATTTACAATGCAGCAAGAAAATTAGCTTGCAAAGTATTTAGCAAGATGCGCTAATTTGAGCTATGGATTGAGTTACCGCCAAGTGAGAATCCTAGCATATGATTATGCAAATATCATACCTGAATGTAAGGTGTCAAAAGCCTGGAAAACAAACAAGATAGCTGGTCTAGATTGGGTAATGAATTTCATGAAGAGACATCAAGAGCTTAGCCTTCGTAAACCCGAAAATACCAGCGTCGCACGTGCTACAGCTTTCAATAGAAGAAATGTTGAGAAATTCTTCAACAATTATAAAGCTATTTATGCGAAATACAAGTTCGAACCTGAAGATATTCTAAATTTAGATGAAACTGGTGTTACTACTCTCACCAAGCCAGTTAAGGTGATTGTTACAATAGGAAAGAAGCAAATTAGCCAGACTTCTTCACCTGAGAGGGGTGAAATGTTTACTATAGTTGGAATCATAAATGCTTCAGGTCATTAGTTACCCCCACTCTACATCTTTCCAAAAAAAAGACGGCTGGAAGATTTGATTCAAGAGGCACATATTTAAATATAGCCTTAGGTAATAGCTCTGGATGGATGAGGATGGAATTATTCCTCAAAGTTTTAGAACATATCAGAAAGCACACAAAATGTTCACAAGAAAGAAAGATCTTACTCACATCAGACAATCACGAATCACATATTTCTGTGGCTGTAAATTACTGTAGAGCAAATGGCATTGTTATGCTCTCATTTTCACCACATACGTCGCATCGGCTTCAACCTTGCGACATTGCTGTATTGGGTCCTTTCAAGCAATACTGTGCCAATGCCTTCAACGGTTGGTTGTTGACACATCCAGGAAAAACTATACAATTGATGGATTTGACAAGGCTGACTCAACATGCTTTTTTAGCAGCTTTCACGCCATCCATCATTATCAATGCTCTCAAGAAACCTGGAATTTGGCTATTGAATTCCCAAGCATTCACTGACGATGATTTCAGAGCTACTGATGTTTATGACACAGAAGCACTTTCTGACAACCAATTCCAATGTAGAATTGACGAAAACATATCCAAATCAAGTGAAATGATACCTATTGCGAGCACAAGCTGTGAAACCGAGACAAATAATGAAGTAGAGCTCATACAAAAATGTAATAATGAAATCATCGAAAAAGCAACACCTGAAGATGTCCGACCTCTTCAAAAAGCCATCAAATCCTCTAAACCTAGAAGAAGACTGCAGGGAAAATCCAAAATTTATACTGCCACTCCTAAGAAACTTCAGTTGGAAATGAGAGAAAGAGAAATACAAGAGAGGAAGATGAAAGTTGTAACTAGATATAAAAACAAGAGGCCACGTAAAAGGAAGGTCTTCACGCCATCCTCTTCATCATCCAGAGAAGGTGATATGCAACTAGAAGTTGATGAAGAAACTAATGTGGATTGGATAGGTCTCAGTGAAAACGAATCCATTTCCTACAAAAATTTGACTCTTCTGGATGACGACACCATTGACGCAAAAGATTTTCTACTAGTCAAATTTTGTACTAAAACTACTACCAAATACTACGTTGGTCAAGTCACAAATTGCATTCAAGGAGAGTATGCCATTAAATTTCTGAGAAGAAGAGGACAATCAATTCAATTTTCATTTCCAGATGTTGAAGACATTTCAACTGTAGATCGGGCTGATATTGTTGGAAAACTGAGAGCTATCGAGAATGAAGGAACATCAAGAACTCAAAATATTTTTTCGTTCAAGATTAATGTGGAAAAATATGATGTATTTTAGAATTTGTGGCCCTTGAATTGAAGCTTTTTCATTGCTTAGGTAACGAAAGTCTTATTAGTATTCCACTTTTTCTCACATTTAAGGCAATAATAATAAATTAGAAGGGGTGTTGTCGAAACTACCCCATGGTGAAGTTGAATGTGCCCCACAGGTGGGGCACATGCATCACATGGCATCACATTGGAAAATCTACCCCACCGAAAAATTACATTGTACAAAGAATCCAATATATGCAGGTAATGTAAGACAAATTCCCGTCTTTTGAAATATTCATCTGACAGTCACCTGAAAAATGTTCCTGTTGAAGAACATACGCTCGAAAAAAAAAGCCGAATGTGCCCCAGTCTCCCCTAAGTGATAATAAAGGTAATATATTATAAAATGTTCACTAGATTCTTATTATATTTAAATAAAATATTAGAAAATCAATAAAAAGAATTCTCCTCCGCAATGCTTTGATTTCCGTTTTTATTTTTTTGTCGAATGATAATAAATAACTATAAATTTGATTTAGATTCTGAATATCAGTTCTTTTATTTAAACAATTATCCTTGAGCAATAAATGACATTAACAGGAAAATCCTTCTAAAGTAGTTGTCTTCTTTACACAAAATTTTAAAGTTTTCATATTCTATTATATGGTTTGTGGAGAAAACATGTTCTGCTAATGCTGAACGTTCTGGGTATAATCGTGAGTCACTCTTATGAGAAGCTAAATGCTTGGTAATTTTTTGAGAAGTCTGACTCACATATACAGATTTATATGTAGAGCTTCTTAATCTATATATAACATTTGAACGATCAGTATAAGGATCAATTTCTTTCAATTTACTATAAATACTGTAAGCTCTCTAAAGTATGGTAAAGATGCAAAAAAGATATTAGTTATATTTGTATTCGTTATATTTTCTACGTAATCAGCTCATAAAAGAGGTTCATTTGATAATTGTATTGAATGAGGAGTGTTAAATAATATATCCTCACTAAAGTTTTAGGATAACAATTATTAATGAATAGATAAGATAGTATATTTAAATTTTTATTATGCATTGTATAATCTGAGATATTGATTACTCTATTTTTTATTTACTTTATCAAATTTATTTCCGGTAAGAACTTATAGTATAAAAAATAGTTGATATATCTAACTGCACTACAAGGTTTTTGATACCAGTCAACTGTAATTATATCATTACTTCTTATAAGTCTGGTGTCTAGAAAATGAACAGATTGTTCTTTATCTTCTGTGTCAATAGTAAACTGCATGTTATGATTATAACTATTGAATTTTTCTAATATCTAATTGATGCATGTGCTAGATAATGCTAATATTATATCGTCTACATATTTTTTATAAAAGAAAGGCGAAAAGAGAGTAGAGGAATAGCACTGTATAACAATTCATCCATAACATATGTAGCTATAATTGGAAATATATTTGCTCCCATGGGTGTACCAAAAGTTTGCTTATAATACTTATTATCAAAAGTGAAGTAAGTATTATTGAATAAATAGGTAGTAATTTCTCAAAAAGTATTTTTGTTACAATGTAAACGAATACGTTCCCAATTTTTTTCAATAGATATTAAACCAATTTCTAAGTATACGTTACTAAATAAAGATATTACATCTAGACTTGCCAAAACATAATTTGATGGAAGTTTCATCTTATTCAGTATCTGTGAAATTTGAAAAGAGTCTTTTAGAAAATATTCATTATTGCAATCATATGCATTAGTGAGTATATTTGTTTTATACGCCGATAAATGTTCTGTAGGAATTCCCATTGAAGCTACCATCGGTCTTACTGATAAATTAGGTTTATGAATTTTTGGTGAACTGTAATATTTTATTTTTTTATTTTATTTCATGTAGATTCTTTGAAAATGGTAAAAATAAATTACCGAAAGCTCAGAATTAACAAAACAGAGTCTTCTTTCTCACATTGCCACATTCCCCAAATAAAAGTTTACCCTAACTAGATTCGGCAACGAACTACTTTCATCAAAAGTTTCAGAAATGGGGTTCTACGACAACATCAGACGAAGATAGGGCTGTGCAAAACTTTAAAAATTGGACAAAAACTAAAACTTAATTGGCAAAAGTAATTAATAGAAGAATTTTCCATTTGAAGTGTAGAAAAAAAGGTATTACACCTAACCACATAAAAAATGCTATCAAACCAATAAATAATTAACTTTTAAGACAAGAAATTACAAATAAGAACTCACAGTATAATAACAGGTTAGGTTTTGAACATTTAAATATAGAAATTAATAATTCTTATTCAACTATTCACAATCCTGAGAATGATATTACTTAATTAAAATCAGCCATTATTAGTTTAACTTCTGAATTATTAATTCTCAATGAATTTAGTCACAGACAAAATAAAAAATACAATTAATTATTTCATAAAATTGAATATAATAATATGAAGAAATTAAATGCACTTCGTGATAATACGATCAAAGAATGTCTAATAACACGACCTAATTGGATAAAAATACTTACAAATGTAGACATTCCTGATGATACTAATGAATTGCTATCACTTGGACCAAATAGTACAATAGTACTTCATTTATATTTTGACATTCCAGTAAAATCATTTTTAGCAGATGTTGAAAATACACTTAATACTATTAAAGACACCAGCACTCGTTCTATCACTACAGCAAGAATAACTAATGTATTTACTAATTATGTTCATACAACACTAGAGAAAACACAACCATCTTTCTTTCATTACTTTTCATTCAAAACAAAGCAAAAATTTAAAAAAAAACATCCCGAAATAGTAGTAACAAGGTCCGGTAAAGCTAATAGTACTGTAATAATGTTTAAAGAAGAATATACAAGATTATCATTAGATTTAATTGAAAATAATAACTCTTATACAAGAATAAATTCTAATCCTACTTTATCATTACAAATATCATGTAACAAACTTGTTAAGAAGTTATTTAATTCCAATCAAATTGATATAAATACAAGAAAACAATTAAACCACATATAATGATACTATAGCTAAATATTACAGTTTATCAAAAATACATAAACCTAATTTATCAGTAAGACCGATTGTAGCTTCTATGGGAATTCCTACAGAACATTTATCAGCGTATATAACAAATATACTCACTAATGCATATGATTGCAATATTGAATATTTTGTAAAAGATTCTTTTCAAATTTCACAAATACTTAATAAAATGAAACTTCCATCAAGTTATGTTTTGGCAAGTCTAGATGTAATATCTTTATTTAGTAACGTATACTTAGGGATTCGTTTAAGATCTATTGAAAAAGAAATAGGAATGTATTCGTTTACATTGTGAAGTTAACAAAAATACTTTTCTAGAAATGATTACTTATTTATTCATTAATACTTATTTCACTTTTGATTATAAGTATTATAAGCAAACTTTTGGTACACCCAGGGAGCAAATATATCTCCAATTTTAGCTACATACGAGTAGGTTATGGATGAATTGTTAAACAGTGTTATTCCTCTACTCTCTTTTGTCTTTCTTTTATAGAAATTATGTAGACGATATAATATTAGCATTATCTAGCACATGCATCAATGAAATATTAGAAAAATTCAATAGTTATAATCATTACATCCAGTTCACTATTGAGACAGAAGATAAAGAATAATCTGTTCCATTTCTAGTTACCGGTCTTATAGGAAGTAATGGTATAATTACAGTTGACTGGTATCGAAAACCTTGTAGTTCAGGTAGATATATCAACTTTTTTTCATACCATAAATTCTCAACGAATATAGTTTTGATAAAGCAAATGGAAAATAGAGTAATCAATATCTCAGATTATACAAAGCATAATAAAAATTCAAATATACTATTTATTAATAATGGTTATCCGAAACATTGGTAAGGAAAATATTATTCAACACTCCTCATCCAATACAATGAGCAAATGAACCTACTTCATTAACTTAATTTTAAAGGAAGTAACTTATATAAAACTTGCAAATGAAAATTCACTGACAATTAATTGTGTTTATAGTAAATTGTATTCATCCTTATACTGTTACTGTCAAATGTTATATATAGATTAACATGATCTACATGTAAATCTGTATATGTGGCTCAGACTTCCCAAAAAATTATTAAGCGTTTAGCCTTACATAAAAATGGAAATCAAAGCGTTGCGGAGGATAGTTCTTTTCAACGATTTTCCAATATTTCATTTAAAAATAATAAGAGTGTAGTAAACATTTTATAGTACAGTAGAAACGCTGAGTCTTTTCCTTCACGTGACTTATAAGACATCAACCATATGTATCTTAATCAAAACAATACGACTAACGCTTGTATTGAGTTTCGCTCTTTTTCTGTTATTAGAAGAAGGCAGTACCAACAAAGTATGTATTGAATAATATCGTCAACTAAGTCACGTGATGGAAAAGCTCAACCATTTCTACTTATTTTAAATTTATATAATATTTATTTCTTGTAGATTCTTTGAAAATGGTAAAAAACAATTACCGAAAGGTTAGAATTAACTAAACAGATTTTTCTTTCTCACATTGCCGCATTCCTCAAATGAGAGTTTAGATCAGACAGCACGTGAAACTTGATAGATTTATAGCTTAGGAAACTATCACAAAAGGATTCTTCCCTTCTATTAATGACTTCCTTGTGACTTATATGATTGGTTATACAGTGTTTTCAATCAAAGAAAGAAATGTGCTTAAGTGAGGTTTTACCTAACCATATTGTTAATAAATTCATAATGTTATCGAAATATGTGACATTTTAGTGTTACAATTGAATATTAATAGGTAGGTACGTTTGTTCATAGTGTAAGGTGTTTGCGAAATATATGTCATTTCTAAGAACGTTCTTTTGGTACTATTAGTTTCGGTGGCTAGAATACGAAAATTGATATCGTCTATTGCATAACCCTCACTGCGCACATCTATAAGTCACAAGGAAGTCATTAATAGATGGGAAGAATCCTTTTGTGACAGTTTCCTAACCTGTAAATCTAGTTTCACGTGGTAGCCGATCTGTTTCAAATAGAAATATTTAATATAATAGAAACGTTTTTGATAATATGATAATCGTTAATTTCTCATATTGTAATCATTAATAATCATTTTTCAAGAAAGGAAAAAGTAGATTGATTTTTTTTCAGATTTATAATAACTTAGCGACAAATGACCTCACTTAGTGTAAGTTTTAATTTTAAATTTTAACCATTGTTATTTTCGAAAGCTCGGATTAATTAAACAGAGTATTCATTATGTCAGATGCCAAATCCCCCACTAATATTTGTTCTGTACATACATAAAGAAAAAGGAGGAAAAAGTAGATTGATTTTTTTTCACATTTATAATAACTTAGCGACCAATAATCTCACTTAGTGTAAGTTTCAATTTTATTGATTTAAATTTTAATCATTGTAATGTCTCTGGGGATGGAAATAAACATTTTCGATACCTGGGATTAATTAAACAGAGTATTCATTGTGTCAAATGCCAAATCCCCCACTAATATTTGTTCTGTACATACATATATGTATATATATATATATATATATATATATATATATATATACAAATTGAAAAAATATCTTTTTGGGGATTGCAGCAAAAGAGGAAAAATACACTCTATTCAATACTCCAAGCTTTCGGAAATCTTTATTTACATCATCAGGGAACTACAACTATATATATATATATATATATATATATATATATTCCATATTGGTTGGTACGAAAGGTCATTCTTCATTCAATGGCTCTGAATAATACTTTGCTTAAACAAATTGTAAAAGACAAAATATGTGGATGAAAAGTCAAGCTAAAATATATTGTTACTGAAAGCTTAAAATAGCACTTGTGTTTTGAACTGACCTAAATTTGGTAAAATGTCAAAAGGCACTCGCTCACTTACACAGTTTTGTGGTGCAAGATTGTTTGGCGCAACTCTCCTCGTCAGAATACAAATTGAAGTATCCATTCTTCATTCAAAATATAAATATCTCAATTGAATTTGATCCTGGTATAATATAAATCTCATTGCAGGACTCCCTTAGCCGTTATAAAATTTATAAAATAGAACAAAAAAACAGCATTAACATAAATAAGTCAGCATACAAACACTTTGTTTGCAATAAAAACATCAGCCAGCGATTCTTAATCTGCAAATAATCTTGGAAACTAAACAAAAACATATATGGTCGTAAAGCACTCCTAATCCACCAATATGCTTCATGAATGATTTTCTATGCACCCAATTCCCTGAGAGACCCCATCTATTTGTTTATGAGGTAGAGGGGGCAAATAGACTTAAACATACTTTGCACCCCTCCCCTCAGTTAGTAGTATGGCATTATTCAGAATGAAGTTGTTCCCCCAATGACAATTTGCAAAAAAGATATACTGCAGTCGTATCTACTTCTAATGCACTCATTTGCACCACCAAGGTTTTCAAAAAATATGATAGCACCAGAAGCCACTTCAAATGCACTCTTATGCGCCACCAACAAAAACAAAATCCCTTTTGCTCCTAATTAGTTGAACCTCATTAAAAATAGTGAAGTTGCTCCCCCCCCCCCATAACGACAATTTCCGAGAAAAAAATAGGACAGTGAAGTACACTCCTAATGCACTGATATGCACCATCAACAAAAACAAAATTCCCCCTTCCCTAAGTTAGTTAAACCTTATTATTCAAATTAAAGTTGCCCCCCCCCAATGAAAATTTTGGAAAAAAATATATAGCAGCAGTATCCACTTCTTATGCACTATTATGCACCACCAAACTAAAAAAGAATCGCCCCTCCACCTAGTAATTTGAGCCTCATTATATGAAGTTGGCTTCCTTAACAACAATTTCTGAAAAAATATAGGTTAATAGTGGAGTCCACTGCTAATGCATGCTTATGCACCACCAACCAAAACAAAATATTCTTGGTATATAAAAGAAATACTTATTACCTTTTAATTGAAATAAATTCTGCAAAACTAAGTAGCAAAAACAAAATCCCCTCTTCCCCTAGTTAGTTAAAGCTCATTATTTAAAGTAAAATTGCCTCCCCCCAATGACAGAGAGAAAAGGGACAAGCTACTTGGAGCCAGTAGCAGAGTTCTTATCGACGGACATCTCGAACAAAAAAATGCTATCGGGTTGGACTAATGCGAAATGGTAACCTCAAACCTATAAAAGCCAATAGAAGCAGTGTTACACTATCCAACATTTGTAAATAGGATTGGGTAGTTGAAATACTCGCCAGCGGTTTCTGCGGTAGTCAAGCTTTTAAAGATTTGCTAACATCATTCGCCATAAATAATAGCGAACTGGCAGCAATAATTGTATATGTAGGTACTATTATTGTGAACGAGAGTGCAATACAAAAATTTACAGGCTTCGTGATGAGTTATGTTATTAAGTTTTTGTATATAATAAAAATCCAAATGATATTATCTCAGTTGTGTACAAATTCAGATGTCAAATCTTGTGATTAAAATCGTGGACTTTTACTCAGGACTAAAACGCAGCTACTGTTATGAATGTGCATATGAAAAGATTGAACCTACTCCATTTTTGGACGTGGAATTGCCAAACATTTATAATTTAGAGGCGCAGATCAAATAATAAATTTTAAGCCAAACTACTTTATTTAATGTCTCAATGAGGGGTGCGGAGGGTACTTACGATAAAGTTCAACGTATCAAGAAGTAAGAATACAAATAATTCTATATAGCATTTAAATGTAGAAGATTATCAAGTTAAGTCACAACCTGTTATATATTATCCACAAGGTTGCAAATATAAATTTTGAAAAATCCAAGTTTTCAAATGTATGTAGTTCAATCGGCAAAAATTGAAGTTTTACAGAAAGTTCTCAAATAAGATGTCTAAAGAGATCGCTATCTTCTGTGCTTTAGTTTATTAGAACCAAGTCAAGCCCTTATTATGCGTAGAAAATTTAGGGTCCATTAGCTAACGTGAAAAATTTGTCTTGATAATACTTTTTACTGTTCCTAATAATTTCTTTTATACTTATTTAGTTTTAGAGATATCCAATTTTTTCTTCTGTTTTGGTCAGCAGCCACACTTTATCGTAGAACATTTTTTCTTAGGCGTTAACGTTTTGTTAGTGCCTCCCAATGATATAAAAAATGTAGTTAATGCTTTGAATGCTTCAAAGAAAATTTTTCGTCAAGATCTTAAGTATTTCGGTACTGCTTTTCACTGTTTCTCATTGTGTCTATTTTATTACTTTTTTTATTAAAGTTATCGCCACTTTTTTATGCTCGTTAAATGAACGTGGGGCTCTTTAAAATTGAAAAAAACTACATATTGAACGCTGACTTCATAGAGCGCAAAATTTTATCTGTTCGCCAAATTATTTTTTAACTATCGGATCACCGATTTACCCTCCGACTGATATAAATAACCTGGAGTGAATCCTTTAAATATAAATACATGGAATTTACTTATTTTTGGAGAATTTATTTCAATAAAAAGGTTGTTATAACTATTTCTTTTATATACTAAGTTGTTTATTTCTGCCTCACATTAGCAACTTCAGGTACGGCGTCAGCGTCATTGGTAACTGCGAGAATAGTATACATATACAAGCTCATAGAACATGAGATCCTCCCCACTATATGATCTCAATTTATTTTGGATATTTGTAGAAAGTTCAATTGAATAACTTTAAGAGTGATGAAACACCTAGGCACCAGCAATATTTGCAAGATATACTTAGACGTTGTTTACTTATCAGTCGAAATTCTGACTTCTGATATTTTATAGTACTTCACCGAATCAGTGCGAAAGATCACGTTACGCTCATATTAGGTTTAAAAAAAATTCCTGCTAGCATACGATAACTACTCACTTAACAAAAAAGAAGGATCTTTTTTCAAACGACTGATGAACAGACATTTGCTGACCTCTAGATAACTTTTCGTGTATTTTTTCACAAAGGTTTGCCATATTTTCGGCAATTTTCATTTTTTTGGCATAGGGGAAGGAATATATTTTTTCTATTTGGGGGAACGAATGCCAATTATTTTTTTTGAAAATTATCATTGGGGGCCAACTTTGCTTTATATACTGATGATTAATAGAGTGGGGGGGGGATTTTGTTTTTCTTGGTGGTGCATATGAGTGCACTAGAAGTGGATTCAACTGCTGCACACCTTTTTTTATTTTGATTACTCTGAATAATGAGTTACTACTAACTGAGGGGGGGATGACGGAGCATTATGGCGCTTCATGGTGCAAAGTACAGAATTTTAAAATTCCGATAGGATGGGGGGTGGGTGGGTTGAGAGGGTGCTGGAGTTTATTTGCCCCGTCCCTATAAATTAATAGATGTAGTCCCTCGGGAAATGTGGTGCAAAGAAAATAAATAATGGAGCTTCCAATTATATTAGTTTGGATAATAAACAGTCAGTCCGCAAAATAACGACTTGATCAGCAAGAATTCAAGATTGATCAGCAGAAAAGACATACGTATAACCAGTGTATTTGATCTGTATGTATAATATATACTCAGGAACATAGAAACCCCAACACCCAGTGAAAATTTTTTTTCCACAATCGTGAGAAAAATTCATTATTATTCAACTGAGAATTGTTAGTAAAGTGGCATATTGAATCACAAGTAAGCAAATTGAATAATTTTGTTCACAAGTGAGCAAAGTAAACAGCTTTTTCTATGTAGGTTTTGATTGTGGATTAGCTGCATTCTAGCCTAGGGCAAGAATATATATTCTCGCCATTAGTATGGAATGAATACTTGTGTCGCTCTCTAAAATAGGAGAATATCGTTTTCTACACCAGCAGCTCTACTACAAGTTATGAGCAAAAATAAACATTGGAATATGCCTAGATAAGTGACACAATTTTTAAATTTTCTGACTTACAATTATATACATAACATTGCTTTCGCATTACCTCAACAACAATGCTTGTGGATGCTGGGGAAAACCTTAAAACGGCACGGCAAGGATGTATAAATAACTCTTTACAGAATAGCCAAAATTTCTAAACAAGCATAATGTCGCAAATTGATGAAAATCAAGAACTGTTAATCGGCAAAACTAATTTTCAATAACAAAATTTGCGTAATTCATCTATGAGGCCTTTTTGTTACAACCAGCAGTAACAAAACATATTTGCCTCATTGCGCTCCAGAATTGACCTAAACAAGTCACATTTAGAATTTGTACAGTTATATAACAACAACAAGATGTACGAGTAATGCGTCACATGTAAATAACAAGCAATGAAGAGATTCGTGAGCAAATCACGAAGAAACAGAAATGGCTACTGAAAAGAGTGGTAACCGCAGATATGCATGTTTTTGTCTCATTTGCCGTCCTCAGCGCGGTATAACCAAGTAAGGGTGTACAACTTGGGAACAAAGCTGTTGACTGAAACATGGGAAAATACTCACAACGGATTTCAATAGGACAACCAAGCGCAACATTTGTGTCATCAACTGGAAGATCTCGAGTTTTCGAGACAACAGCCAACATCGACACGGAGGCATAAACAGCCGTAATGAGACAACAACAAGATGTACGGATAATACGTGACATGTAAATAACAAGCAAAAAAGAGACTCATCGGCAAATTACGTAGAAAGAAAAAGGGCTAATGAAAAGAGTGGTAACCGCAGACATGCAGGTTTGTGGCTCATTAGCCGTCCCAGTATGGTATAACCAAGTAAGGGAGTAAAATTTGTGAGTGAACCTGTTAACTGAAACATGGAAAAATACACACAACGGATGTCAGCAGGACAACCAAACGCATCAATTGCAAGATCTCGAATATTCGAGACAACAATGCTAATGAGCCAGAAACATGCATCTCTGCGGTTACCACTCTTTTCAGTGACGTTTTTTCTTACTGCGTGATTTGCCCATGAATCTGTTTGTTGCTTGTTATTTAGATGTCACGCATTATTTGTATATCTTGTTGTGGTTTCGTTACTCTGGGTCGTAAGTTTCAGGTAGGAGGGTTATATGCGCCTCCGTGTCGATGTTGGTTGTTGTGTCGAAAATTCAAGATTTTCCATCTGATGACATAAATGTTGCGTTTGGTTCAAATCCACTAACTAAGACAAGAACATTAAAAACTAATAAACTTACCGACTTAAAATTCGATCCATTCAAAATAATGATTTATTTAAAAATGCTCTTCTTTCAAATGGGGGAGCTGATTTATTTGAATATCTTAGCAACTTTTAGATAAAATACTGTAGTTTTAAGATTATTATTCGGACATCTAAAAGTAATTCAGTATTCGCTGGATATACAGGGGGGAAAAGAAAACAATTTTTCCTCTAGTTTTGACACACCCTGTAGGTTGATCCTGCTCGTATATCTGCACACAATTAACTTTACCAATAAGACTGATTTGTTTCCAACATTTTGTTTTTTTATTTATCCCGATATCTTGATTTGTTTGTGAAATGTGATGGTTTAAAGAAAATGCAACATTTTAGAAATGGTCATAATTTAAATGATGGTAGAGAATAAACTACAAAATAAGTAGAGTGCTGTGGCAACTCACAATATTACAACTGTCAAATATTTGTTACTTGGCAATTGCAGTTTAATTATCAGTATTTAATTTAGCATCATGGTTTTAACACCTACTGATGCAGCACGAGCAGTTGCTCTGGTACAAGATGGTAGATCTCAGTATTATGCTTCTAGAATATTGGGTGTTACAAGGTGTAGCGTCCAGTGAGCTGTTCAACGTTTCAATGAAACTGGTAGTTTTTCGAGACGAAGAGGATCTGGCAGACGACGTTCTACAAATGTTCGAGATGATCGTTTTGTAACATTAAACGTTTTGCGAGAAAGAAATACTACTGCTGTCATGGCTCGAAATCGTTTGGAAGAAGTACGCCAAGTAGCTGTTAACGAAATAACGAATCGAAGGCGAATACGAGAACATGGATTACGCTCCAGAAGACCTACAACTGGTCCGGAGTTACTTAGGAATCACAGAACAAGCCCGTCTTCGATTTGCCAGGGAGCATCAACATTGGAATGTCGATGACTGGAGTAAGATTTTATTTTCTGACGAGCCAAGGTTTTGTTTACGTTCTCCAAATGGCCGTGAAAGAGTATACCGAAGAAGAGGCGAAAGGTTTGACCAAGAAAATTTTTCCACAAGACAAGGAGGATCGTTAATGGTTTGGGGCGGCATAAGCATGGAAGCTCGTACTGATTTAGTCATTGTTGGCGGCGGAGTAATTACAGCAAACCGATATATTCGTGATGTGCTAGATCCACATGTAATTCCATTTGCACCGTTTATAGGAAACGAATTCATGTTTATGCACGACAACGCTCGACCACATATTGCGAGGATTGTATCTCAATATTTGGACGAAACAGAAATTCAAAGGATGAACTAGCCATCACGTAGCCCAGACCTCAATCCAATTAAGCACGTCTGGGACATGATGGACAGACGAGTTCGTAACCGAGTTCCTTCTCCAAGTAATTTACCAGATGGATATTCGACATCTAATAGAGGGTATGCCACGACGCATTGAGGCAGTTATTCGCTCTCGTGGGGGAAATACCCGTTATTAATTTGTAATAATCATTAGTTTATTTGTTGTTTGATTTGTTTATAAAATTATGTATTACTCTGCTAAAACTGAATAAAAAAATTAAGAATGTTGCATTTTCTTTAAACCGTCACATCTCACAAACAAATTAAGATATCGAGATAAATAAACATAATGTTGGAAATAAATCAATCTTCTTGATAAAGTTATTTGTGTGTAGATCTACTAGCAGAATTAACCTACAGGGTGTGTCAAAAGTAGAGGAAAAAATTGTTTTCTTTTCTCCCTGTATATCCAGCGAATACTGAATTACTTTTAGATGTCCGAATAATAATCTTGAAACTACAGTATTTTATCTAAAAGCTTCCGCATTTGACAGTAAGAGCATTTTTAAATAAATCATTATTTGGAATGGATCGAATTTTAAGTCGGTAAGTTTATAAGCAGATGTTTCCTATTTATTAATAAAGTTATATTTGTTCGTTAGTTGATTGTTTTTTTCAATTTATGTTGTCTTCTTTTATATTCAATAGTCGTGGGGTGCAGGGTATAAGGATCAAGTAAGTAAGTAAGAAAACGTATAGTATAAAACAGGGGTGGAATTCAAAATTCTACAGTCGTAGCACAAATCTTTCTATTCTTGTAGAATTTTGCTTATTCCACCCTTGAAATAGAATATACCATTCTTCACAAATGTGCAAAATACAAAAAAAAGCGTATAGTTGGTTGCATACTCTGAGCACAATGTTTTCATGGGATTACCTGTTACAATATAATTATGATCAAATTTAATAAATAAATCCTATCGTGATACTATTCATTAATTTATTTTAAACATATAAAAATATGTGAAGACGATAGTTACGTTGCTCAGGTCATCAATATTCTCCTGGGATAACTCACTCCATGCCACCTCTATCTCATATTGAAGAGCCATCAGAGTTTGAGGAGAAAGCTGCAAACTTCTTAACCATCTACCGATTATGTCACACACATGTTCAATTATTGACACATCGGGGGATCTCGGAGGCCACGGTAAAAGATGAATTTGAGCTTGGTGGAATGTTTATCTTACTATATGTGGCCGAGCGTTGTCTTGATGAACAGTTCGATTTTGAAGTGTCCTGAGGTAAAGAATCAGATGAGGTTCCAATATTTTTCGAAAGTATCGATGTGTATTCATATTGACCCTTGATGAATGCTAAAGCTGACCTTGAGACATGAGTAATGGCACCCCATATCAAAACTCCAACAGTGCGATGTACATGCCACTTAATAAAAAAATTGAGAGTTACGACGTTCGCCTCGTCCCTTCTCCCGCTCGTTCGACCATCCGGTTTGTTTAGGAAGAACCGGGACTCGTCACTGAAGACGATATTGTTCCATTCCTGATTCCACACTAATCTTTATTGGCACCACTGAAGTCGATTTCATCGATGTTCCAGAGTTAAAGGTAACACCAACTGAGGTCGGTATGGAAAAAGTCAAAACCTTCTTATCTGTCTATAATCACTTCGCATTCCAAGGACCCTTCCATGTTCTGTAAAACACTGATTTGCTATTGCCCTTGTCGATGAGAAACGATTTCTCAAAGATAACCTCAGGAGGCGATCTTCGCCCTCTGTTGTCCAGTGCCTCTGGCTCTTCGGGTTCGGGTTTATTGGTGTCATGCCTGATAACATCTGAGAACAGTATCCACGCTCCTGTTTATTATACCAGCAATTTATTGGAACGACAGCCCAGCTTCCCGAAGACCAAGAATTCGATCTGTCTCGAACTCAATTAGCTGCCGATAATTTACTTTTCTTCGCACTATAGGCATAATAAATACTTGTGAATTCTTGTAGGGTAACGTTTAAAACCATTGTACTCGAATAAATTCTGTTTTCTTAAAAACAGAAATGTCGAACAGCGATCAAATTCTAATCTTGTATTAAGACTTTTATAATAAACATGAACCTACGTGAAATATTTTTGAAATAAAATAATAAAATTTACTGATTCGGTTTTCTATGTCACTGACTATATTGAAATACTGGTTAGCAAAATAACTAGTTGTATTTCGTTTTCGTTGAAAAATCGGCAATGTATGGTGAGTGAGATTAGGTATGGTCTGCTACTTTTATATGCTGCACAAAATAAAATTTTTGATTACACTCTGAGTGCTTACCAAAACTTCATTACACATGAGTCACTCATTACAGCTTATATAATTATTATGTTATACAAACGTTTTTACAGCCGTCCATAATGACAGAAGTTGATGATAATGATCAATCTGCAAGAGTCCTAGCTAAAATGTTTAACACTGCTGATCTCAGAAGAACTGCCGCACCTGAGTACGTATAATTGAATTAATGAGTAGTTAACAACTACTCTATGGAAGTTGCCGTTTTATGTCAACTTACGTTACAAAAACAACAGTCAATATCACAAATTTCCAGTGCAGTGGGTGTTTATCGCAGCAGTGCTTTCCAGAACTACATATAAACAAAAATTCTATCCTTACAAAATAAAGTAAGTCCAAGAGCAATATGAAGACAATTTCGAACGGTGCCGGCGTCTACAGTTTTGTGGATTGATGAGTGAACGATTGAACGACGGTCATATCTTCTTCTTCGACAAATGGTCATTTGGAATAAATGGTGTAGTAAACGTAGATATTGTGTGAAAAATGATACACACGTAAGGCAGGAGTTTCATACTCAAACACCACGTCTGATATGGCATTCTAGGTGATCGTATGGTTTGACCATATTTTCTTATCCCTGCGGTACCGGCATACAGTCTGTGAGACCGACACAATACACAATTGGCTGTAACAACTAATAGGCGTGGTATATAATTCGCTCGATCTAGGTACCTTCCCAGTCTAACCTATTGATGTTCAGTATAAAATTTGAAGATAATTGGTGAGCTTGTTTGTATTTTATGTGTGAAATTTGTCTCTTGGACCGAAGCGGGTAGAAAGTACAGAAGTGACATATATTGTGATAGTTTTTAAATTTTGTGCTTCGGTGGAAACAGGTAAATGTTCTCTTTTCATGATTGTAGACATCTATATCGGTAATTTTTATTCTAATTTAAGTAATGGGTGACTATGAGCGGGAACAAGCCCGACTGGAAAGTCTGTGGCAGTATCTTATGCGGGAGGAAAAAGATGATACCTCCATTCACGATGACGTTCCATCTGATTCTGAGGAAGACCAAGTAGAGGCAAGAGAATCAGATAAAGACAGTGAACAAAGTCTTTCTGATAACGACGATGTAGAAAATACTGATCCAAGTGTTTTATACTATATTGGAAAATACAAGACGACAAAATGGAACAAACTCCTGCTAGAAATGTGAGAACCAAATAAGAAAATTTTGTAGTTCGATTGCCAAGTTCCAGAATGCCTACAAGATCGCTGAAGGAACCACTCGACATCTGGAAGTACTTCGTAAATGAGCAGATGTTACATATTATAGTCGAGAGTACAAATATCTTTATAGATCGATATCGGGTAACTATTCTCGAGAAAGTGATGCCAGACCAACTAATAAGGTAGAAATTCAAGCTTTATTAGGATCATTATATTATGCCGGTATTTTGAAAGCCAATCATCTGAATGTAGAAGAGTTATGGAGAACAGACGGATCGGGAGTAGACATTTTCAGACTCACAATGTCTTTGAATCGCTTTCGTTTCTTATTGAGCAGCATTAGTTTTGACGATAGAAGAACTCGACCAGAAAGGAAAGTTCAAGATAAGTTAGCTCCTATAAGAGAACTATTCGACCATTTTGTTGAAAATTGTAAAAACGGGTAAAGCCCTTCAGAATTTGTAACTGTCGACGAAAAATTAGAGGGATTTCGTGGACGGTGCAGTTTCCGCCAATATATTCCCTGTAAACCAAACAAATACGGCATTAAAATATTTGCCGTAGCTGATGCCTCAGTCTATTATACGTACAACTTAGAAGTGTACGTAGGTCAACAACCAGAGGGACCATTCAGAAAAAAGTAATTCACCAAAAGAAGTCGATGAGCATCTCTGTGAACCCCTATTTGGTTCAGGCAGAAATGTAACGCTCGATAATTGGTTTACCAGCGTAGATCTTGTGCAGAGTTTACTAGAAAAAGAACTCACTGTTATTGGTACCATATGTAAAAACACAAAAAAATTGTCGTTGGAATTTATCACAAGCACAGGAAGACCAGTGAAATCAAGTATTTGTGCCTTCAAGCCAAAATACACTTTGGTTTCTTATTTAGAAACAAAGTATGTTTTTTTTTTGCACATGGCTAAATAACTTACATGAAGGAAAATTACTATTTTAACTTGTTATCTAACATAACTAACTGACTTGTTAATTGAAAATATTTGTTATTGAAGTATTTCGTAATGGATTGTTATTTAGTTTTTGATATGAAATATCTTCATTAAAATTTCGCTTTACGGCAATAATTCTGATTTTTAAATTAAATTATTTTAGGGTAGAGTACGAGTTCACATAAGACTCAACATGTCGAAACTTATTAACATTTATTTCCAAAACTGTAGAGGATTGAACACTAAATGTTCTGCATTTCTTATGAACTCTTTGATTGGTGATTTTGATATAATAATAGCAGTGGAAACATGTTTACAGGATGGAGTGAATTATTGAGAGATAATAGATTTAGGAAGGTACAATTTGGTAAGATGCGATAGAGATTTAGAAATTGCAAATAAAAAAACCGGCGGAGGTGTTTTTCTAACAATTAAAAAACAATATAAAATATTAAAAGTTATTAAAAAACAAACACTTTTTGAAGCAGTTATAGTTGAAGTTAAAGCAAAAGGTTGCAGGTACGTTTTTTGTGGGGTATATATACCTTCTGGAAGTTTAATCAACGTGTATGAATCAGCTTTTGAATTTTTACAGAATAATATGAAAATATCCGATAATGTTTACATTTTTGGAGATTTTAATATACCTGATATAACTGGAATTAATTTTAATAAAATAATATCAAACGAAATACTTGAGAGTTTTCGTGATTTTATGGATTTTAATGGCTTCTCACTATATAATAACATAAAGAACAAGCATGGAAGAACATTAGATTTAGTAATCTCTTTGGAGAACAATTTACATAATTGTACAGTTAATAGAGATTTTGTGCTATTTGTTAAAGAAGATTAATATCATCCTGCTCTTGAAATTTGTATTAAATGTATAACAATTGGGGGGACGGGTAAAACCATGAATAATATTGCTGAAGATTGTATAAGATACAACTATAAAAAAGCTAACTTTCTTACCTTAACGGAGCGTATCAGGGACGCCAGTTGGGATATGGTACTGAACGAAAATCTAGATGTGAACCGAGCTCTGAATATTTTTTATAGAATTTGGAATAACATTATAGAGGAATATGTCCCAAGATATGTTCATTACAAAAAATCTAAAATGTATCCCATTTGGTTCACCCGCGATATAAAAAGTAATTTAAAAGAAAAAGAGAGGTATCGAAAACTAAAAAATATTTTCAGTTATTTTAATGATAAATACATTAATAAATTAGAGCAGGAAGTAACTTCTGATATAAATAATTTTTGGAATTATATAAAGAATAATAGGAAAAACTGTAATAGTGGTAAATTTATATATAACGGGGTAGAGGTAGCGGAGGAAAAAACTGCAGAAACATTTGCATCATTTTTCGCGTCAGTGTATGCTGACAAAAAAGCCTCTTACAATTTGCTCTTGAATTCTGACTTGGACGTAACAAATAATGCATTCGTATTGAATTCGGTTAGTGAGCTAGAATTCGATTTGGCACTAAAAAAGCTGAAACCCAAAAAGTCGGAGGGAACTGATGGAATACCACTATATGTACTAAAGGCATGTGGCGAGTGGGTAAGTCAGCCTTTGATACATATTTATAACCTGGTTTTAAAAACTAGTATATATCCCTCAGTCTGGAAAACAGGATTGGTATGTCCCATATTAAAGTCCGGTGTTAAAATGAACATCGAAAACTATCGACCTATTTCAATTATGTGTGCCCCTGCCAAGCTTTTTGAACAGATATTATATTGTAAATTGTATACACATGTTGAAAAGTATATAGTACCTCATCAACATGGATTTGTGTCACAAAAATAATCTAATACAAACCTGTTTCTTTTTAGTAATCATGTATTTGAGTCATTGGAATGTAAATCTCAGCTTGATGTTATATATACGGATTTCAGCAAGGCATTCGATAAAGTTGACCACGACATATTGCTAAAGAAATTGGATGGTTTTGGATTATCATATAACCTACTTTGTCTATTTAAAAGTTATCTAGAAAACAGATATATAGTTACTAAATACAACGGAAATGCGTCGGGGAAATTTGAGGCAAATTCTGGAGTGCCTCAAGGTTTGCCTAAAGTACTAGTATCTTCAAATGGCCTTATATTCGCAGATGACTTCAAAGTATTCAAAAAAATAGAAACAGTGAGAGATTGCGTTATGTTACAGAAGGACATTAATAGGGTGTTTGAATGGAGTTATAAAAATAAATTAAATTTCAACCTACGCAAATGTTCTGTTTTAACTATAACGCGTATTAAGCAACCGTGTCTCTTTACTTATTTAATGGGGGGTCAAAGCTTGCAACGCTGCACTGAAATCAAAGATTTAGTCATAAATTACAACAGTACATTCTCATTTACCAGACACATTGAAAATATAGTAAAGTCAGCTAATAAAATGTTGGGTTTTATAATAAGACAATCTCATATTTTTACTAATTTTAATACACTTAAACTTTTATTCTATAGTTTGGTTAGGAGCAAGTTGGAGTTTGGCTCATTAATTTGGTTCACGGAACCTCAAAGTAATTTGAATAAATTAGAAAAAATTTAAAATGAATTTTTAAGGTTACTGTATTTTAAAAAGCATCACGTGTACCCTGACTACCAGATAATTAGAAGTACAACTCTCAGAAATGAATTTAAGATATTATCCCTTGAAAATAGACGACAACTAGCAGTATTGATATTCTTATATAATATCATAAATAATAGAGTTAACTCCCCTGAGCTTTTGTCTTTGATTATATTCAACGTGCCACCTAGACGAATGCGCCAGGTTACAATGTTTAATGTTCCTTCATCATTCAACATCTCGTGATCACCTACGGTAAACATGTTTCGACTTGCGAATCGATTCAATACATTGATGGATCTAGAATAGACAGTTTCTACCATAATTTTTCACAAAACAATCTTGGAGCAGCTAATCTTTATATCTCTATGAAGAACTTTAAAGGTTGTGTCAATCCTCATACAATTCAATTAATCTTGGATAAACTATACGAATACAATTACATGTTTGTCTACATTTTGTGAATCTTAAAAAATTCTGTAAATTCATTTTATTACGTAAAAATGTATTATTTTGCACAATGTATCTAATTACATATTTATTCATGTAATAAAACAGTAAGGTTTGTATGAATAATAAATAAATAAATAAATAAATACCCAAGAAACAGAAATGCGTTCTTATTTCGAGTATGCATCATGATGATACTATTGATCCAGCTAGTGGGATGGATATAAATCGGAAATTATAACACAATATAATAGTAATAAGAGAGGTGTCGACACCGTAGATCAATTATGTGCGAATTACAATTGTGCCCGAAAAACCCAAAGATGGCCAATAGTGGTATTTTACTCATGCCTAAATATTGCGGACATCAATTCGCAAGATTTAACAACCGGAATACTTCTAGTGCACCTCGTGTTTTTTTGAGAAAACTGTCCATGGCTTTGATAGAGCCACATTTACGCCTTCGTCTAACAATTCAGAAGAAACAGCAGAATTCAAGAAATGTATCAGATCAATCTACTTGAAGCAGAAAGTGCAATACATTTTTTTGTTTAGAATATGCGGCTATGGTTTCCACTCCTTGTTATGATAACATCTTGTAGTTATTAGAAAAGTAAGGGTTAATTATTTTAATTTCGTATTTTTGCCTAGAAATGTGAACGATTCAATTTTATCCTTTTCGTCAATAAAATGGTAAAACGTCTTAGTGTTCCAATTAATAAATGTTGTTTCAGTATCCATTGTTGCTTACATGTCGACAGCTATACTTTTTTAGACACACCCTAGTACTTTCAGTCTGTGAGACCGATACGGGTACTCAAGTCCCACATTTCCACGCGGGTACCGCAGGATTAAGGGAAGCTTTGCTGACGTTTCAGCAAACTGGGGTACCTCCACATGATTTTGTTATTGAAGCGGTGTTGTCGGTATCAAGTTTGGAAACAAAAACGTCATTGATGACTTGCATCAATTTTTATTATGTATGACATTCACTTTACGATTTGATAAAAAATACTAGTAACCTTTATTTATTTAATTAAAAATTTGCGGTTATTTTGACACACACTTTAGATTAATTTACTTTAGACGAATTTTTCATTATTCTTTCTAATGCACTGATTGGAGAATTAATGAATACTAAACAGTTTTTGTGAGTTCTGATCAGTTTTTAATATCCTTGAAAACAATTTACGTATGTCAATTATTGTAACAGATGAGATATGTCGAAATCCTGATGAACTCCGGTTGAACTGATTTTGTAGAACAGCCTAATCAGCTTAGACTAGTTACCTGACATATTAATTATATATTAAATATACCTTCAAGATCCTCAACTAGCCATTTAAATCCTTGGTACATTCTTTTCAAAGTTAACGCCATTTCTGATGACTTCTTTATATCCAACTACACATTCACTGTAACTGTTTTACAATTGGAAGGAGTTCATGACAAACAGACCTAAGTATTGATTTTGGAAGAACAATAACGCATTCCTTAGTTAAATTATCATAAATTAAAATTTATTTTTGAACAATGGTCATGAACTTACAATTTGAGGACATAATCGTTTAATCAATTCCAAAACAACCGAGTCAGCAGAAGAGGGACTTTTTGTTTGTAGCATTAGGGCCGATTCTTTCAATTATTCATAAACATTTTTTTCAAATAATGCGTTTCAATTAGCATATGATTATTACATAAATGCGTGAATAGACAGAGTGTGTTTTTGATTATATTTCTAGTTGAACTTCGTCAACTGGCGTGGACATTCAACTAAATAAATAATCTATTTGACAAAATTAATGTCGAAATTAATAATTTATTATATACAAATTTACAAAATGGTACAAAGTTGTGAATACTGAGCTTCGGTGGTTTCAGATCGGAAGACACTTTATGTTTCGATTTGATGAATATTAAACTAACTTTGTTATTGAGCGTTGAGCTCGATTCGATGAGTGTGTAAAGCTCGCGTCGATGAATGTAAAACTGATGAGTTGAAAACTTACTTTGTTGTTGAGCGTTGCTCTCGATTCGATGAGTGAGAAACTCTGATGTTGAGCGTTGATCTCGATTCGATGAGTTAGAAACTAACTTTGATGTTGAGCGTTGCGCTCGATTTGATGAGTGAGAAACTTTATTGTTGAGCGTTGCGCTCGATTCGATGAGTGTGAAACTAACTTTGATGTTGAGCGTTGCGCTCGATTCGATGAGTGTGAAACTAACTTTGATGTTGAGCGTTGCGCTCGATTCAATGAGTTAGAAACTTTGTTGTTGAGCGTTGCGCTTTAATTCAAAAATTCGTAAGTTTTTCATTTGATCTCTCCAAATGAGACATTGAAACTTACAGTATTCGTTTCTAACTAAAAATGTTTGACACGTTCGCTTTAAATCACCTGCAATCACGATAGGGTTTTCGCGAACTCGATTAGAAGTAGTTAATAAACTGGGTTGACTATTATGACCGATATACAGGGCGTCATTCGACGGTACGCCTGCAGAAGTCTCTAAAGAACCGTCGTATACTTCACTTACTTTCTTAGTTGGATTCGTTTCCTTACTGATTACGCGATGAGATAAATAGTAACCTTCTGATATCAACGTATTGTCCAGAACAGGGGACATGTGAAGTTTGTTCGATGCTTGATTACCAGGAGCTGCTAATTTGCTTTTTTCCACAGAATGGTAGTCCCTGCTCCTAGTAATTTGTTGACCGGTGAAGGTTGGTGGACATCTGGGTCCGTTAATTTGCTTTGCTCTACAGGCAGTGTATTGCCTGTTCCTATTAATCTGTCGACCGGTGCAGGTCGATGAAACTCTGGTTCTACTACCTTGGTTCGTTTTACAGGCAGTTTAGTGTCTGTTCCTACTAATCTACTTGTTGCACTGCACGGTATATACTGCATGGTAGAGCTGCGAATGTATCGAGAAACCTTTTAGCTCGCGACGTTTCCCACATAAAGCTTACTTCGTAGCGGCTACGTTGATCAATTTCCTCTTGATCTAACTCCTCTATGCTATCTTGAATTGAATCAAATTTTTTTTACGTTTCAATTGCGTCATCTAACGTCAATTGAATCAAATGTTTATGGAATCCCGTAGCTTCATCGTTTGCTTGGTCGATGAGTTGTCCTAATTTCGTAATAGTAGTTTGTATATAACCGAGTTCCTAGACAAGAATCAACTATGGGTGCCGCGGATAGTTAGTTACATTTCTATGGAATACTACAACAGCAATTGTAACCTCTTTACTCAGAAAGGTAATTCAAAAATGTCTTTCATATCTTCCGAACATCGACCATAAAATTCATGCAGAAGAATTTAGGGTTTTTACAATACAATATATAATAGGGTGAAACGTGACCTTTTCCTAGCTTCTTACCTATAGGACAATGCGACTAGATGTTGACTTTCAAAAAAAATATGTTATTTCTATGCCCATACACAACAATTTACAATTATTGTTGCAAAACGTGATATTTTAAAAGTATTTTGGAAATAAAATGTAACTATCCTTTTAATTTACAACAATATAAAGATCTTATAATAAATATATACAATAAAAAAGGAAGCATACAAATATCTCACATATTTTTAAAGGTATCGTAAACAAATGTATTTCAAGATTTTACAATCTTGAACAGAGTGTAACAAAAAAGTAAGTCATAGATTAAACGTTACATTTTAGTTTTAAATATAGCCAAGAAATAAAAATCGACGTTTTTTGTAATGAAAATTGACACGTCTTATCTGTCATGTTTTCTCTAGGGATTGAAACAGGGTTGTTGTTGATCCTCGTATCTTCAACTCTCTTCAAGAGGGGCCTCACGTTTTAGGAACCTGAAAACAGTTGGCACCCGTGATTTGCAACAAAATTTAGTTCATTTTGTACACAACAAATCTAAAGAACGGAGGGAAATTAAGTGTTGAAATTTTAACACAATATAACTTGGACCTTTGTCTTGGGGATCGGGTATTTTGGTTGAGTTTTATATTGTTATAAAAAAGATATAAGCCATTAAGTGATGGTGTGATTTTGACAGTTTTGACAATTTGTGGTCACCAATCTGGACACCAAAACCTGATCTCCAAAAGGAAGCCTAGAGAATTCGATTCTGAAAATATGAAATCTCAAATCATTGTATTTTTGAGATTTGTTGTGCGCAAATTTTTGCAAACGAACATCTTTTTGCTTTAGTTCAACCGCTCCACCGTCTAGATGCATGGCGCTGTATAGAACAATATAGAACAATGGCAGAAGACGACGGTCAATTCATAGACAAATAATATTATAACTTTCTCTATGGGTCAAATATGCTGTTATATGTTTTGTGTTCATAAAAATATCCCAAATTTATAGTTTAGTGTGTATTGTATTTGTAAGTGATTATAATTAAGTAATTTTCATGCTAAATAAGTAAATTTGTGCTTCGTAAATGCTATTTCTATTTACTCCACAAGATTGTGTTTAGTGCATCATGCTTCGTTGCAACAAAAATGCAGGTTCTGCACCTATTACACAAATAACTACTTTTTAATGTTATTCTTATTTATTGTTGGTAAATACATCAAAGTGATTAAATATATTATGTGAGAATGATTTTGAGTTTTTGTTCTTTGAAATAAATATATCATGTTTATACCTGATAATAGTAATTTTCATTCCGCTTAAGTTGAATTTTATTGTTGGGTTTTTCTAGACAAATTTTGTTCTTCATGAGGTCAATTGTTTCGCTTATTGTATTTGTTTGTAAATTCAGTTTTGATGCAGAGTGGAGGCATTTTATTTCAAGTAGTGCATCATCACCTACAAGCCCTAAAATGTTTTATCAATAAATGTATGTCATTTAATATGCAAAAAGAATTTATAACACATGGTAATTATTTGTTATGGTAAATATATTTACCATCAGGAGAAGCACCTAGAAAACCGTGTTGAACATCTACCCACAATCCTGAATCAACCACCACAACATTTTGTACTTGTTCAAAAATGCTCTTAGCCACTTTTTCCTTAAGAGTTCCATACTCCATTACCTCCGTCATACAATAAGTCTTTTTAAGAACTGTTTTAACAAGATAATGACAAGGTGTATTTGTTTTTCTCTTAACAACCTGTCCAAAGATTTTATAAGAAATTAGTATGGTTATCCACTTTTTAGCTAGCCTTAGCCTATGCACAATAGGTAATAGTAATTGTTGAATAAAATTAATGAATGAAGTAGGTAACATTATATTTTAAAAATCTTTGGACCATAAATATTTTAAAACTTTGTCTATCCAATAGTCAAAATTTCCTTGCAAATTGTTTGATTATATAAGCATTTCAAAAAATCAAAGAAAATAAGAAACCAAATTATTATTAAAGGATAACTTAGTAGTAGTCTTAGTTGTTAATTTTGTCTACTTGTTGCACTTCGGGGGCTGTATCGAGTTATACAGATAGGTTTTCTTTTCTAAAAACCCTTTTTTTGTGTTGTTCTTGCTGAAAAACGTGATAACAACTCAAAAAAATACAAAATTCCAATTTTTTTTGGGTAAACCTATACTTTTCTCGCATATTAGATGGGTTGGATGGAAAAGTAATGATACCAATAATGTATTATACAAAAAACAAAAAAATATTTACCATTCAGGTGATCACGCATATGTGTATCTGTCATGGAAAAAATAGAATGAACCAACTATTTTTTTGTATAATGGAGGAAAAATGTTTCAGTTCCAATCTCCACAACACATATGATCAATCTTTGCAAACAAGGTAGGAGCAAACTTGTACATGTTGATTGTATGTTTGATATGGTACTGTATATATCGATCTCCCCACAATATATACATTATTATTTGTCATTACAGATCTTTCGCTTGAGATTTTTTATTAGTTGTTATAGTTGCTTTGTAAGTTTTTTAATCGTTTGCTATTTTAAATTTAAATTCCTCACTGTACCTTACTTCCCTCTTTCTATTAAATGTGAAGCATTGCATTACAAGAAAATATTTCTTTGTATAATAAATTTGGAAACTCTTTGTTTATATTATTTGTTTCTAGATAAAATTGAATATATTTACACATGTAGTTGAAAAAAGAGCCTATATGTCAAATAAAATTTGAAAGCAACCAACAGGAACTCTGAATCTGATACAAATATGATTAGATTGAGGCATATTTGAGACATGACGTTCTGGGTTTTCAGACTAAATGGCCTATTTTAAATCATGTAAATTTGCAACTTTTCCGCAGTTTAATTTTCTTAGCATGAAACAAACAAAAATTTATAATCATGAAAACATTTTATTATGTTAATATGAATGGTACAAATTTTGAAAGGTAGAATGTTTTTAAAGTATGTAATTTTTCTTCCATTCTTAATTTCTAGCAATTTCCGCAACGTTGTCACTTGGTATCCATATTATTAAATAGCACATGTCCTTTCATGCAATATGTAATGTACCTTGTATCAGGTTATGATAGTTATATTTTTCAATTATCATTATTATATATTCATCAAAATGAATTATGCAATTCTTGTCTTTTGAGAGCGGTTTTAATTTTTCTTCGTTCAGATACTTCAAAGGTCACTTCACTTCAATTAAGCATTTTTCGCTTTTCGCTAACAAACCCATATTATCATTAAAACGGGGTTTCAAGGGAATGTTGAGAGATGTTTTGATGATACTAGAACAAACCATCAGTATTATCTATCTCACATTTTCACATTAATCAAATAATCCAGTAAACATAACCTCAAACAAAGCTTCTAAAATTAAAAAATACGGATTGCAGGATAATTTACATTATCATAACTATAATTTTTGATATCGAGTCGATACGATTACGTACTTTTTAACAATTTATTCCTTTCAAAAACATTTATGAAACTCTTAAATAATCAAAAATCTATACTCAAATGGAAATTATGTGAACAAATTTTGTTTGTATCCGTGTATATAATATTCTCTTATCTATGCACAGGTGTGGTGTGGTTTGGATGCAACGTAAAAAACAGAGATAAGGTTTCTGTGCTCACAATAAGTCGAAATATTTGAAATCAAAACATTCGAACAGAGATGCGTTTCTTTGAACCGCCAAGAGTGGAAAGACAGAGAGAGAAAATATGTTGAATATGTAAAAGCCGATTCAGTACTACTATCGACATCTATTGTAAATATTTTGAACCAAATAATTACTAAATTAGTAACTAGTATTGTGTAGTTTTTTAGGTTTAAATACCTGTGAGGAGACCCCTCTTAATATATACCACAATATACCCCAACATAGTAATGCAAGTTCCACGTTAGAGAGCGGGAGACAGCTTTTAGCGAAACTTGCGACCAGCCGGGTACTAACTGCGTATAAACATGTAAGTAGTATCAGGCCACTGCTAGCAAAGAGCTCTGAATTCAAATATAACTAATGGCAGCAAATTTAAAAGTAGCGGTTGAATATCTATTTTCAGATTCATCTAAAATTGTCAGTATTTACAAGTTTTGCGTATTGTTAGAAGGTTATAAACGTTTTTACAATAAACAAATCTTCATGAAAAACTTATTAACGGAGAAACTATGGTATTACTTTTCAAACCAACCTATCTAATATGTGAGAAAAGTATTGGTTTACCCCAAAAAAAGTTGGAATTTTGTATTTTTTTGAGTTGTTATCACGTTTTTCAGCAAGAACAACACAAAAATGTTTTTTGAGTTATTTTAACGTTTTCCATCAACAACAACACGAAAAAACGGTTTTTAGAAAGAAAATCCTGTGTGTATGTCGTCGTTGTCGTCGGCCACTTTTCCTTACATGTCTTGTTAGCAGCCTCCTGAGTGCAATAAATCACCAATTTTATGATGGAATATTGTCAAAAACATGTCACTGATGAACCCTATTGATTTTCAGCTCACCAGAGCCAGTAAAACGGGTGCTATGGTATTTTAAGTACGAAATTTTGTCATTTTTTGAGTAATTTCAGTTTGTTATCACGATACAGCCTCCGGAGTTCAACAAGTCACCAATTTTATGATTGTATATTATTGAGGACATGTCACAGACGAACCCTATGGATTTTCAGCTCACCAGAGCCAATACAAAAGGTGCTACAGTACTTTAAGTAGATATTTTTGTCATTTTTGGAGAAGTTTCATTTTGTTAGCACGATACAGCCTCCGGAGTTCAACAAGTCACCAATTTTATGATTGAATATTATTCAGGACACTTCACAGATTAACCTTATAGGTTTTTAGCTCACCAGAGCCAGTACAACAGGTGCTATAGTACTATAAGTACGATATTTTTGGAGAAATTTAGGTTTGTTAGCACGATACAGCCTCCGGAGTATATACAAGTGACCAATTTTATGATTGGATATTATTCGGAGCGTCTAAAAAAAGAACCATATTGATATTCAGCTCACTAAAGCCAGTACAACGGGTGCTATGGTACTTGAAGTAACAAATGTTTGTCATTTTTGGAGAATTTTCAGTTTGTTAGTACGATACAGTCTCCAGAGAGTATACGATTGATAAATTTTATGATTGAATATTGTTCAACGTGTCTCACAGATGTACCCTATTGATTTTCAGTTGACTAGAGAGAGTACAGCGGGTCCTATAAATCCAAATATACTAACTTTTTAGTTATTTTTGGAGGAATTTCGGTGTATACAAGTAACAATTTTATGATAGCATATATGGGGAAAAGTTAGTTTTAATCGTTAAAACCGTTTATTTTTCTACATGATATACACATAGATTCAGCTCCTACTACTAATTTCATGTCATATAAAACACCTTTTATATCTGTAATTTTCTGCTCTGATACCTCATATGAAATTTACTGTTTCGTCCCTTACTATGTGGAATCTATTCGTATTACTTTTTTCAACGAAACTAACTGATTATAATTATGGCATTATTTTGGAACAGTTAGTTTCATTTAAAAAAGTAATATCTCTATGTATTTCAACTAATTTGTTCTACTCGCTTTGAAATTGTATACTACCTACACTAACTTTTACCATGTTCAATTTAATTAAAGTAAGATATCATATGACTACTACTGTCGAAGGCTCATAGTAGAGTATGGGCCACTTTAGCGTGGGAACTTTTTTCCTAGCGTGGGTGGTAACCTAACATAGCAATCCCCACGAGGATGAGTCAAGGATGAGTCAAGGTCACGAAAACAAAGCAAACCCCACGAGGATGAGTCATTTTTGGGGGTTTGGCCCGGGCCAATTGCCAAAATGTGGCACGTGACAATTGCCAAAATTTGGAAGGTCAAAGGTCAATGACCTTTCGTGACCTTGACCTAGGCCAGGGTTAAAGGTCAATAACCTAACATGACCACGCCATATGACGTAACATGACCACGCCCTATGACGTAACATTTGTCTATGTGCGTTCCGTCGTGACCACACCCTATGACGTCACATTGTCTATGTGCCGTACGTACGTTCCGTCGTATGTGTGATCCGTCAAATGTCTTATCTGTCATACGTGACGTATGTGCCGTATGGCCATCCGTCAAATGTCTCATCTGTCATATGTGACGTATATGCGTTCCGTCGTACGTGTCATCCGTCAAATCCTTGCCATCTATCGTCGTCGTCGTCAACCTACACTATCCAACAGGTGTCGGTAATACAGTTACCTTGTCCTGCCATCTATCGTCGTCGTCGTCAACCTATATTATCCAACAGGTGTCGGTAATACAGTTACCTTGTCATGCCATCTATCGTCGTCGTCGTCAACCTACATTATCCAACAGGTGTCGGTAATACAGTTACCTTATCCTGCAATCTGTCGTCGTCGTCGTCGTCGTCGGCAACCTACATTATCCAACAGGTGTCGGTAATACAGTTACCTTGTCTTGCCATCTATCGTCGTCGTCATCCCCATAACGGCACTAACATATATCTATTTGTTGTTCAACAGAGTGCCAAAACGGCCGTGGGTAGCTGGGGTAGCGAAGCTACTTTTTCCGTCTACTGCGCATGTTTTCCGTTACATATAAGGCGAAAAAGACACATTTCAAAATTCTGCGCACGTACTAAAGGCATTTCCCCATATCTCTATTATTATTTGTCGGATTGGAGTCTAATAAACGGCAATATGATTTTTTAGAATATTATCGTATGCAGAATGTACAGAAAAAATGCCATTAGGGCACTAACGTATATCTTTGCTATTATTGGTCGGATTAAAGTCAAATAAACGTAATTATATTTGTTAGATTATTATCGTATACAGGATGTGCAAAAGAGATGCCATTAGGGCACTAGCACATATCTCTGCTATTATTGGTCAGATTGAAGTCGATCAAACGCGCTGGAAGATGGACTTATACCAATAACAGAACCAATTTCGTAACGAAATAATGATTGTAAAGTTATGCGACTTAGAGGACTGCGATAGAAATTCTTAACTTGTTAAAAAAATAAATATGTGGTTCTTTCAATAGTTACATACGTGGAAAATTTGGCGAATTGGTTTCTGTAAAACACGGTGTTAAGGCTAAGCTGTCTTTCCTCTTACTAACTAACAACAAAAAAGAATTGGCGGCCGTTAAACTCGATAGGCTACTTAAAGAAATACCAAATTTTCCGACAAACAACTTTTTAAACTTTTGCATCCAAGAAGAGTACAAGAAAAGGTGCGACGTTATTGTAAACAACGATAAAACAGTTGGCAAAAATTTCCTCACTTGACTCACATCTAATGCAAAGTTTAAAATATACAACAAATTTATTTGTTAAATAACCAGTCCTGGATTTAACAAGAGTATTGGAAACCAAATTATAGATATCGTCAACAGCATTACCAGATTGGAGTAAAAGTGAACAATATACGGTGGAGTGAAAAAGATAGGAGAAAAAATATTATTGAATTTTAAACAGCATGCCTTCGTACAAATAAGTCGTATAGGTAAGAAAACCACATTACTTTGCTTTATAAGGGCACTTTGTTATTATTAATCAGATTAATGTTGAATGAACGGTATTATGTTAGGTACGTCACTACGACGATGTGTAGTCGTAAAATGTTATACAGGGTGTAGTCGTAAAAATATTAGGGTGTAAAGATATACAGGGTTGTGTAAAAGAAGCAAACCCCGCGAGGATGAGTCAAGTCGGGGCATCCTCGTCTCTGTTTGATCAGCGTCCTGGTGTATGATTGGACTCGTTCTCTGGTTGGTTAGCGTCCTCGTATCTGATTGGCCAAACTACATAATCCATCATATGTCGACAATGCAGTTACCTTGCCATCTATCGTCGTCAACTTCGTATAAATAAATCGTATAGGTAAGAAAACCACATTACTTTGCTTTATAAGAGTACTTTGTTATTATTAATCAGATTAATGTTGAATAAACGGTATTATGTTGGGTACGTCACTACGACGATGTGTAGTCGTAAAATGTTATACAGGGTGTAGTCGTAAAAATATTAGGGTGTAAAGGTATACAGGGTTGTGTAAAAGAAGCAAACCCCGCGAGGATGAGTCAAGTCGGGGCATCCTCGTCTCTGTTTGATCAGCGTCCTGGTGTATGATTGGACTCGTTCTCTGGTTGGTTAGCGTCCTCGTGTCTGATTGGCCAAACTACACCACCAGATGTCGACAATGCAGTTACCTTGCCATCTATCGTCGTCAACTTACATTATCCACTAGGTGTCGGTAATACAGTTACCTTGTCTTGCCATCTGTCGTCGTCAACCTACATGGTCCACCACGTGTCCTTAATACAGTTAACCTTGTGTCATCTTCTATCTAGCCGTGACGTCACGGGAAAGGTCGAATGGCGTTAACCTAACATAGAAACCCCACGAAATCTTGTGTAGCGGAAGTAAACCCAAATTATTATCGGATTGGACTCGTTCTCTGGTTGGTTAGCGTCATCGTGTCTGATTGGCCAAACTACACCACCAGATGTCGACAATGCAGTTACCTTGCCATCTATCGTCGTCATCGTTAACCTACATTATCCACCAGGTGTCGGTCATACAGTTACCTTGTCTTGCTATCTATCGTCGTCAGCCTACATTATCCACCCGATATACAACTACTCTATTGGAAATTTCCATGTAGAAGGCTATACTCCTTTCAGAAGTTTGCATAACTCTGCTACAAGATAGTAAATTGTACTTCCAGAATTCTCCGTTATACTCTTTGTCGATTGCAAAAATGGGGGCAAAGTTGTCAAAAAAAAGTCTGCAAAACAGTTGCTGTCTTGTGTTTAACAATATGTTGCAATATGTTTATAGTGGGTATGGCAATACAAGAAAGTTGACGGGAATACAAATAAATTTACTACTAAAAGAAATCGACGCAAGGAAGAAGGTTATAAATTACATTCTCTCTGCATGCACCTTTAAGAAAGGAGAACAGAGACAATGTTCGAATTATACAAAAGTGTTACATTATAGCTGGAGAGACTTACTTGTCTAGAGCCAGCACCCATTACCATAAACAATAAAAAACAAATATATATTTTCTAAGTGTTTACAACAACAATAGAGTAGTTCTTATTGCAGATGGTTACGTTACAATACTTTATAATAAATGTATGGAGATAATATGTTTGCCTACAGAAGAAACGTTTTTTTAACATTTACTACAAATGGTATTACGTCTTACCTAAGACAACACATTCGCTAAGATAGAAAATATTTATAATTTTGTGTAACAGAGTAAAATGGAATGTATCGGGTGAATTGTAACGTAATTGTAAATAATAATAACAGTTGGCATAGATTGCCTTTACTTGGCTCACCTCTAATACAAGGATTAAAATATACAACAAATTTATTTGTCAAATAACCAGTCTTGGTGTTAACAAGAGCATTGGTAACCATATAATAGATTCCGTCAACTACCCCAGATAAGACTCCTCACCTATTAATTATATAGAGATCGTAGAATATACGAATAATAAGGAGAAAAATGTTCGAACCTCTCAAAAATGCTATATAGAGGTTGGAGATACATTCTTCACATACAGGAGCTCGGACGGGGTATATACATGTAATATTATACCCAAAGTTCTAAGAAAGAGAGAGTGAACAAAAATAGTAAGCTAATGCCTTTTGTGCTAGAAGAAGTAACACCAATTCCCCCCATATTCCTGTATTAAAGAAAAGGAAGATGGAGTATTTAGAAAATATAGCTACCGTTAAAAAGGAATATAGACAGACAATATATAAATGTTTTTTTTACCTTTCGAATTACTGGTTAGAACGAGAATTAGAAGAAATAGACTTAGATTGAAGGATTAAAATAAAAATTGACGTGGTAAAATATACACTCGACAGAAACAAAGAAAGAGTTGTATTTTGTGTATACGTTTTGTTAAACCTGTAAAGACATCGTTGTTTTACAAATTTTTTTTGTCCACTTTTGTTCTTATTCAATGTTAAAGAAATATATAATGATAATGAATCCCCATATTTTCATTGAGATAATAAAATGCAGTAAGACTTTGCAGTGACTTTTCTGTTATAAAAAAACCAGCCCACCCTGAGGCACTCGGAGCGTGAGTCTTACGCAATAGTGGAAATATGTATTTAATTTTCTATAAAATCTTAAAATATGTTTCTATATATATATATATATATATATATATATATATATACATATATATACCAATAAGATGCATTTTTATCGAACAAAAATAATAGGTCAATACATCGATTGGTCAATATACGGGGTGTCGACATGAAGATGTAAAAGAAAAGACACACTGCTATTATTGGTTTGATAACGAAAACAATACGTCATTACGACGTTCGATCAATATACAGGGTGTCGACATGAAGATGTCATAAGGGAACTCTGCTACAGTTGGTCGGATTTGAGTTGTACAAACGGAATTATGTTAGATACGTCACTACGACGTTCGTAGCTTCCAGTCTGGTAATGCCGTGCTTCTTGGCTAATGCAGAAGAGAAAGTTTCCTTTAATCTCGCGTCTGGAGTAATTAACGATATCTATAATATGGCTTCCAATGTTCTTGTTAACTCCAAGACTGATTATTTGACAAATAAATTTGTTATATATTTTAAGCCTTGCATTAGATGTGAGTCAAATAAGGCAATCTATACTAACTGTTTTATCGTTGTTTACGATAACGTTGCACCTTTCCTTGTACCCTTCTTGGATGCAAAAGTTGAAGTTGTTTGTTAAATAGTCAATCATTTCTTTTTTTTGTTAAAACTTCTTGCAAAAATCTTGCGTTATGTCCAAGTCCATTAGGTAGTAGTAATTTTCCTTCCGGAGTTGCTCCAATAAATTTGACATTTAAGTAGCCTGTCGAGTTTAACGTTCGCCAATTCTACTTTTGTATGGAATGCACACAGGTTCTTTATGTTTCCTTTTAATAATTTCCAAATCTTCTACGACTACTTCTCTTGTTCCAATGGTAAGCGGGTTGTTACTTAGTAAGAGGAAAAAATTTGTATAACAACGATATCTTAAAAGTTTTATTAGAATATTTATACAGGTTTAACAAAACGTGCAAATTCTTTATTCGATGACAATACCTAAATTTAATGCTATCTACAATTTCTTGCATTGTAACGACGTTAACCCTCTCCACATCCACTTGGACTGACCTATATTTTTCCATGCGTCTGTGTAAAATTGCAAGTTTTCGATTTTGGAAAATGTGTTATCGTTAAAACTCGTATATATATTTGTAGTTAAGGTAGCAAATGGTTTTTCGGTTGCTAAATATATTAAATCCATTCCATTGTTATATGGTAATGTGATATAACCGTATGCAACAAGAGCTTCTCTATTATTGTAAACGTGAAAAAACGTATTTTTGTGGTAACCCTTTAAGTAGTAGTAGACGTATTCCGCCCTTCCTTATCCACCAAAACACCTACATAAATATATTTATTTTTGTTGTTAACGGTGAACGCGGAAACGTTGTGGTATCCAGAGGGCCACAAGTTTTTTCCACCTGGTGCAGAAATAATGTTCTAGTCTCACCTTTTAATTCTGCTATCTTCTGTTCTTTCTCCAAAAAAAACATTTATATCCCTTTTTAAACGTAGCTGTATTTTCTCAATTAAAATATGGGGGATTTATTATATTTGTTTAACATTAAATAAGAACAAAAGTTGAAAATTTTTTTGTAAAACAACGATATCTTTGAAAGTTTTTATTAGAATATTTATACAGGTTAACATTGGAAGCCATATTAGAGATTTCGTCAACTACCCAGACACATGATTAAACTTTCTCTTTTGCATTGGCCAAAAAGCATGGTATTACAGTAACAGATATGGTAATTACAGCTATAAAGGAAGTTAAACACAGAGAGAGACTTCGTTACATATTAAAATTTGAGAATTCGGAAATCTTCTATTGCTCAAACTACTGGATGGAAAGAGAATTTGCAGAAGTAGACCTAAGTAATAGAATTAAGAAAAAAAATAGAAGGAATATCTCTTTTAGGAAATTCAAATTATTGTGAATATTATTACAGTGTTATAGATTTTTTTTGTATAAATAATGCTAATGATTCTGTAGTGCAAAATGATTTGTTGAATGCGGTTCTCGAAGAATTTATCTATTTTTATAAAACAAGAGATGTAAATTATTTGGAGAAAAAAATAAAAAAAAATATTTTTCATGTGTGTTTTACTATTCTAATAAACAATCCTTTTGGAATAAAAAAAATCGAAATATTTTAAACATTTTTTATTTAAATTGAATACGTAACATTTTTTTATATAATACATTTCTACCTTTTATGTTTTTTTACATCTATCACAACAACACTTTCTAGTTGACGAAGAGGGTAGATGTTTTATACCATTAAACTCTTTATGAAAATCTTTTAGAACACAATTCGTACATGTAGTATTCGGTCGACCAGTTTCACCTTTACACTTTACACAATTATACTCCACTGGAACTGGCATTTTTATTTTTTATCTATACTGTTTGACGTTGATGGTTTTCGAATACTGAATATAATTGGATCAGCTTCGTATTAATAGAACTGAATTTGACTGTAACAAAACTATTTCTTCTCTACACGAAGTAAAAATTATTTCTCTTTACAATGGCTTAATTGGGTTTATACTCTTCTTAATTTTGGTTTCCAAATGGATACCTAGGACCATCATATGGAGAATATTGACTGTCAGATTGGAATTATATAAAATGTAATTTATTCATTTATACCATTTTGTCTATTTATGTGAGTGGGGGTTACCATGGAGGAGTATCAACAAGACGAAATAAATGATGTCATCTAGTCACTCTACGCGCGGCGTACGTGACGTTGCTTTCGTGGGAGTTTGCTATGATAGGTTACTCTACTTGCGTGCGCGCAGAGTGACCTAAGGACATTTCTATGTCGACACTATTAGCTTAGATAGGCATCACAGACATTTTAAGTGCAAAGTTTCTATAAATAGTAAAAATATATATTGATAATGCGGTTAGCAAGGAACCATAAGTAGATCTGCTACTATTGGTCGGATTGAAGTTGAACAAACGGTTTTATGTTAGGTTGTAATGGTTTTTCGGTTGGTAAACATATTAATTCCGTTCCATTGTTATATGGTAATGTGATATAACCGTATGCAACAAGAGCTTCTCTCTTATTGTAAATGCGAAACCAGTAACTCGGAAGGTAAAAAACATTTATATATTGTCTAATTTTAATATGTACTGGATTCTACCTCTATGCATAACTTCTTTAATTCCAAATATTACCACTTCTGTACCTTCTGCAAATTCTTCTAGTCGATGACAATACCTAAATTCAATGCTATCCGCAATGTCTTGCATTGTAACGACGTTAACCCTCTCCACATCCAGTTGGACGGCCTATATTCCTTTTTAACGGTAGCTGTATTTTCTAAATACTCCATCTTCCTTTTCTTTAATACAGAAATATGGGGGAAATTGGTGTTACTTCTTCTAGCACAAAAGGCATTAGCTTACTATTTTTGTTCACTCTCTCTTTCTTAGAACTTTGGGTATAATATTACATGTATATACCCCGTCCGAGCTCCTGTATGTATAGAATGTATCTCCAACCTTAATATAGCATTTTTGAGAGGTTCGAACATTTTTCTCCTCATTATTCGTATCTTCTACGATCTCTATATAATTAATAGGTAAGAAGTCTTATCTGGGGTAGTTGGCGGAATCTATTATATGGTTACCAATGCTCTTGTTAACACCAGGACTGGTTATTTGACAAATAAATTTGTTGTATATTTTAATCCTTGTATTAGAGGTGAGCCAAGTAAAGGCAATCTATGCCAACTGTTTTATTATTATTATTCACAATTACGTTACAATTCTCCCGATACATTCCATCTAACTCTGTTACACAGAATTATGAATATTTTCTATCTTAGCGAATGTGTTGTCTTAGGTAAGATGTAATACCATTTGTAGAAAATGTTAAAAAACGTTTCTTCTGTAGGCAAACATATTATCTCCATACATTTATTATAAAGTATTGTAACATAACCATCTGCAATAGGAACTACTCTATTGTTGTTGTAAACACACTTAGAAAATATATATTTGTTTTTTATTGTTTATGGTAATGGGTGCTGGCTCTAGACAAGTAAGTCTCTCCAGCTAAAATGTAACACTTTTGTATAATTCGAACATTGTCTCTGTTCTCCTTTCTTATAGGTGCATGCAGAGAGAATGTAATTTATAACCTTCTTCCTTGCGTCGATTTCTTTTAGTAGTAAATTTATTTGTATCCCCGTCAACTTTCTTGTATTGCTATTACCCACTATAAACATATTGCAACATATTTTAAAACACAAGACAGCAACTGTTTTGCAGACTTTTTTTGACAACTTTGCCCACATTTTTGCAATCGACACAGAGTATAACGGAGAATTCTGGAAGTACAATTTACTATCTTGTAGCAGAGTTATGCAATCTTCTAAAAGCAGTATAGCCTTCTACATGGAAATTTCCAATAGAGTAGTTGTATATCGGGTGGATAATGTAGGCTGACGACGATAGATAGCAAGACAAGGTAACTGTATTACCGACACCTGGTGGATAATGTAGGTTGACGACGACGACGATAGATGGCAAGGTAACTGCATTGTCGACATCTGGTGGTGTAGTTTGGCCAATCAGACACGATGACGCTAACCAACCAGAGAACGAGTCCAGTCCGATAATAATTTGGGTTTACTTCCGCTACACAAGATTTCGTGGGTTTGCTATGTTAGGTTAACGCCATTCGACCATTCCGGTGACGTCACGGCTAGATAGAAGATGACACAAGGTTAACTGTATTAAGGACACGTGGTGGACCATGTAGGTTGACGACGGCAGATGGCAAGACAAGGTAACTGTATTACCGACACCTAGTGGATAATGTAGGTTGACGACGATAGATGGCAAGGTAACTGCATTGTCGACATCTGGTGGTGTAGTTTGGCCAATCAGACACGAGGACGCTAACCAACCAAAGAACGAGTCCAATCATACACCAGGACGCTGATCAAATAGAGACGAGGATGCCCCGACTTGACTCATCCTCGCGGGGTTTGCTTCTTTTACACAACCCTCTATACCTTTACACCCTAATATTTTTACGACTACACCCTGTATAACATTTTACGACTACACATCGCCGTAGTGACGTACCTAACATAATACCGTTTATTCAACATTAATCTGATTAATAATAACAAAGTACTCTTATAAAGCAAAGTAATGTGGTTTTCTTACCTATACGATTTATTTGTACGAAGTTGACGACGATAGATGGCAAGGTAATTGCATTGTCGACATCTGGTGGTGTAGTTTGGCCAATCAGACACGAGGACGTTAACCAACCAGAGAATGAGTCCAATCATACACCAGGACGCTGATCAAACAGAGACGAGGATGCCCCGACTTGACTCATCCTCGCGGGGTTTGCTTCTTTTACACAACCCTGTATACCTTTACACCCTAATATTTTAACGACTACACCCTGTATAACATTTTACGACTACACATCGTCGTAGTGTCGTACCTAACATAATACCGTTCATTCAACATTAATCTGATTAATAATAACAAAGTACTCTTATAAAGCAAAGTAATGTGGTTTTCTTACCTATACGACTTATTTGTACGAAGGCATGCTGTTTAAAATTCAATAATATTTTTTCTTCTATCTTTTTCACTCCACCAAATATTGTTCACTTTTACTCCAATCTGGTAATGCTGTTGACGATATCTATAATTTGGATTCCAATGCTCTTGTTGAATCCAGGAATGGTTATTCAACAAATAAATTTGTTGTATATTTTAAACTTTGCATTAGATGTTTGTCAAGTGAGGAAATCTTTGCCAACTGTTTTATCGTTGTTTACAATAACGTCGCACCTTCCCTTGTACCCTTCTTGGATGCAAAAGTTGAAAAAATTGTTTGTCGGAAAATTTGGTATTTCTTTAAGTAGCCTATCGAGTATAACGGCCGCCAATTCTACTTTGTTGTTAGTTAGTAAGAGGAAAGACAGCTTAGCCTTGGTTCTGTTATTGTATAAGTCCATCTTCCAGCGCGTTTGATCGACTTCAATCTGACCAATAATAGCAGAGATATGTGCTAGTGCCCTAATGGTATCTCTTTTGCACCACATCCTGTATACGATAATAATCTAACAAATAAAATAACGTTTATTTGACTTCAATCCGACCAATAATAGCAAAGATATACGTTAGTGCCGTAATGGCATCTTTTTCTGTACATTCTGTATACGATAATATTCTAAAAAATCATATTGCCGTTTATTAGACTCCAATCCGACAAATAATAACAGAGATATGGGAAAATGCCTTTAGTACGTGCGCAGAATTTTGAAATGTGTCTTTTTTGCCTTATATGCAACAGAAAACATGTGCAGTATACGGAAAAAGTAGCTTCTCTACCCCAGCTACCCACGGCCGTTTTTGCACTCTGATGAATAACAAATAGATATATGTTAGTGCCGTTATGGCGATGACGACGACGACGACGATAGATGGCAAGACAAGGTAACTGTATTACCGACACCTGTTGGATAATGTAAGTTGACGACGACGACGACGACAGATTGCAGGATAAGGTAACTGTATTACCGACACCTGTTGGATATTGTAGGTTGACGACGACGACGATAGATGGCAAGACAAGGTAACTGTATTACCGACACCTGTTGGATAATGTAGGTTGACGACGACGACGACAGATGGCAGGACAAGGTAACTGTATTACCGACACCTGTTGGATAGTGTAGGTTGACGACGACGACGATAGATGGCAAGGATTTGACGGATGACACGTACGACGGAACGCATATACGTCACATCTGACAGATGAGACATTTGACGGATGGCATTACGGCACGTACGTCACGTATGACAGATGAGACATTTGACGGATGACACATACGACGGAACGTACGTACGGCACATGGACAATGTGACGTCATAGGGTGTGGCCACGACGGAACGCACATAGACAAATGTTACGTCATAGGGCGTGGTCATATTACGTCATAGGGCGTGGTCATGTTAGGTTATTGACCTTTAACCCTGGCCTACGTCAAGGTCACGTAAGGTCATTGACCTTTGACCTTCCAAATTTTGGCAATTGGCCCGTACCAAATTTTGGCAATTGGCTTGGGCAAACCCCCAAAAATGATGGCGTGTGCCAAATTCTGGCAATTGGCCCGAGCCAAACCCCCAAAAATGACTCATCCTTGACTCCTCGTGGGGTTTGCTTTGTTTTCGTGACCTTGACTCATCCTTGACTCATCCTCGTGGGGTTTGCTATGTTAGGTTACCACCCACGCTCGGAAAAAAGTTCCCACGCTAAAGTGGCCCATACTCTACTGCTCATCTTTTAACACCTGTTACAATTTGAAATTTAATTTGTGCTAATCCTGGGATATTAGAACCATTGTATTTTTTCAAATTTACCTCACTTTTATCTAATTCTGTATTTCTAACTACATTTTTTAAAATGAAATCTGGTATCACATCACAATCACTACCTGTATCTAATTGTACCTTAACTTCTAAGTTTTGTCTGCCATAAATTTGTTTTTTATCGTTCGTACTAGATTAACAGTTTCTATAAAGATTCTTGTTCCTCTCTTGTATCGTCTTGCACTAATTTTATCTCTCTGTTTCTACAAGCTTCTGCAAAATGGTTTAGCCACTTACATTTTTTGAGCTTTGTAACTCTTGTAATTATATTATTTTGACTGTGTCATGATATTTGTGGGAGATTACTTGAATAAACTCTGGTTATTCTGTTCTATATTTTAACCTTCATTTTTCCGTGTTCAATGATAACATCGTCAGCACGATTGTTTTTATCCAGCGTCGTCAGTGAAAAGTGACACTGCATGGTAGCCAACTTAAATGGCTTAGACCTAGTTCACCCAACACATCCAGATATTTATTTGTAAATATGATTCTATATAGCACATTTCGATTTTCTATCGGCGCGGTCTTAGACGAGGTCTGAGAGCGTGGTCGTCCACTTCCAATTGTGTGTTTTGTATGCAGATTGCCGATGTATTCGGTTCGAGATTCTGTGCGAACGAAACAGAAGCACCGGTAGCGACAGCGATTTTGTTACCATATAAGGCACAACACAAACCAAACGTTCAACTTTGCAATTTTTTTAGCACAGTTTCAACTTTTATTTCTTAGAACTGAATATCGTTTTAATAAATGCATGGAAAATTTTTATTGCAGCTGCAAATGTTACCTCATATATAAATTTCATGGCAAATATATGTATAATTTGTCCGTAGATGATGTAACTTCTAAGTACATAACAAAAATATGATTGAGGGGAGAGGAAAAAGACGAAATTTCCGGTATAAAAATGTCTGCCGTCCAGCGCTTCATGATAGCGAGAGATGGAGAGAGAGAGAGTAACAAAAAGAGGGAGAGGGCAAAGTCGAGATGTAACATGGTGCGAGTGACGGGCAGTTACTCTTGATATTACATCATCAGTAATAAGATGCTGTCAACGTATTTTTAAATATCATGATACTTGTGACACAAGTCACTCTACTCACAGTTACCATTTTTGAGGGAGAATATCGATTAATCTGCACTCAGTTAGGGAAATGTGTTGTTTTAGCAATGTTCTACTATAATGTGTCTATCGAATGAGGTATAGAAAACTTGTGACCGAACGGGATCGTATGGCTGTAATCTTCAATGGGGTTTTTTTTCAAACTCGAAAAGTCGCTATGTCCAAGGGGTCCCTCGTTGAGGGCGAGTGTCTACAGATCCGCACTTGATTGGAGAAGTGTGCGGTTTATATCTATACTCTACAATAGTAGTGCTATCGAATGTGGTACACAAAAGTTACGACTACAGGGGTTGTATTTGTCGATGGGATTTTTTCAAACTCAGATAGTCGTCATTCCCAAGGTATTTTTCTTCGAGGGCGAGTATCTACTGATCCGCACTTGGTTGGAGAAGTGTGCAGTATTCTACTATGTTAGGGCTATCGATTGAGGTATAGAAAAGTTTTGACTACAGGGGTAATTTAAGAGAAATAATACGACAAACATGTTGCCCTATCTAAACGCATGTTAAAATGTCAAACTTCGGATGGCCATAGCTACGATTCCGCAACGGATCTGACACTTGTGCCCAATAATAAAATCAATTCCCTCACCCATAGCGTTCATTTTGTGTATAAACAATTTGTGACCATTCTGGGCGCAGTGCCCCTTTAAGTATAAGGTCCTCTCGGTTTATTAGCACGATACATCCTTTAGAGTCTATAGAATTGGCCAATTTTATGATTGGATATTGTTTAGAGCGCCTCATAGATGAACACTATTGATTTTCAGCTCACTAGGGCCAGTAACACAGGTCCTATAAATTCCGATATACCACATTTTTGTTAATTGTTGGATAATTTTCGGTTTGTTAGCACGATACAGCCTCCGGAGTGAATAAATGCGAAATAATATATTCTATATGAAGGGTGGAATAAACAAAATTCTACACGAGTAGAAAGATTCTTCGAGTGTAGAATTTTGAATTCCACCCGTATTTTAGACTATACTTTTTCTACGACTATCAAATAAAAAACGAAGCATATATTCAATTGCTAACTCTTTAATTTCTGGAGGAGTTGTGATAACATCATCACTGCTGTCAGTATCAAATACTAAAAAGGAATGAAACCATGCAATAGCTATGATTTAAATAAAATTATATAAATTTTGTTACTTTTCATTAAGTATTATTCAATTTGAATATAAAATTTAAAAAGGTAGATAATTAAACAATTTTGACAATCTACATTTTTGACAGTTGACAATTGTTGCTAAACAGCATTTTTTATTTTCTTCCTAAAACGTTTCACTAAATACACTTATGTTGCACTTCTGACTCTAATAAGTACTACTCAACGGCCATATTATTATTTTACGTTCACTTTAGAGGATTTTGTATGTACTGTTATACCCTGTTTCAAACTATGAGGACTGATTTGAATTTAAGTTGGCAATTATGTTGATTCCTGATTGGTCAAATCGCAGCCGGTTTTACACAGCACTTTTGACATATATTATGATTGATAATTGTATAAATTGTAAACAAATGGTGTCCATTTTGTTCTTTCTTGCGTTCTTGTTATTGTTTTATTACAATATAAAAGCAGTTCTTGTCAGGACTAATTTGAAAATGGACTCAGATGATATTCCAAGTACTGGCAGACATCATTCGCCCTCCAAAAAGGAGCTCTGTAATTTTAGGCCACTTATCGTCTACAGAGAAGCAAAACATTGTGAATTTGTATGAACAAATCACAGATGATGAACCAGAGACAAAGTTGAATGCCATTGTGTTTAAAATTGTAAAAACGTTGGGTAAGTTATCGAAAATATCACTTTTGTGTGCAATTAACGTATACAAATTTTATTTTTAGGAGTTGCCAGATCGACTGTGCTTCGAATTATTAAAGAATATAGAAACGCTGAAATAATTGTCGCTTCTAATTATCGTGGATGTCATCCAGGAATTGTTGAAACGTTCGACGATAAAACAAAAAATATAATTCGACGCATTGTTCATAGTTTCTTTTTTAAAAATGAAATATCAACTTTGAAAAAAAATTTAACTGAATTATGAAAATGCCTTGTTTTACCACAAACTTCTCGTTCATCAATACATGAAGTTATGAAATAAATACATTTTGAGTAAGCCAAAAATAATACTAATTTTTATATGAATTGACTGCTCCTTTATTTATTTTATGGTATGTACTAAGAAAATACTGTTTTTATATACTAAAAAAAATAGAAAGAGTATTTTCATAGATCGCAATGATATTATAAGATGGAGAAGAAATTACCTAAGATCCATCAAACACTATAGGCGAGAACAGAGACCCATGTATTACCTTGATGAAACCTGGCTAAATGAAGGTCATTCATCCAAGTTCCAGAATATGGATATATAAGTGGTGTAACTATGAGAGTTCTGGACCACTACTTCTAAAAACGACCGCCAGATGGCGCTTCTGGTGGCGCTGTTGTTGGTGTATTGCGTGTTGTCTATCTTGGCGCTGTTGGTTGTCTATCTTCCCGTGTGCGTCGTCCATTTTTATCCTATCAAATGCTAGATGGCGCGCTGTGACGTGTATGTCGTCCATTGTTAACTCAGTGAGTGTATCAAACAATTTATTAAATCGGAAAAAAATGGTGCTAGCGGCGTCTTGAACCCGCGATCTCTGCGTATGTAATTTCTCTATTGTGCTCCTTAACCGATATCGCCATAAAGCTCCCATAATAATTTTAACATTTTAAATATTTTATATATGTATCTATCACCTCATCCAAAAGAACGCATAACATGTGTAAGAATATTACTAGAATATAAAAATATTAATCCAGGTATAATATCAGATATACCTAATTTATTTGATGTATGTATTTATTAAATTAGGGATGTTGACTAATTTTTGGAATAGATTTTATTTTGAATATGGACTCTATTAAAACACGAAAATAATTTATAGAAATATGACAAATTTCAATAAAAATAAGTAAATAAAAATAGTTCTCAGAATTCCCGCTAAAACTATATTTTGGTATCGTCTTCGAGGTTCGAACTTTCGATCTCTGGAACCACATAAGTGCGCCTTAACGCTTTACGTCCCCAGCCCATACAAACAACAGAATAAAATATATATATATATTTATATATATATATATATATATATATATTTTAAACTTATCGTCATAAATTTTAAACAGAATAACTCCCAAAAATATATGAAATTGTAACATTGTCAAAGGACGAATAGAGGTTATCTTCTCAAAAATATATATAATTATCATTTTTACGTATGAACCGATATAATGAAATATATCTCATATCTAATTGAACGTCTATGATATCAATTATCTTTTATAATTATAAATACACTAGTATTATTAGAAATCAGTACCTGAATTTTTCATATTGTAAACATCGTGAGTCATCAAAGCAAATTTCATTCCTTGATACACTATAAATTCATAATTTATTCACAGCACAGAGGATGACATGTATATTTCACCTAGAATATTAAAAGAATCTGAAATAAAATAAACTTATTATTGGGTAATAATAAACAGAAAATTTTGATACGAATATACAAACGAATTATTCACAGTTGTCGAAAGTCAAATATTGAAATGTCAATTCAAAGCGGATGAAAAATATCATAGAAGATTCATAGCAGAATAGTCAACCATAGACATATTTCGAAGTCTGAAGTATTGATTTTTTTTTAAAGCTGTTTATATAAAAAAGGTTATTGTACTGAATAATAGGATGAGTTTATATAAGATAATGGTCTAGTAAAATAACAGAAAGGGTTTGAAAAATATTATAAAGGATTATAACGAATTATTGATTGTAGATTTATTGATATGTTCATTTAAAGTGGGAGAGATGTTATTAGTGTATTAAATTATAAGACATAGTTTGGAACTATTTAAGAGGTAGAAAAGTATAATGAATTATTTTAAAATTTTCACAAATAATTAGGAACAATAATAATGAGGGAAAGAAAAGATAAATTTAATATAAAACATCTAATAAACAAGGTTGTAATATCTAGCAACTTGGTAGTGTTTTGTTTGAAATAACAATGCTAGCAACCGGGAGTTGTTGATTTAAAAAAAAGAAGGAAGGTATCTGGGGTGATCCGAAGCGGATGAACATGTAAGAGAATTTTTTCTTAAAATTTTATTGAAATTATGCAAAAATCATGTAAATTTGAAATAAAAACATAATACAAAAGATAAAGTAGAATACGAGAAACGTTTAGACCAGAAATTAACTGTAAAACATAATTATTTGTGGAAATATATATAGAATTTAAAATTTAATTGGGGACGCTATGCAAGAATTTTGATTATATTATCACATTAAAGCTATAATTGATAGTGAAGAACATTCAGAAGCATCTTTAAACTGTATAAGGCGAATATAGCTAACAATTTAATAAATTTATTGACTTACCTGTATTCGAAAATATCGAGTTGGTGTCCACGATTCCAGAAGAGAGTCCAGCCTGATACCAGAGGAAGAATCGGGAACAGAGTGCACTTACTAAACTTTTAAGTGATACACAGGTCAGTGTTTTATAATAATTTACATGGTATACCATAATAAAAAGTCAGACTTATAATTTATTTGGCCAAATTTCACTATGAACAATTTTTAGCAATTTAAGAATATCCATTTCATGTAATTTAGTAGTAATAGTAAGGGTTTTCACAAATTTTTCATTATAATCATAATGTTTTTCAATTTTATCACGATTCACCATTATATAAACTAAATTTTGTTGACTTGTCTGTATTTCATTTCTACCATCCACAGAACATAAAATGAGTGATATCATAGAGGTTAAATAGGTATGTTCCGCGCTCAGATTCAAAACACATGTTGAGTAAATTATGGTAAGACAATATTCAAACTATACAATTTCATATATTTTCATATCATCCGGGACCCAACGAGAGTAAAGTGTTCTCATGCTCACCATTCATATAAATATATATAACAAGTTAAAATATTAACAATATAAAGATCACTGAGCTAGCCATACATACATACATATATATATGTATAGAAAAATTAATAAAATTATATAATAAACTATAATAAACGTATAAAAAAAAATAACAACAATATATATATATATATATATATAAAGTATCTGTGTGTGCTCTAACACATATCACTATGACTGTCCTACAATCAATCGTCTAATTCGCAATATCTTTTCACGTTTTATTGGCAGCTTTTTCAAAAAGATTTTATATCATATCTGGACGGAATAAAATATTTACAATATAAAATTTTGGAACGTATACAAAAACGACACTTAACATATATAAAAACAAGTTGGTTTAGAACTAAATTCACGATATACGAGAGTAAAGGAGCAACACCGGTTCTGGCGCATTCCTTATGTAAATTAACATGGGAAATCGCCAAGGTCCATCGTGGTAATTTTTGGCTCAATTTCGATTTGCGCATGCATCATGCGACATCGGTCGCATATGCCATCTGCCAACCACGTCACGTGTGCAAACCGCCACGGCGCCCATCTTGGATTTCATGCGCCATATGGGCCGTCGGGGGAGGGGGGGCGGCCGTCCATCGTACGGGTCATCTGCGCACGCGTCGGACCGTCGTATGGGCCGTTCGTCATACGGGTCATCTGCGCACGCGTCGGACCGTCGTATGCCCCATCTGTTCGTACGGGTCGCCCGTCGTATGCCCCATCTGTTCGTACGGGTCGCCCGTCGTATGCCCCATCTGTTCTATGTTACGTACGTGCGTTCTGTTGCATACCCCATCTGTTCTGTGATGAAGTCTATCTTTATGATTTTTCTATGGTAGCATGTATATGGTGTGACGTAAGCAACGCTGCCATTAGGGTACTATAACACATATCTCTGCTATTATTGGTCAGATTGAAGTCGAATAAACGGTCCTATGATTGTTAGATTATTATCGTATACACGATGTACAAAGACACCAAAAGGGCACTACCATCTCCGATTGGTCGTATTGAAATCGAATAAACGCAATTGTGATGAAGATAATGACTAGAGGGTGTACAAAAATCATACCTGAAGACAATGACCAGAGGGTGTAAAAGAATTGAGAAAGAAGAAGAGATGAGCGATAAGTTTTGCAAATATACAAGGAGTATCAAAAGAGTCATCTGAAGAAGTGATCGACAATGACCAGAGGGTGCCGTTGACATCGGCGGATGTGTCTTATGTGTCGTCGGGTAAACGGTCCTATGATTGTTAGATTATTATCGTATACACGATGTACAAAGACGCCATTAGGGCACTATAACACATATCTCTGCTAATATTGGTTAGATTGAAGTCGAACAAACACCATTGTGATAAGTGGATGTACAAAGACACCATAACCATCTCTGATTGGTCGTATTGAAATCGAATAACTTGTGATGAAGAGGTAAACCACTACGACGACGTTCGATATACAGGGTGTTGTCATAAATATGTTAGAACGATGATCGGTATACAAGACGTTAACGATGTCATAAGACCGCTCCGTTATTGGTTGACATAGAACAAACAGCGTTGATATACAGGATGTTAACGATGCCAAAAGGACACTCTGCTATTATTGGCTGGATTAAAGTCGATCTATCGCCAATACTCTCAACCTACATTGTCCACTAAGTGTCGATAATACAGTTACCTACTCGGCTCTGTCATCAATACTCTCAACCTACATAGTACATTACATATCGTTAATGCAGTTAACCTTGTGTCATCTATCTTCTGTGTGACGTACATCAAGTCTGCGTCGTCTGTCATGTGTGTTTTCTGTCGTATGGGTCGTCATATATGTCGTATGTCAAATGTATCTTATGTCGTATGGTCTGCGTCGTCTACCATGTGTTTCTTGTTTTCTGTTGTATGGTATACGTCGTCTGTCATATGTCTCTTGTTTTCTATCGTATGCGTCGTCTGTCAAATGTGTCTTATGTCGTATGGTCTGCGTCGTATGGTCTACGTCGTCTGTCAAATGTGTCATCTGTCGTATGTGCCATCCGTCAAATGTGTCTCTGGTATGTCTCGGACGTGTCTCTGGTATGCCTCTGCTATGCCTGTGGTACGTCTCTGGTATGTATCTGGTATGTCTCTGCTATGCCTGTGGTACGTCTCTAGTATGCTTGTGGTATGTCTCTGGTACGTCTCTGCTATGCCTGTGGTACGTTTCTGGTATGTATCTGGTATGTCTGTGGTACGTCTCTGGTATGCTTGTGGTATGTCTCTGGTATGCCTCGGCTATGCCTCTGCTATGCCTGTGGTACGTTTCTGGTATGCCTCAGCTATGTCTCTGGTATGTCTCCTGTTTTCTATCGTATGCGTCGTCAGTCAAATGTGCCTTATGTCGTATGATCTGCGTCGTCCGTCGTGTGTTTTTTGCTTTCTGTCGTCTGTCAAATGTGCCTTATGTCGTCATGGTCTGTGAAGGGTGTCTTATATTCAGCGTCATGTCTGTCATTTTGTTGTCAGTCTACGCCATCTGTCGTCATCAACCTACATTGTCAAATATGTGCCATCAGTTAACGCCTTCGTCAATAAAAAAAACAACAACAACAATCTTATAATAATGATCTTTATTAAGAATACAATATTACACATTGTTATAAATAAACGTTTTAATGCCGTCCGAATAAAAAAATTTTCAGAAGTTTCTTCGTTTTCCATCTGTTTCCCTTCGTTTCATTATACCTATAAGATGAAAACATTTTGTATTTCTCCCCATCTAAAACAAATGTCATGAAGAAACACACTTTTACTTACTTTTAAACCATCCCGGTAGCAAATCATTACATATTTTTCCATATGTCATTCTTGTTTGTTAACGATAGTCACACGTTTTTCTTAAAATACACTTCTTCTTAAAGAATTTTTCGATTTCTTGAATCACATATACCCTATCTCTATTCAAAAAATAAACATTATGATGCCTAAAACTAAGAAGTTATCTGTCATTTTGTTGAGAATAAATGGAAAAATTTACTCTGTAATATCAACAAATTAACATCCTTCTAATCTCTATCACAGTATTTAATACATTTTTCAACAAACATCAAAGCTTATAAATGAACTTAGTAACCAGGAATATTGCAAAAATTGTTTTGTATCTCTTTTACCTAGAACAAATGTCATTTTGAGAACTTTTACGCATTTTTAATAAAATGTTATAAAACCAACAGAATAAAAACATTATCAATAGATTCTTCTTTTTCTCTGATTTAACAAAAAAATACAAGAATGTCAAGAAAGCCTTTACACAAGTCTTCGCTAAGAGGACAACGATAATGAGTTAAATCATAGTTATAATTTATTCTATAATCTTTAACTTAAAAAGCAAAAGTTGAAAAAATTTGCCGATTTATGCTTACAAAGTACCTTTCTCATGTTATTTTAATCAACAACTGTTAAATGGAATGAAAATACTCTAAAAAGTTTACAACATACCTACATCTGATCGAAAATTAAAAAGTTAAAAATAAATTATCGAAAAATTAGTACTCTTTAAGTGTACAGCAAACCTACATTTGATCAAAAAAGCGACAAAGTTGAAATTAAATCATCAAAAAAACATAACTTATTACAAGTATTTTTTCTGCTTTATGTTACCTAGTCTTAAAACCTCAACCTCTAAAAACGCTAAAGTTGAATAATTCTTTAAAAATGTAAAATAATACAAGTATGTCAGAAAAGCGTTTACACACCCTGCTCCGCGAAAAGAAAAAAAAGAATTTTTCGGTTTCTTAAATCACATATACCCTATCTCTATTCAAAAAAAAACATTATGATGCCTAAAACTAAGAAGTCATCTGTCATTTTGTTAAAAATAAATGGAAAAACTTACTCTGTAATATCAACAAATTAACATCCTTCTAATTTCTATCGCAGTATTTAATACATTTTTCAACAAACATCAAAGCTTATAAATGAACTTAGTAACCAAGAATATTGCAAAAATTGTTTTGTATTTCTTCCCATCTAAAACAAATGTCATGAAAAAACACACTTTTACTTACTTTTAAACCATCCCGGTAGCAAATCATTACATATTTTTCCATATGTCATTCTTGTTTGTTAACGATAGTCACACGTTTTTCTTAAAATACACTTCTTCTTAAAGAATTTTTCGGTTTCTTGAATCACATATACCCTATCTCTATTCAAAAAATAAACATCATGATGCCTAAAACTAAGAAGTTATCTGTCATTTTGTTAAAAATAAATGGAAAAACTTACTCTGTAATATCAACAAATTAACATCCTTCTAATCTCTATCGCAGTATTTAATACATTTTTCAACAAACATCAAAGCTTATAAATGAACTTAGTAACCAAGAATATTGCAAAAAAATTGTTTTCTATTTCTTCCCATCTAAAACAAATGTCATGAAAAAAACGCACTTTTACTTACTTTTAAACCATCCCGGTAGCAACTCATCAATTATTTTTCCATATGTCAGTCTTGTTTGTTAACGATAGTCACACGTTTTTCTTAAAATACACTTCTTCTTAAAGAATTTTTCGGTTTCTTGAATCACATATACCCTATCTCTATTCAAAAATAAACATTATGATGCCTAAAACTAAGAAGTAATCTGTCATTTTGTTAAAAATAAATGGAAAAACTTACTCTGTAATATCATCAAATTAACATCCTTCTAATCTCCATCACAGTTTTTAATACATTTTTCAACAAACATCAAAGCTTATAAATGAACTTAGTAACCAGGAATATTGCAAAAATTGTTTTGTATCTCTTTTACCTAGAACAAATGTCATTTTGAGAACTTTTACACATTTTTAATAAAGTGCTATAAAACCAACAGAATGAAAACATTATCAATAGATTCTTCTTTTTCTCTGATTTAACAAAAAAAATACAAGCATGCCAAAAAAGCCTCTACACAAGTCTCCGCTAAGAGAACAACGATAATGAGTTAAATCATAGTTATAATTTATTCTATAATCTTTAACTTAAAAAGCAAAAGTTGAAAAAATTTGACGATTTATGCTTACAAAGTACCCTTCTCATGTTATTCTAATCAACAAATGTTAAATGGAATGAAAATACTCTAAAAAGTTTACAACATACCTACATTTGATCGAAAAACAACAAAGTTGAAAATAAATTATCAAAAAAAAAATAGTACTCTTTAGGTGTACAGCAAACCTACGTTTAATCAAGAAACAGCAAAGTTAAAATTAAATCATCAAGAAACATAACTTATTACAAGTATTTTTCTGCTTTAGGTTTACTAGTCTAAGACACCAATCTCTAAAACGTTTGCGAGGAACATATTTTCATTAAAAATAATCAGTTACTTCATACTTCCAGTAAAAGTGAAAATAACACAATAATAATTTGAAAATTCAACATACCTTCTAGGTCTCCAATGTATATCGCATGTTAAAAACTTTGAGACGTGCAACATATTTTCAAATAACAGGCTTATCAGGAAAGACTCTAAAAACTGTAACACGGACGGGAGAGTACATCTTTGAAATAGCTGCCTTATTAGAAAAATATACTTAGATTTAAAAAATATAGCTGCCTAGAATAAAGCCCTCTTAGCTGCCTAAAATAGACCAAAAACAAAGATGAACTCACTTTTTCATAAACAATGTAATAATTCACAGAGCACGAGATCCTAAGCGAGGTTGTTATTAACTATTAGGAATAATAATTTATTATATGAACGCTATTTTTCAAAATTCATATATTGATAATCCAAAACCACATTGATAAAATAATACGTTGACTATCGTCACGGAGGTCTTCTCATACAATTTCATTATGTAGAAATTTTATATTTATCAAAATTGTAAACATGTTTTCGAATAAAATATATGGTTTATTATTATACGCAGAATTGGGTGTTCACTATATATACGGTGGAGTAAAAAGTTGTAAATTATTGTCTTTCTGCATTTAATTTTACCTTCTTACCTATTAATTATATAGAGATCGTAGAAGATACGTGTAATATGGTGACAAATGTTTGAATTTCTCAAAAATGTTATAAGTGTTTACAACAATAGAGTAGCACTCATTGCAGATGGTTATACTACAATATTTTATAATAATGGTATGGAGATAATATGTTCGCCTACAGAAGAAACGTTCGCAACATTTACTACAACTGGTATTACGTCTTACCAAGGCACCACATTCGGTAAGATAGAAAATTTAAAGTTTTCTACGGAGGTATGGCAGGATATTCCTTTTTACCAAAGAAGATATGACCCAAATTAAAAACATGTCTATGCAGAAGATAAAATATCGTATTAAATTATATATATTATATTAGAAGAAATTATCGAAGGAACAGAAATGGTAATTACAGCTATAAAGGAAGTTAAACACAGGGAGAGACTTTGTTACATATTAAAGTTTGAGAATTCGGAAATCTTCTAGTGCTCAAACTACTGGATGGGAAGAAAATTTGCAGAAATGGACCTAAGTTATAGAATTAAGATAAAAATAGATAAAACTAAACATACGCCTAATTTTGTGCGTAATACAAACGATAATCGTTTTTTGTTTACATTAATAGCATGTTGAGTGATTCAAAAATAACACACAAAATTAGGCGTATGTTTAGTTTTATCTATTTTTATCTTAATTCTATAACTTAGGTCCATTTCTGCAAATTCTCTTCCCATCCAGTAGTTTGAGCACTAGGAGATTTCCGAATTCTCAAACTTTAATATGTAACGAAGTCTCTCCCTGTGTTTAACTTCCTTTATAGCTGTAATTACCATTTCTGTTCCTTCGATAATTTCTTCTAAGCGCTGGCAATACCTTAATTTAATACGATATTTTATCTTCTGCATAGACATGTTTTTAATTTGGGTCATATCTTCTTTGGTAAAAAGGAATATCCTGCCATACCTCCGTAGAAAACTTTAAATTCTCTATTTTACCGAATGTGGTGCCTTGGTAAGACGTAATACCAGTTGTAGTAAATGTTGCGAACGTTTCTTCTGTAGGCGAACATATTATCTCCATACCATTATTATAAAATATTGTAGTATAACCATCTGCAATGAGTGCTACCCTATTGTTGTAAACACTTATAACATTTTTGAGAAATTCAAACATTTGTCACCATATTACACGTATCTTCTACGATCTCTATATAATTAATAGGTAAGAAGGTAAAATTAAATGCAGAAAGACAATAATTTACAACTTTTTACTCCACCGTATATATAGTGAACACCCAATTCTGCGTATAATAATAAACCATATATTTTATTCGAAAACATGTTTACAATTTTGATGAATATAAAATTTCTACATAATGAAATTGTATGAGAAGACCTCCGTGATGATAGTCAACGTATTATTTTATCAATATGGTTTTGGATTATCAATATATGAATTTCGAAAAATAGCGTTCATATAATAAATTATTATTCCTAATAGTTAATAACAACCTCGATTAGGATCTCGTGCTCTGTGAATTATTGCATTGTTTATGAAAAAGTGAGTTCATCTTTGTTTTTGGTCTATTTTAGGCAGCTAAGAGGGCTTTATTATAGGCAGCTATATTTTTTAAATCTAAGTATATTTTTCTAATAAGGCAGCTATTTCAAAGATGTACTCTCCCGTCCGTGTTACAGTTTTTAGAGTCTTTCCTGATAAGCCTGTTATTTGAAAATATGTTGCACGTCTCAAAGTTTTTAACATGCGATATACATTGGAGACCTAGAAGGTATGTTGAATTTTCAAATTATTATTGTGTTATTTTCACTTTTACTGGAAGTATGAAGTAACTGATTATTTTTAATGAAAATATGTTCCTCGCAAACGTTTTAGAGGTTGGTGTCTTAGACTAGTAAACCTAAAACAGAAAAATACTTGTAATAAGTTATGTTTTTTGATGATTTAATTTAAACTTTGCTGTTTCTTGATTAAACGTAGGTTTGCTGTACACCTAAAGAGTACTATTTTTTTTTTGATAATTTATTTTCAACTTTGTTGTTTTTCGATCAAATGTAGGTATGTTGTAAACTTTTTAGAGTATTTTCATTCCATTTAACATTTGTTGATTAGATTAACATGAGAAGGGTACTTTGTAAGCATAAATCGTCAAATTTTTTCAACCTTTGCTTTTTAAGTTAAAGATTATAGAATAAATTATAACTATGATTTAACTCATTATCGTTGTTCTCTTAGCGGAGACTTGTGTAGAGGCTTTTTTGGCATGCTTGTATTTTTTTTGTTAAATCAGAGAAAAAGAAGAATCTATTGATAATGTTTTTATTCTGTTGGTTTTATAGCACTTTATTAAAAATGTGTTAAAGTTCTCAAAATGACATTTGTTCTAGGTAAAAGAGATACAAAACAATTTTTGCAATATTCCTGGTTACTAAGTTCATTTCTAAGCTTTGATGTTTGTTGAAAAATGTATTAAAAACTGTGATGGAGATTAGAAGGATGTTAATTTGATGATATTACAGAGTAAGTTTTTCCATTTATTTTTAACAAAATGACAGATAACTTCTTAGTTTTAGGCATCATAATGTTTATTTTTTGAATAGAGATAGGGTATATGTGATTCAAGAAACCGAAAAATTCTTTAAGAAGAAGTGTATTTTAAGAAAAACGTGTGACTATCGTTAACAAACAAGAATGACATATGGAAAAATATGTAGATTTGCTACCGGGATGGTTTAAAAGTAAGTAAAAGTGTGTTTTTTCATGACATTTGTTTTAGATGGGGAGAAATACAAATGAAACACACATGACAGACGACGCAGACTTGATGTACGTCACACATAAGATAGATGACACAAGGTTAACTGCATTAACGATATGTAATGTACTATGTAGGTTGAGAGTATTGATGACAGAGCCGAGTAGGTAACTGTATTATCGACACTTAGTGGACAATGTAGGTTGAGAGTATTGGCGATAGATCGACTTTAATCCAGCCAATAATAGCAGAGTGTCCTGTTGACATCGTTAACATCCTGTATATAAACGCTGTTTGTTCTATGTCAACCAATAACGGAGCGGTCTTATGACATCGTTAACGTCTTGTATACCGATCATCGTAGTAACATATTTATGACAACACCCCGTATATCGAACGTCGTCGTAGTGGTTAACCTCTTCATCACAAGTTATTCGATTTCAATACGACCAATCAGAGATGGTTATGGTGTCTTTGTACATCCACTTATCACAATGGTGTTTGTTCGACTTCAATCTAACCAATATTAGCAGAGATATGTGTTATAGTGCCCTAATGGCGTCTTTGTACATCGTGTATACGATAATAATCTAACAATCATAGGACCTTTTACCCGACGACACATAAGACACATCCGCCGATGGTCAACGGCACCCTCTGGTCATTGTCGATCACTTCTTCAGATGACTCTTTTGATACTCCTTGTATATTTGCTAAACTTATCGCTTATCTCTTCTTCTTTCTCAATTCTTTTACACCCTCTGGTCATTGTCTTTAGGTATGATTTTTGTACACCCTCTAGTCATTATCTTCATCACAATTGCGTTTATTCGATTTCAATACGACCAATCGGAGATGGTAGTGCCCTTTTGGTGTCTTTGTACATCGCGTATACGATAATAATCTAACAATCATAGGACCGTTTATTCGACTTCAATCTGACCAATAATAGCAGAGATATGTGTTATAGTGCCCTAATGGCAGCGTTGCTTACGTCACACCATATACATGCTACCATAGAAAAATCATAAAGATAGACTTCATCACAGAACAGATGGGGCATGCAACAGAACGCACGTACGTAACATAGAACAGATGGGGCATACGACGGGCGACCCGTACGAACAGATGGGGCATACGACGGGCGACCCGTACGAACAGATGGGGCATACGACGGTCCGACGCGTGCGCAGATGACCCGTATGACGAACGGCCCATACGACGGTCCGACGCGTGCGCAGATGACCCGTACGATGGACGGCCGCCCCCCCTCCCCCGACGGTCCATATGGCGTATGAAATCCAAGATGGCCGCCGTGGCGGTTGGCACACGTGACGTGGTTGGCAGATGGCACATGCGACCGATGTCCCATGATGCATGCGCAAATCGAAATTGAGCCAAAAATTACCACGATGGACCTTGGCGATTTCCCATGTTAATTTACATAAGGAATGCGCCAGAACCGGTGTTGCTCCTTTACTTACGAGTGAAATCAAAAGTGTCTATTATTTTTTATTAGTCATAAAATGTCATGTATATTTATATATACAGGGTGTTTCCTAAGTAATTTGAAATATTTTAGTGGACGAAAAGTGCAAGCCTTTTACTGCTATAAATTTTCAGTAAACAACCGGATTTTCTGATTGGAAACACGTAACAAGTTGTTTAAAGAATCATGAAAATTGAATTGATCATGAAAATTCAATGTTAGTTTGAGTTTGGTTGATACGCAAAGATAGTGAGTCTGTTTTACATAAAAAGTTAAAGGAGCAACAAATAAAAGATACCGAATATTACCACATTGCCCTCCAACGTGTTAGTGCGGTGGTAAAGTATTTGAATATTAGGGGTTTAGCATTCAGAGCCATGGAGAAGGCGACAATCCTCTAGAAAATTGCATAACTCTGCTACAAGATATACTCTGTTTCGATTGCAAAATGTGTACAAAATTGACCTAGAGTCTACAGAACAGCTTTTGTCTTGTGTTTAACAATATGCTGCAATATGTTTATCGGGGTAACAGGCATAGAAGAAAATTGTCAGGACATATACAGGATGCAGTCATAAAATGTCATAAGGATATGAATTTATAAATATATATATATACAGGGTGTTTCCTAAGTAATTTGAAATATTTTAGTGGGCGATTTGTCACTCCATTTTAAGACGAAAAGTTTTTATAAACATGTGTGATTCAGTATAGTTGAAATAGACCTCTCAATGTGATCATTTTTACGGTGCAGAAGCAGTATGATGTAATCTAAAATATTGTAGTGGGCGCTTCGTCACTCCATTTTAAGACGAAAAGCTCTTATAAACATGAGTGTGATAAGTCATACAGTTTTAACTCTTCCACAATAGGTTTATACATTTTTATTACATTGTGTATAAAAACTAATGTTCTTATTCTCCTAATCAATGAAGAGGATCGAGTTAATCTTGAGGGAACTTTGAAAGGAATTAAGTACAATAAATTATTTTATACAAGAAAATCATCATATTCAATTTACGTCGACTAGTGATAACCTAAAGTTCCTCTCGTAATCTAGTGGTTCTAATTGTTCCATAATCCGGCCAACGATTATATTTTTTATATAACAAGAAACGTAAGTATTTATTCTACACTTTCTCTATATTTTCTAAGTACATTTAAAGTTGATCTCCCCAGATAATAGATCCAAACTCAGGTTTAGGTTTTACTAAAGTATTAAACACCATTTTTAGTCTCAATATTTGAGAAATGAGTAGTTTGTCTGAAAACTAAACCCATTATACGTTTTTTTAAAAATATTAATGAAATTACAGTTACCTTTCTTATTTCTTCTAAGCTAAGTGAAGCTTGTGCGCTGGACCTTTCTTCAATAAAATGGGTTTCTTATTTTTGATAATTCAAATTAAGTTATAGATGTCTCAGCTATATAAAAATCATCTTCCAATGTCGTGCTGACAGTATCTGAAACAAACTCTCTCTTCTGCAATATCCTGTCTGCTGTAATACCTGCTGTTAATTTATTATACTATTTTGAGTTCTTCCTTCAATGTTTTGGTATGTATTTCATCTTTGTGTCCCACCTGTGTTTTCGTGATTTGTACCACTTTATTTCTTTAAATTATAATAACAAGTAAATTAAAATATAATATTCAAATTATAGTTATCTGATAAGTAGAAACCATCACTGTCAATGTAAAGTTTAATTCTTTATGGACACATTCCACGAATATAGAAGCTTCCTGAGATCTTTATATTGCTTTCCATATACGAAGAAAAAAAGAATTCTAAGATTATACATTCATAAAACTAAACAATTATAATAAATGGGATGTACATGAAACAGTCCTATTACACTCATCCAAAATAGATTCTTCTCCATTTTCTGTCCCTAAAACTTCTGTTTTGTAATCCTCTTCAAGACGTCAACTCTCCCATATCCCTAAAATGTAAACCAAATAGATTGATATTAACTTCTTGAGAATTAATGTCTTATTGTAAACTCGTATTACTAATGGCTTTCTGAGCCACTAAGAAATTCGATAACCCTAGTAGGTTTGTCAGACAATCCTCTATTTGCATTAAACTTAGAGAATCTACAAACTTATCAACACCATTCTTGAACATCTACTTTAGAAAATTTCTTCCTGACTAACTTCAAACCTATTCCTGATACATCGTACCATATCTTGGATTGCATGTGGGAGCTGCGGATGTATGTTTCATCAGTATACACAATGTCCAGCCTTCTGTTCTGTATATGATATTTTCTAAGAAAGGCTTTATTTTTAATTAAATGCTTATGCGTGTTACATATTAATATTTTTAATTTTTCAATGTTTATTATTGTAGTTTTATTTTAATTTTTCTTCTGATCATGAATTTGATTCACTCGTTCTTCATCAATTTTTCCGTTCACTTTAACACTTGCATCTTCAATAACTAATAAAAACTCCCTACTTGCCTACAACTTATATATTTTAGCAGCCGCCACAAAGAAGAAAGAATTTCTACTTATAATAAACTCAGGTAGAACAATGTGTACTTTAGGAAGTGTACTTAGAAAAAAAACGAATAGGTATACTTCAATATATAAATAATTTTCTCTTAACACTAATAAAAGTAATTCTAGCTTAAAAATCGTGCTAGAAGTAAACTGACAGAAATTTCTTGTAATTAATTTTGAAATCTTCATTATTTAATGTTATCAAACTTACATTTTAAAGTAGGATCCCTTTTCTCCTGGATGCAGAAATTGTAAATGATATCCCGGATCCCTTCCACTACACCAAATTTTAGTGCATTGATTATGATAATTTTTGCTTTTACATCATCAACCCTCACTTATAAACTAGCTGAACGTCTTAAAATGTTCAAAGTCAGAAATACTGAACAAATAAATAACCAGAAACATAACCCTCAAATGTCAAATTATGAAGTGGCTATCGGCCTTATATCAAAAATTGGGCCAAGTCTTATAATTTATTTTTCTTGCCAATGATTTTTTAGATCAGCTTAAAATTAGTTGGAAAATAACTATGTTTATATAAAAATTTTATCTGAATAAATTTCAGTCAATAAATTGAGAATTATTTGGAAGCATGTTTCTTTGTATCAATTGAAAATAGAAAAAGGTGGATACATTTAATATACGACATGGTATTTTACGTGATTTCAAAATTTTTTGTGATTTTAATTTAATTAGGTATTCGAATTGTTTATTAAATGGACTTTTATTCTTTCTAGAGTTACTTGAGACGTGTACATGGCGCAAAGTTTTACTGATATACGTAGATAGCAGTTTTCGTAGTATTTCAATTATTTTTGTAGTTTAATCTTTTATTTCGTTCTATTGTTCATTTAGTTTCATTTTTTCAACGTGTGACAAGATTATAGTTTTTAATCGAAAATATTTTTTTTCTAAGACTAGACTATCTACAAAATATTTTCTTCACTTGTTTAATATTGTTTTATCAAACTATATAAAGTGTGGCTAGCCTAAAATGGAAAACCTCCTCATCAATTTTGAAAAGACTATTAAGATTTCTATTTTTGAGATATGATTATTAAACTATACATCAAAAAAAATTTAAAATAATGAAAGATGAAATTCGAGACCGACAACCCAAAAATTTGAATATTTTACACTTAAAAACCCAAAACTTGTTAATATTATTACAAAATTTTTTATAAACAGTTATCGAAGAATTACTTGAAGAATAAGGATGAATAATGGTAACCTTCCGAAGACTTCATAATAGAATTATTTATTGATTTCACCTAGAAACCCATAACTGAAACGGAAAATCTTCTCTCCAAATTTGAAAAGACTATTCAGATTTACATTTTTGAAATATAATTATTAAACTATACATAAAAAAAGAAATTCCAGATTCAGGGCATCAGTGCGGATGAAACTCAATCATCGACCACCACACCTGCAAGAAATGAATCACCGGTAGCGACATTAATTCTCTTTCCGAAATATCGAGACCACACATGACCAACGTTCAACTTTAGAAATATTTTTACAAAAGATACAACTTTTATTTTTTAGAACTGAATATCTTTTTAATAAATACATGGAAAATGATCATTGATGCTGGAACTGGAAGATCATATATGAATTATATGGCAAATGTATGCATACTTTGCCCGTAGATAATATACTTTTTAACTAATTAAAAAAAAATAGAATTGCAGGGAGAGGAGAAAGACGAAATTTTCGGTATAAGAGTGTCTGTCGTCTAGCGCAAAAATATATAAAAGAGGGCGGAGTCGAGACGTAACATGGCGCGATTGACAAGCAGTCACGCTTGATATTACACACTTCTTTACAAATTCATTTATCCTTGTTAAAACAAGAGTGTGTACACTCCATAATTTGGATTTTTGAATTCAAATATGGCATCGGCGAATACCCCACGGACACCTGGTGCGCCCCAACCTTTTATAGGACTGGATCACCTTTTTGGGGGGCCCCAGGGGAGAGTTAGACATTAATGAATGTATGAAATTCTCGGTTCGTATTGTGTCTGGAAGAATCTCAGGGATGACGTTCAGGGCCAGGTTAGGGCGCACCAGGTGTCCGTGGGTTATTAGCTGGTGCCATATTTGAATTCAGCGATCCAAAAAGAACCAGGTGCCGAGTTTCTCTCCTTACTCGTTTGAATTTCGGGATAATCCCACGGAGATGACGTTCGTCGACGTTCCTGAGCTCCAGGTGCTCTGCGGGGCAATTTGAACATCATAATCGTGATCAGAGACCTCAAAAATCTCTGGGTATCCGACTTGAGTTATTAAATTTGCCAAAAGGCCTCTCAAAAAATGCATTTTTTGAATGCATTTTTGGCTGTAGCAATGTAACTTCCAGTTTCTAATAGGTAGAAAGTAGGTAGGAATGGTATAAGTAATTTTTGGAAGCGAATGCAAAAAACGCATTCCGATCCATCCTATCTTGAAAGATTTCCTATCTTTGGCTTCATTACATGGACTAATTATGTCTTGTTTATCTACGTCGCTTAGTATCAACCATTGGCGTAGGACGATGATTTATGCCGATAGCCACTTTATAATTTGACATTTGAGGGTTACGTTTCTGGTTGTTTATTTGTTGAGTATTTCTGATTTTGAATATTTTAAGACGTTCAGCTGGTTTATAAGTGAGGGTTGTTGATGTAAAAGTAAAAATTATCATAGTGAATGCACTAAAATTTGTAGTAGTGGGAAGGATCAGGGATATCATTTACAATTTCTGCATCCAGGAGAAAAGGGATCCTACTTTAAAATGTAAGTTTGATAACATTAAATAATGAAGATTCCAAAATTAATTACAAGAAATTTCTGTCAGTTCACTTCTAGCACGATTTTTTGAGCTAGAATTACTTTTATTAGTGTTAAGAGAGAAATATTTATATATTGAAGTATACCTATTCGTTTTTTTCTAGGTACTCTTCATAAAGTAAACATTGTTCTACCTGAGTTTACTATAAGTAGAACTTCTTTCTTCTTTGTGGCAGCTGCTAAAATATATAAGTTGTAGGCAAGTAAGGAGTTTTTATTAGTTATTAAAGATGCAAGTGTTAAAGTGAATGGGGAAAAATGATTAAGAACGAGTGGATCAAATTCATGATCAGAAGAAAACTTAAAATAAAACTACCATAATGAACATTGAAAAATTAAAAATATTAATATGTAACACGCATAAGCATTTAATTAAAAATAATGCCTTTATTATAGATGGCAGTGCATACAAGAAACAAAAATGTGATTATGGAATCACATGATATTCAAATTAAAAGAATTATTTTCTTAGAAAATATCAAATACAGAACAGAAGGCTGGACATTGTGTATACTGATGAAACATACATCCGCAGCTACCACATGCAATCCAAGATATGGTACGATGTATCAGGAATATGTTTGAAGTTAGCCAGGAAAAAATGTTCTAAACTAGGTGTTCAAGAATGGTGTTCTATTTGCAAACCTGTAAAGAAATGCGAATCGGCATGGATTAAAGAAGAAAACATTTTTGATGAGTTTGTAGATTCTCTAAGTTTAATCCAAATACAGGATTGTCTGACAAACCAACTAGGGTTATCGAATTTCTTATTGGCTCAGAAAGCCATTAGTAACACGAGTTTACAATAAGACATTAATTCTCAAGAAGATAATATCAATCTATTTGGTTTATATTTTAGGAAAATGGAGAAGAATCTACTTTGTATGAGTGTAATAGGACTGTTTCATGTACATCCCATTTATTATAATTGTGTAGTTTTATGAATATATAATTTTAGAGTTTTTTTCTTCGTATATGAAAAGCAATATAAAGATCTCAGGAAGCCTCTATATTCGTGGAATATGTCCATCAAGAAGTAAACTTTACATTGACAATGATGGTATCTACTTATCAGATAACTATAATTTGAATATTATATTTTAACTTACTTGTTATTATAATTTAAAGAAATATAGTGGTACAAATCACGAAAACACAGGTGGGACACAAAGATGAAATACATACCAAAACATTGAAGGAAGAACTCAAAATAGTATAATAAATTTCCAGCAGGTATTACAGCAGACAGGATATTGCAGAAGAGAGAGTTTGTTGCAGATACTGTCAGCACGACATTGGAAGATGATTTTTATATAGCTGAGACATCTATAACTTAATTTGAATTATCAAAAATAAGTAACCCATTTTATTGAAGAAAGGTCCAGCGCACAAGCTTCACTTAGCTAAGAAGAAATAAGTAAGGTAATTGTAATTTCATTAATATTTTTAAAAAAACGTATAATGGGTTTTTTTTTAGACAAACCACTCATTTTTCAAATATTGACACTAAAAATGTTGTTCAATACATTAGGAAGACCTAAACCTGTGTTTGGATCTATTATCTGGGGAGATCAACCTCAAATGTACTTAGAAAATATAGAGAAAGTGTAGAATAAATACTTACGTTTCTTGTAATATAAAAAAACATAATCGTTGGCCGGATTATGGAGCAATTAGAACAACTAGATTACGAGAAGAACTTTAGGTTATCACTAGTCGACGTAAATTGAATATGATGATTTTCTTGTATGAAATAATTAATGATGTCGACATCTAGTAATTTATTGTACTTAATTCCTTTCAAAGTTCCCTCAAGGTTAACTCGATCCTCTTTATTAATTAGGAGAGTAAGAACATTAATTTGTTCTCCTCTTGAGACTGTCACAATCCTAAGTTACACGGCCTTGAGACTCTCCTCAGGTGGTGAATTCGGCCTCAGTTACACTTTTTTCATTACCTCAATAGGGATAAGGTGAATCAACAAACAAAATTTCGGGACAAATGGATTTATTTGACACAAAAATAAATTTACATAAATCGTATATTCTCAATACGAATAAAGATCAGTTATTACAATAAAAATGTCCAACTCAATATTGTATATCTACCAAAAATAAGTTAGGGACTTATCTTGGGACGTACAGCTCGCAGCAGTATTCACGGCTCTTGAGCCGTCAGTATCTGGACTCGGAAGCTGTATGGTCCGGTAGAGTGGATTGTGTGAAGTCCGTAAAGGTCCAGCAGAGCTGTAGGGAAAGAAATAAAAAAATAGGGAAAACAGTAGAAAATTGAACATTGAAAAGTAGGAATAAAATGAACACATGAGGAGCTTATACTCCAATACATATAAAACATGAATTTAATTTTCAAAATAAAACCACAGAAATCTGTTCATTTTTATCCGTCCTGTTCCCAAAATAATCAGAAGAAGCAAATTTAATTCGGTGGAAAATAACCATATAGAGAATCTGTTATAAATTCGCTTCATAAAATAACTTTTGACGCTACCAGATCTTTTTAAAGAAAGATGATAACGGCGAAAAAAAAACTGGAAACGCCAAGGCAAAAACATTGTTTTTTTTTAAACGAAATATTTCAACTAAATAGAAAAATCGAATGATTTGTAAGCATACAATTACAATTTAAAAGGATATAGATAGAAAACCACTTACCATTGAGGAAAATTAAAAATCACACACAAAATTATTATGAATTGAATGTTAAATTGTTTCTCAGCGAAGAATGAACCAAAGAGAGCGAGTTCGACTTAAATCGTAGTTTAAGTAGATATTTTAACGATGGTAAAAACGATCACCGATATGTTCCTAATATTTGAAATAAAAGGATTTGGAATTAGAGGTGGGTGTAGCCGACCAATAAGTAACGCTCCAAAATAATTGATGAAAATAGGAACATGTCTCAGCGACATGTTACAAGACCATGTTAAAACTTGCCAATAATATTACCGAATTAGATCGGTCAATGTCAATTAGACAATTTAAGAACAGTATTTATGAATATATTAAGAAATTTGGTGTATGAAGGAACAGTTATGGAAATTTGTCGTCTTTGCCTTATTCTCAATTATCTACATTCATCAATATATTACTGTTATATTTATGAATAGCCATACTACACAATGTTAGGATACAATTTATGTATTATCAATTCTTATTCCATGTAATTCTTAGCGTATACGTCTACAACTTCAAGTGGCTTCAACTTTCTTTGATTCCGTTATGTAGCTTTGTTTCAAATTATTTAAATTGTTTTTAGTTCATGAGATTTCGAATTTCTCTTATGTACGTATGTGTTCCAGTTGTCCCTTAGTAGGACCGTGTTTGAGGATGATAACGTAAGGTCCATCACGCCAAGGTGCAAGCTTTGACGAGTAACCTTTAGCAGCGCTACTAAGGGTGTGGGTGGTCACCCAAACTTTGTCTTCTGGATTATAACAAGGATCGTTTCGTCGATGCTAATTGATTCGCGTTTGATTCTGGTTTTGGCGCAACTCAGTAGCTTCTTTTGTCATTTTTAGGGTTTCTGTAAGCTGGAGCAACTTCGGACTAAATCCAGTTACAAAATTTTATGACTGTACAATAAGCACTAAAGTCGTCAGCGATATTTTGTACGGTTCTTAACTCACGTCCAAATGTTAGGTAAGCAGCCGTGTACCCGGTGCTATAACACCGAGCGCTATTCATTGCGAATCTAATTGCGGCCAAATGTTTGGACCATTCTTGATGGTTATTCCCAACAAGGATGCCAAGTTTCGTTTCTAGATCTTGGTTTTTGCGTTCCACCGGATTTGCTGCGGGATGATAAACCGGTACAAATGCCTGCTTGATGGCTAGGCAGTAAGTGAGCTTCTGCATGACAGCCGAGATAAACTGAGTCATGTTGTCACCAATGATTCTTCGTGGTAGTCCAGATCGCAAAATTATTCCAGCCGTAGCTTCGGTCAGGGCAAATAGTTCAACCCAGCGACTGGCAACATCTTCGATGATGAAAATACATCTCTCTCTGTCTTCGGTGGTCGGCAATGAACCGAAGAGATCTATGGCTAGAACCTCGAATCTCTGGTTAGTTGCGGTTGTCTGAAATAAACCAGCTAGCTGGCTTAAGATTGGAGATTTTGTAACGTTGGCACGGTACACATTTAGCTATATGATAGGCAATATCACGCCACATACTTATCCAGTAATATCTTTTCGATATACGGCTGATCGTCTTGTCGATGTCGTAATGTCCAACAGTTGGAGAATCACCATTTGGGCATTTTTGTCATCCTGTTCTTCTAAGTGTCGGTAGAGTACTCCTTCATTCATAAAATAACCCCGCTGAAACCATTTCTGAGTCTCCTCAGATGACGAAAGTTCAAGATAGTATTTGTTTTAGATTGAAGTCAAGTAGCTGTTTAGCTCGCACCTCCTTTTCACTATTGCGGGGCAACTCAACTTCCACTCGGCAGATACATAGTTGAGGATCGCAGTGGTTAGCACATGGTGGTCGAGATAAGAAATATGCTACTATATTGGTTCTACCAGGAGAATAAAGTACCTTTAAATTATAAAGTTGAAGTTGTAGTGCCCATCGTGCAAGGCGTCCCGTTGGCGTTTTCAATCCTAATAATCACTTCAACGGCTGGTGGTCAGTAATGACAATTGTTTCGGAATTTTCGATATAGGCTCGAAATTTCGAGATAGCACAAACAATTGCTAAGGCTTCTCGCTCCGTAGTCGTATAGTTCCTCTCTGTACTCGTTAATAAGCGACTCGCATACTCAATAGGGTGTTCGGTTGCTCCCTCCCCCTGGATCAAGACTGCACCGATGGCATTGCTACTAGCGTCGTATTTAAAAGTGGTAGGTTCTCATCTGCTTGTTTGAGGATTGGAGCAGTTATCAGACAGTTCTTCAATTTATTATACGCATCTTGCTCAGTTGTTCCCCGTTTTCACGGAGTATTCTTCCGAGTCAAATTTGTCAGGGGTTTTGCAATGCTGGCAAAATTTGCAATAAATCGGCGATACCATGAACAAGTTTGGATGAAACTTAGGAGATCCTTTACATGGGTAGGCGCTTGGATTTTGTTGGGATCCATCGTCATCCAATCTGGTGTCAGCGCGTGGCCTAAGAATCCAATGGTCGAACAAGCAAAACGTCATTTAGCTCTATTCAGACGGAGTTGGAAATCGCGTAAACGTCGAAAGAGTTGTTCCAAGTCCCTCAAATGGTCTTCAAACGTTGATGAACGAATAACCAAGTCATCTAAATATACCAGAACTGATATATAACTGAGATCAATTCTAAACCTATCGATTAATCCCTGAAATGTTGACGAAGCACTCCTTAGACCGAATGGTTTGCTCTTTGCTGTGTATAGCAGATCGTCGATACGAGGAAGTGGGTATCGATCTGGTATCGTAATCGAATTTAATCGGCAATAATCGACGCAGACCCTAACATCGCCATTTTTCTTTGGTACCATGATAACGGGGGAAGTCCACGCTGTTTCACTTTCCTTGATTATTCCATTAGCCAACATCTCATCGAGTTTGTCGCGTAAAATGGTTTGTTTGGTGATATCAAGACGATAAGGCGCACTGGAAATTGGTCCACCAGTGCCTATGTCTATTCGATGCTCCGCCCGCGTGGTAGGAGTGCCATGCTCCTCAAATAAATTTGGAAATTCCTGCAGTATTGCATTCAGCTGGTTTCGATCAGTCTGGCATAGCGTTCCGGCTTCGTTTAGTTGCAGGCAGACATCGAAACTAAATAACTCAAGGATTTTTCGCTTGGTGCCTGTTTTGTTTTGTGGCGACTAAGTGAGAGGGAGGCTGTCACGGAAAATTTCATCTATGTCTTCCGGTGCATACGCATTACTCGTGTGTTTATTTTTTTTACGTTTGGGAATCTGGTGTCTGGAGCTTCCCAAAACTCATCCCGTAAGGGTGACGCGAACAACTCTAAGAATGGAGATGAAACATCATCATTCTCATCAACGTCCGTGATGTTAAGTTGTATTCTAGGATCTGGTACATTAGCTGGTTCGCTTTCGATATTTAGAGATTTATTCAGCTTCTTCGATTCTGCTGATCGATTCCGACGTCTTTGTATTAGCCCTTGGTACTGAGGTTAAAACTCAAAACGCTCGAAAGGCTGGTCTGCGTAGTACCAGCACCGTTGTCCTAAGTTTAACACGATGCCAACTATTTCTAGGAAATCTATACCTAATACGGTTCTGTTGTCCACGGCGTTAGGCAGCACGACAAAGTTGATATTATGAGTTCTACCGCCTTACTTTATAGTAGTAAATGTTGTCAGTAACTCTGTTTGCTTTTGATGTCCATCAGCGAGTGTGACCCGGGCTGTGGTTTTGGTGAATGCACAATTCTTGTCTTTTGAAAGTTTGTAGAGGGTGACGCCAGCTACGCTCGTTTTAGCCGCTGTATATATATATATATATATATATATATATATATATATATATATATATATATATATATGTGCTTGGCCCTTAATATGAAATTGAAAGCATATTTATCGAATAGAAGTGGACAGCTTGGGAATCGACAACTTTGCCGACATTAGTGCAATTGGGATAATTGCTGCGGAAGTATCCAGCTTCGCCACATCCGTAGCAATGAAGGTGACCTTTGTCGGTTTTGATAGCGGTTGATTGTGTAGGCTCCGTATGTGTCGCAGTCGTTTTAGGTGGGTCTTGCTTCTGCCGTTTACGACGTTCTTGTATGCTGTGACCTTTACAATTACAAAACGTGCATCTCAATTTGGTTTTCTTTACCGGTAGCGTATCGGTTGATTCATAGCGTCGTAAAGTAGGCGTATACTTAAGTTCCATTTCTAGATGCTCAACTTGTCCTACCTTCCGACCAAATTTCAGAATAATTTTAACCGATAATTTGAAATTTAAAACTGATTGCGGGGCAGAGCAGAGGTTTTTGCCACCTGCTGCCCAACCGTCAGCCGGGAGTAGCTTTTCTTGAGTTCACTCATTTTTTGTTAGAAAAGTATATTTTCTCTTACAATAATAAGATTTTCAAGTGAAATTTTTCAAAATTAATGACCACCCTACACAATAAGTACCGCTATACATTACACTATAGAAATTTGAAGCAAGCTTTGCAACATGGTTTAGATTTGGAAAAAGTTTTGAAATTTAAACAATCGGCATGATTAAAACTCTAGATCGAATTAAACAATCGATTGAGGACTTTAGCCTGCAGTGACGTGAGGAAGATTTAAGGAAACTAATGAATAATGCAGTCTTTGATAAATGTATGGAATGTATTCGTAAACATAGAATTTGTAAATTGATATCTCCATATGAGGGTCGTCACGGAGCTAAAATCTTATTGCCAGTCCGCGTTATCGCAATAGAACAGTTTTCAATAGTGATCCACCTTTAATGGCAATCGAATTAAAAAAGTCCGAGCCCATTTTCAATGAACCTATGTACGTAGGTATGGCTATTCTCGACGTTTTCAAAACCGTCATGTACAATTTTCTTTATAATTTTATGCTTCCCACAATGGGAGCGGAAAATTTCAAATTAATGTACACCAATACTGACAGTTTTATCTACGAACTTACTTGGGATGCTGTATAAAGTCAGTTAATTGATGCAAACATTGATAAATTTGATTCAAGTGATTATGTTAACGATAACGTCTATGGTATACCTCGAGTAAACAAAAAAGTACTAGGTTAAATGAAAGATGAGGGTAATGGACAAATAGTCACTAATTTCGTAGGCTTAAAGTCCAAAATGTACAGCTACACAGTTCAGAGAGGTAAAGTTGTCAAAAAATCAAAATGGATTAAAAAATGTGTTTCGAAAAATAAAATAACTTTCAATGATTATGTGGATTGCTTGAAAAATTGTGAGCAAATGACAATTAGTGGAAATACGATACGTTCCTTCACCTATGATGTTTATAGCATCGAACAAACAAAAATAGCGTTGAGTCCTAACGATGAAAAAAGGAAATTATTTCTCAATTCATTTGATACGCTTCCATGGGGACATTACAGTATTTTGGATTAATGTTTTGTTTTTAGATAAAATAAAGTAATGGGCTCTACTCCAGAAACTGAAGATCATGCTAAAGACCGCGTTGCAGTAAAATTTGTAAAGAAATCCCGCGAATTAATATGGGATTTGCGAGGTGGTGTTGCAATGATTAGATTACCTAGGTCTCTATCTAAAAATGATTATCGAAGAGTACTAAAACTCATATATACTGATATTGCAATAAGAATTTTGAATGGAATATTTCATCATTTCAATTTACGTAGAGAACCTGAAGATTCTGACTACGATTCAGATGAAACCATTTTTGCTAATTTTTGAATGCAACTTTGTAAATTTTACCATTTTTCGCTTCTCATATATATTTAAATATATAATAATATAAACTCAAATATAGTATTTCACTTTTTCATCTAACTATTACATAATCTAAAATAAAGTTTGTAATATTATCACTCTTTCACATTAATTTATAATATACAGCATATAGAATCTGAAGATTCGCATTCTAATGTTGGTATAGGTTTAGATGTTTGGTATAGTAGATGTGGTAAAATTACATGTTTATTTAAACTACCCATCTAATTAAAAACTGGAATAAATATAAAATGTATTAGGGAATTGAAAAAAACGGATTGTTAAAAATCATAACTTCGATCCAACTGCAAATTAAAATATTTTAGAGCGTAAAGTTGTAGCTAATACCATATTTAAATCAAAATCTTATTCAATTCAAACAATGATTCTAATTTTAAGGAGTTAAGTTTGCATTTTAGAGTGTACAGTTGTAAATCATACCATATTTAAATGAAATTTTTTTAATCTTAGCAATGATTATATTTTATTTCCAACTCCATTATTATTTTCGGATATTGCTTGAATATGACATTCCCAATTATTTTTGTTAATTGAAACAATGATTGTATTTTAAAGAGTGAAAATTATTTTATTTCAAATAATGCATTTTACAGAGTAAAGTGTAGTAGCTCGTACCATCAGGTTAATTCCCAAAAATCGTTTTCTATCAATGTTTAGTGATAGCTCTATTATAACTTTGGGATATTGTTTATTATTTCAATCAGAATTATGTTTTTAAGTAAATGGCATTTTTTTATTAAACACCTAGTTTCCACCCATCAGCTGATATATCACAGCATGGTATTCGATACTCTTCAGGTGACATCGAGTATACCAAAATAAATGATATATTGGAAACTAAGCTGTTGTATGCTGCAGACTTTATTTAGTTACGCGGACATCAAAAAGCCGAATTTATACTAAAGAAATACCACATTTTTAGTGTGTTTCCCATTATAATTGATATCTGCAAGTTTGATGGCACATCATGGGCAACTGGAAACTTTGAACGTGATTCCTGCCACACCACTGGAGGAGGATCATACTCCTGCACTAAAAGAAATATCCAACAATCGTTTTTGAAAACTGCATTATATTTTTAATTATTATATCAATAATAAATAATTTTTTTAAGTGAATGGAAATTTTTTATTAAAACACCTAGTATCTACTCATCAGCTGATATATTACATGACGATTTAAATTTACGTTTTAAAATTTTTGGTAAAATTTCAAATAATAGAACGAATACAAATGCAGTTATTGAAAATATATTATTAAGTTCACTTTTCGTGCTATAGAATAGTGCTGGTTATATTGATCATGGTGAAAGCCTTATAGGTTGAATTTGGTTTAATGGATATGTTGTTCTTTGCGGACGTCTAAAAATATAATCTACGGCACTTGAAACCTTCTGTTATCATCCCCCGTTTTGTAATTCTTCAGGTACCCAATTCATCGTAAGCTTTTCTCACTTCTTTAGACTTGAGTCGGTAGTATCATCAGCAGAAAGGCATATGTTTTCAATTTGCTTTATAATCCTTCCTTTTCCTTCATAAAATATCACATCCTTATTCAATCGATTTTATTTGATTATACATTCCTCAAATAGACGTCTATACTAAGCTAATGACATACTGCACCTGATTCATTTACAGATACATTAGTTTCAAATGTTTTACGTATCCCCACACACAGTAATATCTTAACCTCCTCTCCCTTTTTGACTATAGCTCGTATAAAGGGACGTCATTACTGCAGATGAATTTTGTCGTTTCCAACATCCTAATAATCCCTCGCCCCCCATTTTGACATCAAACTAATTTACCAATTATGTCTTCTCTATATCCTGTATAAATTAGAGAGCTTTATAAGGAGAGGTTGAACGTTCGATCCCCCGGCGATAACCAACGAAAGCGCTGCTCACGTCACACATTGACGTAGAAAAAAAAAGATGGACGACACGGAGCATTTGACTGATGACGTCATACCACAGAACACAAGATGGATGACATAGAGCACATGAGAGAAGACGCACGTCACAGTACACAAGATGGATGTCACTTCCGGTGCGCGCGCTGCTTTGGTTACGAAATACAACATGACCGACTTCCGCCCCCCTGCTCGCTTAGTACATCCACTGACCTACCACAAAAAATAGGTATGACCGAATTAGTATAAGAGAGTTCTTTACAGCAGTGGAACAATATACACATAACTTTTCTAAAAATGATACCACATGACCTGAAATGTGACACTGTAACAAAATAACTGCTTGCTAAAAATGTGTAATACTACCCTCGGTTTATAATTTCCAAATTTCAATATCGTAGCTCAAATAGTTTTCGAGATATATACTGGTCAAAACCTCGTGGGTATGTCCTCGAGAAAAGTTGAAAAGTTTTTGTTTGTTAACATTGGACTAAACAACTCTCAGACATAATTGCCATCTAATAATTGTCGGAGGTACGTATCTAAGTATTTTAGATGGGGAATCTAAAACACATTTGCATTATTGCAATACAACGGTTTATACACAATCATTCTAATTTAGAATCAGAACCGGCGATGTTTCATCTATATTTATATTTTCGATTGTTTATCGACTCTATTTGCAAACATTCATTATTGAAAAGTGGAAAAGGTGGAGGAGATTTATGAGAAAGCATTAACAGAAAGCTACTTTTGATTTATAACCCCGGAAGTCAAACGAAGCATACGAAAAGTTATTTAAGTATTTTAGATGGGGAATCTAAAACACATTTGCATTATTGCAATACAACGGTTTATACACAATCATTCTAATTTAGAATCAGAACCGGCGATGTTTCATCTATATTTATATTTTCGATTGTTTATCGACTCTATTTGCAAACATTCAATATTGAAAAGTGGAAAAGGTGGAGGAGATTTATGAGAAAGCATTTACAGAAAGCTACTTTTGATTTATAACCCCGGAAGTCAAACGAAGCCTACGAAAAGTTATTTAAGTATTTTAGATGGGGAATCTAAAACACATTTGCATTATTGCAATACAACGGTTTATACACAATCATTCTAATTTAGAATCAGAACCGGCGATGTTTCATCTATATTTATATTTTCGATTAATTATCGACTCTATTTGCAAACATTCTTTATTGAAAAGTGGAAAAGGTGGAGGAGATTAATGAGCAAGCATTTACAGAAAGCTACTTTTGATTTATAACCCCGGAAGTCAAACGAAGCCTACGAAAAATTATTTTTCTATTGCAATTATAGAATTGACTCATTCCGATACGCTAAGGCGTACGGAATGACATATCTTCCACATGCTCAGCAGTTCATTCAGTAGTTACCAGAGGGCACTTCCCCACACCACATAATATGGAGAATCAACATTTCTCCAGTAGAAGGATACTCGATGCTTAGACGGTTTCCGTAAGGGGATCCTCAATGCCTAGACTTTTTCTATACAACTATTCACTTCTTTCTTTAAATTTGTGCAGTTGTAGAAAAAAAATTTGAATGTTCAAATTCCTAATTTCTTTCTGGCAGTAGAAAGCATCGCATCCGGCACTCGTGGAATTCGCAATTCCATACTCGTGTGATTCTGCCACTCGACTACGTCTCGTGGTAAAACATTTCACAGTCGTATGGAATTAGCTTCATTCCGCCCCTTTATCGGAATATACTATTGGACACTTCAATGATTTGACAAAAAAGGTGTATATGAAAGGATCAATAAACGAGGTGGTACTTCTCAGTTGTCTAAATGTCGCAGAAAGCTATACGGTGAGAATAATTTATCAAATAAATTGATTCAAATGATTCAGTAAAATTATGTGAAACATTAGTCTTTTAAATGAAACTCACGGTTTCTAGTTAATTCCACAATATAATAAAAGTTATTGAAAATTCTAAAAAATTGACAATTGTTTCGATAAATCAATATCATCGTCAGAATGACAGAAGTTACATTTCGTGTGATGCCTACCTGATGTTTAGTAGTTATTTTTGGCTAGACCAAGAAGTGATCTAACTTGTGATTGACTTAATATATGTTAATTTAAAAAAGAAGATGTGATATTACAAATATTGAAGCTTAGATATTAATAGCCCTATGGTGATATCCTGGATATCATTTTTCCAATTAAGATCAGTATAACTGGGCAATGATATAGAAAACCAGGAAAACTATATCTGCTGATCTTTACAATTATCACTTAAGAAGACAGTTTATTAGTGGAGAACTCCCAAGATTTAACTGTTCATTGACAACTTCATATTGTGGGTTTCTTAAATATCTTCTAATTTCAAATTCTTCAAGGAAATCTAGTTCTTGTTTTTTTTTCACAAATATGCAGCACTTCTAGTTTTGTGTTAGGTGTCAATGAATGATTGGTGTCAAGTAGATGTTTTGCGTAGTGGGATTTATCTGGTTGTTTTAATCTGTACGCTCGTAAGTGTTCACTGTATCGGATTTCAAAATTCCTAAGAGTCTGACCCAAATAGACAGCATTACATTCTGGACATTTGAGTTTATATATACCTGACTTCTTTAATGGTGGTATTTTTGTTTTTACATTTAACAATTTTGTACTAACGTTACTTTCTGTTTTAAAAGAAATTCTTGTATTCGTTGCTGAAGATTTTATCTTTGAAATATTATTAGAAATATTTCGTGCATATGTGATGGTTTTATAAGTTTTAATTTCATCAGTTTGTTCAGGAAATATTAGTTGTAATGCCACTTTTTCTTCTTTTTTTACTAATTAGCTTATTTATCATATTTAATGGATAACCGTTGGATGTTGCTATTTGTCTAATTGTATTAATCTCTCTATCAAAATTACATTTGTTCATAGGAACTGGAAAAGCTCTATGTATCATTGAATTATATACCGCTAGTCTGTGTGATATGGGGTGATTGGACTTAAATGGAATTGTCACATCAGTCTGTGTTGGTTTTCGGTAAATTGAATAATCAAGTACATTATTAACTCTTTGAATTTTTAAATCAAGGGAATTGATTGAGCTATTTTCTTCAATTTCTAATGTAAATTCAATTTTTGGGTGTAAATTATTGATGTGGTTGAAAAATACATCTAATTGTCGTTCACTACCCATAAAACAAGCTAATATGTCATCTACATATCTATAATAAAATAAAACATTTTTCGAAATATTACTTTCAAAGATCTTTCTTTCTAAATTGTCCATAAAAATGTTTGCTAAAATAGGTGATATAGGGCTTCCCATTGGTAAACCTTCATTTTGAATATATATCTTATTGTCAAAAGTGAAATAATTCTGATTAATGCATACATCAAATAAATTAAGTATATCTGATATTATTCCTGGATTAATATTCTTATCTTCTAGTAATTTTCTTACAAGTATTAGACATTCTTTAGGAGGAATTTTAGAGAACATAATAGTTACATCGAACGAAATGAGTTTATAGTTATCTTGCAAGTTGATTGCTTTCAACTTTTTGATTAGTTCTATTGAATTTCTAATTGAGTACTGAGATTCATATCCGTAACTATTGAGTATATTGTTGAGCCTCTTTGCCAATATATTATTAGGAGCATTAACATAAGAAACTACATGTCTAATTGGTTTCGTTATTTTATGTAATTCAACGGTTCCATATAATTGTGGACAATGAGGATTCTTATGTATGATAGACCTCTTTTCGTAATCACTTAAAAGATAATTTGAATTATTAACAATATCATATACATTATTAGAAAACTTTTTTGTTGGGTCTGCTTTAAGAACTTTTACATCGCTAGATTCTATAAAGTTATATATTTTGGAATTGTAATTTGTTTTCAGCTGTCAAAATGACAGTTGTGTTTCCCTTATCAGATTTTGTAACTGGTAGGTTATTATCTTCTACTTTCTTTTTGATTGCATTTAAAACTGTAATGTCATGTTCTGTTTGACGTTTAACTTTTGAAGGTTCAATATTTTTGATTAATTTGGCAATTTTTAATTTCTCATAGAGGAAATTATTTGAATTAGATTTTAAAGCTATTTCTGACTCTATAGCTATAATTTGTTCAATATTATCCGTAAATTTTGGTGGTATGCTGTACTTCAAACCTTTATTCAAAAATTTTATTTCACTATCTGTAAAATTAGTGTCTGAAAGGTTTTCAAATCGTGGTGCAAAGTGTGTTGGTATGTAGGTAGTTACAGTTTCATGATGTTTTGAGTATTGAATTTTATGTTGTGTGTGTTCAAGATTCTGTAGCTTCTTTTCTTGTTTCTTAAATTTCTTATGCTTCATCGTGCTGACACTTTCTCTAATTTTGTCATCCAAACAGTCAAATTCTATTGGATGTAATTGGAATGTGAGTTCTGAATGTACAACTTTTATGTAGTTGTCTAAGGAGTCTCTAACTTTGAACCATTTCTTACATTCTCCTTTTATCCAAACTCGTTGAGCACATTTTATAGCTTTTTGTGCTTGTGGTGTTTTAGTGTGACATTTTATATTCACATAATTTGGTATTACCTTTTTCCTAAAGCATTCTTGGTTAAACCAAATGTTTTGTGATGTTTTGTAACGTTTTTGTAGTAACTTCTGCAATGAACCTTACGGGTGAAATTTTTTGAGAGTTCAATTCCAGCCACGGTTGAAGTTAATTTATCTCCACCAATAAAACAAAAAAATGTTTTGTCTATTAGCGTGAATATTGATGTAAATCTTAACAAACAAATAATTACATTTTGAGTCTTTTATGGCGTATTCTATGACTTTTGAAGCACTAAAGTTTTATAATCTAAAACGCGCCAAGCAATCGAATTATTACCTTATTATATCAATTATACATATGTCAGTTGAGATATCGACTTCAATTTTCTTTAAATGCCCCAGTGTTGTAAATTTGCGCGATGCAATTCCAACCGTGTGAAATATTAATTTTGAGACACCCTGTACATATACCCTGGAACCCGCAAAGCCGGTGCCGTGTCGCTACCAGCAACGAATCCCTCTCCGCGCGCGAACCCGTGTCTATTCAGTACCAGTAGCCTACAGAGTTTCGCCAAAAGCACTACTAGTGTGTATGTCTGCTCACGGTAGATAAAACTGACCCCTGCTTTTCAGGATAGGAAAAATACTACTTCCCCCTATACTAGAGTAAATTTGTACGCGAATAACGAGTCTAACCGACGGATTTCTCCTCCAGGTTCACCAAACCTGAGAAGTAGTTGTGCTTATTGTCAAGAAGCACATCGAATTCATTTTTGTTCGACATTTGGTACTCTCTCCCCGCAAGAGAGGCACAGATTTATAAAAAGCGAATCTTTTTGCTTTAATTATTTAGGAAAAAATCACGCAGTAACCTACTGCCCTTCTGCGCATAGTTGCGGCGCATGTCAAGGTATGCACCATAGTTTATTGCATTTAGATTCGCGTCCTTACAATAATCGGCCGGTTTCGCAAACCAATGTAAATTTCAATAGATCCATAACTCAATTTAATAGGAATACTGGTCAACAAAATCAGTATTCGAATTTCTCTATAACTAGGAACGCTCCCAACCCTCGCCACGATGCGCTGACTTCAAGTACTTCCCGTCGTCACTCCGCAAATCATGATCCTCTCATTGCGTAAGCGCCAAGTACACAAACACAAAGCTTGAATGCCTTTTCACACAATAGCTTGCATACATTATTAGCATCTGCTCAAGTGGTAATCTACGACTCTGATGAGCAAACCTAGTGTAGCTAAAACCCTTTTGGATTGTGGCTCTTAGAGCAGCTTTATTTCTCGCGATTGTGTTCAGAGCTTAAATTTGGCTACCCAGAAACAAGATTTGCACATTTTAGGTATATCAGTGCAAGATTCCGTTGTTTCAAAGCAATATACCACTTTGATTATTCATTCGAAAGAAAAGCCTGATAAATGTTTTTCACTTTCATGCTCTGTGTTGGAAAATATAACAAAAATAATTCCTCATATTTCTATTAACACCCGTAACTTAAAGGTACCCCAAGAAATTTTGAAACAGCTTGCATGTCCGTCCCTTTTCACTCCCTCTCTACCGGAGATTTTAGTGGGGGCAGATTTGTTTTACGCGTTACTCACGCATAGTTCTTTTCATCTAGGTGAAGGTCTCCTTGTTTTCTTTAAGAGTCGCTTAGGATGGATAATTGCAGGTGGAAAACCATAGTATGTTCAAGAAAATGAAAAGCAAACCATTTCGCAATCACAGTGTTTTTGCTTAACAGAGTCTTGTCGCGGCTCTGCAAACGGTTTATGACTAGATGAACCACCAACTCTAAACTCGCTTTTAAACAAATTTTGAAAGCAGGAGGAAATTTCTGATTCGGAGTACCTTTCACGCTCACCCGAAGATGATTACGTCGAAAATCTCTTTTTAGCTACCACCAAGATTTTGAAAAACAGTACTTATCAGGTAGACATGCCCCTGCGCACTCTCTTTTTCAAAGCTAGGCGATTCCTTTATTACTGCGTAACGCAAATTTCTCTCACTGGAAAAAAGGCTCCACATTAACCCTGAATTGTTTACAGTATATAAAAGGTTAATTGATGAAAATATTTCTCTAGGTCATGCCCAAGTGACGCCCTTAGCTCTAACGCACACCCCTCTAGGTCATGTCCAGGTAACACCCCTAGCTCTTACGCATACCCTCTCTTTAAGTCCTTCCCAAAGGACAGTACCTTTGCCGTCAAGTAGGCAAGGTTTTAATGAATATTTTGTTTCACATCTCTGCATTGTCCGTCCTGACAGCGCATCCACCAACATCAGGGTAGTATTCGATTTCTCGTGCAAGACATCGTCCTATCTTTCTCTAAATTGTATATCTTACAAAGGCTACACTGTACAGCCTTCTCTGAATGACATTTTGCGTGGTTTTCGAGTTCCTAAATTTGTTTTAACTGTAGACATCATACAAATGCTCCGCCAGATTAAAACTAACCCTAACCAAAATTTCTTACAAAATATGTTGTGAAGAAATTCAACACAGGAATCTTTCCAATGCATCGAATTGCAAATGGTTTCCTTTGGGCAAACCTTTGCCCCTTTTTTAGCTTGTCAGGTCATCAAAGATATTGCCGACAAAAACACTCATCTCCCTTTGGCTTCAGAAGCCTTATTATCTCAAACTTATATTGACGATATTCTTTCGGGTGCACAAACCCTCTCCGACTTGAAAACTCTTTATCTGCTGCTCAATACAGCTATAAATAACTCTGGTTTCAAATTGCACAAATGGCAATCCAACTCCACAGAATTTTAACAAGATATCGCTAATACTAATGCATCGGAAAAATATTTGAATTTGAATGAATCCGCATGCAAAATTTTAGGTCTTGAGTGGAACCGCTCGCTTGATGAGTTTAGAATTTTAGTACCATCAGTGATAGATAACCACCCTTATACATAAAAAAAGTTTTGTCAGTGATTAGCTCATGTTTTCACCCATTAGGTTTGATAAACCCTATCATTGTAGCAGGTAAGGTCTTGTTGCAGAAAATTTGGATATTCCACCTTGACTGGGATATGTAAATCCTAGATGCAACTCTTTTAGAACTGTGGCAAGAATTTGTAAAAAATTTATTGCAATTAAAAAATTTCACTACCTCTAGGAATTTGTTCTTGAACAAAGAAATCATCAACGTCTAGTTACACGGTTTCGCGGACGCCAGCACTTTGACGTACGGAGCGATTGTATGTCTGAGAGTTCAATATTCAAATTACATTATTTCTTGCTCACTTGTCTCGGCAAAGTCTCGTGTGGCCCCTCTCAAGAAAACTATCAAAATACTCCGATTAGAACCTTGTGCTATGCGTCTACTCTCAAAATTAGTTGTAAAAATTCCACAAATTTTGGAAAATGAAACTATTCAAAAAGAAAAATGAGCATTTCTACAATGAAATAAATGCCCTTTCGATGGATCGTCGCCTGACTAATAGTAAAATTCTTTCTTCTAAACCTTTTGTTGATAAGTGCGATTTTCTTCGTGTGGGAGGTAGGCTCACATACGCAGACACTCCTGAAGTACATAAGTACCCAATTTTTCTCCCCTCTCAGACGCATGTGGTTTCACTCATGCTTCGCCGAGAACATGTTAGGTTGGGCCACGCAGGCGCACAAAATACACTTTCGAATTTCAGATTACGATTTTGGCTATTAAATGCACTCAGATAAGTTAAACGTATAATACGCTCTTGTGTTACTTGTCATCGCTTTAGCGCAATAGTAGCTGAACAAGTATTGGCGGATCTCCCTAAGGATCGCGCCAGCGCAGCTCGTCTCTTCCAGAAAATGAGCGTGGACTTTGCTGGAGACTTCCGAATAAAATCGTCTAGGCTGCGTAAATCTCCACTTATCAAAGGTTATGTGGCTCGGTTTATCCTCAGAAGCCTTTTTAGTCACTCTAAAAAGATTTGTATCTAGACGTGGAAACCCCACTCGCATTTTCAGTGATAATGGCACGCATTTTCTCGGCGCACGCAACAGTTTAAAAAAGCTTAAAGATTTCTTCCAGTCTCAAACTAACTCGACACGATTCGTGAGTTTTTGTCCCAAAATGGAACTAAATAGAGTTTCACACCTCTTCTTTCACCCCATTGGGGGGGATTGTGGGAGGCTGCGGTTAAAAGCACCAAATATCACCTCGTACGAATTTTGGGTGACACTCGGGTCACTTTTGAAGAGTTTTCCATGATTCCCATTTAAGTGAAGGTAATTTTAAACTACAGGCCACTGTGCGCCCTTTCTAACGACCCCCGGATGTTCAATCGGTCGCGCCAGAACATGTTTTGATAGGAGCCTCTTTAGCCGCATTCCCCGGAAAAGATTTAACTCAAACCCCAGATAACAAGCTCTCCTCTTGGAAAATCTGCTCCAATATCTTGCAAGGTTTTTTGAAACGGTGGACGGTAGACTACCTCCACAGATTACAGCAACGACCTAAACGGTCACGTCCCTCAGCTAACCTAGAAGTAGATCAAGTGGTAATAATCAAAGGTGAAGATACGCCCCACTTAAAGTGGCTCTTAGCACGTATTACTGAAGTAATAAAAAGCAAGGATGGTGAGGTGCGGGTAGCACGTCTTAAAACTCAGGACGGTGAGGTGTTTAGACCTATTGCTAACTTGTGCCCTCTCCCCTCTGGCTCTAAGGCAGATCATACTGCGTGAATTCACACTGGTGGAATACACCGAATTTTCACACGGGTTAACACTTTATTTTTTTTATATTACCTTTCTTTCTTGTTGTTTCAACCTTTGTAAATGAGTATTAGTCTCCTTTGTTGGATTGAGTAATGACCTTGAAATTTGTTTGAATTTTCACTCTGTCGCGCGGACAGAATGTTGGAATTTGCGCGATGTAATTCCAACCGGGTGAAATATCAATTTCGAGACACCCTGTACATATGTACTGGAACCCCTCTATCATAGCGAGCAATACATTTGATTATTAATAATTATTTTAGAATATGTGTATTACTTTTGAAACATCTGGTATATTGTACATGTATTATTTACTGTATCGTTCGCGCAAATCATTCCGCGCATTTATTAAGATTGCTATGTAGGGGACCTCCTGAATGGGGTCGAGAGAAAAATGGATAAAACCGGGAAGCGGCACTGAATAGCTCTCTTCTCTCAGCTGTTTCCGCTATCTTCCGCCCTCTCCGTAACAGCTGCTGTTAACCGACTGAACGTTTTGTGACTGATTTTCGACAACGAGGTAAGCGAATTTGAAAATTATTTTGGAAATAATTCTTTCTGTTATAAATTAATTTTCTCCTGGCGTCTTTTGTTGTTACGTTAATAGAATTCATTCCAGCTGATTACTTGTTCAATTTGAGTAGTTTTCTGTGTATTAGAGTGAAACTCCGAAATAAAATTTTATCTGTTGGTTTTACTTAGGGGAACAAAAATATATTTGGGAAATTTTCAAGCATTGTCGCTGCCATAGCACGTAGATTCTTTAGAGATTCTCAACATATTTCGGGAAAACACGACTCATGTATGTATAAAATTTGATCCCTTGGTTTTACTTAAGGGAAAAGAAATATATCTGGGGAATTTTCAAGCATTGTCGCTGCCATAGCACATAGATTCTTGAGAGATTCTCAAAATATTTCGGGAAAACCCGACTCATGTATGTATAAAATTTTATCCGTTGGTTTAATTTAAGGGGAAAGAAATATATTTGGGAAATTTTCAAGCATTGTCGCTGCCATAGCAGGCAGATTCTTGAGAGATTCTCAAAATATTTTGGGAAAATCCGACTCATGTATGTATACATTTTTTTCCTTTGGTTTTACTTAAGGAGAAAGAAATATATTTGAGAAATTTTCAAGCATTGTCGCTGCCATAGCAGGTAGATTCTTGAGAGGCTCTCAAAATATTTCGGGAAAACCTGACCGAAGAAGTATATTTGGGAAATTTTCAAGCATTGTCGCTGCCATATCAGGTAGATTCTTGAGGGATTTCAAAGTATTTCGAGACGTTTAATCAAGACCATAGACCTTGGTAGTGTGAATATAAAGCTGGGATATTTGATCAAAGGTAATTTGGAGTCGTCTCGTATGTGTGCGCTGCCATAGCAGGTGCACACTTCGAGAGTTATCCAAGGCGTGGAACGAAATAATCTCACGCGTGTTCGCTGCCATAGCAGGATCACAAGGGAGAGGTTTTCGGATTCTGCCGAATAACTGTTATTTGAGTGGTTGATTTAGCACCAACAGCCGTGGTAACATAAATATAAAAATCAGGGTACGGCAACCCTGATAACCTGGAATAATCTCATACATGTACGCTAGGTGTCATAGTGACGTCCGTTATCTTTTGGAGAAAGAAAGAACGTCACACAGTATTTTTCTGACTTTCGTCCACATCACTCCTAGTATGTATGTCTGCTAACGGTAGATAAAACTGACCCCCATGTAAGAAGTTAGTGCGTTGTGTTAAGTTTGCGTTGTTGGGACTTCAAGGTATTTTGTGTGCGTGTTATTTTTGTAACTAGTACCAATATCCAACTTAACTACTACCTAATACGTTTTGATGGTGCCGTGTGTCCTTTGTTCACAAATTCGGTATATATATATATATATATATATATATATATATATACAGTAATAACTTTGTAATGGAATTAACTGTTATTTGATGTGGACATATATATATATATATATATATATATATATATATATATATAGGTGGGGATAACGGGGATTTCAGTCCAAAGAATCAACGCCAAGATCTTTTATTTACAAAATGCCGCCAAGCTTTCGTGTCCATTTGACACTCCTTCAGGGCACTATAATACATATACAAATATAAATATGATTTAAAAATAGAGAAATAAATATAAGTACTTACATGTAAAATATTTTAAGTAAATTCAATATAAATAATCATTAAAAAATTTGTAAATATAAAAATAATTATAATATACTTGATGTCATATTTCACATAAGACAAATCGATACATAATTTGTTTGTTCGTTACTTAGTTATTTTAATTTTTTTATGTTACTTTATAATTATTTAATGAAGTTTGAATTTGAGGTTAGATTATAACCTTATAAAATGACTTTGACAGATAATTTGTTTTTGACGTTAATAGAAAAGGAGATAAGGTTAGATTATAACCTGTGAAAATGACTTTGACAAATAATTTCTTATATTTTGACCTTAATAGAAGTGAATTTAATTTTTGTGAAATAATCATATAAATAATGAAAAATTATCTATTTTGTTCAATATTCAAAAGGTAGCTATAAATATTACTAAGATTTTCAATGTCACTTTTCTTATTCATACTATTATTTGCCTTGTTGATTTCAACCATTTCAAGAAAATATCTTTTAGACCTATTTTGTTCAGTATGTAGAACTTTAGCTTCATTAAATAACATTTTATGGCCTGTTTCGATGGAATGCTGTGTTAATGCACATGATTCTTTGTTAAGTTTTATATCACTTTTATGAGATGTGATGCGATTAGTCAAATTTCTAGAGCTGGTACCTATGTAGTTAAGATCACAGTTATCGCATTTTATTTCATAGACTACATTTGATTTTTTTAAGTCAGGTGTAGAATCTTTCAATTTACTATTCAAATTTCCAATCGTTTTTATATTTTTCTGTGTCATCTTTATATTAGTTTCATTTTTGAAAAGTTTTATTATGTTATTTGATAAATTTTCTATATTTGGAATTGATAGGTAATTAATATTTTCTACATTTGTATTCCTATCTGTTTCATTGCTAGAGATATTATCATGAATAGTTCTATCAGAAATAGTGTTGAAAAGAATTCTATTTAGAAGTGATTTAGGATAAGAATTTTCTAATAAGATATCACGTAAAATTCTTAAATTTTTTTGTTTTAAAGAAGGGTGAACTAGTTTTTCAATTCTATTTTTTAAACAAATAATGAGATTAATTTTCATTTTCTTTGTATGAAAAGAATGATAGTTTATATACCTTCCTGAATTTGTTGGTTTTATATACCAATCGGTAATCAAAGTGTTATCGTTTTTACGGATTATTTTAGTGTCTAAAAATGGAATGCTATTATTTTATTCAAATTCAACTGTAAATTGTAAATTTTCATTATAACTATTTACTTTTTCTAATATTTCATCTGATTTATTAACTGGTATAGCACAAATTATGTCATCAACAATTTTTTTTAAAAATGGTATATTAAATGATAGTTTTGGGAGAATATCTTCAAGAAGATCATCCATTACATATTGTGCTATTATTGGAGAAATAGTAGCTCCCATTGATTACCGATTGGTATATAAAACCAACATCATTCTTTTCATACAAAGAAAATGAAAATTAATCTCATTATTTGTTTAAAAAATAGAATTGAAAAACTAGTTCACCCTTCTTTAAAACAAAAAAATTTAAGAATTTTACGTGATATCTTATTAGAAAATTCTTATCCTAAATCACTTCTAAATAGAATTCTTTTCAACACTATTTCTGATAGAACTTTTCATGATAATATCTCTAGCAATGAAACAGATAGGAATACAAATGTAGAAAATATTAATTACCTATCAATTCAAAATATAGAAAATTTATCAAATAACATAATAAAACTTTTCAAAAATGAAACTAATATAAAGATAACACAGAAAAATATAAAAACGATTGGAAATTTGAATAGTAAATTGAAAGATTCTACACCTGACTTAAAAAAATCAAATGTAGTCTATGAAATAAAATGCAATAACTGTGATCTTAACTACATAGGTACCAGCTCTAGAAATTTGACTAATCGCATCACATCTCATAAAAGTGATATAAAACTTAACAAAAAATCATGTGCATTAACACAGCATTCCATCGAAACAGGCCATAAAATGTTATTTAATGAAGCTAAAGTTCTACATACTGAACAAAATATGTCTAAAAGATATTTTCTTGAAATGGTTGAAATCAACAAGGCAAATAATAGTATGAATAAGAAAAGTGACATTGAAAATCTTAGTAATATTTATAGCTACCTTTTGAATATTGAACAAAATAGATAATTTTTCATTATTTATATGATTATTTCATAAAAATTAAATTCACTTCTATTAAGGTCCAAATATAAGAAATTATTTGTCAAAGTCATTTTCACAGGTTATAATCTAACCTTATCTCCTTTTCTATTAACGTCAAAAACAAATTATCTGTCAAAGTCATTTTATAAGGTTATAATCTAACCTCAAATTCAAACTTCATTAAATAATTATAAAGTAACCTAAAAAAATTAAAATAACTAAGTAACGAACAAACAAATTATGTATCGATTTGTCTTATGTGAAATATGACATCAAGTATATTATAATTATATTTATTTTTATATTTACAAATTTTTTAATGATTATTTATATTGATTTTACTTAAAATATTTTACATGTAAGTACTTATATTTATTTCTCTATTTTTAAATCATATTAATATTTGTATATGTATTATAGTGCCCTGAAGAAGTGTCAAAAGGACACGAAAGCTTGGCGGCATTTTGTAAATAAAAGATCTTGGCGTTGATTCTTTGGACTGAAATCCCCGTTATCCCCACCTATATAACATTTTTCAGTCGTTATATAAAAAAATTATATATATATATATATATATATATATATATATATATATATATATATGAATTACTCAAGAATCTCTTTATTGTTGTTGTTAACATATCACGCGATATTCCTACATCTTCTTTATATATATATATATATATATATATATATATATATATATATATATATAATGGATATTTTTGTGGGGATGTGGCATTACAAATAAGTTGGCAAATATCTTTCTTCAAATTAAATTATATATATATATATATATATATCCACATCGAATTACAGTTAATTCCATTAAAAGTTATTACGTGTCTCTTGTATCTTTTGAAAGACACCCAACATAAGTAATATATTTTGGTTATGTATTTACTCCTGTGAAGTACAGTGCTCTTTGATAAGTTTTCTGTTACATTTACTCGTATACTAATAATATTTTACCTTAAGCGCTAATATTACAGTGTTGCCAAATAGAGGCATGAACAATTTCAAGTTGTAACATTTTCCCATGTTTTCTTTTGAAGTTGCTTTTCATTAAACATCAATTGCAAACAAACTAGCAATTTATTGACATCGTAGTAGTTAGTTTACCCTTTCGTGGCCAGTGGAGACAGGGCAGTTTATATTTAGATGTCATCAACCTCCTCCCCATCATTTATACAATCCGCCGAAGTTACTATCTCTCTTACTCCCCGACACCCAGGGAAAGTGTGGTATTAGCTTTTAATATATTTTTCAAAACTGGTTCAAATCCATACCGGATTTAAGGTTGACAATGACAAATGCTGCGGACAAACGAGCAGGTGAAATTGACTGTTGTCGAATATTGATCTCAATTCTTGAAAAACATATTTTAGACGAGAGTAACGTTCACATTAACAGAGCTATATAAACAGATAAACAACTATTCCTCCGATTTGATTCACCTGATGTTATTGTAGGGCCTACAACATCCGAGTTATCGTTTGGTCCGCGGTTTCTGGTTATGGAAACTCTTATTTCGTTGAAGAGGTGAATCATAATCTGCTTGCCTTCAGTCACTCCGTGTGCTTAAAAAGATGCTGCAACGACCCATACAAATGCCGGTTACCTAAACTTACTCCTTGATACATTTTTATAGAATAATTTCCGATTTCCTTCTCATTGACCAGATCTGACGTCACCTGATGGTGCATAATGAAAAACAGAATATTTCCCTCATTTTCTCTAGAAAATATTGCAGAGCTACAATTAGTTTTCCTAGTATTTGCAATCATCACTTTTTATAATAACTTACAAAACCGATATGAAGCTTGTTTGTAAAGTCGATGTTGAATCAGGTCAATTCTAACCATATTTTCAATCTTCTTATGTTGGAAAAGGACAACGACCCATCGGTGCAGACATGCGTCTGTCTCCGCCACGTGTACATCAAATGCTTATACGTATGCCCGAGAATGGAACTTATCCCATTGCACTTGCCCACTTCCCCACTACTGTCGCAACGCTTGCGCATAACGGATAGAGTATGAATAACTTAGATAGAAGAATGCAGCTGCTGTCTCTCTTGATGGACAAGACTCCCAGTTATGGGCACTGGCAATATAGGAGTACCTATATTATATATATGATTCTAATATACAAAGTTTGTAAGACTTGAAACCATTTTTTATCGTGGTTGTTGATAGCTGCTCCTATCTTTTTTGTTACAATCATTTGAAATGACAAAATCTTTGATTGGGTAGACTGCTTTACTTACTTTTTACATTAATAAAAGACTCATTTGGATCCTGTATATTACGTTGTTTATTAACAAAAAAAAATCATATTCACATATTCTAATATTAGTAAACTTCTTATAAAACTACTTTTTATATATTAAAACGTTTGTTTAAAATTTTGGTAATGTAGGTTTGCAATAAAAAATGTGTGTCTTAAAATGGATATTGAGGTTAGGATTATGTTAAGAACATAGACATAGAGAATGGACTGAGCTCTCCGTACTCAGCTGTGTAGTGAATAGTATATTATCTGTACAGTGAATACAAACCGAAAAGTACGAGAGAGACAAAGCGAATGTATGGCCAGTAGTTATCTCTTTCTAGTACTCTAATTAGTCCACCTTACTAGCCTTTGTAACTACAAGCTTGCAAAAAAGAGACAGGTATTGGCAGAACAGCCGGTTTGCCTCTTTCTAGAAAGTGGTCACTTTTGTGAGTATAATGCTCAGACCATTCTCTATGTCCATGGTTAAGGTCTCCCCGAACAAGCAAATAATATCATCAAGGCGTTCGAGAGATCGACTATTGTGGGAAAACAATCAGCGAAAGATATTTTGGCGTATTTATAAAAATGAAGCATTTACTTTGATGTAAAACGTTTTGCTAAAATTCGAATTCATAATCCCTACCTCTATCTTGCAAGAAAATGCTTCAGATAAATAAAGTAGAAGATACAGAGATTAGTTTTTAGCGATTTGTTGAAATTTGCAGTGTGCAAATACCGCGTGTGTGTTATGCGGTAGCAGTGATTTCATTTTATACTTAAAAATTGTTAAGTGAATTAAGGTGTAGTTGATTCTTACAATTTATTTGTGGTTTTAGGCACGGCACAGATTGCGACACGTTCGACGCGTGTACGATGACGTGACACGAATGGCATGACACGATCGGGCCACACGCGTCGTGTTGGTAAAAGTTACGCTTCTTAGACCAATACACGAACAGTGGCTAAACGTAAGGGTTCAAATACATTGGTAGAACGCGTGCTTCAGTGAACTGGTTGCACGAGCGTGTATAAGCATAAGAATTTGCACTTCTACTAAATGCACGTTGGTTACGCGCGGTCACGGAACTATTTTACTAGAGTGAATAGAACCAAATAATTTTGATTCCACTCCCTTGGTTGCATGCACGGAGTAGGGATTGTATTGTATAATATTACAAAATATTACCTCATCGTAACCATCAACTTCTCCTATGCAGCAATACAAGTCCTGAAGTTTGATTCCTACGTTACGCGAGATAATCAAAAAACTTTTCGGACTGTCTTCCTCCCTATCCGTCAAATACTCATTGTCCAAATATTCTCTAAAATATTCTGTATCAAGCATCAAAAGCTTAAAATTGCTATTTTACAACACTAACTTCTGATCGTCCGATGAAGAATCCACATTGACTGACACTTCTGTGTGTCTGTCTCTATGATTTCTGCACCAAAACGATTGTGCACGCGTGCGGTTAGTGTAGTCACACACAACTCGCGCGAGTAGGTTGCGCACGCTCGTGCGACCAAATGCAAGCGCACTCGTGCGACCAATGTATTTGAACCCTAAATTTGAGACTTTCGTATGGTAGACGCGTGAATTTATGCCTAAAGATAACAAGTTTAAAAGGCTGACACAGATAGTGAACATGTTGCTAAGATGTGTGACTACCGAGATGAAGTTTACAGCTGAAAAAGAGCAAGCATGTCCAGAGATTCTCGAGAAATCTAAAGTAGCAGTTATGGGAAAGAAAAAAACTGCTATATTAACTGGCATCGTTAGGGTATATGTACCATTGTTAGGTAAGAAGATGGAAATTAAAGATTTTGGGAAAAAAGTGAACAATATGGAAATGAGATTGAAAAATATAACAGATAATAATAAAACGGGTTATAAACTCATTCGCCTTCTGCCCAAGGAGAGAGTAACGCTAAATGGATGCAGACATACTTCCATGTCTACCTGACGGTGCCATGAACTACTGTTCCCTAGTGGGATAGTATTTCTTCTTCTTTTCATGACTTCACACACCCTTTCATATACGAGAATCATAAACTGATTCAGGCTAACTTACATCTATACTAGTTATAATACAATTATGGTTGCATGTTGCCTATAGGTATATTAATACTGCTAAAACTTTTTGATTTACAAATTCATTCGTCTCCAAATTGGGATCGCTTTGAAATACGAATGTGCGTGGAGTCAAAAACCCCAATAGTTGTTGTGAACATGATCAACCACTATTATTATTTGGCCTATACGATTTGAGTGTCTGTGTTTGAAAACTGGATCCATTCGTCTGCATTCTGGACCCTAAGGGTTGCGCATATCATATATTAGCTATAAGAAACATGACATTGGGATCACTTATAAAGACATTTTTTACGTTACAACTACGTGATGGTTACCCAAAAGTGTGAGAACAGTATACTGTGAAGCAATTATCAAAATGACTCGTGGCTCAAAACGAAGCCGTGAGTTACGCAAAGCACGAGTACTACAAAAAGTCATTGTGATACGATATTTACCTAGTGTTTATTATAATGAACGTGCAAAAAGGTTTTTAATCAAAATAAAATTGCAATTAGGTATTTTTGTGCTTATTTTATTTATGATGGTAACCCTCACGTATACAAGTGACAGTTGACAGAATTTTTAAATTTTAATCTTCAATAAGTTTCTAATACATAGTTCGGAATTTATGAATAGGGAACTAAACAGTGAATTATCATGCACTCCTCCAGAGCTTCGCAATATTTTTGATAATGCAGTTAATGATTTACTACCCAAAAAATCTAAATAAAAATATGAGAAGGGATATGAACGGTTTTTGAAGTAGTGTGTAGAAAACAATATGAAAAATTACACAGAAAATGTTAAAGTCAGCTATAAATGTCAGTCTGTCATCCATAAGTTAAACTGTGCATCCAACTGTATAAAAAGTTACCAAAAACGATGCTGGAATGGTTATTTTGAGAAACTGTTTTTTTGTGCAACCAGTTGGGAAATGCACTATTTTCGTAGTGAGCGGATTTATGCACAACGAACGAAGCGAGTTATTTGTTTTTTGACGTTTTTCCTCCTACCTCCAAGACCGCCGTCTCGCTGAAGCTGGCCGGTTTTTGATGATTATTGCACCATGTTTTAATCTTCTTCCAACCATTCGCTCGAACGACCAGATTTTATGTTATGACTAACGTTTTCTTTCAATAACTTGTGGACCGTAGACTGTTCATTTAATTATTACAATAATGATATTTCAACAAACTTAAAAACATGATTTGAATAATGCAATACTTAAAAGTTTATACAAAGTCACTATACGTGTTGATAGTTGGAAGCTCTTGGCTCGACTCTACCGTTCTCCTTCTTCTTTTTTATTTGACATGTAGTGGGATGGTGTTCTGCACTTGTTCCAGTCCATCGTTAGAGGAAGGTGTAATAGCAGAGTTGGTCACTGATTCAAACCAACTCATAGTAGACCTGACCGGCAAATTGGACGCCTCCACCAAAAATCTACGAACCCACGTGTTCTGTCGAACTTTTCAGTTCGACAGTTCTTGTAATACTTGGAAGTGTTACAACTGTTTATTTTGAAACAAATTTTCATTTATGAAACCCTGAAGAAACCCGCAACTAACACAACACAATTACACCAGACGTAGGAAGGATATTAACCCAGGTAAATATAAAACACACACGAAAGTTAATAAGTCAGGACACCTTTAACTGGGGAGGCAACTCCCTCCAGAAGTGAGTTCGCTGTTGGTATTAGCTTTCACAGTTATCCACACCTATTCATAACACAAAAACACCCAAAATGTCCTCCAGACGCACCCGCAGATCACAACGCACCACATCCCAAAGCACCACACCCCAAATCACCGAATTTGCCCGAGTTTTTGACGAACTCGACAAAGCAATACATCTCTAGGAATCCATAGACGACCCCACGGCAGCCCTATACTTACGCATAGAACTTGACGAAATCGGAAAAATAATTAGATTACAAACATCCATACTTCAAGCCTCTAATCCATCTTCCCCAAACCCTCAAAACTCCTCCACATCAACCCCAAGCCCTCTAAACCCCTCCACGTCAACCCCAAACTTTCAAACCTTACAAAGACAAACAGGCGAAATGACTCACCTCTCCAGACAAGAATCTACTAATACATTCTCCCCAAACTTTCAAACCCTCAAAACCCCTCCACGTCAACCCCAAAACACACTTCCATCTCATCCCCCCCCCAGGACTTACGCTTCCTCTGTAAGCTCCCCAACCCACACTCTCTCAATTGTTCGACAACCATCCATCCCCGGCGAGGATGATTTCATCCTCGTAGGGAAAACAAAACCCCGATCAACCCCAGCTCCTACCCCCCTCAACAACCCCACACCAACCCCCACCAACAACACAACATACACCCAAACTCTGAACCTCAGAAACCTCCCACCCCAATATTCAACCCAAAAATCTCTTTTTACTCTTTTAAACACCCTCGAACTTCTCAACGGACACATACTATATATAAAAGCAAATTTCAATAGAACAGCCCTCCTCAAAACATCTTCCACGTTGTCAGTAAACACAATCCTCAGAAAAATTCAAAACTCCACTGGTGACCCCAACATCACTATAAACATTCTAAACTCCACGCAACGTCCACCCCAACCAGTCAAAACCCTAACACCCTCTTTCTCACTTGTCTGCAGGAATGTAGAACCAACGATCCCTCTCGAAGAATTTGAAGAAATTCTTCACGATCAACAATTCCCTTTCGTCAAAACTTGGCGAATTATCGTCAAATCCACTAATAAACCCACATCGATGTTCCGCATCATCAAATACTCCCAGATCCACTATCACCAAGCCCTCACTTCCGGCATCTCATTTTTTGGCCTCCCACACCAGTGCGAACTATCCAACGCCAACCCTCTGCCCCCCGTCCCAAAATATTGCAATCGATGCACCAAATCCGGGCACTCTTCCGATTCTTGTCGGTCTCAACCGATATGCCCTTCCTGCGGCCAAATTGGCCACTGCACCGAAAAATTCCCCGGTACTCCTACTTGCAGCAGTTGCGGCGGACCTCACGCCGCTTTCCACCCTCGCTGCCCCCATAGGCTAACCACACCAAATACACCCCAGTCACTCTCGATGCCGACGTATCGACGAAATTTTTAGATTTACGATTATTATTATTATTCCAACCTTTCACTCAACTAAAATCAATTCAACACAAACGATAAACTACAGCCTCCCCTCGAATTCTTCAACCAACCACCTACCCTCTCAACACAAACACAACTCGCCATCCCCCCCTCCTGAACGCTCACACAAACCCCATCTGAAGACCTCCAACCCCGCCCTGCAGAGGAACCGCATCCTATATCAGGGCCTTATCTCGAACATCCCCAAACACCAACTCAAAAATCAACAAACCCAACAAAACTCTCTCGAACTTCTATCTCTTTTATGGTGTTCTGACGGTGGTGCGGCGTTATTACGTTGTGAAATATTTCTGATGGCGACATCCGCGAAATGCTCCCTGGGGTTGGTAGGGTAAAACATAATAGAAAGAGTTTCTGATTAGGCTATTGAGAAATAGATGTCAATAATATTTTTGCCGCAAGTGAGGTATTCCACATTTTAAGCAATATTCCACATACGGCTACTTTACCCATTAAAGTAAAAGTAGTTAGAATAATAAAATGTTTCTGTTAAAATATTGAATGATCGTTAGAGAACATTTCTTCGTTGTAGATCAGGAAGGAACATAGGGATTAAATTTAGCTTAAACATAGATGTATATGCTCTGCGAATTTGACATTAATATGAAACTATAAATACATAACTTCTAAAAGAAAGTCACCATTGATATGATGATATCAACGTTCAATCTGAAAAAGAAAAAGAAATATTATTCTTAAATTATTCTAGGAATCATCACGAAAGTTCCTAACAATTTTGTGGAACTACTTATTTATTTGTGTGATTCTAATAAATAATAATTTTTTTTTCCTACGACTATTATATAATTTCTATCATCCGACGTAGTTCTTGATTATGGAATAGCTTCATTCTAGCCCTAGTAGTCCGAGAACCGGCTGCAAAACTCGTACGTTCATCGAGTACTTGATTCAAATGAAATTTTTTCATTCAGTTATGAAAGGGATGATATGTTTTGGGAGGGTTGCTTATTAAAATGCATTCGCTAGTATTTTTAATTATATTAATTGACTTTTTGGAAAAAATTTGATGAATCAGTTTGCCATCGTTCACTAGGCCGCGACCTCTTCGCAGCCAGGTGTAAGCAGTTAATTTTTTTTGCAATTGACGTATATTGATCAATTATATATCAAATTAAAGGTAACTTTTTTTGTGAGCAGAAAACTACCTCTGCCACTTCCAAAGCTAATATTCATTCGACATAGTTGAATTTTTACATATTGGAAAGTATTTATTATTTTATCGTTAAAAGTGAAAAAGTTTGTTCATAAGAAACCTATATAGTCCTACTCATAGATTTCTCATTATTACCCTCGCCCCCGATTACGGGTTATAATTATGCTTTATTTATCATAGATAATGTTTACAATAAACAATCAAAACAACGAAGTACATACTTAATAAACAATAAAAAACAACGTAGTACATACTTAATAAGCCAGATGATCAAAAAACAACTAGACAAAAAGAAAAAACGAAAAACAAATCTGCAAGCTACAAAATACAAGCATACAAATATCCAGGATGTCAGCACAAAACATAAATAGAAATACAAATGTACAATTAGTTATATCGATAAAATAGTATAAGCAAATAAACATACAAACTGTACCAAAATTATACCAAAATTAAACAGAAACATGTATAAAGCAACCATGAAATGAAGTAATATATCATACGAATAAAATATAAAATAAAACATGCACAAAATAAAATATAAAATTAAGATGAAAAATATGAAATATCACAAAAAATGTATATTATATACATGCCAATAAATAAATGTGAATATAAACATGAATATGAACCACTATCTTTCAGTGGGATCAATAATTTTTTAAACATTTTTACGCTTTCACTAACTTTTATGTACTGCGGTAGATCATTAAATTGTACAACACCTTTGTGGAATAAATTCTTCATCGAACTTCCTTTAATAGTTGTTTTCACAAAAAAATTAATTGAATTTGCTGATCTTGTGTTTTTATCATGTATTAGCGAGATTGGAACTAGCTTACCATGTAAATATTGCGGTAAGAGATTATTGATAATTTTGAAGATGAAAATCATTGTTTGTACATACAGAAACTTCTCAACTTTTAAACAATTTAAACAGTTAGTCATCAATTCCACAGTAGTATACCTATTGCATCCCAGAATTACTCTCATCGCCTTGTTTTGAATAATTTGTAATCGTTCATAACTAGCTCTAGAACAACCTGTATAAATTAGTGAACAACAGTAATAAAAATGTGGCAGAATTAATGTATTGTAAACCATAAGTTTAGTATGCATTGACAGAAATGGTGAAATTCTTCTCAAAAAACCAATTTTTTTCCTAATCTTTCTACATATGTAATCTATGTGACTATTAAATTTTAGTTCATGATCCATCATAAAACTTGAATATTTTATTTCATGTACAGTCTCTAGGTCCTGATCATTTATCTTAACACTAAAATCAAGGTTTAAACATTTAGCTCGGAAAACAGGACCACCAATGAACATAAATTTAGATTTGGATTCATTTACTTTTAGTTTATTGATCTTGAATATGTCAGATATTTTTTTTCAATTCTAAATTGACTGTTTGTACTACTTCAACAAAATTATCACCGTAATAGTAAATATTTCCTCAATTTCAACAATAATATATCACGATCTATTGTTTCCGAAGCTCTTCTGAGATCAATAAAAACTGAACAAATTCCTACTCCCGGCCTATCTAGAATATTTTTCATGCCAGATATAACCAGTTGGAGTGCCGTCTCACAAGAATGCGAATTACGAAAACCAGATTGATCACTGTGTAATATCTTATTTACAGAAATGAATTTACTCACTTGATCATACACTACTAGTTCTAGTAATTTCTCACAAAAAGGCCTGGCCTTAACTGATCACCTTTGTTTGTATTTAATACTTTGGGAATAGGAACTATAGTAGAAGTTTTGAATCTTTGAGGGACTATGCCCTTTTCCAAACTCAAATTTATCATATTAAGCAAAGGATAGCCTATCACGTGAAACATATTCTTAATAACATCAAGACCTAATTCATCAGTACTGTTTTTCTTTTTTTGGGATTTTATTATTTCAAGTAGCTGTCCAATGGTAATTGATTCGAAATATTCCATTTTTGAACCATTTAAAGGGACCGTTTGCAAAACAACATCGGTACCGGAATCAGGAACTATTATGTTACCCACAATATCGCAAATACCATTTATATAATATTGATTTGAAACATTGGCCAAGTTGTCAATGTGGACGATTCCATTACAGTCTATACTGTCAATCTTAGTCCTACTAGCTTTCGTTCCGACAATTGTTTTTAGGTGCTTCCACATTAGTTTTGAATTGCCTTTATTCATATCTACATTTTTCTCGTAATACAGTATTTTCGAACCTTTCAATACGTTGACACATGAATTTCTCTTTTCTTTATACCCCGTACCCTACCGAGTACACCCGCGGCTTAAGGGAAAAAATCCATAAGTTGAATAGTATAAAACCCGACATTTTCGTTAACGAAAACTTAAAAAGTGTCAATACAGTGACCATTAAAAATAAATCCAAACAGTTAGTGAAAAGGAAAACCACCCCCCAAAAAACAATTAAAAAAGGTACGTTCAAATCTAAAACTCTGAAACGACAAAAACTAACCTACACATCTAAAAACAAATTAAAATCAGACACAAAAAATAGTGTATGTTAAAGTACTGACAAGTCCAATCCTCAAAAAGAAGAAGACGAACCATGTACCTTCTCAGATCCTATCGATATAAGCCATACAAAATACTCGGAAGAGTTTCAAAGAATTAAATAAAAAACACTTGAACCTAAAAATAGAAATTTAAATTATCACCAAATAGCATTTTTGGATGACGAAGAAAAAGACAAAATAAATATTAACTCTATTATAAATATACCAAAAATTTGTCTCGACACAATAGACATATCTTCACTAAACAAGTGTATAGAACTAACCAAAACTGAAGAAAAGTGTATACAATAAACCGACACAGAAAAGTGTCTAGGAAACCGATCAGAAGAAAAGTGTATATAAATACTGAAATTAAAAAGTGTATAGAAAAGACAGATTTTGATAATATTACAGAAACGTGTCCACCAAAGAACAATACTCTCGATCCCATATTAGAATTTACAATACCTACATGCAGAGGCAAAACTAGCGATCGAACTTCAACACCAGACAGAAGCTCTAAATTATACAAAATACAAAAACAAACTTACATGGAACAAGACACAATTGGGGATATATCAAGCTCATCCGATGAAGACACGGAGAGTAGTTTAAAAGTCAATCAAAAAATAAACGGTTTTAAGGATTAAAACTAACTTTTTCGCATGTGTGGCCCTGAACAATATTCTATCATAATATTGTTACTTGTATACACTTCGGGGGATGTATCGTGCTAACAAACCGGAATTTCTCCAAACATAATCAAAAATTCAGTATATCTGGATTTATACGACCTCCTGTACTAGCTCTAGTCAATTGAAAAGCAATAGGGTACATCTGTGAGACACCTTGAACAATATTCAGTCATAAAATTGATGAATCGCATACTCTCTGGAGGCTGTATCGTGCTAACAAACTGAAAATTCTCCAAAAATGACGAAAATTTGGTACTTCAAGTACTATAGCACCCCTTGTACTGGCTTAACTGAGTTGAATATCAATAGGCTTCATCTTTGAGACGCTCTGAATAATATCGAATCATAAAATTTGTCACTTGTATATACTCCGGAGGCTTTATCGTGTTAACAAACTGAAACTTCTACAAAAATGACAAAAATATCGTACTTAAAGTACTGTAGCACCTGTTGTATTGGCTCAGATGAGCTGAAAATCAATAGGGTACATCAGTAAGATGCTCTGAATAATATTCGATCATAAAATTGGTGACTTGTTGAGCTCTGGAAGCTGTATCGTGCTAACAAACTGAAATTTATCAAAAAATACTAAATGTCGTACTTCAAGTACCATAGCACCCGTTGTACTGGCTCTGGTGAACTGAAAATCAATGGGGATCATCTGTGACATGTCCTTAACAATATTCAATCATAAAATTGCTGACTTATTGCACTCCAGAGGCTGTATCGTGCTAACAAGACATGTAAGGAAAAGTGGCCGACGACAACGACGACGACGACGACGACATACACACAGGATTTTTTTTCTAAAAACCGTTTTTTCGTGTTGTTTTTGATGGGAAACGTAAAAATAATTAAAAAAAAATTTAAAAATTCCTACTTTTTTTGGGGTAAACCAATACTTTTCTCGCATATAGAAAGGTTGGGCGGAAAAGTAACAACTACTACGCAAGCACTTGTACATAAACAAGCAAGTCAGTCGTGGACTCGAGAGGTAGAAATTGAGGAAACCGACAATTTCGTATAATAATATGAGAACATGACAAACAAAACTATTGTACCAAGATCATTAGATATGACAAATAAGAAGAAACAAACAGAAGACATCAACGCTATATCTATGGATACTACTACACCCCAAGAAGAATTAATGTTCCCGAAAAAAACCGCATCGTTCAACAGTTTGATTAAACAAACGAAAACAACAACTAACAATAGATACGAGACACTATCGGAAGACTCTGACGACGAGGTTCGAGTGGTACAGCAAAAAAAAAACGTAAGAAAAAAAATTCGCAAGTTCAACGTTAAAGACGAAAGTTGTGATGACATAAATAAAAATCATGATACTAAACGCCCGAAACAAAAAGATCCGGTTACAAAAACAGCTATAAAACCGTAACTTCCTGTCCTCCCATCGTGATTGATGGAAATGTTTCAGCACATAAAGATATGGTGCTGAAACTAAAAGATTATGTCACCAAATCATTTGAAATCAAATACACGACAAATACCACAATTATATTCACTAAGGAGACTGGAGATTTCGATAATCTTAAGAAAATACTGAGAGCAGAAAAGGTACCATTTCATACCTACCGTCTTTTATATTAAGTTTGTAAGTTTTTGTAAGTTCGTCCTTTATATCATCTATTTGCAACCCTTCGGCGAGTCCTCTTAGCACCAATGCGTGGATTTTCTTGTCCTTTCTTGTATATGAAATGGTACCTTTTCTGTGGTACCTTTTCTGCTCTCAGTAATTTTTTGAGATTATCGAAATCTCCAGTCTCCTTAGTGAATATAATTGTGGAGTTTGTCGTGTGTTTGATTTCAAATGATTTGGTGACATAATCTTTTAGTTTCAGCACCATATCTTTATGTGCTGAAACAATTCCATCAATCACGATGGGAGGATAGGAAGTTTCGGTTTTATAGCTGTTTTTGTAACCGGATCTTTTTGTTTCGGGCGTTTAGTATCATAATTTTTATTTATGTCATCACAACTTTCGTCTTTAACGTTGAACTTTCGAATTTTTTTTTCTTACGTTTTTTTTGCTGTACCACTGGAACCTCGTCGTCAGAGTCTTCGGATAGTGTCTCGTATCTATTGTTAGTTGTTGTTTTCGTTTGTATATTCAAACTGTTGAACGATGCGGTTTTTTTCGGGAAAATTAATTCTTCTTGGTGTGTAGTAGTATCCATAGATATAGATTTGATGTCTTCTGTTTGTTTCTTCTTATTTGTCATATCTAATGATCTTGGTACAATAGTTTTGTTTGTCATGTTCTCATATTATTATACGAAATTGTCGGTTTCCTCAATTTCTACCTCTTGAGTCTACGACTGACTTGCTTGTTTATGTACAAGTGCTTGCGTAGTAGTTGTTACTTTTCCGTCCAACCTTTCTATATGCGAGAAAAGTATTGGTTTACCCCAAAAAAAGTTGGAATTTTGAAGTTTTTTTTTAATTATTTTCACGTTTCCCATCAAAAACAACACGAAAAAACGGTTTTTAGAAAAAAATCCTGTGTCTATGTCGTAGTCGTCGTTGTCGTCGGCCACTTTTCCTTACATGTCTTGTTAGCACGATACAGCCTCTGGAGTGCAATAAGTCAGCAATTTTATGATTGAATATTGTTAAGGACATGTCACAGATGATCCCCATTGATTTTCAGTTCACCAGAGCCAGTACAACGGGTGCTATGGTACTTGAAGTACGACATTTAGTATTTTTTGAGAAATTTCAGTTTGTTAGCACGATACAGCTTCCGGAGCTCAACAAGTCACCAATTTAATAATCGAATATTATTCAGGGCATCTCACTGATGAACCCTATTATTTTTCAGCTCACCTGAGCCAATACAACAGGTGCAACGGTATTTTAAGTACGATATTTTTGTAGAAGTTTCAGTTTGTTAGCACGATAAAGCCTCCGGAGTATATACAAGTTACCAATTTTATGATTCGATATTATTCAGAGCGTCCCAAAGATGAAGCCTATTGATATTCAACTCAGTTAAGCCAGTACAAGAAGTGCTATGGTACTTGAAGTACCAAATTTTCGTAATTTTTGGAGAATTTTCAGTTTGTTAGCACGATACAGCCTCCAGAGAGTATACGATTCATCAATTTTATGACTGAATATTGTTCAAGGTGTCTCACAGATGTACCCTATTGATTTTCAGTTGACTAGAGCGAGTACAGGAGGTCGTAAAATCCAGATATACTGAATTTTTGATTATTTTTGGAGAAATTCCGGTTTGTTAGCACGATACATCCCCCGAAGTGTATACAAGTAACAATATTATGATAGAATATTGTTCAGGGCCACACATGCGAAAAAGTTAGTTTTAATCCTTAAAACCGTTTATTTTTTGATTGACTTTTAAACTACTCTTCGTGTCTTCATCGGATGAGCTTGATATATCCCCAATTGTGTCTTGTTCCATGTAACTTTGTTTTTGTATTTTGTATAATATAGAGTTTCTGTCTGGTGTTGAAGTTCGATCGCTAGTTTTGCCTCTGCATGTAGGTATTGTAAATTCTAATATGTGATCGAGAGTATTGTTCTTTGGTGTACACGTTTCTGTAATATTATCAAAATCTGTCTTTTCTATACACTTTTTAATTTCAGTATTTATATACACTTTTCTTCTGATCGGTTTCCTAGACACTTTTCTGTGTCGGTTTGTTGTATACACTTTTCTTCAGTTTTGGTTATTTCTATACACTTGTTTAGTGAAGATATGTCTATTGTGTCGAGACAAGTTTTTGGTATATTTATAATAGAGTTAATATTTATTTTGTGACTGTCTTTTTCTTCGTCATCCAAAAATGCTATTTGGTGATAATTTAAATTTCTATTTTTAGGTTCAAGTGTTTTTTATTTAATTCTTTGAAACTCTTCCGAGTATTTTGTATGGCTTATATCGATAGGATCTGAGAAGGTACGTGGTTCGTCTTCTTCTTTTTGAGGATTGGACTTGTCAGTACTTTAACATACACTATTTTTTGTGTCTGATTTTAATTTGTTTTTAGATGTGTAGGTTAGTTTTTGTCGTTTTAGAGTTTTAGATTTGAACGTACCTTTTTTAATTGTTTTTTGGGGGGTGGTTTTTCTTTTCACTAACTGTTTGGATTTATTTTTAATGGTCACTGTATTGTCACTTTTTAAGTTTTCGTAAACGAAAATGTCTGGTTTTATACTATTTAACTTATGGATTTTTTCCCTTAAGCCGCGGGTGTACTCGGTAGGGTACGGGGTATAAAGAAAAGAGAAATTCATGTGTCAAGGTATTGAAAGGTTCGAAAATACTGTATTACGAGAGAAATGTAGATATGAATAAAGGCAATTCAAAACTAATGTGGAAGCACCTAAAAACAATTGTCGGAACGAAAGCTAGTAGGACTAAGATTGACAGTATAGACTGTAATGGAATAGTTCACATTGACAACTTGGCCAATGTATTAAATCAATATTATATAAATAGTATTTGCGATATTGTGGGTAACATAATAGTTCCTGATTCCGGTACCGATATTGTTTTGCAAACGGTCCCTTTAAATGGTTCAAAAATGGAATATTTCTAATTAATTAACATTGGACAGCTACTTGAAATAATAAAATCCCAAAAAAGAAAAAACAGTACTAATGAATTAGGTCTTGATGTTATTAAGAATTTGTTTCACGTGATAGGCTATCCTTTGCTTAATATGATAAATTTGAGCTTGGAAAAGGGCATAGTCCCTCAAAGATTCAAAACTTCAACTATAGTTGATATTCCCAAAGTATTAAATACAAACAAAGCTGATCAGTTAAGGCCAGGCCTTTTTGTGAGAAATTACTAGAACTAGTAGTGTATGATCAAGTAAGTAAATTCATTTCTGTAAATAAGATATTACACAGTTATCAATCTGGTTTTCGTAATTCGCATTCTTGTGAGACGGCACTCCAACTGGTTATATATGACATGAAAAATATTCTAGATAGGCCGGGAGTAGGAATTTGTTCAGTTTTTATTGATCTCAGAAGAGCTTTGGAAACAATAGATCGTGATATATTATTGTTGAAATTGAGGAAATATGGCTTCAGTGGGGTAGTTTATTCCTGGATTCAGCATTATTTGAGGAACAGATATCAAATAACCACATTTAACAATTCAGCATCGGATCCGGAATTAAACAATGTTGGTGTTCTACAAGATAGTGTTCTTGGGCCCCTACTTTTCATATTATATATAAATGACTTGGGAAAGGTACTAGAGAAATGTAAAGTCCATCTTTTTGCGGATGACACCCTCATTTACTATTACGGGGATAATTTTGTTGAAGTAGTACAAACAGTCAATTTAGAATTGAAAAAAAATATCTGACATATTCAAGATCAATAAACTAAAAGTAAATGAATTCAAATCTAAATTTATGTTCATTGGTGGTCCTGTTTTCCGAGCTAAATTTTTAAACCTTGATTTGAGTGTTAAGATAAATGATCAGGACCTAGAGACTGTACATGAAATAGAATATTTAAGTTTTATGATGGATCATGAACTAAAATTTAATGGTCACATAGATTACATATGTAGAAAGATTAGGAACAAAATTGGTTTTTTGAGAAGAATTTCACCATTTCTGTCAATGCATACTAAACTTATGGTTTACAATACATTAATTCTGCCACATTTTTTTTACTGTTGTTCACTAATTTATACAGCTTGTTCTAGAGCTAGTTATGAACGATTACAAATTATTCAAAACAAGGCGATGAGAGTAATTCTGGGATGCAATAGGTATACTAGTGTGGAATTGATGACTAACTGTTTAAATTGTTTAAAAGTTGAGAAGTTTCTGTGTGTACAAACAATGATTTCCATCTTCCAATCTTGCTAATACATGATAAAAACACAAGATCAGCAAATTCAAATAATTTTTATGTGAGAACAACTATTAAAGGAAGTTCGATGAAGAATTTATTCCACAAAGGGGTTGTACAATTTAATGATCTACCGCAGTACATAAAAGTTAGTGAAAGCGTAAAAATGTTTAAAAAATTATTGATCATATACATTAAAAGTAATTTCACTGAAAGCTAGTGGTTCATATTCATGTTTATATTCACATTTATTTATTGGCATGTATATAATATACATTTTTTGTAATATTCCATATTTTTCATTTTAATTTTATATTTTATTTTGTTCATGTTTTATTTTATATTTTATTCGTATTATATATTACTTCATTTCATGGTTGCTCAATACATGTTTCTGTTTAATTTTGGTATAATTTTGGTACAGTTTGTATGTTTATTTGCTTATACTATTTTATCGATATAACTAATTGTACATTTGGATTTCTATTTATGTTTTGTGTTTACATCGTGGATATTTGTATGCTTGTATTTTGTAGCTTGCAGATTTGTTTTTCGTTTTTTCTTTTTGTCTAAAAATCTGGAAAACAATAGGGAAGAAATAACAAAAATTGAGATAAATGGTAAAACATTTACACACAAATCTAATATTGCAGAAGCCTTCGGAGAGTACTTCCAGAACAATTTCACTAATAACACAATCAATACGCAACATAATCATAACATATCACAAACAGTAACATACTATCTACACAACACACACACAATAAACAAAACAAACTTAGCCACTACTTCTGAGATTTTTAATATCATTGCTTCACTTAAAAACAAGAACGCGCCGGGGATTGACGGCATATCGAATATTCTCCTTAATAGCTTACCTAAGAAAGCAATAGTGCAACTTACACATATTGTTAATTACATAATAAAAACCGGTATATATCCTGATATGCTCAAGATTGCCAATGTTATCCCGATTATAAAAGCTAATAAACAGTCATGTTATGTGGATAGTTACAGACCTATTTCACTATTAAATAATATAGCAAAGGTAATTGATGAAATAATTCTAAAAAGACTTCAACATTTTGTTGACAAACGAAATATAATTCCCCAAGAACAGTACGGTTTATGTGGCGGACACAGTACTGTTGCACAAATTATTCCAGTCTTTAATCACATAAGGAAAGAATTTTATAGAAAAAATAAATCAATAATGGTCACCATCGACATACAGAAAGCATTCGATACTGTATGGCACGAGGGGCTATTGTATAAATTAATAAAACTTCCAGAATATTTAATGAAAATAATCAAATCATACATAACAAACCGAAAATTTAACTCATGTGTGAATGATGGCTTGACGGGACCTTACCCATCCAAGCCGGAGTTCCGCAAGGGTCAGTTCTCTCACCTTTGTTATATTCCCTATTCACCCATGATTTACCCTCCTCACCACAAATCCTAACAGCCATGTATGCAGACGACACTTGTTTTGTATCATCTGCAGCAACACCAGACACAGCATTACACAATTTTCAAACATACATTAACACAGAAATTCTCACATACATGAGAGACAACAAACTTTCAATCAACCCCTCCAAGACAGAGTACTTGTTACTCAAGAGGACAGCGAGGAACAGGGGCTATTGCAATCTATGCACATCAAAGTACTTGGGCTACACAGTGCATGGCAATACGAACGCCAACACGCACATAATGAAGCAAGTACAAAAAGCAATAATGACAATGTGCAAACTGTACTGATTTGCAAGAAAAATTGTCTCTCCACACCCAACAAACTGCTGATATATCGTCAAATTATAAGACCTATATTAACAAACGCCGCACCAGCTGATTACACTGCTACTAAACATAACTTTCACACACTACTAGTGGTGCAAAACAAGTGCCTACGCATGGCAATACCCTACAAAACAGAATATCCAAAGCTTCCTAAAAACTCGAGGTTACATGAACAAGCAGAAATATCTAAAAAATTTTTCAATTATTGTATACCCAAAAATCTTCGTAATAGACTCAGAGCTGCCAGTCGCGCAGAAGACACCCGTGATAGTGGGTGTAGGCTTCTGTATGGTAACTTATTCACATGACAAGTTGTTTAAATTCCCAAACCAAACACATCGATTTAGAGGCTAACATAGTTACCCCTAATCAATTAAAAAATATCCATCTCACATAACATCTCTCTCATTATTAGAAACATCTGTCATGTTGCTGCCTCATAAACTAAACATTCTGTTCGTTTTGAAACCCTGTTTTTCAGCTGCTTTTCAGGGATATACAAGTCGAAATAGCTGTGGAGTCATATTTATGAATACGGGACAAACGACAATAAATGGATAATGCACTTAAGCAACGTGCCATATACACACAATCACGATCTACAACAATCGTACCAGGAATACCAGAACATCGGCCACAATATTTCTGATTGCAATTGTTGATTATATTGTGATGTTATTCTAATTTATTTAAACAATAAACGGGCGGGATAAATTTTAAACTTACGGTATGGCTACTTACTAATTTATTTAAACACTAACTCACTAACACTTAATTTATATATACTTAACTAATCACTTAAATTTAATTTATAGGCACACAAGCTTGATTATCAATTTATATTAGCACTTTACTTTTCGGTGTATTTTTGTTTATTTCTCAAGATACTTTATCAACTAAACTAAGCTCTCTCGGGTCGTTTCCTTATTTATACTAGTGCCTTTTTTACTAAAAAATTCCGGACTACGGCTTATTCAAAAACAATTAGTTTTCTGGCATTTTCTAGATAAGACTGGTCACAAAAACAATGTTTAGATAAAATAGTCGTGAACAGTTATAAAAAACCTGCGTATTCGCCATAATTTTAACTTTTATACCTGGCTTAGACAGAGTCGGATTTAGGGACTATACCAGTGTACTGTTTCGTAACATTACCCCCTCCCTAAATGGAAGTTCCTCCTGGAACTTTTGTGTAGCCGAGACCGGATGTTTGAATCGGCAACTGGCCCCATTTCTACACTTTCCGATCTTGTGGAAATAGCAGGGTACCGTCTTCATCGGATACTGATAACGGGGGTTGTAGCTGCAAATTAATATCTGGATACCGGAATCTTGAAAGATAATCTCTACCATATTCCTAATGATTCGCCAATCCAACTGGTTACTCGCTATCTTAGACATAGCCAGTTTCTTCACGCTGGATTCCAACACAAGGCCTCCTTGGTTTCGAAGTGCTTCCTGCGCATCGCGGTAGGTAGATCGATCTTGAAATTCATTTTTAATTACCACGTAGAAGACGTACCGCGAATTATGTTTCAGTTTCATTGTCTTGCCAGGGGCTGGAATCTGGTCTTCAAGTTTTTCTGATTGCCCGAACTTCTTTCGAAAGACGGTTGCCAACCCTCGTGCGTTCTTGATATGGGCGGGGATGTTGTATGCCAGTCAATAATCTTCCGGGAGAGTGAACAAATCTTGTTGTTGTTCCGAAGTGACTCCATATCTGGTTTTTCCGGTACCTCCATACGCGCCCATAAATTCATCGAAGATAGGGTCAGACACACCTCGAATAAGGTTTACTCCTTCATCTAGGTCATGGTCTCCTTCGAATGGCGCTAGTCGGTTTTGGTGAACTACTTTTGGTTTTCCGTTGGGGATCTTGCTTATGCGATATATAACATCATTGATCCTTTTCTTGATTAAGTATGGACCTTCCCAGGACTTTTGTAATTTTCTCCTCGTCGGGTTGTGTAACCATACTTTGTCCCCTTCTTTACAACCGCTTTCTGTGGCCTGCGTTTCGTACCGACTTTTCATTATGTCGCTGGCAACTTGAAGATTTGTTCGAACTAATCCATGAATATCGTCCAGTCTTCTTCTCAATTGTATCACGTAGTCTTCTCCTGCTAGATCTTCTCCAGGCCGACAGCAAAATTCCAGGTCACAAGGAAGCCTCATTTCACGTCCATACAGGATTTTCGCCGGTGATTCACCCGTTGACTCATTGACGGCAGATCGATAAGCCAATGCGAATAGGAAAAGATACTGGTCTCAATCTCTCTGATGGCTGGATACTACTTTGGACAAGTATTTTCCAATAGTCCTGTTCATTCTTTCGACCATTCCATCTGACTGTGGATGTAAGCTGTTGTCCTGGTCTTCTTCATTCCCAGCTTCTCGCAAATCTCCTGGCATAGATGACTTTCGAAATTTCTTCCCTCGTCGCTGTGGACTTCCAAGGGCACTCCAGTTCCATCCTTTTTCTTGACGAGCACTACTGGAGACACCCACGGACTAGTAGATTCTATTACTTTTTCTTCAGCCATCTCTCGAATTATTCTTCCAGCTTCCTCTCTCTTCGTTCGTGGTAGTCGTCGAGCTGATTGCCTAACTGGCTTGGCATTACCAGTATCAATTTTGTGTTTGACGGATGATGTTCTAACAGTATTTCCTCCTTTTGGTACGAATAGGTCTTGATACTGCAAGAGAAATTCTCTCATTGTCTTTTTTTCAGCTCGATCCAAAGATTGGTCAGCTACTGATAACAACTGTTCGAATCTGGCATTAGAATTGTCAGTGGTAGTTGTTTGGTGGACTATAGACGTCACTGGTATGCAGGATCCAATCCGGGTTTCCTTCTTGATGGTAACTGGGTAATCATTCACGTTTATCACACGTACTGGGATCTCTTTCGCCGACGTAACTAATTCTTTTCCAATTAAAACTCCTTTGCCAACTTCTTCGTCGTGATTTCTTGGCTCCATCATCACCGGTGTACCTTCTTCCATGATTCCCTGTAGCCGTGCTACTATCATGGTTTCGCTTCGCGCAGGTAAAACGGTATCTTCCTGTACAGCTGCCAATACCGCGCTGCCTTCATATGGATGAAGGAATACCTCCTCGAAACCCACTTTAATGGTTCTGTTTCTAAAGTCCTAATTGGAAACCATGTACATTCATTACGTCCATTCCCAGAATCACGTCTTCTTCAATGTTAGCTACGATTAACGTATGCGTGAACTTTTCTGCGCCAATTCCCAATTGGATTTGTGTCTCCCCGTGAACGTTGGCACTCTCACCTGTGGCGGTCCGTAGTCGCAGTCTCGTTGCTAGAAGCTTCTTTTTGGGGTTTATTATCTCCGGTCGTATAATGGTTCTAGTTGCTCCAGTGTCAACCAGCAGATCATATTTCTTGCCATTTACTTCGCCATCCACATATACACTGTCGTTGCGACATCTGAGAGAAGCTATCAGTATGAGAGGGTCTTTGGAACGATCATGGGTTGGTGCTGCCCCCTCGTAGCCGACCCGTTCTAGTTTTCCTGTTACTGGGGTTCTTGGTTTGCAGGAGTCTTGGGGCGCTTACACGAACTACGTACATGCCCTAGCTCGCCACAATTCCAGCATCTGATCTTCCTCGGCTTCTTGTCCATCATACTTTTTATTAAACTGACGAACTGGACAAATCGGTCTTCGTCACCTTCTTCTAGGATGGTCCTAAATTTGTTATATCCTGGAGCCTTCGTTGCTGCTTCATATTCAAGAGCAGTTGTCAATGCGTCAACTAATGTTTTGGGATGGGCTAAACGAAGCGTCCTCTGCATATCGGGGTCACGTAAGCCATCAATGAAGGCCTGGATGCCCAGACATTCCATAATGTTCTCTGGTGCTGACGGATAAGCGAATCTAACGAGTCGGGCAATATCCACATCATACTCTTGGAGGGCTTCGTCACGTTTCTGCCTCCGGTTCTTCAGCTGGGACTGTTCTAGATGTTCGTGACCGTATCGCATATCCAACCCCTTCTTCAGCTGCTCGAAATCATCCGTTTCTTCCAGATGTATCGTCTGAAGTACATCTAAGGCATCTCCCCGAAGCGCGATAGTTAAATTCACTGACTTGTCTCTATCGCACCAATTATTCACTCTAGCGGCTGCTTTAAATTGTTTCACACAATTGGTCCACGACATTTTTCCATCGAACGTTGGGGCCTTGACTCGGGTAAAACTGCGAATGTATTCAAACTTGGGTAGTGTTTCTGGCTTGCAAGGTTTCGTTTGCTCGGTCTTCTTTTCTTCCTCTGGCGTGCCTCGTGTTCTTGAATCCGCAATCTTTTCCTCTAACTCCTTGATGTTTTCGTCTATCGTTGTAATCTCATTCTCGATTTCAGATTTTAAAGACGAAATTTAATTTTCAACGTCAGCGGCAATGTCGTTTTTCATCAATAAGATATCAGCAGATATATCGTTCTAAAAAAGCAGAAATCTTGTCGTCAATATTAGCAGAAATGTCGTTTGTCATAGCAGAAATATCGTTTTCCACATTCGTTGAAATTTTCTCTTCCATGGCGGAAATATCGTTTTTCATAGCAGAAATGTTCTCGTTCATGTTAGCAGAAATTTCGTTCTTCATAGCAGAAATCTTCTCGCCCATGTTCTCTTCCATGGCAGAAATCTTCTCGTCCATGTTAGCAGAAATTGACGAGATTAAGGTGGAAGCCGCGTCATTAAATAAAACTGTTTCTGGATCAAAGCCGTCATTTTCCAGTGCCACTTTAGGTAAGTCTTCTACTAATTCACTTTTCTTACCGGACGTTTCCAACTCACGATCTTCCAATTCGGCTCTTAGTTCACCCACTTTAAGGTCACATAGTCTCTTGGCCATTTTTACGTAGCAATTTATTTGTATTATCCCACTTCTGACACCAATGTGATGTTATTCTAATTTATTTAAACAATAAACGGGTGGGATAAACTTTAAGCTACTTACTAATTCATTTAAACACTAACTCACTAACACTTAATTTAAATATACTTAACTAATCACTTAAATTTAGTTTATAGGCACACAAACTTGATTATTAATTTATATAAACACTTTACTGATCGGTGTATTTTTGTTTATTTCCCAAGATCACTTTATCAACTAAACTAAGCTCTCTCGGGTCGTTTCCTTATTTGTACTAGTTCCTTTTTTACTAAAAAATTCTAGACTGCGGCTTACTCAAAAACACTTGGTTTTCTGGCATTTTCTAGATGAGACTGGTCACAAAAACAATGTTTAGATAAGATAGTCGTAAACAGTTATAAAAAAAACCTGCGTATCCGCCATAATTTTAACTTTTATACCTGGCTTAGACAGAGTCGGATTTAGGGACTATACCAGTTTGCTCTTTCGTAACAATATGTTGAAAACTATTGAATACAGGCATTCTAAAACAAAACTAAACTACCTCTGCCTACGTAAAAGTGTCCGCAAGTAAGGTTTGCCAGCTGTTAGCATCATACGGAGTGAACGGGAGTTAGCGCGTATTTGTTAGACAAGGATAACGATAGGCAGTTGCTCTAGTTTTTGAAGCATTGCGCATGTGTCGGTAGTTAGTGTTCACAACTTGCGGCGCCGGAACTAATTGAAGCGAATTTAAAATACTCCAAAAAAATTATAACTAATAAATTTGAGTGTGGTAGCATTTAAAGTTCTACTAATATACAAAATATTTAATTTTAGATAAAAAAATCGTATTTTAATTTTTTTTATAAAATTAGAAAAACATAGAATATTTAAAAAAAATAATAACGTTGGTTATTCAAGTAGAAAATAGTATATTATACACCACGGTGGTGAAGACTGATATTATTGAGCGAGCACCAAGATTATTTCGCGAGTGGCTTTCACCCAAGCGGAATAAAGTGCGAAGCCTATAAATGTCTTCACCACCGTGAAGTATCTATAGGTACACTTATATCCACTACTAGCCAAAATTTGCTAAGAGCAAGTAACACTGATTTCTTAATAATTTTGCTAGGTAATTTGCACAGATTTCCTCATTCACTAATTTGATTGGCAAACAGTACATCAAAAAAGAAGAATAGTAAGACGAAATTTGTATTAATTGTACATTGTCAACAAAATTAGGTCCAACTTTATGTCTTGCGCTGCCAGCGTGTCACACATACACAGGTTGTGATTATACGGTTGAATTCTGCAATAAAGGTACAGTGAGGCCCTATAAAATTTCTGTTAAACACCCAAGAGTTTCAGATGTTTTTGTTTCATTGACGGATCCAAATGATGTTTTTGATGGAAGCAAAACTTCAAGAGTTTACATTCCTTATGTATGGAATCACTGATTGTCAAAATGTTAATACTGAAAGATTTATTATGTTCAATGAGACTCATGCTATTAAAAATAACAATGAATTTTTTTTTGAAAAATATGAAAAGCTTCGACTCGTCCCATATTTGAGCGTACTGGAAATCTTTAAAGAAAAAATGGTTGCGGACGATCTTCATTAAATCAATGTAACTAAATGCTACTGAACCGAATTGTATCAAGTTTAGTGACGAAAATAATAGCTGGATTCTAGATGGTTATCTGAAGCCAACGTGGTTTTTAGGAGATCCAGCACCCACGCAAGTTGGAAGTGTCCTATATAATTATATAAACAACCGTTTGATGATGATTCGGATGTTTGTGACAACGAAAGTGATAGCAGCAATAAAAGTGGGAGCAGTGACGAATCTGATCTTGACTTAATGGTATAAAATTGTATTTTAAAGTTTAAGAATTATTTAATAATTTTTTATTTCATTTCATTATCCTTAAAAAAATCTGTCGTATTTACTGAATAATTCAATAACATGTACTTAATCCTCAATACAAATCTCTCTTATATTTTTTTGCAGCTATTAGCAAATAGCGAATGCGGAATAAAACGTGCCTTAACAAATGATGAAGTCCGCTAACTTCCTTTCACTATGAATGATCTTTAACAGCCGGCAACCCCTATTTGTGGCCACTTTTACATAGACAGAAGTAGTTTAACGTTTACAGAAAGAAACTCCTTCAAATTTGATATATTGTTAAAGGAAGGAAAAACTGTAGTAACTTTTAGAACAAAATAAACAGTCAGGTTCACGGTTAATAACTTTAACAGGTTATGGGCCCAGGATTGCGCAACTGTTGGAAATAATTTATTTGAATTTTTTTTTGTTCCTGTTGTAAAGAGCATTCTTGAAGGATAAAAATGGAAATGATGAAAGTTCAAATAGGCTTCCCGAAACGTAAAGTAAATTGGAATACATGGAAATATAAGTTGTGTGTTTTACTACGAGGAATACCAGGTGCAACTGATGTTATAGAAGGTAAATTGCTCAGACCAGTTCCTGTATCCTCTACAGCATCTACAGAAGAACAAATGGAGTATGATGAGAAGGTTGAGTATTTTACTAAAGCAGATACTAGTGCATTACTGATACTCCCAACTAATATGACTGAAGAAACTCTTCAAAAAGTGATGAGATTTACTACAGCAAGAAATGTTTGGTTAGAAATTCACAGATTGTTTGATGGGAAAACTGAAGATAAAACTTATGAGTTATGTACTGAGTTTTTCAGTTATAAACGACAAACAGGTGATGACATTGCAAAACATACTTCAAAGCTGAAAAACCTTTGGCAAGAACTTCAACAAGAAACCACCAGAGACAAGTTAGTTCTTATGAATAATTGTTGTTGTGATTTACCTGAAGTACTGTTAATATGTAAGATACTTGATACACTGCCAGAAGAATATTTTTCGTTTAACTCTAACTGGATGCTAATGTCGAAATCAGATAGAACAGTACACAATCTTACCAACCAGTTATGTTCCTATGAAAAAGCATTATCTTATAAACGGTTTTAAAGATTAAAACCACATTTTCGCATCTGTGACCCTGAACAATATTCTATCATAAAATTGTTACTTGTATACACTTCGGGGGATGTATTGTGCTAACAAACCGAAATTTCTCCAAAAATAACCAAAAATTTAGTATATCTGGATTTATAGGACCCGCTGTACTCGCTCCAGTCAAATGAAAATCAATAGGGTACATCTGTGAGACACTTTGAACAATATTCATACATAAAATTGATCAATTGTATACTCTCTGGAGGCTGTATTGTGCTAAGAAACTGAAAATTCTCCAAAAATGACAAAAATCTGGTACTTCAAGTACCATAGCACCCGTTGTATTGGCTTTAGTGAGCTGAATATCAATAGTGTTCATCTTTGAAAGGCTCTGAATAATATTCAATTATAAAACTGATCACTTGTATATACTCCGGAGGCAGTATCGTGCTAACAAACTGAAACTTCTCCAAAAATGACAAAAACATCATACTTAAAGTACTGTAGCACTTGTTGTATTGGCTCTGGTGAGCTGAAAATCAATAGAGTTCATCAGTGAGATGTTCTTAACAATATCCACTCATAAAATTGGTGACTTGTTGAACTCCGGAGGCTGTATCGTGCTAACCAACTGGAATTTCGCAAAAATTGACAAAATGTCGTACTTCAAGTACCATAGCACCCGTTGTACTGGCTCTGGTGAACTGAAAATCAATAGGGTTCATCTGTGTTATCTTCTTAACAATATTCAAACATAAAATTCCCGACTTATTGCACTCTGGAGGCTGTATCGTGCTAACAAGAATTGTAAGGAAAAGTGGCCGACGACAACGACGACGACGACGACGACATACACACAGGATTTTTTTTCTAAAAACAGTTTTTTCGTGTTGTTGTTGATGGAAAACGTAAACATAACTCAAAAAAAAATTTCTAAATTCTAACTTTTTTTGGGGTAAACCAATACTTTTCTCGCATATTGAAAGGTTGGGCGGAAAAGTAATGAAACGGAAAACAGAAATGAAGAGACTTTAAATACAGAAAAAATTTCAGACAGACATAATTTCGAGAAGAAGAAATATAGAGTATGTCACTATTGCAAGAAAGTGGGTCATAAAGTTCGTCAATGTGTCAAGTGGAAAGCCGATGGAAGACCTCCAAAGCATACAGTTAACAATAAAAGTAATGAATCTGAAGAGACAAATGAAGCAATTTTAAATGTAGACTGATGTCATCAAAACAGTTGGTTTTTATAGATAATGGAGCAACTAATCATATCTGCAATAGAAACGATCTTTTCCAGACATTTCAGCACTTCAATAAAACGTACACAGTAACAATCGCAAATGGAGTATCCATTGAAGCTATTGGCAAAGGTTTAATAATAATAGAAGCTTTTGTATATAGTAAAAAGTATTTTATTGGATTAGCTAATGTGTGGTATGTTCCTGGTATAAAGAAAAATCTTTTTTCTGTATTGGCTGCACAAGACAAAAATCCACATAGTGAATTTCATTCGAAAGTAGAATAATGTACTCTAGTAATTGATGGAGAAATCAAGTTAAAAGGCCATAGACATCGATACGGAAGTGTGTACAAACTAGCTATTCAAAATGTTAACCCTGAAAAAACCATGTTGGATGTGAATATGGTTGCGGATAGTAGATTGTTGCAGTTAAACCATGAAAGGTTTGGACATCAGAATAAGAAACACGTGAAATTTATCATTGAAAAAGTTTTAGATATAAAGGTTCCATTAGATAGTGAAATATGCGAAGGCAATATTTACGGAAAATCACATAGTTTGAAATTTGGAACTAGAGAACGTGCCAAAGCACCTGAGAGCTCATTCACTTGGATGTTTGTGGACCTTTCAAAACCTCAAGCTCAGGAAATCGCTATTTTGTACTTTTCAAGGACGATTTTAGAAAATTCAGATATGTTTACTTTATGAAAGAAAAATCTGAAGTTGCAGAAAAAACTAGAAATCCTTTTGAATGAATTGAAAATAGCGGAACACGTAATGAGAGAGCTAATTTCAGACAATGGAGGTGAATTTACCAGCAGCATTTTTTGACAAATTTTACAGAAGAATGGAATTAAGCATAGATTGGTCATGTTATACACACCAGAGCAAAATGGGTGTTCAGAAAGAGATAATCGAACTATTGTTGAAACTGCAAGATCAATCATGTATGCAAGAAACAATTTACCGCAAATTTTATGGGCTGAGATGATAAATACTACTGCATATATTTTGAATACAACAGGCATATCTGGTGTGAATGGAAAATCTCCCAATGAAGTTTGCCTAACATCAAGCATTTGAGAGTTATAGGGTGTACCTGTTACGTACATATTCCCAAAAAATGTTGAAAGAAAATGGACAGAAAAGCGGTAAAAGGAGTTTTAATTGGTTACAATAATGATGATGGATATCGTGTATGGTGTGAAGAAAAACAACAACTCATAAGATTCAGATATATTATCATCAAGGAACAACCTTTAACTAGATGGACTGAATTTTCACCCGTTGAAGATATGAAAAGTACTGAAACTGAAGATGAAAGAAGTTTAGATAGATCTAAACACGATATTCGACCAGAAAATCAAGAAATGAACGAAGAAGATTTAGAAGATAGATTTAAAGAAGAGCCAAAATTAGTAGAGAATATATTTAAAAAACATAGAGAAATAAAATTACCTAGGAAGTTTGAAGATTTTGTAATGGAGGTTTATACGACACTTGTAGAACTTAAAGAACCACAGACTTACCAAGAAGCTATTGATAGTAATTATAAAAACATGTGGCTGGAAGCCATGAATGAAGAAATCGCATTTTTGAAAGAAAATGAAACATGGATTCTACAAGATTTACCATCCAGGAAGAAAGCAATTTCGTGTAAATGGGTTTACAAAATTAAAACTAATCCGGATGGCTCTATACATACATTCAAAGCTAGATTGGTAGTCAAGGAATTTTCACAAATATATGGTGAATCCTATGAAGAAACTTTTAGTCCTGTTACTAAATCTGGAACAATAAGAGCTTTGTTGAGTAGAGCTGCTAGTGAGAAAATGAATTTAAGCCAATTTGATGTCTCCATTGCGTTTCTTTATGGATATCTGGAGAAAGAAGTATATATGAAACAACCGGAGGGTTATCAAGATGGTACTAGTAAAGTTTGCTGTCTCAAACGTAGCTTGTATGGACTTAAGCAAGCTCCGAGATGCTGGAATAGAAGATTCGTAGATTTTCTTATAAACCAAAATTTTAAGGCAAGTGATGCAGATCCATGCTTGTTTATCCAGAAACAAGAACATGATATGATTCTATTGGCACTTTATGTTGACGATGGACTTTTAGCCACGAGTAACGAAATTCTGGAAAATGAATTTATGAATAATTTGGAAAAAGAGTTTAAAATTACTGCAAAACGAGCTACCTATTGTTTGGGCTTGGAAATTGACACTAGTAATGTCAGTTCTGTAACAGTGAGTCAGGCAGCTTATACAAGAAGAATCTTGAAACATTTTGGAATGCAAATTTGTAAGGCTGTGACTACACCAATTAATAAAAGTGACCAATCAGGGAAAGAAACTGGAAAAGTACAAAAATTTTTTCCTTATAGGCAAGAAATTGGAGCTCTAATGTATCTTAAGGTAGAAACAAGACCAGATATTGCGTATGCAGTAGGAGTTGCTTCAAGAACATTAGAAAACCCATCTCATGATGATTGGATTCATGTGAAACGTATTTTTAGATATCTCAATAATACTATCGATATTGGAATTATCTATAAGTCTGGTAACAAATTGAAACATCTTCAAGGGTTTAGCGATGCTGACTATGTAGGAGATCCTACAACCAGAAAATCAACTACAGGTGTTATTTGTAAATATGCTGGTCAACAACAGTAGCAGGAATAGTTGCTGCAAGTGAAGGAGCCGGAGAACTGATATGGTTAAAAAGACTTTATCAGGAAATTATAGGTTTAAAAATGTTCCTACACTATCAGTTGATAATGAAGCTGCTATTAAGTTAACGAGGAACCCAGAATATCAACGAAGAGCGAGACATATTAAAATCAGGCATTTCTTTGTAAGAGAATTGGTAACTGAATGATATATTGATATAGAACGGATTGCTTCGGAACACCAATTCGCAGATATATTGACGAAGTCATTATTCAAGCCAAGAATGGATTATATTTTGAAAAATCCTGGAATAGTGAATATCAAAAGTACTTAATGAGGGAAGTTGTTGAAGCTTTTACATTATAGTTACTTTGTTGATATACTCTAAGCTCTACTTAAATGGGTGGATTGTAAAATAATATAAAAAATGTCAGATTGATATATAATTGATTGATGTCAAAAACGATTTTTTGATAGAGGCATTTTTCTAAAAGTTACTACAGTTTTTCCTTAGTGAAGTTAATAAATTAAAATAAACAGTCAGGTTCAGTTAACATATACGATTGAACAATAAACGAATAATTGCTTACACCTGGCTGCGAAGAAGTTGAGGCCTAGTTAAGTTTTTTAAGTTCTCCACATGAAGTAGAGTGCAGTTCATTCAAATAATTAATACATCAAATTTTCTTCAATAAATCTATTAATAATAATTTAGTTAAAAATACTAGTGGGCACATTTTAATAGGCAACCCTACCAAAACATATTGTCCCTTACATAACTGAATGAAAAAATTTCACTTTGATCAAATATTCGAAGAACGGAGTAATTTTGCAGCCGGATTTTAGACTATAGTGCAAGAAATTAGAAATTCGTTCTCTCCTTTGATTTGGAATGAATATTTGTGGTGCCCTCTAAATATTACAGTTTATTTGACAGAAAGAGAAAACAGGCATGTTCCGTTTTCTACATCAGCTGCACTACGCAGAATAGAAGAAGTGCAGAAATACCAAAATGCATAAAAAATTCCCTAAAGTGAACGTAAAATGACTAATATGGTCATTGAGTATTAATTGTTAGAGCCAGAAGTGCATCTTAAGTGTACTTTGTGGCACTTTTTAAGAAAAAGGAAAGAAGAAAATAGAAAACGCTATCTAGCGACTATCGTCAACTCTCAAAAATGTTGATTGTCACAATGGTTTAAGTATCTATTTTTTTAAATTTTGGACTAAAATTGATTACTTCTGTGGTAAGAAGCCACAACTTGATAAGTCGACTTTTTATCAAAATTAAGGTATCAACACCACTGTGTTCGTCTCGTCGAGATCTACAAGATGGTATAACTTGATAATTCCAATTCCTAATAATAACGGTCATAGAAGGGATGCCCAAACCTGATATGTTTAAAGTGGATATTACAGACGAGGTAAAAACTTGATAAGTTGACATAACAATGTATGCCTTTAATTAAATGGTTTTAAAAAAGATGTGAACACTTGATATGTCAGAATTGCTATCGGTTCAAGGTCCCAAGCTGTTACTCGCATATGCAGATGACATAGATCTCGTTGGAGACTCCATCCTATCCACGAAAGACATTTTCAACAAGGTGGAAAGAGCAACAAGTGAAGTAGGGCTGAAGATTAATGAAGAGAAGACGAAATATATGTGTATAAATAGAACGACACAAAGAGACAGAATAGGACAAAATGTGACGATCAACACCTTTAATTTCGAAAGAGTACAACGTTTTAAGTATTTGGGGGCCGTAATCACAGCGGACAACGATGTTACCGAAGAAATAAAAGACAGAATCCAATCTGCAAACCGCTGTCTATTTGCACTGAATAAGCTCAAAAAATCAAAAAATCTCACAAGAAGTTCAAAGATCAAAATCTATAAATCCATCGTCAGACCTGTAATAACTTACGGATGCGCAACGTGGACCATGACCAAAGCAAACGAAGAAAAGCTCAGACGCTTTGAACGAAAAATACTTAGAAAAATTTTCGGACCTCACCATGACATCACCACAAACCAGTATAAAATCAGAACCAATATCGAATTAAAAGCACTCTACAACGACGCCAATATTGTCCAAGGAATTAAATCACAGCGACTAAGATGGGCAGGCCACGTGCACAGACTGAATAACGAAAGACTTGTAAAACTGGTATGGGAGGAGATTCCCACAGGCAAAAGACCACTCGGACGTCCCAGAATGCGATGGAGAGATAACATCCAAGCAGATCTCCGGAAAATGAACATTCCATTTGACCCTAGGTTGATGGAAGACCGAACAAATTGGAAAAAAGTTGTACAGTCAGCCAAGACCCACCCAGGGTTGTAGCGCTACGTGATGATGATGACTTGATATGTCGATTTATCTAATTCTTCCACTTTCAAAAACAGCTAATTTTTATAGATTTTAAAGAAGACATAACTTGATATGTTGACATATCAAATTGTACCTTCCTTAAAAATATCCCCTATTCTGTAATTATATCAATGCGGAATCTGTTATATGAACATATCAAGTTTTCGCGTCTGAGAAAAGATGACTGCACTACAGTGATGTCACTTGTCAAGCTGTGTTATCAAGTTTTGTCATATTATTCATTATTATCGATTTTAAAATAGGTGCTGTTGTTTAGCAGTTCAGTTGTGAATAAAGTGTGTTTTATGTACCAACAATGACTTATTCTTGTACTAACTGTAATAAAATTTGTGTAACTCGAAATGAATTGATGGTACATTCCGGAAAATGTGGAGATAAACTACTACAGTGCGGTACAAGGTCTTCGGTTAAAAGTGAGTTTAAAGTTACTAAAATTGATTGTACCTTTGACGAAAAGAATGCAGCTACTGGCGTAATCTCTATGCCACATAATACATTGATGTGTAAACCTTCAACTAGTAGCCTGAACTCAACATATGAACCCCAGGTAAATATTATAATATTATTAACGTGGACCTAATGTCGTTAAAACTAATAGTAGGTCTACGTAAAACTAATGTTTGTACGTTATTGTAGGACTCATTCGAAGAAGATTCCCATGACTCAGATGCAGACCCACAATGGACTCCTGATGTCCTTAAAGGCCACTCCAGGAAACGAAAACTATTTAGTCTAGTGCCAGTAAAGGGGAAAAAGACAAGATCGGAAAGTGATACTGAAGGTTATTTTTTTATTGTGTATATGATGATTTATTTTAAAGTATACAGGTTTTACACTTTTTTTTAGTTTGAGTAGGGAATTTTAAATATTGAAGAACTTAAAGATTTGGATGGATGTACCTGTTGTACAAGTCCGTGGAAAAAAATTAAGATCTTAATAGTATTGTTTGTTTTTCAGATGAGGTTATGTTTGATAATGAACTTAATATACGTAGTAGTCCACTAATAGTTTCCGAAAGCAATGTATCATTGGAACCATCTCAGTTACAAGATGATAATCAGAATAAAGGTAGAAACAAACATTCAACTACAACCAAACTACTTACCTCTACTTCCTCTAAACCAAAAAGAAAGAAAGGTGTTAGAGCACGTGAACAAGAAAAAAATAAAACAGATCACGGTTTGGCCTACAAAAATAGAAAAGGTGAAGTTAAAGGTCCCGTCGAGTTCAAGTCTATTGAGAGATGTAGTCAGAGGAAAAAGTGTTCCGAGATAATAACTCCAGAAATACAAAATCAAATATTTAAAAATATTTATTCTTTGCCAATGAAAGTAAGACATCAAACATTGTTTGAAAGAATTGAAATTTCAAATAAAAAGTATAGTGCAAAATATAGAGGTAAGAATGCTCTTACTCACGACCGGCTTGTGACTGTCAGTTATTGTATTATTGTTGAGAATAAAAAACTCAATGTTTGCAAATTAATGTTCATGAGGGCGTATGGCGTAACCAGAGGGAAATTGGACATATTATTAGAAAAGAAAAGGGCCTCTTCCTATGGCGTTATTGATGTTGATATGAGGGCTAAGAAGACACCACCCAATAAAACAAGTGATAAGATAAATTTTATTCACCAGTTTATAGAGAAATACCCAAGACACGAAAGTCATTACGCTAGGCGAGATAACTCATCAGAAAAGATATTTTGCCTAGTCACTTGATTATTAAAATAATGTACAAAGAGTACTTACAATGGAGAGAAGAAAATGGTCTCGAAAAATCGGTTGGTTACGACACTTTTAGAAAAATTTTTAATACAAAGGGCTATAAGTTTAAAGAGCCATCCATTGACACGTGCAAAACTTGCCACGAGTTTAATGTATTCAAAAGACATGCTACTAGTAAAGCTGATCGTGATGAAATCGATAAAAATCATAATGTTCACGTTCAAGAGGCACAAGAGGGTTATGACCGTAAACGTGAAGACAAAGAAAATGCAAAAAATACTGTTTACCAAAGAGTTTTGGTTTTTGACTTACAACAAATTTTGCCTGTGCCGTACCTCACAACCAATATTGCATATTTCAAAAGACTATTAACTATGTACAACCTAATCATCCGTGATTGTTCACAAGAGAAAGAATCGTCAGACTGTTGTATGTGGAGTGAGCTTCAAGGAGGGAGAGGATCAGATCAGATTGCCTCTTGTATTTTGAAAAAGCTTCTTCAGTTACCAACAAGTGTAGAGCAGGTAATTACGTACTCAGATACATGTGGCGGCCAGAACAGAAACATTAATATGGCAGTTATGTTTATGTATGCTCTGGCGAAAAACGAGAATTTGAAGGTCATTCATAAAAAATTTCTCCTACCAGGTCACACACGTCTAGAATGTAACAGTGACCATGCACGTATTGAGCGGGCAAAAAACAGACTTGGGTCATCAGGATCTTCCAGCAGTGGGGGAGAAAATTATAGGATTATGGTTCCTCGTGATTGGTGTCAGTTTGTAAGAGCTATCCCTGGAAAAAAAAGCTTTATTGTGATTGAGATGAACTTACCAGATTGTAAAACGTTTCCCTCTCTTTAAGCTAGGAATAAGGTTTTAGTTCATCGCAATCAGGACACTGAGAAAAAGCCAGTCGAGTGGCTAAAAATTTAATGGCTTAGATACACTAAGGATTTTGGAGTCATTCATTTCAAATATGATCTGAATCCATTTTCTCTATTTCGAACCCTTGTAGTGAGTTATAAAAGACAATAAGGACAAAAGGTCTTTAATTAAGTATAAAAATAGAATCTAATAATAATATCTAATTTTAATATTCAAGAGATAATGAACTCATAACACGTTTGTTTATCAGTCATGACCGAACGGGGAAACAACATTCTTTCATATTTTGAACTTGAACGTGAAATTGAAGTCATCGACTTGAAGTATTGTCAAATATTTCCTATAAATAATTAAGCATTGGGAAATGGCGAAGAACTCAGTATTTATATTCGATATAGTTCTAATGTAGATTAATGTGTAAATTGTATTTAGATTAATATACTAACCCAGTGAATTAAATCAAAGTGTTTATTATTCAACCCCAACACATGGTTACGAGGTAAGTGTTTCTCGACAATAAATGGTGTTATGGTTTAATCGAGGTATCTACGAGGGCACTTGCTAAGTAACCACTACATGGCGATCCTGCAAATTAAATGGTAATCGCCACTACATGGCGATCCTGCAAATTAAATGGTAATGCTATTGGTATAATGGTATCGCCACTACATGGCGATCCTGCAAACTAATGGGACATGGTAATTATAAAATGGTTATGGTCTAATTAATGGTAAAATAGATATCGCCACTATTACATGTACTAGTTAATGGTAATGAAAAAATACGGTAATATGGACCCTAAGAACTAATGGTAACTGCAAATAAATGGTAATTAATGGTAACCGAGATCCTGAAAATCAAATGGTAATTAATGGTAACCGAGATCCCGCCATAAGGACACGTGAAAATATATGGTTTTTTATCTAAATTTGGGACCTTGGAGAAAACAAACAATGGGAGGTTCAGCCACAAAACAAGAGGCAAAAGAAACGGGTACAGTCAACAATACATTCATGGTACAACAAGACAGTTTCACGACGCATGTAATGGTTCTACTATACATCATAACTGTAGCTTTCATTCTAAAATTTATCTGGTCGGTGTGGAAAACTCACAGGAGGGCACTGAAAAGAGATATCAGCAGAGGCATTGCAGCGAAGCAGGCAACAGGAACCCTCACCGTGTAAAATAAAACTGTAAGTACCTAAACATTCTATTCTTGTGTACGAATCTTTGAATGTCAATAACGTGGGAAGATTTTGATGATAAGTTACGAATAATTGTGGACGAAGTTAATAAACAGGGAAAAAGAGTTTTGAAAAAAAGAAACTCCTAAAAATCCTGATATACATATAGAAGTAATTAATACCATAGTAGGTCTTTATAATAATTTTGTTAGATTAATAGGTAAAAATTGGAAAAATTTAAGTTTATTACAACAAGAAAGTTGTAGAAATTATTCAGATAAAATTAGAGATAAGGCTGCTAGGGCATTTCAAGCGTTAAATTGTATTATTAAAATACCTAACTCTATTTTGGAGGAAATCGATACGGAGGTATTACAAGCAATAAGCAAACAATTGAAAATGGCGACTAGTATGAATGATTTTTTTAATTTTGCGAGTAAAGAGTTACCGAACGAATTTAACGGTGAAGCAAACAAATTACAGTCATTCTTAGATTCATTAGATTTACTACAAATAAATGTGACGGGTAACGAAGAAAATGCTATTTTATTAATAAAAACGAGGTTAACGGGAAAAGCCAGAAGCTTGATCTCGACGGAAAACTCCATTGCTGACATCAAGAATAAACTGAAAACAGGGATAAGAGGAGACAATCCAAGCCTTCTCTTAGCGAAACTGGGTAAAGTAAAACAAAATGGAAAAGATGTTACACAGTATGCAACAGAGGTAGAGAAATTGGCGGAAAGATTACAAGCAGCATACATATCGGAAGGGATGCCAGAACGACTAGCCGAAAAATATACGAAGGAGGCGACGATCAAAGCAGTAACTATGAACGCCGCAACGGACGCAACCAAAACAATAATTGCAGCGGGAAGTTTCGAAACGACACAAGAGGTACTATCGAAATTGGTTTCAGTGGAAGGCGTAATAGGACAACAACAAGTTTTACACATGAAAGATAACAGGAATTTCTTCAGGAAGTCAAACTTCGACGTTAGGAATAATCACAGGCGTGGAAACAGCAGAGGATTTTATAACGGTAATCAACCGGGAAGAACGTTTCGACAGTATAATCAAAGGAACAACTATGGCAGATACGAAAATTATAATACGAAATTCAATAGGAATAATAATTACAATAACCACAGTAAAAATAACGTGAGAATATGTGAGATAGAAAATGAAGAAGCAAGAGAGACTCAGAAACAATTGGGGTTTTAAATGAAAAATCAGATAACGAAAACAAAATATCAGGAACATATTCAGCATACTATTTAGATTTATCACTTTCTAACTTTATAGAAATTCACACAAGCGTATCAGACAACATTTGTAATTTTATATTAGATACAGGAGCAGACATTTCTCTAATCAAAATTTCCAAAGATTTTCCACATCATCTAATAGAGACAAGGAATAAAATAAGCATTAAGGGGGTAACTGAAGGCTCAGCAAAAACTCTAGGTCAAATATGCATAAACCTTTATATCAATAACATAACTTCAAGTCATTGTTTTCACGTAGTGGAAGAAAATTTTCCAATACCTACGAATGGACTAATAGGAAGAGACTTCATGACAAAAAATAATTGTATATTAGACTATTCACAATCAGAATTGCACATAAATTACAAGCCTAACAGGCGAGAAACCATACGAATTTTTGGTAATCCAGAATATGATACCTTAGCAATACCACCTAGATGTGAGGTATACAGGCTAATAGAAAATTTCAAGAATTTGAGAAAGGATACAGTAATAGAGCAACAAGAAATAGCACCAGGAGTATTTATAGCCAGATCCATAGTATCAAGGAAAACCCCTTACGTCAGAATTTTAAATACAAATTATGAAAGTATTACAGTAAAAACTAGGAACATTGAGACCTTAGATTTAGATTTATTCGATATATATACAATTAAGACTGATAATAGTAACAGACTGAAAGAATCAAGGAAAGCACTAAACTTAGAAGTACCGGAATATGTAAGAAATGATTTAACAAAACTTTGTGAAAATTACGAAGATATATTTGCTTTAAAGAATGATATACTAACGCACAATAACTTTTACGAACAAAAGATATCAGTAAAAGATGATACACCGATATACATAAAAAATTATCGTACACCACATTCGCAAACGACGGAATTAAATAATCAAGTAGAAAACCTTATAACACAAGGAATAATTGAACCCTCAGTATCAGATTATAACAGTCCAGTACTACTCCTACCAAAGAAATCGACGAATCAAGATAAGGCATGGAGACTTTGTATAGATTTTAGACAGTTAAATAAGAAAATAGTCACAGATAAATTTCCTTTACCTCGTATAGACGCAATTGTGGATCAATTAGGGAGAGCAAAATGGTTCTCAGTTTTAGATCTTATGTCAGATTTTCATCAAATACCTTTAGAACAATCTTCTAGAAAATACACTTCGTTTAGTACAGAAAAAGGCTCATTTCAATTCACAAGACTACCCTTTGGGCTAAATATAAGTCCTAATAGTTTTTCAAGGATGATGTCAATCGCATTTTCAGGGTTAACTCCAGAAAAAGGTTTTCTCTATATGGACGATATAGTTGTGATAGGAATTTCAGAAAATCATCATTTAACCAATCTTAGAAAGGTGTTTGACGCATGTCGAAAATTCAATTTAAAATTAAATCCACAAAAATGCCAATTCTTCAGGCGAGAAGTCACATATTTAGGTCATAATTTATCAAAGGATGGTGTTTCACCAGATAAAGCAAAATATTCGGTCATTCAGCATTATCCAGTGCCGAAGAATGCCAACGAGGTCAAAAGATTTGTTGCATTTTGCAATTACTATCGAAGATTCATTCAGAATTTTGCCGAGATATGTATTCCTTCAAATAGGTTAGCTAGGAAAAACGTGAAATTTGAATGGTCACAAGAGTGCGAAAACTCATTTCAGGTATTAAAAAATGCACTAATGAACCCACCAATTTTAAGATATCCAGACTTCAATAGACAATTAATATTAACCACAGACGCTTCAAAGAGCGCATGTTCAGCAATCTTAAGTCAAAATTACGAAGGGATTGACCTACCCATCGCATTAGCATCACGCAGCTTCAAGAAAAGCGAACTTAACAAACCCACCATCATAAAAGAGTTATTAGCAATCCATTGGGGAATCAATCATTTTAAGTGTTATTTATATGGTTCACCACACTTCATAGTAAAAACGGATCACAAGTCACTAACACATCTATTCGCAATGAAAGATCCGACCTCGAAACTCACGAGAATACGAATTGATTTGGAAGAATACGATTTTGAAATACAATATGTTAAAGGTACATCGGATTACGCGGATAGCATATCGAGAATATCCATAGATGAACTTAAGGATTTATACATACATAATTCACATGTCTTAGCAATCACAAGAGCACAAGCGCAAAAAGAAAACGCCCAAACAGGAAAGGATTAAAAGAATAACGTGGAAACAAAGGAAGTAAGAATACAAAATCCAGCAGTAATAAAAGTTTTAAACAATCTTGAGGCACATAAATTACCAATTTTACATTTTGAAAATAACCGTATCTCGCTAAGGATGAGCATTCGGATCAAAAATAAGTTGAAATTTAGTGAAGCCGTAAATACCGGATTAAACAACTTCGACCTAGGACGAACGTTGAAAAAGCTTGAAGAGCTATCGGTAAGAAATGAAGTAAAAATAATGAAAATATATACAAATGATGATATATTTCAAAAGTGCACAGTAAAAGAATTTACAGAAGTAGGAAATCAAAGGTTAAAAAGTATTCAAATATGTATATGTGAAGTACCAAGAACGGTACAGCAAAAAGAAGAGATCAAAAAGATATTAGAAAGATACCACAACGATCCAATGTTTGGAGGACATGTAGGAAATAATAGATTATTAAAGAAACTAAGAGCAAATTTCAAATGGAAAAACATGGAGAGAGACGTAAGAAAGTACGTAAAGAATTGTCATAAATGTCAAGTAAACAAAGCAAAGATTACTCATAAAGAAAAATTTGTCATCACAGATACAGGGATAAAACCGTTTGATATTATTTACATAGACACAATAGGTCCGTTTGTAGAAAGTAACAACGGGAATCGTTATTGCATTACAATACTATGCGAACTAACTAAATACGCAGTTATGATACCAGTTCAGAATAAAGAAGCACACACTATAGCAAAAGCAATATTCGACAATTTTATACCGAATTACGGGCTGATGAAGGAGATAAGAACAGATCAGGGAACAGAATACAAGAATGAGATAAGGAAGAATTTAGCGGAACTTTTAAATATAAAACATAATTTTTCAACGGCTTACCATCACGAAGCAATAGGCAGTTGTGAAAGGTTACACCGAACATTTAATGAGTATGTAAGACACTTTATCGCAGACTCCAGGAATAACTGGTGTGAGTTTGTTAAAACGTTTGCTTACTGTTATAATACTACCCCGAGTACATATCATGGATACACTCCTTTTGAGTTATTATTCGGGAGAAAGCCCAATTTGCCAGAATTCTTAGGTGAAAAAATCGAACCATGTTATAATTTTGAAAGATATGATAAGGAATTGAAGTACAAATTACAATACGCTAATGAAAGAGCCAAACAGTTTCTAATAAATAATAAGGTAAATAGAGTCAGTAGTAGTGAAAAGGATTCCTCACCTGTAAATTTTAGAATAGGGGAATTAGTAATTTTAAAAAATGAAGGTAGAAATAAATTTGATCCACATTATTTAGGTCCGTTTAAAATATCGGGAATAACAGGTGTAAACTGCGAGATCACATCTCCAGACAATAAGACGCAAATCGTACACAAAAATCGTATGTTTAGATACGTTGACCGGAAACAAATGTAAATAAGTGAAGAGTGTTTATAAACGAACAAAGTAGTGTTAGTAAACAAAAAAACATTTAATAAACAAACTATTTTTATGTATAAGTGATATCGAAAAATTAAGACAGTAATTTTTCTCTCCCAAGAGGGGATGATGTAGTGAGTTATAAAAGACAATAAGGACAAAAGGTCTTTAATTAAGTATAAAAATAGAATCTAATAATAATATCTAATTTTAATATTCAAGAGATAATGAACTCATAACATTGAACTCATAACACGTTTGTTTATCAGTCATGACCGAAGGGTAAACAACATTCTTTCATATTTTGAACTTGAACGTGAAATTGAAGTCATCGACTTGAAGTATTGTCAAATATTTCCTATAAATAATTAAGCATTGGGAAATGGCGAAGAACTCAGTATTTATATTCGATATAGTTCTAATGTAGATTAATGTGTAAATTGTATTTAGATTAATATACTAACCCAGTGAATTAAATCAAAGTGTTTATTATTCAACCTCAACACATGGTTACGAGGTAAGTGTTTCTCGACAATAAATGGTGTTATGGTTTAATCGAGGTATCTACGAGGGCACTTGCTAAGTAACCACTACACCCTAAACCTTATTCGCGACAGAACAGGCCGCAAATCCTCTGCTACTAATCTTGAAGTTGGTAACTCATATGAGGGTACCATTGGGATAAATCCTTTGAAAAAGAAGGACCTGTTACCAATACTAAGTTTAATAGATGCAGAGTTCCACAACTTCTACAAGAAGCTCCCCACAACATCAGCAGCTCAGGAGTTTGATGAGTTGAGCGATACGCAGGAAGACTCCGAGTCTGAACACTAGTTTTTTTTTGTATTTTGTTTATTAAAGAAATATTAATTTCATAAGATGTTGAATTTTTTACCTTGGGTACCTTTATTGATATCAAAACTCAAAAATGTAAATATTTGCACAGAAATAACATGTTTTGGGATATTTTTAGTTCTGTTATCGATTTGCCAATTAAAAAATATACCGGAGTAAAAGATGGTAAGACCTGTTATGTTCAAAAACCTTAAATAACTCCGATATTTTGATATATTCCACTTTCATACTTGAAACTCCCAATATTTGGTGTTGAAGCTCTATAAAAAGTATTAACTGTAAAATGTATGTTGAAGTATAGATTTGCCTCCGACAGTTTATTTTAAAATGGCTCTCCTGTAAAGTTACCGAAAGTCGACATATCAAGTTATGGCTTCTATCCACATACATCATAAAAAGTAAGTAAATTTATATGATTTTATTCAACAATTACATGGATTCATTCCTTTTTAGTGTCTGATACTGACAACAGTGATGATTTCACCACAACTCCTCCAGAAATTATAAAGAGTTAGCAGTTCAATATACGTTCTTTGGTTTTTTATTTGATAGTTGTAGATAAAGTATAGTCTGACACACGGGCGGAATTTTGCTTATTCCACCCTTGATATAGAATATACTATAAATTATCTATTTGTTGAGAATTACTTTTAAGTTAGACTCACAGTTATTTTTTATCATTTTTCTGTTAATTACAACATATTATTTGTTCTTTTTTTCGATATTTGATGCATCGACATTCTATTTAGTTGCGCTTAAGCATTAATGTAAAATTATCTTACCTTGCTTCCGTTATTTTACAGATTTTCTACAATAAGCTTTTCTATAGAAATCGCCAAAAAGCATCAACATGAAGAAATTTTGAGGAACAAAGAAATAATATAATATGCGTGGATAATCGCAGTCTATGAAAAATAGTCTTCCATAAATGATAATCAAAAGTGTAAATTGAGCCTAAAACAAAAAAAAAAGATGATAAACTCCTTCATCTAAAACCATCTACAGTGACAGTTTAAAGGATTCTGTCAATTCGAAAAATCCTAATTTTTTTCAGTGGTTCCTTATTCAATTTAAAAAAGAAACATGCAGATTTTTTAATAAAAATATCTTCGCACGTCATCGGTGATGTTGCTCTTACATTACATTACTACCAACTAATTAAAATGTCTCTAAGCCAATAATCCGAAAATGTTACAAATATTCACGAGTAGGTATTCAAAAACGTAGTCACATTACTAAAAAACCAAAAAATGTAACGTGATTATTTTGATAATTTTAAACATCCTATCTACCTTGAACATTTCAGCTTCTTCTTTTATGACATGTGCAACAAAATTTTGCCAGTGAATGTTTGTAACATTTTGCAAGGCTTGCATTAGAAGCACATTAACTCAACAATGATCAGATGTTGATTTAAATTAAATGAAATATCAAATGATGGAACATAAATGCTTATATTAGTGTTTTTAAATGAAACTCAAGGTCTCTAGTTAATTCCATATTGTGGAATTAACTAGAGACCTTGAGTTTCATTTAAAAACACTAATATGAGCATATTCCACGAAGTAAGGGTCGAGACAGTCAATAAATGCTTATAGTGGAAAAAATAAAAGAATAATCATATAAACAGTTTATTTAATTTGGTATAAAAATACACAACAAATAATTTCTTTCACATGTACAGGGTTATTGGTTATAATTTGACCACCCCTTTATTTCTCTTATGCGTACAGATACAAAAAAAGTTTTATATAAAAGTTGTAGGAATATAAATGAATTTTAATAAAATGTAGTTTGCACACCAATAGCGTTTTTGAATTACGGGGTATAAAATAAAAATATATTTTTTTGAATAGAACGCCCTGTATATTATGACATATTCGGATAGGGCCATTTTTTTTTCGTAACAAAAATATATACTTTCATAGGTCTAGCTTTTATACTTTCCAAAATAATGGACAGTAAACTCCTAAAGTATTTAAGTTAGTATTTAACTAAAAAAAGTAGTCGGCTATGCATGGCTTACTGCACTTGTTGATTTTCTCTGTCAAAACTAAGTAAGTTCGGAAGTAATGGACAGTAAATGTTTAAAAAATAGGCGACTAGGTATGATATTAACAATGAACATAAAAAACAATAGTGTTTATTACGAAGTACAATACAATAGCAAACAAAATAAAAAGCAATACAGTGTTTATTGCAAAATAAAAACCGATTTCATATTTTCGTAAATTTTAAGCAAACTTAAGTGCTCAAAATGACCGCCGTTAGTTTCAATACAAAGTTCATACCTTCTCCTTGAATTTTCTATACAGTTTAAAATTTCATTACTATTTCGATGGTTAAGAAGTTCAATTTCAGCTTCAATTTTCTCTCTAATTATTGCAATACTGTTACTGGTATCGGAATAAACTTTTTCTTCTAAATAGCCCTATAATAAGCCATCTAAAGGCGTTAAATCAGGACTATTTGGCGGCCATTGAATCGTGCTACCATGACCTATCCAAGTTGCGAACTCATTATTTAAGTGTTCTCGCACTTCTCTTACATTATGTGAAGGTGCTCTGTCTTGTTGCCATATTATGACATTAAGCGCGTCTTCGTGAAATTCCTGAAGTAAATCGTCAACTTGTGGCAGAATGTCATCGAAATATAATTGACCCGTTAAAGTGAAATTATAGAATATTGGCCCAACTACTTTAGCCCGATAAATTCCACACCAGATATGAATAGATTTTCGACGTGATTTTTTAATTTGTTTAATTTTGTATTTCCTAAAACTTTTTCGTTCTCACGAACATCTATTTTTCCGTTTAAACAAACTTGATGTAGAGAACTTGATTCATCCGTCCAAATAATTTGTTTGAAGTAATTTTCGTTGTCTAAATTTCTTATCATTTGTTGATAGAATTCCATTCGTTTTCGCTATTGTTCTTCACATAGTTCCTGTACTGGTAAAATTTTGTAAGGACGATAGTTATTATTTTTAAGTGTTTTTTGAACTTTATAGTAATTTGTCTGTAATTCGCCGCAAGCTTTTTTATACTACTCTCTGCATTCTTTAAAATAAAAATAATTATTCTAAGAATATATTTTGAGGTAATTTAATATTAATTGATAAAAGTATTATTTTACCTTCAAAGTGTAACAGTATATTCAACTGTTCTTCTTCATTTACTATGGCAATACGTTTCTTTCTCAAAAAGTTATGATAGACATTGACGTGTTGGTAAATATTTACAAATGTGTTAAAACTAGGACATCGTCGATTTAGATAGAAATGTGGATATTCTCGTCTTGCAGCACGGTTATTATTGTTATTTTGGACATATACAGAAAATATTTCTACTTTTACAGAAGCCGTATAATCCATTTTTGGAAAATATAGCTAGCAATTAGTTGTATTTCTTACGTTAGTTTATAATTTTGACAGATAACATCAACAATATTGCAGTAAGATATGCATAGCCAACTACGTTCTTTAGCTAGATACTAAGTTGAATACTTTAGGAATTTAGTGTCCATTATTTTGGAAAGTATAAAAGTATATATTCTTGTTATGAGAAAAAAAGCTCTCCCCGAATATGTCATAATAGACAGGGTGTTCCATTTAAAAATATATATTCTTATTTTATACCCCCTAATGCAAAAACGCTACTGGTGTACAAAGTATATTTTTTTAGAATGCATTTATACTCCTACAACTTTTATTTGAAACTTTTTTTTGTATCTGTATGAATAAGAGAAATAAAGGGGTGGTCAAATTATAACCAATAACCCTGTACTTTTCGTAACATACAGAATGACAATAAATGAACTATAGTGTAAAAACAATGCAATAATTGAAAAATAATTTGAGTAACATACATTATAGATTGGCGTATTAATAGATTTTTTAATTGATGCCTCATATTACCTATTTAAAGCACGCCTCAGCATGTTTAAATCAAACTTTCAAACAAGCGCGTTTTTTAAAGTCCCTATGGTAACAACAACAACACGAGAAATGTAAGTATCAATGACAACTTTTTTTATTAGTTTTTAAATTGTATATTTTCATTGTGAACCAATGTCTTATTTGGTTTTTTCTGCAAAATTTTTTTTTATATTCATATATACATTGTATACTTTTAAATATAAATAAAGAAACTTGTTGATTATTGATCTGACAGCCAGCAGTACCTCGTACGTCAAATAAAGATAAATACTAATTAGGATGGACTTTGACGAAACTTGGCTGGGCATCGAGGGCGGACTTTTATGAAATGAAACTAGGGCATCGAGGACGGACTTCCATTTTTTTGTAGTAATAATATAATAATAATATTCTATGATTGCAAAGTGCACCAATAAAAAAAATTGCGTAAAGTATTCGTGGATAACTGGTCTTTCAAACATTTATTCTATTTCGAGCACTCCGACTGCTCCGTCGTGCTCGAAAAATCGCGCGTGTTTGAAAGACCTCTTTATCCACTTATACTTTAATATACTATTGAAATGATGTTGAATCAAGAAAAAAATAGAAAATACTTATGATAAGTTTATATTAATTTATTTATTCATTATTATACTCCTATATACTCCTGCTAATTGTAAAGCATTCATTTTGACTTTGTAAATGTATTGGAATAAACTTTGGCATTCAATAAAATTATCAATTTTTACTACTCACTGATCAATTACTATAAATGATAAAATATACAAACAAAATTGTCAATTTTACAAATACACGATTGTGAATATTTATTAATTTATTGCTTAAAACTATCTACCTACGTATGAAAAATGAAAGGACTTCATGCCGATGGATGGATTTTTCGCTTAGCACCACATGTGGTGAAGGTAGCAATGGCTCAACACCTTTACTGGTGGAGGAAATAGCTATACCATAAAATAAAACCCAGATTATTCTTTTTTCAATGGGTACATTTTAAAATGTCCAAAATTATAGCATGCTATATTGAAGACAATTAAACTTATTATCAATTTGAGTTAATTTCATCTCAATCGTTCTGGTGGGTATTTTAACTTTTCCAACGGAAAAATAATGTATATGGCTGGAAGGCACATCTAGAAAAAAAATTATGTTATTAAACTCGTTTTTTTTTCAACTGCAGATGATAAATATCTTTAATTCTTTTAGGGCTCGTCTTCTGTATAGGCTCCTCAACTTTCACGGGAAATAAAAAACTGTCAGTTATATCCCCCTTCATTGAAATAATCTAAAATATATACGTATTTCGAAGCGTTAAATAAATTGATATAAAAAAATTACTCACCAGGCAAAAACAGGGACGGCAAAGCAAACTTTCTTAATAACCTCCCTCGTCTTTCTCAAATTTAGAGAAACACGGTTTTTGAAAATGAAGAGGATATATAGTTTATAGTTAATATTGTTGTTCGAGTGTGGACGTGTTTCGTTTGTGGTCCTATAGACATAAAGTTTTGACAATAGATCAAGAAAGATAAGCAACACTAGTAAGTTTGTTATACAAACATTATTTTTATTACATCTAATCCTGAAATAGTTATTGAAATCAAAAGTAACTTTGATAAGTTGAATCCAGTTAAATGGTATTTTGATAGCCCAGGGGCTATCGATTAAATTGAAAAAAATTGAAAATAATTAAATGACACATACACAAAATGGCTTTAGAGGAGAAAATTCAACAGATACTAATGAGCTTATCTGATTTTAAAGCAGAAGTCCTCACGGAACTTGCTAATACAAGAGCGGAATTAAAAAATTCAATTGAAGCAGTAGAAGCATGCATTGCATTAACAACAGAAGACTTAAAAAGAAGAATAAAAACACTTGAAACAGAGAAGCAAGAATTAAGCGACAAGCTTTAAATCCTTGAAAGAAACAGCAAAAAAAAGAATAAAATAATATTTGGATTAACCAAACCTAATTTGGAGATAAGCGTTAAATCTTTTTGCGACGAAATTAAACGTCTACTAAATATTGAAATATTAGAAAAAGATATATCTAATTTATACACACTAGGCCGCTCAGATACCGCTCCCTTAAAAATAGAATTTATTTCCGAATTAACGAAGAATTATATATTAAGGAACTGCAATAGACTAAAATCTTCAAATATTAGAATATCGCGGGACCTTACTATACTACAGCGTGAAGAAATAAAAATTCTAAGAGCTAAATTATTCGAAGCACGAAAGAATCAGAGCGAAACGAGTTATATAAAGGGAAACAAATTATTCGTAGGAGATCAAGTATACACTATAGAAGACCTTCGATATATTCAAGAAGAAAAATGTCAGTGAAATAGTGCCCCGGCTACTCCTACACAGATATATAGTCAAGAACAAACAAAAAATACTGGCCAGGAAAATTCAGAAAAATCTAACGCGCCCTCTACCACTGACACTCCAAAAAATAAAAGAGTAAATCAAGGAACCAAACCATCAACAACTAATTTTATCAACTCGAAAAAGTCTTTAGATAAAATTAAGACCAGATCTGGGTCCAGTTATACAAAATTTTAATTGTTTCATTCTATATTATACTGTTCGCATTTTAAAGCTTGGCTCCTCAACTAATTCAAGAAATATACTAGTTTTAATGTTTAGTCTTCTTTTAGCAACAGGTTGTTTTGTTTTTTCTTTTTTTGTGTAATTAAGTCTTATTGTAAAAATGAATGCTTATATTCGGGACTATGATAACCAACCGGTAAACTCAAATAAAATATATAGTGCGGATATGTTCAAAAATCAAATAAATCAAAACGATTTCAAATTATTTCATACAAATATCCGTAGTCTTGCGAAAAATATTGATGATCTCACCGTATTATTGGATAATTTGTCTGTCGAATTCGACCTAATCATACTGACCGAAACAAGGAAATTATATAATCACACAATATTTAAAATACAGGGGTATGACAACATTTACAACCAAGGCAGTTTGAATAAAAATGATGGTGTACTGGTTTATGTGAAAAGTATCCTTAACTATACCACCAAAATAGAATGGCTAGGTGAAATTAAAGTTGTAACGGTGACAGTCATTGACAAAAATAAAAAAAATTGAAATTAATGCGATTTACCGTTCACCAAATAGTGACCCAAAAATATTTAATCAAAATTTAATCACATTTTTGAACGATCGCAAAAGAAATCTCACTCGGGTAATAACTGGAGATATAAATATAAATCTGTTAAATAATAATAATGAATTCGTTGATGAATATAAAAATATAATGAGTGCCTTCGGATACATTTCATATATAAATGAATATACAAGACTACCCTCGCAAACATGTTTAGATCATTTTTTTATAAATGATCCCCATTCATCAAATTGTAAATCATACATTTTCAAATACAACATAACAGACCATTGTCCAATAGCCCTTACGTTTGAACGAGAGCGGGAGAATACTCAATCAAGCAAATATAACTATAAATATTACATCGACTATAAAACACTTAGAAACAACTAAGCTTCAGAAAAATGGGAAAGGTTATATAAAGAAAAAAATATAGATACGGCAGCAAATAATTTTATAAATATATTAAAAAGTAACATCGAGAAGTGTACTAACAAAGTTAAAAAGAAAAATAAACAAAAATTTAAACAAAAATGGATGACACAGTCACTAGCCAATCAAATATTGGAAAAAAATAAGTTATACAAGTTGTCTCTAAAACATCCTAAAAGATACAGAATTGAAAAAACAATACAATAATAGTAAAAATAGTATTGCAAAATTAGTAAAAAACGCAAAAAAAGAATATTATCAGAATTACATTAATGAAAATCAAAATTCGTCAACATCTATGTGGAAATGCATTACTACTATATGTGGTAAAAAAAAATCTGAGAAACCAATAGATTTAATTAAGTTGGATGAAAGAAACATTGATAATAAGAAAGAAATTGCAAATGCTTTTAATACTTTTTATAGTGAAATAGGAGAAAAACTTGCAAATAATATCCCAATAGTCCCAAACTTTACAAAAAACCTTGAACATGTTGAAAATTCCATATATCTTACTCCCACTACTGAAGATGAAATTTTAAATACAATTAAGCAATTGAAACCTAAAAAATCACCGGGCGAAGACAATATACATTCCGAAACATTGCAAAAAATTGATGTTAACATAGCAGCTCCATTAAACTATATCATAAACCATTGTTTCAGTACTGGACATTTTCCAAACATTTTTAAAAATGCCATAATAAAACCGCTACATAAAAGTGGAGAAAGGAGTGAAATGGGAAACTATAGACCTGTATCGTTGATATCGAATGTAAGCAAAATTATGGAGAAAATTATAAAATCAAGGTTATGTTCCTTTTTAAAGAGATTCAATATCCTTTCAGACCATCAATATGGGTTTAGTGAGGGTAAATCTACTGAAGATGCTATCTACAATCTCACGTCTATTATTTACCAATCGATAGATCAAAATGTCCCCGTGGTGAGTGTCTTTTTGGACTTGTCCAAAGCTTTTGATACGGTATGTCACAAAATTCTTATGGAAAAATTATACAGATATGGAATACGGGGCAATGCGTACAACTTAATAAAAAGTTACCTATCCGATAGAGTTCAAATGGTCACCATAGATGAAACATTAAGTACGCGACAAAAAGTGACATGCGGTGTTCCCCAAGGTACTGTTTTGGGACCAGTTCTGTTTCTTCTATACGTTAACAGTATATTTTCTGTAAATCTTCAGGGTACAATAACCAGTTTTGCAGACGATACTGTAATTACATATACATCTGCTACATGGATGCATCTGAAATGTAAAATAGAAAATGATTTTCAAAATTTAGAAAAATGGTTACAATATAATAAATTAACAATAAATTATAAAAAAACCAAATACCTACCGTTTTGTTCATACAAAACTGGACTACCACAATTAGGTCCAATAAATGTAGGGAATGATATTGCTATATGCGAGGGACACAACGTGAAGTATCTGGGCATTCTAATAGATAGACACTTAAGATGGGACCTACACTATAAAGAAGTCGTAAATAAAATTAGAGGTCACATACCAAAATTTAGAATTTTGCGAGATTTTCTAGATATTAAGAGTTTAAAATCAGTATATTTTGCTTTGGTGGAATCGATTTTGTCCTACGGTATATTGGGATGGGGAGGGGTGTATGACCAGTATCTGAACGGAGTACATGTAGTTCAAAAATGGGTATTAAGAATTATATACAGTAAAAATATTCTCTTCTCAACAGATAAATTGTATAATGAGTTACAAGTCAAAGATATTCGACAGCTCTACTTTCAAAAAATTCTATTATTTATTTATAAAGAAAGAGATGTACTTACTTCATATAGCCACTGTTATAATACCAGACACCACGATGGTGTTATTCGGCCTAGGCGTGTGAAGACTATTGGACAGAGAAATGCATATTACTTAGCACCGAGAATTTATGCAATGGTACCCAAACATTTAAAAACGATAAACAAATATAGTAAATATAAAAGGCAAATTAAGAAATGGATTACGGAAACGGATAGATCAATATTTTCTGATCTAATAAATTGTAAATAAAGACAATAATTCAACGAACCCGACACTAGAAAATTTTACCTTATACTCCCATTGCCGTATGGCGAAAAATTTAATTTTGTTGAAAAATCCCGAATATATCGCACACATTAATTTTAGTCAAAAATTCCCGAATATGTCGCACACACAAGTTCTAATATTAAGACAATATCGAACAATACGAAATGTAAAAATATTTAAATGGTATTTTACATCACAAAACAAGCAGCTTTATACACTGCTTCTGTGATTATTATATTTATTCATATATGTACTGTATATTTCAGTTGTTAAAATTTCACTTGAATAAATAATATTATTATTATTATTATATCCTCCATTGTTTTCTCGTCTTCAAATTTGATGATTCACTCCCACTGCGTTCTAGCCATAATAATTTTATATCTTCCTGGGTTGGAAAAACAAAACTGTATGAAGAAATAGTTACCTTAGTAGTACAACAATTTTTAGTTTAGCTGATGTAAAACAACCATGATCTCTAAAGTTGTCGATTAAATGAGTGAAAATTCTGTATTTTATTAAAATAAAGAGAATGGTTGTTTATTAAGAAAGAAAAATGATCTATTTTTTTAATAGAAGTTACCGGGTACACCACTTATTACACTACTTCTCAATACAGTTGGACATTCTTTTATCAATGAATAACAATAGAATAACAACAAAACAAAGAAACAAGACATAAATATTACACTATGGCAATTAAAAAACACACAAAAATACCGAAACCAAAAATTATGAAATAATAACCTCAACACGTGGGCTAAGAAACGATCACAACATACGTAGTTATAAAAGGCAATAAAAATTGATTACTAACGACGTTACACACGATGTTAATTTTTTGAAATGTACCGATTTTAGTTAATCGAGAGACTCGATAGATGGCATGGTCTGCATTGTCCCTAGCCTGTTAAGAAGCTCCTTTTCATCTATTAGACTTCATTTTTTACTTGATCCTAAATCAATTCTTTAGGGTTTAATTCACAATGATATGGTGGCGACTTAGTAAGATTTTAATATGATGCTGCTTTAAAATAAAATAAAATTAGTAAGAGGTGCGTCTATAATGATATAGAGATCGCGGTTTTCTTCTATAGACCTATGTTTGATTTGGATATTATTAGTTTCGAAATAGCTGTCTGACCATTCCTCAAAGAGGACAACTACTTTCCTGGGTAATAACCACGCAGAATATTGAATTACATCCCCTTCGAAGAACGTGACGTCGATCAACCCTTTTGTCGATACACATATCTCTGTTGATTCGCAACTGTAAGAAGAAGGACATAGTACGCTGACCAGTTTCAACCTCATTGGGGCTCTTCAAGAGCGCCGTAATGCCTTCTTGTTCAAAGTCTCTAGGGCAAACAGAAGATTCCAGCAATCTCTATTTGGCGCGTGGAGTTACACACTTACCAGAAGTAATTAGCTGGCGCTATCTCCATTTTCAATTACGAACCACCACCTAAGAGAATTATTCGACCGTAGAAGAAGCCGTATGACATAAAATTCGAGGTGTGTCTCTAATGATATAGATACACCTGCGTTTGACTCGATGTTACTCTTAGTAGTTGATAGGAGTTAAAGTAAATCACATAAAGGACAAATTTTGGGTAATTTTGCCAATGTAAATAACAAGTTGGTAGTTACTATTAAAATAAACGGTTTTAAAGATTGAAACTAACTTTTCCGAATCTGTGGCCCTGAACAATATTCTATCATAAAATTGTTACTTGTATACACTTTGGGGGATGTATCGTGCTAACAAACCAAAATTTCCCCAAAAATTTAGTATATCTGGATTTATAGGACCCGCCGTACTCGCTCTAGTCAACTGAAAATCAATGTGGTACATCTGTTAGATACCTTGAACAATATTCAATCATGACATTGATCAATCGTATACTCTCTGGAGGCTGTATCGTGCTAACAAACTGAAAATTCTCCAAAAATGACAAAAATTTGGTACTTCAAGTACCACAGCACCCGTTGTACTGGCTTTAGTGAGCTGAATATCAACAGGGTTCATTTTTGAGACGCTCTAAATAATATCCAATCATAAAATTGGTCACTTGTATATACTCCGGAGGTAGTATCGTGCTAACAAACTGAAACTTCTCCAAAAATGACAAAAATATCGTACTTTACTGTAGCACCTGTTGTATTCGCTATGGTGAGCTGAAAATCAATGGAGTTTATCGGTGATATTTTCTGAATAATGATCAATCATGAAATTGGTGACTTCTTGAACTCCGGAGACAATATGTCGTACTTCAAGTACCATAGCACCCGTTGTACTGGCTCTGGTGAGCTTAAAATCAATAATGTTCATCTGTGACATGTCCTTAACAATATTACATCATAAAATTGCAGACTTATTGCACTCCGGAGGCTTTATCGTGCTAACAAGACATGTAAGGAAAAGTGGCCGACGACAACGACGACGACGATGACATACACACAGGATTTTTTTTCTAAAAACCGTTTTTTTATGTTGTTGTTGATGTAAAACGTAAAAATAACTCAAAAAAGCATTTTTTGAGGTAAACCAATACTTTTCTTGCGTATTAGATATGCTGGGCGGAAAAGTAAAAAGCGATCTAATGATTATGACTCAAACTTTATCAATTATAAATTTGAAGAGAATTCAAGTGCGATACAAGAAAATATATATACTTATGTACAAGGATTATATATATCGTTTACATGCATGTAAATATCCAATATATACTTTATATCCTATTAATACGGATTAAATCTTACAGTATTTTATGCTGATAGATTAGTTGAAATTATAATAATAGTTTACTTTTACAAGTATGATTTTCAGCTTAACATAGTTAATTTTGGTGGATGTTACTGAATATATCGAACACTACAGTCAGAAGACTAGAAACACTACCCAACAATGTGAAGTAATTCGTTTGACTGATCTTCCAGGCCTGGGATCCTTCGTCATGGAAATCTCATCCAGAATATGTCTGGGGTACAATCATCAATATCCGAACTTCTCAAAGTTGTTTCTCGCAGAACTCACACAGAAAAAGTAGTAGTAAAGTGGGAAAAAAAGAAATTAACGAAAAAAGAAAATGAGGAAAAGGCTAAAAAGAAAAAGGTAATTGTAATACGTCTTTCAACGAATTGTTACTTTTATTCATAGTGTCATAATTAGCTGACGACTGACCTCGGTTGGTATGGCGCCTTAACCTGTGGCTTCTAATGTAAGTTTTGATTAAAACCGGAATTTTGTTGATTGCTTTCAGAGAACTATATCCAACGATCTGTTGCTGGCTTTAAAACCTATATCCAAGCCGCTTCCTCCTTGATTTCACCAAAATATTCCTTTTTATAAATCCGCTCACAGCATAGCACGTTGTTCCACAATCGTAGCTTTCGAAAAGGAAAACGTCACACAGAGTGTCATCTTTTCCCTTAAGCCAGTACAACTGCTGACCATGGGATCTTCCTAATCAAGGTAATCACCCATATGGATTAAGAGCATTTTTATACCGATATCAACTGAACACTAACTGAAGGTCATGTTTATTTCTTTATAATTCTTTATTAAGTAGTTGAATATCCGGAAGTTCTATTTATTTTTCAGGTGATTTCGAGTTGAACTACTACAAAGATGAGACCCTTCCTAATTAAATTTCACTATAATATTCTCTACTTAGAATTTTCCTCGTTTAATTATTGTTTCCAATAACCCGAACAGGTGAAGTTTAATACATGTAACATCGAAATATTAATAATTTCGAAATCGCAGTCTGACCGTTCCTCGAAGAGGACAACCACTACTTTCCTGGCTAATACCACGGACAATATTGAATTACATCTCCTTCGAAGAACGTGACGTTGATCGACCCTTTTGTCGATACAGACATCTGTGTTGATTCGCAACTGTAAGATGAATGGCACAGTATGCTGACCGTTTTTGGGTCTCTTCAAGGGCGCCGTAATGCCTTCTTGTTCGGAGTCTCTAATCCAAACTGCACATTCCGCTTTTCAACAACCTCTATTTGGCTCGTAGGGTTAAACACTTACCGGAAGTAGTTAGCTGGCGCCATCTCCACTTCTAATTGCGAACCACCACCTCAGAGAATTATTTGAACCCAGAAGAAGTCGTATGGAATAAAATTTCATAAAATATGAGGTGTGTGTATAATGATATATAGATTGCGATTTTCTACTATATATATATACGTTTGATTCGAAATATTAATAATTTCGAAACAGCAGTCTGACCATTCACCTTTGTCTCTGGTTCGGGACCTGAGATTTGTTCAAATTCACACTGCTTTGCTTCACTGTAGATGATAAGTGGCCTAAAATTACAGAGTTCCTTTTTTTGGGGAGGAGGGGGTGAATTATGTTTGCTAGTACTTGGAATATTATCTGAGCGCATTTTCAAATTAGTCCTAACGAGAACTGTTTTTATAATTTGATAAAAAAATAACAGGAACTCAAGAAATAACAAGATATATATATATATATATATATATATATATATATATATATATATATATATATATATATTATAGTTTATTTTGTATTCTTGGGATTTTAAAGACATTTAACTAGACCTTCATCACAAATAAAAAATTTTGTTACCACTAAAAGAAATGGTACAAGTTACAAAAAGAATTTTAAGCGCAAAACAAATAAATCTTACCTTCGATAGAACGTTCATTTGATTATTCATATACTTTATAGATGTTTAGGACGTATCACATAACAGAGCATAACTCACACCCAAACAAAACGAACATTTTAAAAAACATGACATTCATTAATGAAAATTTTCATTCGAATATACGAGTATTTATTCTATACAATGAAAGCAGGTGTAACGAGATTTTAATGTGTCGTTTTTGTGTTGACTTGTATTGGAATGGATTTTATATTTATATAGGGAGTGGTAATAAATGTATTATACTTGGAATGTGCCATGTGTTTCTATAATATTATTATAAATTTTACTAAGATTTTTTTGTGTCAGTCTTTAAATTTACGGAACTGGTTTTTCTTTGTATTTCTATCATTACTAGAACTTCGCGTTTTTGTGTGGTTTTCACTTCGAAGAATTTTTGTATTTTCGAAATCAAATTCGTGTTGGTTTTCTGAACCATGAATAGTGAGTGCCGTTTTGTTTCGTTTGTCATATTTGTGACTATTTATTCTGTTTTTCAAATACAATATATATATATATTATAGTTGAATGATGATAATTATAATTTATGATAATTTTATGGATAGCTCAGATTATATTATTTGTTTATTTTATTATAGTTTTATATTTTATCGGAGAACATGAGAAACTTCTCTCGTTGGGTTCTGGATATAATAATCAAAGATTGAAGAAATACATATACATAATCTTACCTTTTAATTACAACCTCTGAAAGAAATAATATCTATTAAATAAAACGATTGAAATATGATAATAGTGATATTGATACTTTAACCATAGATGTAAGAATAAAAGAAAACCAACACATTAATGTAAATATGTTTAATAAATGAATTTCAATTTTTAATCTGATTAGAACATAATAAAATATTTTGTAACTGTTAATTTATTTTGCACATTTATTCTTAAGGAATTGTGCCACCCTATATCATACATACATTCTTGGAAACAAAATGATATAATTTCTGCGTCGGCGCTATATCTCCAAACGCATGCGCTGCTACAGTATACATGTAAGAAAGAAGTTTCCTTCCATACACAACGTTTATATTCAACACACTGTTAGCGTGTCTGTGATGAAAATTGTTGGTTATAATTATTAAATGTTTTTATAATCAATTACATATAAGTAATACTTTATAAACTATATGTGTACGTGTATTTAAAAAAAACAAGAAAGTGATAGATGAAAGTTATGCATGCAAAAGCTGAAAATAAGTAATGAAATAGAATTGAGCACGCATGATGTACGTGATATTTTACGAGGATAAATTTACAACAGGTGAGTTTCAATATTATCTTAAAATTATAATTCTCTATAGATGAATTTTATAATGCATTATATGTTACTGTTCTTTGGCCTTTTTATATGATATATATCAATTGAATGTTCTATTGAATTTTGAGTGTACACTTTAAAATGTTTATTGGAATTCCAAATAGATTTAATCAAAATACACAGACCTTATCTTTCTTGCTATTACTGCCGGCTGCACTTACATCTTCCAAACTTGCCGATATCTCCTTAGAGATATGCTCCTACGGCACTCTTTAGTACTTACACAGGATCTGATACACTTATGATTAGTTTGTCATAAAATGTTTATATAATTTTAACTTTTAACTGTTTTTTAAAGAAAATTTTTGTAAAGAGCAATCTTACAGAGACGCTTCCCTCATCACCATTCTAAATCCACTCATTTGTTTTTCAAAATCAACAACTATCCCGGCTTCACTAGTCCATAGCACTCTTATTTGTTTTTTTATCACAGAAATTGTTATTCTCCAGTCTTTTAGTGACTATTTTGAAAAAACATAAATTTATTGTCCTGGAGGGTATTGACACTGATTCATTTAAATCTCTATCGTATTAAGGAATTTTAATTAAGTCCTTCTTTCCTCTTACAATAGTCCATTTTCTTATATTTACCTTGTTTAGCTAATTTACAAAATGTTTATTTTTACAAATATTACAACCTATATTATTAATTAACCTATATGTAATTGATTCTAATTTAATTTTGCGTCTTGTTTGATACTTATTATACATATACTCCTTATTATTTTTGTTTTTGTAATTAAATTTTATATCTATAATCTATAAACAATGATTTAGGTTGGTATTGAAAAATTCCCTAGCATGACTTTACTTCCTATAAATATTCATTTCCTCAATATGTTTGGGGCTGTGTTCCAACTATCTTTCCCATCTAGTTTCAACCCTTTTCAATGAATGAATGAATACATGGTATTCTAAATTTATGCTACTACAAAAATTATATTTAAATAATGTTAAATTATCGTTAGACTAATTATTCTTTTCTCTTACTTTAGGTTTCAAGCTATTGTGTGACATTTCATCCTGCCGAAATTGTTATGGCTGTGTTCAGTGCAATTCCGAATTCCATGACTTTGACAACCAATCAGAATTACTGGTACAGGTAATATTTACTCTTTAATTAGCTAATATAGTGTTGTAATTTCTATTCTTCATCCTTTTCAAAACTTCACATCAATATATTATCCAATCTATACATATTTCAATCTTTTTATATTTTAATCTTTGACTTTTTATTGAGTTTATTCTAATGGTTGTGTCTACTGACACTTCTTACGTTACAATAAGACTTGTTTATTATGTTTGTTTATTTCATTATATTTACAAAACTAGAGGATTAGTTCAACTCCCCTCAAATTTAAATTTTCAAAAAGGAAGCTTTTAAGTAGCCTTTTTAAAATTTCAATTTCAACGTTCCGGCTAATAATTATATTCTACTTAATTCATTACTCTTTTCTTTATATACAGAAATTGAATTTGAAGAATCCTATATTTAAGTTTATTACTATTTCTATCTTAGACTTAGTTTCCATTATCTAATTCTATCCTATCCTATTCTAATTATTTTTACAAATATGAGACCAATCATTCTGGTTTGAAATATCTTAGACATCTTTGCTTACTCTTAGTATATTATTCTATATTATTGTTTTATTTCAATTCCTATACCAATTATTATTCATTTATTCACACCGTAGAATCTTTATTCTTTGAACTATTTCTTGCTTATATTTTTACTTATACCTTTTTCCTTCACTTAACAATTCTTTTAATGCTCTCCTATCCTTATCTTATCTTCGAATTCAAAAAAAAATTATTATTTCCAATATTTCATATATTTTCATATCTTATTGTCAACCCTTATTCATGTCAATATAATTACTCCTATAGTCTAACCTTTTTCTTTGCTTACTATCCCTATTTATATTTATTTGCATAATTCTTAATTATAACTCATCAACTTCATTTCTTCAATATATTAATTACATTATACTTTATATATATTTCATTTCTCCCTATCTCATAATAATTAATCATATCATTTACTATATAAATCTTTGCTTCCATATTTCATTGTTACTTATCTCCATAATTCCTATAAAATTTTATTTGACATGAATATCTCAAATTCTATATCTTGATTTAAAAAAAAAAAAACTTTCTTTCCTTTCCACCTCTTTTACTGTGTTATTCAAATGATAACGAGCCTGTCCTTCCTAAATCCTACCTGTTCTTATTAATAAGTGTGAATTCTGTTTCTTATCCCCTCTACCTAATAAATTCTTACAAAATTTCTTAATATTATATTATCGCTTTTATTTCTGTCTGTCTTTGATATTATATATTTCTTTATAACAAAATGTGTCTCTATTTGTTTGGTTTTTTTAATCTATATAGCTACTCTAACTTTCCTTATAAGTTAAATGTGAAGTTACTTTACTTTTACTTAAAATCATTTATAAGTTTTTAATAATATATTTTTTTTTTTTTTTTATATTTTATAGATTCTTAACTGCGATAATGGAAACAATCTAGATATATCCTACATATGAAAAAAATTGAAAGCCTTATATCTACCTAGTATCTAATATTTTATGTTACATGGAAGTGCTACTTATTAGAAATTCGGATCAGAACTCGGGCCCTGATCAATATCCCTTCTTACCTCTTCCTGATTTTGTATCAAATTAACTTGTCTTCTGTCTTCTTCCCTATTGCCTCTCTGGTCATAATTTCTTTCCCTGTTTTCATTTCTGCGATCTTCTTCATTATTTCTTCCATCCCTTCTGTATTGTTGCCAATTTCGATTTCCATTTTCGTTTCGTCTTCCAAAATTTCTATAATTTCCCCCATTTTCGTATGGCCTATTTCCATTATTTCTATTATTGTTATTCTGATATCCATTCCTGTAATTCCCATTTCCATTTCTATAATTGTCATTTCTAGGATTTCTATCATCCCGTCCTTGTCCTCTTCTCTCATAGTTTCGATTCCCATTGTTTCCATAGTCATTTCTTCTCTCATTGTCTCTGCGATAATGTCCATTTCCATTCTCATTTGATCTATTCTCTCGTATATCATTGTTGTTAGTATAGCTTCTTTCCACGCGTTGTAAATAGCTTGATAAATTATCCATGGATTTTATATTGTGTAGCGCTATTGTTTCCGCTACTTCAGAGTTAAAATGTCTTCCGACATACAAGACTAACTCTTCCTCCTTCATTCCAGGCTCAAGGTATTGGGCTATGTTGTATAACTGCATCGCATAGTTGTTTAGATTTTTACTCTTTTTATAATCGAACTTGCCAAAATATAGCCGTTCCCTAAATGTTGCCTGTTGCAATTCTCCCCAAAAATAAGCTAAAAATTGTTGTTCAAAGTCGCCCAAACTCTGGATCTGTTCTTCTTTATTACAGAACCATAACAAAGCATGGCCCTGTAATATACTCCTTATAATGAGTTTTATTTCCATAATGTCCCTGAGTCCTTTTATTTTACTGCGAATTATCTTCAGAAATACCTTGGGATGTACATTATTTATGTTCCCATCGAATTTCACCCCGATTTCGAAATTACTATGGAAATTTCCAGGACATACATTAACTCCACCACTTCTTCTAAAATTCTCTTCCATTTCCTCAACAGTATTTCGTAACTTCCTATTTATTTCTTCAATTTCTTGACTTACTTGTCGATTTATATCTTCATTAATTGCTGAACTCATCCCAGTTCTCTCTTCTATCTTGCCATCTAAATCCTTAAATTTCCTATTTACATTTTCTTTTATCTGTTCTACTTCCTTTGTTAGATGATTCGACTGTTTTGAGACTTCCACTCTAATATTTTCTGGTAAATTCTCTTCTATATCTCTTCTAAATTCTGATACTTCTTCTACTATGATCTTTTCTATGTTTTCTCGAATTTTCATACCGTTTTCTTGGATTTCTTGTCTCAAATTTTTATTTTTATTCTCCATTTCTTCTCTTACCTCGTTAATATTCTTCTTAAATCCTTCCTGGTTCTCCTTGAGTTCCTTAATTTCCTTCAAACTTTCTAATTTGACTTCATCTATTTTCTCTTCTAATCTCTTCATGTTTCCATGGATATTATTGATGTCTCCTCTAATTTCTTCCTTGATACTATTCATGTCTCCCCTCATCGTGTCCATATTTATCCTATTTTCTTCAAATTTCTGGTTCATATCTCCATGCATTTTATCCATCTTCCCATTTAAATCTCCCCTCATATCAGCAAATAATTGTTGCATCATGACCATCATTAAATCATCCCTACTTGTACTTGTTTTTCTTGTCTCTCTTCTATCCTATCCTCTTGTTCTACATCTTCTTCATCTCCTGTCGTATTTTCTTCCGATGCATGTCCTTCAGCTTGCTGACCTTGGATCAGATATTGGACCTGAAAATCTCCCATTCCATGGCTCCTCTCTTCTCTTTCCTCTTCTGATCCGCTATCATTTCCGACCTGTTTCCCGTCTCTCAATACCATTTTCTTGCTTTCCATGATTTATTTATTTATTATTAATTAAAGCAATTTAATTCTTTAAATTTTCTCAACGTTGGACTGACAATTTTATAATTATTTGTTTAATAGCCCCACGTTGGGCGCCAATTTATAGTTGAATGATGATAATTATAATTTATGATAATTTTATGGATAGCTCAGATTATATTATTTGTTTATTTTATTATAGTTTTATATTTTATCGGAGAACATGAGAAACTTCTCTCGTTGGGTTCTGGATATAATAATCAAAGATTGAAGAAATACATATACATAATCTTACCTTTTAATTACAACCTCTGAAAGAAATAATATCTATTAAATAAAACGATTGAAATATGATAATAGTGATATTGATACTTTAACCATAGATGTAAGAATAAAAGAAAACCAACACATTAATGTAAATATGTTTAATAAATGAATTTCAATTTTTAATCTGATTAGAACATAATAAAATCTTTTGTAACTGTTAATTTATTTTGCACATTTATTCTTAAGGAATTGTGCCACCCTATATCATACATACATTCTTGGAAACAAAATGATATAATTTCTGCGTCGGCGCTATATCTCCAAACGCATGCGCTGCTACAGTATACATGTAAGAAAGAAGTTTCCTTCCATACACAACGTTTATATTCAACACACTGTTAGCGTGTCTGTGATGAAAATTGTTGGTTATAATTATTAAATGTTTTTATAATCAATTACATATAAGTAATACTTTATAAACTATATGTGTACGTGTATTTAAAAAAAAACAAGAAAGTGATAGATGAAAGCTATGCATGCAAAAGCTGAAAATAAGTAATGAAATAGAATTGAGCACGCATGATGTACGTGATATTTTACGAGGATAAATTTACAACAGGTGAGTTTCAATATTATCTTAAAATTATAATTCTCTATAGATGAATTTTATAATGCATTATATGTTACTGTTCTTTGGCCTTTTTATATGATATATATCAATTGAATGTTCTATTGAATTTTGAGTGTACACTTTAAAATGTTTATTGGAATTCCAAATAGATTTAATCAAAATACACAGACCTTATCTTTCTTGCTATTACTGCCGGCTGCACTTACATCTTCCAAACTTGCCGATATCTCCTTAGAGATATGCTCCTACGGCACTCTTTAGTACTTACACAGGATCTGATACACTTATGATTAGTTTGTCATAAAATGTTTATATAATTTTAACTTTTAACTGTTTTTTAAAGAAAATTTTTGTAAAGAGCAATCTTACAGAGACGCTTCCCTCATCACCATTCTAAATCCACTCATTTGTTTTTCAAAATCAACAACTATCCCGGCTTCACTAGTCCATAGCACTCTTATTTGTTTTTTTTATCACAGAAATTGTTATTCTCCAGTCTTTTAGTGACTATTTTGAAAAAACATAAATTTATTGTCCTGGAGGGTATTGACACTGATTCATTTAAATCTCTATCGTATTAAGGAATTTTAATTAAGTCCTTCTTTCCTCTTACAATAGTCCATTTTCTTATATTTACCTTGTTTAGCTAATTTACAAAATGTTTATTTTTACAAATATTACAACCTATATTATTAATTAACCTATATGTAATTGATTCTAATTTAATTTTGCGTCTTGTTTGATACTTATTATACATATACTCCTTATTATTTTTGTTTTTGTAATTAAATTTTATATCTATAATCTATAAACAATGATTTAGGTTGGTATTGAAAAATTCCCTAGCATGACTTTACTTCCTATAAATATTCATTTCCTCAATATGTTTGGGGCTGTGTTCCAACTATCTTTCCCATCTAGTTTCAACCCTTTTCAATGAATGAATGAATACATGGTATTCTAAATTTATGCTACTACAAAAATTATATTTAAATAATGTTAAATTATCGTTAGACTAATTATTCTTTTCTCTTACTTTAGGTTTCAAGCTATTGTGTGACATTTCATCCTGCCGAAATTGTTATGGCTGTGTTCAGTGCAATTCCGAATTCCATGACTTTGACAACCAATCAGAATTACTGGTACAGGTAATATTTACTCTTTAATTAGCTAATATAGTGTTGTAATTTCTATTCTTCATCCTTTTCAAAACTTCACATCAATATATTATCCAATCTATACATATTTCAATCTTTTTATATTTTAATCTTTGACTTTTTATTGAGTTTATTCTAATGGTTGTGTCTACTGACACTTCTTACGTTACAATAAGACTTGTTTATTATGTTTGTTTATTTCATTATATTTACAAAACTAGAGGATTAGTTCAATATATATATATATATATATATATATATATATATATATATATATATATATATATGTATATATCAAAAGTGCTGTGTGAAACCGACTGTCATTTGACCAATCAGGAATCTACAGAACTTGAATTCAAATCAGTCCTCCTAATTTAAAAGGAGGATATAGTATACCGGTGGGTAAATGAGATCAGCTGACCATTTGTTCCATTTGCTTTTATTTTCTTTAATCTAAAAAGTTATTCATTTTTTAAGACGCGTAGTTGGCAGGTTGCTGAGGCTTGCGGACTTTTTTTTTGTCTGTCGATATAAAAATAGGTAGCTTATTGACAGTTCAACCTCCATTTTCCCGTGCTGTCATTCTGTCAATTGACATATGACTTTGACGTGATATTAACGCCAAGTGTGATCGATGTTATAAACAACCATTACATTCCAAGTCATTTCAACTTTTGTTTGGGTGTTTAATAAGGTTTAATCAAGAAAAATTTATTTTAATAGCTATTTTAAGGAAATAAGTTGTTTCTACCGCTCTTCACAATGTTTGTGTATTTGTCTGGTTCTCCAACTATTTGGTGAATCATCGAGATATACACAGCAGTTTATCCTACTAGTCACTTTCACTAATTTTTGAGTTATAAATCAATAAATCTTCTCTAATCAATCGAAAAATCGTATATCCTTCAATACAAGTGCTCAACTGATCACGCTTGCTAATCACGTAAACAGAATGCGCGTAGCTTCCGTCAGTTGTCGCGGCGATTACCATTAACTGTCAATTGATATTAAAATTTGCTAAGGCATGTAGTTTTTGAGTTTTTCGCTGGTTGGTATTAAAATTTACTATAAATGATGAGTTAAAAACAAATTATAGCTTCACAAAATGAGCATGGAGAGAAGTACATGAAAAATAGAATAATCTACGCATGAAAGTAAAGTAATAAAATAAATGGCTTTTTCTCTTTCGTTTATGCACTAGTGCAAAAACACTTCGAGTTGTCAATCAATTTTTTGGTAAATAAAAAACTACCACCACCGGGAATCTAACCCGGAGTTTTTGGGGGTGGAGTCTTAACCGTAAGACCATTATGGGATCGATATAAATGATTTGTAAGCCAAAACAAATTGAGATACTTGATTACTGGAATTTGTGCACTAGTTTCAAACGGTCAAAAAGTATATATAGCGGTCCGTTTATAAATACAAAAATCCACTCGAAAAATAGCGATGAAATAACACGGAATTCAAAAAATTCTCATTTTAATTTTGATAAATCAAATATTTCTTCTTCGTCATGGTTAGTTAACTATGAATTGTACCTGAACTGTCACTGTAAGATTAAATGTAATAATTTCCGTGTCAGATCTAAATTAGTTTCAGATTGTAAGCTTTATATCAAGTTGTAATTGCTAAAAAAATAAACGGTTTTAAAGACGAAAACTAACTTCTCCTCGTATAAAACACGCTCTGAACAGTATCCTACCATAAAATTGGTCACATGTGTACGCTTCGGAGGCTGTATCGTGCTAACGAACCGAAATTTCTCCAAAAATGTAGTATATCTGGATTTATAGGACACGTTGAACAGAATCTGGTGAGCCGAGATTCAATAAAGTTCATCTGTAAGACACCCTGAACAATATCCAATCATAAAATTGAATACTTGTATACAATCCGGATGCTGTAATCTGCTAACAACCCGAAATTTCTCCAAATATGTCCAAAAATGTTCTACTTCAACTTTCATGGCACCCGTTGTACTAGCAGCTCTAGTGAGCTGTAAATCAAAACTGTTCATCTGTGAGACAGCCTGAACAATATCCAATCATAAAATTGGTTACTTGTATACACTCCGGAGGCTGTATCGTGCTAATAACCCGAAATTCCTCCAAAAACGACCAAAAATATTAAACTTCAAGTACCATAATATTACCCATTTAACTGCCTATTGTGGGCTTCAAATCGATAGAATTCATCTGTGAGATACCCTGAACAATGTACAATCATCAAATTGGCCACTTGTATACACTTAGAAGGCTGTATCGTGCTATCAACCCGAAAGTTCTCCAAAAATTACCAAAAATGTAGTATATCTAGACTTATAGGACACGTTCAACTGGCTCTGGTCAGCTGGAAATTGATATATTTTATCTGTGAGACACCCTGAACAATATCCAATCGTAAAGTTTGTCACTTGTATATACTACGGCGGCTGTAGTGTGCGAACAACCCGAAATTTCTCCAAAAATTACTAATAACGTGGTACTTCAAGTACCATACCACCCGTTGTACTGGCTCTAGTGAGCTGAAAATCGATAGAGTTCATTTATTACATGGCCTGAATAATATTCAATCATAAAATTAGTCACTTGTTATCACTTCGGAGGCTGTATTGTACTAACCAACCGAGATTTCTCCAAAAATTACCAAAAATACAATATATTTGGATTAATAGGACACGTTGTACTGGCTCTGGGAAGCTGAAAATCTATATAGTTCATCTATGAGACGCCCTGAACAATATCCAATTATTTTGAGATTGGTCATTTGTATACACTCCGGAGACTGTATCGTGCTAACAACCCGAAACTTCTGAAAAAAGTACCAAAAATGTGGTAGTTCAAGTACCATAGCACCCGTTGAACTGGCTCTAGTCAGCGGAAAATCCATAATGTCCACCTAATAGACACCCTGAATAATATTAAATTGTAAAATGCTTCATTTGCATACACTCCGCAGGCTTTATCGTGCTAACAAATGTGGTACTCTAAGTACCATAGCAACCGTTGTACTGGCTGGGGTGTGCTGATAATCAATAGGGTTCATCGGTGAGATGTCTCGAACAATATTCAATTATAAAATTTATGACTTATTGTAGTCTGGAGGCTGTATCGTGCTAACAAGCCATGTTAGGGAAAGTGGCCTAAGACAACGATGACAATGACGACGACGACACACAAACAGGATTTTTTTCGTTTTGTTCTTGCCGAAAAACGAAAAAATAACTGAAAATATTTTTTCAAAATTTCAATTTTTGTTGGGGTAAATCAATACATTTCTCGCATACTTGATAGGGTTGGGCGGAAAAGTAAAGTGTCTAATACGGATAGTGAGGTTGAAGAAACTACTATTTTCTGTACTCCTCCAGATTAACTTCAAGCAGCAAATAAAATTGAGGAGTTAATTTATCAAAAAACAGAAATCACTCCTCAAATTCTAGGAAGTGAACCAATTACCAGTACCGGAATCTTCACAATCCGAAAAGGAACTATTTCATGTAATGAACGTGATGAGAGACATCCAGACGCAAAATAAAAACAAAAACTCAAAAAGTCAGTGGAAATGAAGTTTTTCCGATTTGCAGTGACTTTAAACTACTTGTTATACCTCATCCAAATGCAGTTGAGAAAATCCAAAAATAAAAATTTGTTTAGAACGATACAGAAGAACTAGTTAACTATGTCAAGTTTACTCGGATTTTTTATTATGATTATAACAAAATTGTTTCAAAGCCTAGACATTTAGTTAGAAGGAATTTGATGCTTTTTTACACAACAGCGAATGAAAGAAGACTTTAGAAAAATATAGACAGACAAACAAATTTCTTCGTATCTCAAAAATGTGGGTGTGAGTTGCCTATTTAAAAATCCACATTGTGTAATAAATATTTTCAGTACTTTAGAACTTACCAATTGCAATTGTGTAATAAACTTCTTGAATGTTACATGCCGTTTCCACTTATCATCCAAAGCACTAAGGAAGTAATAGATGTACATCACAACATGTACAGTCGAATTTATTAATCCAAACCATGTACCATATCCGCCTCCAACGAATTTTACACAGATCCACGTTATTATAAACATACCAGCATGATGATAGACATGCAAAAAGGTCACTTGTTTCTGCTTCTTTCTTAATACGAAGAATACCTGAAACACAAAACAAATTATTGTTATTATCCAAACATTGTGAATTCTTAAACGTATTTAACTGATAAACATAAACATAATTTTAAGGACAATTTTTAAAATTCGGTCTAAGCAACTTTCACGATTAAAACGATCAGATATGCGATATCAGATCATTGAGTAAAATAATTATTAACAACTACAAAATATTCAGAATAATGACACAGCCTTCAACTAACGGATATTTTTCGAAATAGTGCTCTGATATTGGTGTTTTTATTTGTAATTCTACTGAAAAATTAAATCTATTGTGAAGTTATAACTTAGACGTTTCAAGAAAGCACGTAATTTCGAATATCTAGTAATACCGAAATTTATTCATTCACAATATTGAAGCCAACGAGTGAACACGTACCTCTCATTAAATGCGCGTTGGTAAAAGTAGATTTTATATATAGACAACTAAATAAACAGGTCAGTCCTCCTGGCCAAATTCATTTAATATTTTGGCATCCAAAATATTATAACCAAACAATGGTAATCACTATCCAATCACAGACAGTGGTACCTAACTTCGCAGCAGTTACTAAAAATACTTCCAGGAAAACTGAAACTCGTACATAATTCCCAAGCAGAAACCAAGCAATCGTCATAAATGCTCTCCCACACGTCATCCTTTTTGACTATATCCAGGCAATAGGAGAAATCGTAACTACAATAGGAATAACATTCGCTTCCCTCATTTTTAACCACCGTATATGTATCTATCTATCTTAATTATACGTCGTTGATAATCTTATGAAAAATCATCGGTCTATTACCAATAAAAAGCTAGCCAGAGGCTACTACTTTCTAATGTTTGTCACTCTATCCCTAACTCAATTATCCAAACTGCACCTAAAAATGGAATCAGGTTATAATTCGCCTTTCCCCTGTCCTTTATCCGATGTGGGTCACCAGAAGATGCAGATGCGCATATTTTCAGTTTTCGCCGATTCATCTACGTAATAGCTGACAAGGAACTGTTTGATATACAAACTTCAATTGTTAACCTATATGAAAACACTAACTACAAAATCTTCATAACTTCTGATAAACTGAAATACTTTCAATGTCAGCAAATTGGACACACTGCAGATTCCTGCCCTAATTCACATGAAATATCCTGCAATCCCCTTCAATCTAACACAATTAGTCAAGAAACTGAAGGATCCGCTTCTAATATTTCTCTTCCTAATCCTCTCGCATCCAATGATAATTATTTAGTTAAAACACTTACAGAGTAGCTTATAATACTTCGCACTTCCTCTGGTATTAAAAGAGCACCCTCCACGGATTCCAGTCTTAAATATCCTCCTATACCACTAACTGCTTGTTCAACAACCTTACATAGTGACAATACACTTCCTCCATCTACACCCTCGTTCATAACACAGAAATCAACCCCAAAAAGAGATCCAAATCTGATGACAAAAACGTATGCAGAATTAGCCCCTCCTCTTGACCCAAAATTGAAAAAGTGATTTGATCTGATCCAGAAATATTTTCAATATCATCCCTACAACTACTTCGGTAATAGTGAACCTCTAGAATTTTACCACCAACATTAACCCATCATATCCCACTGGACCCATTTGGGGACAGCGAACAGAATTCCCCTGTAGCGCCTTCTATCGACACATAGCAACAGTTGAGTACGAAAGAGTGTTAGTTTACGTTGTTTTCTTCTCAACTTATGGCGCTGATGTTCATCAGTTCGAACAACGCAACGACAGGTACAATTTTGTGAGCAAGGTCACGCCTTAGTCTGGACGAGCAGTACATGTGTTTACTAAAAGACACGTAAAATTTAAATTTCATTATTAAGCAGTGTTTATTAAACCCAAACCTGTAGTTCCAAGTGCAAGGCATTGTGTTTTCAATTAATTTTATTAGAGTTTGCTGAAATTGCAGGTAAGTCAGGTAAGTTAGATGTCCTCGTTTGGGGACATTGGGCGAAAGCCGTCTATATAAAATACATATAGCTATTTTTGCAATACCTAGTTTTCATTTCAGTTTATTATGGAACTCGAACATTTAGCACCAATACCTCCGAAAAGTTTTTACGGACGGAAGTATCGTTATTTAAATGCTGCTTTACAAGATGTTGCTACAGCGACTATGGAACATGAAGTAGACATTGTTATTATACCGCCTGATGCTGACCCACAAACCGATGAAGAGGACTTGGACGAAAATAATTTAGAAGCTGCCGAAAATATATTTCCTACAGATAAAGCCGGTGAAATCGAGTTGCAGCATATAAACAGCAGTGATGAAGAAAGAAGTGAGGACGAAGATTGCTTGCCACTGTCTGAGAGGTTGAAAAACTTGAAATCAAAACGGACCAAAAAAATAGAGGTAGGTCCAAAGTGGACAAAAAAATTTGTTGACACCAGTATGCCAGCAACTTCCGGTTGTGCCGACCGTTTGGAAATTCTAAAAAATGAACTGGAAAATTGTAGTCCTGTTGAAGTATTCGAAAAGTTGTTCGATGACGAAATTTTTGACCATTTGATGCAACAAATAAATTTGTATTCATCACCAAAAAATAGACACGACTTCTTTGTTTCAAAAGCCGATCTAAAACATTTTTTTGCGATTTTACTCCTAACAGGCTATCATAAACTACCAAACGAACGTAATTACTGGAGTCTTGATGAAGATCTTTGAGTTCCTGTGGTCGCAAAAACTATGTCAAGGAACTGATTCCAAGAAACGAAAAGGTACATTCACCTAGTAGATAATGATAATCTGGTTATACAAGACAAAATGGCTGAATTGCGGTCGCTAATGTCACTTTTGAATCAAAAATTTCAACAATGGGGCATTTTGCATGAAAACCTGTCAATCGATGAAGCCATTGTAAAGTTTTATGATCGACATTTCAGTAAACAATATATGAAGGGAAAACCAGTACGCTTTGGTTATGAGAACTGGATGCTGTGTAGTTCCACTGGATATTGTTATACCTTTGATACTTATTGTGGTGCTAAAGGAAATCCTCAAGTTAACGATTTACCCTTTGGATCTCGGGTTGTTCTTGATCTTCTCAAAATTATTGCAGTGCCCTCTGATCATGTAATTTTCTTCGATAATTATTTTAGTAGCCATGGTTGGCTAAAAATGCTGAAGGATCAAGGTTATCGTGCCACTGGTACGATAAGAGAAAACAGAACCAAAAAATGTCCGATGACAAAAGTACAATTATTCAAAGAGAAAGAAAGGTTGTTTTGAGCACTACTATGATAGTGATTCAGCGCTTCTTTTTATCAGGTGGTAAGACAATAAAACTGTCTCAATTGTTACCAACTATGACAAACTGCAACCTATTAGTACGGTCAAGCGCTGGTCATCAGTAGCCAAAGAGAAAGTAGATGTGCAACAGCCACACATTTTCAGTGCCTACAATAAATCCATGGGTGGTGTTGATTTACACGACCATGCAGTAAGCAACTACAGGATTTCTATTAGAGGTAAAAAATTGTGGTGGGTGCTGTTTACAAACATGATCAACATGGCTGTTGTCAATGCCTGGAGACTGCATCAATTGGCAAATAATAATTCAATCTCATTGTTAGAGTTTGAAAGAATTATAGTACGCCACTATTTAGCATGTAATGAGAATTCGACTAAACCGAAAAACCGACCTGCTGCGCAATTACCACCAACTGTACGATGTCATGAGGGTGGTCATTTCCCGAAAAAAGTAGATCAACAGCGACGTTTTACTAAGTGTCACAAGAAAGCTAGGTGGAGTTGTTCAAAATGTGCAGCGGCCCTTTGCATTGAACGGGAGTGTTTCAGAGTTTATCATTCCTAAGATGTTCATTGACCAAAATCTCTCTTATTTGTTTTGCTGTAGCTACTGATTGATTTTTGTTTAGTTTTAACCATTATTGTATTTTTCTTTAAAATTTAAAATAATGAGTAAAATGTGATATATAACTTATTTTTTGAACACTTTATCTCATTGTCCCCATTCGAAGACATATATATATATATATATATATATATATATATATATATATATATATATATATATTTATTATTATATATTCAATTTTCTTTTAAAGTTGCCCCACGTTTGGGTGACAAATTATTATATATTCACTTATACCTTCTTTTAATTATAATTGCCCCGCGTTGAAAGCCAATTATTATATATATTCAATCTAATTTATAGTTGTATTATAGTTGATATATGAATATAACGATATACAATTCTTACTTGTCGACGTTTTCACAATTTGTGATTGTAGCGACACTCTTGTACACACACCTTTAGTAGCGTACGTAACCTAATTTACTTTTGACAGTAGTTGTCAAACAATGCCCTGCCAAGATAAATATTAATTTCTGGATTTAGAAAGATGAATTAATTCACAATATACTTAATCACTCTAATCTCAGGGTGGGATCAACATTTTTTAAATAATAATAATTCAAATTTCGCAATTTTCAAATATTATTCCAATCAAATATTATTCTATATTCCGAATCTCGAGTAACTGTTTTTTTATATATAATAAAAGGCACTTGAATTATTTTATGACATTTACAAATTAATTGTCACTAGAAATTAAGCAAATGTCACTGATTAAATCAAAATTACTAGAGCATGGAAAATGTTAAATACGTTGAAAATAGATACTGAATAAATACCACAGTGAGTTGGAATCAAAATTATATATTATATAATCAGATAACAAATTATAAAAGTTTTATTTTTTCCCAAAATATTGTAAACGAAACAAAAATAATAATTTCTTCCAATCTTAATATTACTACAACCTATTCTAAAACTCGACTGATTGTAAATTTTTTTTGCAAAATTTCAACTCTTATAATATACCCTTGACGTGTATCAATGTCAAAAAACGCAAATTTGTCTTCAAATTGTCTATTCAAAATTTTTCACTTGATGTAAGATCTTTTATGTATGTTGATTCGGTTTAGCTAATGTTATTCTATAGATGCATCTATTTTCGAGAAGTATTTAAAAAGGCCTGTTAATTCTCGAGAAATAATTTTAAACTGGAGTGGACTCACCAAATAGGACTGGAAAACTCGTACGTATTCGAAATGTATTTAGAATACTTTCTAAATATCTGATTTAGAAACTGGATACCACTTACACTTGCTACGATGCAATTCTTCTATGAATTATGCACGCACCGGCTTTACAAAGTATGGCTTTATAATCTGATTGTATCGTTATAATTTTTATTAAATTCTCAACAAAATTTGAGAAAACTCTTATTTCGATGTTGTCTCTTGGGTGTTTCAAATTCAACTCACTAAACTTCTCTCAAATAAATAAATCTCTTCTCCTGTGGTTACGAAAAATTCCTTTTCTAAAAAAAATACTAATTCATGTTTCCCTATAACAAAGAGATATTTGAATTCTTTTATTACCATTGTAATTCTGATAGCAGAGACATCTGTATTTTAAAATTTCAAATTTATTCTCCAAACTGTAATATAATCTGTCTATCATTAAATATATTCTACATAAACGTCATTCGAAAATTAGAATGTCAAATTTGATTTGTATAACGAATCTATCAAAATTATTGATTATACATATAATACAGTGTGTATCGAAAGTATTGCATACAAATATGAATAGTTTCCCTTGTTTAAATGTTTCTTTTACATTTTAAATAGAGGAACTGTATTAATATATATATATATATATATATATATATTAACATAGAGTGAAACCTGCAACACCCTGTATAAAGAATTATTAATAATAGACTATATATTTCAAGCAATAAAAATTTTTGGAATTTGAATTTTTTTTAAAATGATCTAAAAAGGAGACAATCTGTACTATTTACTATTCAATAGAGAAAGCATATAAAGGATCTAACTGTATGGTTATAGAGAAGAATTAAAATAAGCTTTATAAGAATATAGGTGACATAAAAACCAACTTCCATATTTAAAAGAGAGAATTTTAAAACGTTTGTTGCATATGAATGAAATAATAATAACCCATTATTCTTATTGTCAAAGTAAATTAATATTGTGATTCGTTTTAAGGAAGTGAATATTAGGGTTTGGAGGAAGTTTTCAATAAGATTGTATAAGTATTTAAAACATATGAATGTAAGAAGTGAAATGAAAAACATTAACTCTATGGAATATGACATTTGTTGAACGATTTGACATTTTGAATAAATAATTTAGAAAACAAGAACTGTCATTTAGTAAATTTATTGAAATACAAATTAAGGGAGAAATATATAAGTTATAATCGTTTAAGAGGCTCAAAACAGAATGTTTTAAAATGATGGATGGACAATCCACCATTTGGAATGAAATCTTTCAAATGAGAATTTTGATAACCAATTTTGATTGGGGGAATGCTTTTAAGACAAGTAGGTTGCTAACAATAAAAAAATTGAATGGGAACAGTTTGTTGATTATACAGTCTATTGACTAAGTTCTTTTCTTTTTGGGTAGAAAATTTGAAGAAGCAACATCTTTTGGAGAAAAATTTTGAAATTTTAAAAAAAAACAATAATTTGGCATTCTAAATCAAAGAAAGAAATACATTATACTTAAAAGCTAGAATAATATATTTAAGCAAGCAGAAGTACACATTATAGGAGATTGGTAATTATATTTGAATACTAACCATAAAATTTATAGACGTAATTAAGTAAAATATTGTATGGTGGAACGGTGTCTCCACCATACCTTTTAGAAAGCTTTGGATTATATGATTTGATTAAAATGTATTGATGTGGACGAAATATAGCACTGTTTCTGGATATTATGCAAGCTGGACAAATGGTATGATATTTTCCAAGAGGTAACCTAAAACAAAATAAGAAATATTTATTGATGTGCATTAATTGAACTATACAGTGAAAAAAGGTATTTAAAACTATTTAATTATATAAAAGGAAGGTAGAGTAAACTTACCCATTTAGTGCAAAGAATTGAACATTGATTTTAAACAGACGCTTATGAGTTTCATCTTCCGCCATTTTCCTATCATAGACGTTTATATAACGGATTTCGTATTATAAGATTTGTGTTAAAAGTTGCCTATTTTGAATTATATATAGAAATTGTACTTCATTGAGTTGATGACTTTATTTGAATGAATGATCATAATAGATAATAGGTTTTCATTAATTTATGCCTTTGTAAAAGAATAATGTATTTGTTCCTATAGCATTAAAATAACGTTTTCCTATTTGAAGAACATTGTGAAATTGTTTTCTTGACATTTTTCATTTATCTATAGTGATTGCTCCATCTAGTTTAAACATTTGGTAGCTTTAAACTGACATCTATGAACCGTGGAGAGGTTCAGCATTAAACACAGGACCGTCTTTAGAATTTATTTGGAAACAATAATAAAGCAAGTATATTTTGATAAACAAAATTTTTATTGAAAGATAGGAATATTATTTGAATTTCGGCGCTCATATTAGAAATTGAAATTTTTTTTGTTTTTCTACATCTGAACCCTACTCTGAGATTAGAGAGTTTCTCATGCAAAGAAATAATTATTTTACAAATAAATCTTAAATTTTAAAATATACCGGGCAAATAAAAATTAAATATCAACTCAACTAAACTAAAAATAATAATTCATAGTATTTAAACTTTTTAAACATTCTCTCTCTCTCCCATTCTATCCACAATAACATATCACAATAACTTGTCAGCCCAACGTAGGGCAAATTAGGGAGAGTATGTTTGTCTTGAAACATTAAGATTACACACCTAACATATCAGTATAACTTGTCGGCCCAACGTAGGGAAAATTAGAATGAATATATTTATGCATATTTGAACATTAAAATTTCTCTCACCTATTCTCTTATATCAATTCTATCAGTATAACATGGCACCGCAACGTGGGGCTAATATAGAAATTTTGTAAATAATTATAAAAAAGCATTGAAATATTTTTTTTTGACTGTATTAAAAGATTTCAAATACATAAAATGGAAAGGAAAATGACATTAAGGGACGGAAAGCAGGTAGGAGTCGAAAGTAGGTCTGATGAAGAAAGAGAAGAAAGGAGCAATGGTAGAGGAGATTTTCAGGTACAATATTTGGAACAGGGGAGAGAATATTCGGAAGAAGACATTGCAGAACAAAGTCAGGAAGAAGAAGATGTACCATTATCAGAAGAAAGAGGACAAGAGGACAAACAAGAATCAAAAGAAAAAAAGGAAATGGACGTAATGAGTATGTTTCAAATGATGATGAAAAAAATGGATAAACAAAATGAGAATATGAATAATATTAGGGGAGATATGAATAATATAAATGGAAAAATGGATAAACAAAATGAGAATATGAATATTAAGATGGATCAGAATAAGGAAGAAATGAATATTAAAATGGACCAAAATAAGGAAGAATTAAAACAAGAAATGAATATTAAGATGGACCAGAACAAAGAAGAAATTAAACAAACTAAGGAACTGATAATAAAATTGATGGATGAAAAATTGGGACAGGTTGAGAAGAAATTGGAAGAATCAAACATATACATGGAAAACAAATTAGAATCCACTAAACAAGAAATAAGAGGAGAGGTGATTGGAAGGATCATGGAAATAGAAAATTTACAGATCAACAGACTCAAGGAAATATAGGAGAAGGAAAAGGATTTCAAAGGAGAAATTCAAAGAGAAGTTAAGGAAATCAAAATGGGATTTCGAGACACCCAAGAAAGAATGGGAAATCTAGAGGGAAAATGGGACAAAACTTTAACTGAATTTCAACAAAATGTTGAAGAAGCATGTAAAGAGAATCAAAAGCTAGAGGAAGTGAAAACAGAAAGGAAGATTAGGGAAATACAAAAGGAAATTGAAGTTATGAAAGAAAAAATTGAACAAACTGGAAGTAGAATTTTCAAGGAAGAACAATCAAAAGAAACACTGGAAATGACAAGAAAATTAGAAGACATGGAAGAAAAATTATTTCATTTACAGCAAAAACATGATCATAGAGAAGATAGGAATTTTCAAGAAGTAAGAAATGGAGTGATGGAAACAAAGATAATAAACAATTACATTGGAAACAGAGGGGAACATAAATTTGAAGGAGATAATAGGAAAATACACCCAAAGGTATTCATAAAAATTTTAAAGAATAAAATCCAAAACATGCAAAATAGAGAAGACATAAAGCAAATGATAAGAGAAAACTTAGATAATCATGCATTAGTATGGTACACAAGTAAAGAAAATGATTTCAACAATTTTGAAGATTTCGAAGAGCAGTTTATAAAATATTTCTGGGGAAATAGTGCTCAAGCAAGGGTAAGAGAAAAACTCTACTCAGGAAAATATGAGACAGGAAGAGGAAAAAGCATGAATGA